>CM076716.1:15658679-16258679 GCA_038501795.1 Pseudopleuronectes americanus
CAGTTTCTTAGCGAGAATGTTTTTTTTTGTTATCTCTCAGAGTGACTCATTTGAAGTCAGCCCATCACAGTTTGGTTGGATTACATTTTCACTTTTCAATTTTTTTCTTATCGATGTCCTGTTAAGTTCTTTTCCATTTTCAAATTGCCACTGATACTGCAGAAAATAGTCGAGCATTATCGCTGTACCGAGCGGAGCTCTCAGCCATGACAGTAACTTCACAAGCTGTTCTCCAGGCCTGTTCACACAAATTCATGTACTCAATAACTTAAATGATATTTGTTCATATCACCATTTAGTGCAGTAAAAGTTTGTGTCCACCACACCAGATGTTCTATAGCTCGTGTTTTTTTTTCTTCTGTTTCAGAGATTGATCCTTGTTCTCTGTGTTCTCTGTCATTCCTCCAGATACGTCCATGAGCGGAACAGAGGCTGCTTGCTGTCTGCAGACAACAGCTGCACGAGGAGAGGGAGTTTCCTCGTTTGCATCGCTGCAGTGTCGCAGTGACAGCGAGCAGATGTTTACTGGGATTGCTTACTGGGGTGTTTATTTCTACACTCTTCCTCATTTAAGCTGAAACATGACTTTGTAAAGACTCACACTATATTCTAAAATCATCCAACCCTCATACAAGCTCTACATGTATTTACCTGTCGTGTTCACTGTCCATTTCTGACGTGATATTTGAATGACTCCATCTGATCATCACGTATAAATTTATTTAGATTTTCTTTGCGGTGTTTTATACAATCATTATCAAACAAGTCTTCTTGGGAAAGACAGCTAGCAATAATACTTTTCCAATGTTCTAAATACTATGTTCATTGTCTGAAAGATTGCGCTGTCATGTGTAGGTTGTGACATTCTGACATGTATGAAGGTGTATCTGTTATTTTGCTGTGGTTCTGCTCCTGCACTGCCTTTTGTTAAGTTTTTAATGTTGTCTAAGCCCATTAGCACATTTAGTGCAGGACACCAAATTTACAAGATATTAAAATGTCACATTGCATGAACAAGATGAAGTTTATAGGATATCCTAATCTGATTTGCATTGTTCTGAAAACATGGAAGCTCAAATATCAAACTGGAGCTTTGGTGCATTTACTTAAAGAAGTTGAATCATGTTGCTGAATGAGCTGAAATGCAAATGATGCTCTGCCAAAGCTGGAAGCAGAACTAAAATGCTTTTAAACAGATGAACTGCATCCTCAAACAGCTGAAGCCCTCTTCAATCCCTCTGGGGAGAAACAGCTCAGCTAAGGGGAGAACTGGAGGGGGAGGAGGAGGAGGAGGAGGAGGATGAGGAGGAGGAGGAGGTGGAGGAGGTGGAGGAGGAGGAGACTCACATTGTTTCAAACCCTAGTTGGCTGGGATTCAATGACATATTTAACATAACAACTCTGAAGATAGGTAGACATAGAGAGGTTGAATAACCTGAAACCTCCCACTAGTCAGGTAGAACGGAAGATGCCTCTGGGATGAGACAGGAAACATCTTCAAGAAACAAAAGATTCCAGTGGCCCAAGTACACATGTACAACTCCTGAAGATACCATGACTGAAATTCAGCACAAAAACAGGTCCTATAGAGTTTGATCCAGAGCCTGAAGTCTCACAGGAGAAAATCTGGAAAAGAATCCACCAATTTCTCAGTTTGACGGCAGAAGGAGAGAGAAGGTGTTCACATCCAGCATCCCAATACTCCTTCACCTCATTGGCTCAGACCCTTCCAGTATCAGCACCTGTCTGCCGCAGGGTGTCACGGTGGATCAGTGGTTACCGCTGCAACATCACACACAGACCTCAGCCGCGCAGCAGAGCTATTTCTGTGTGGAGTCTTAATGTGGTGTGGGTTTCCTTTGAGTACTTTGGTGTCCTCACACGGCCCAAAGACATGAAGGCCAGATGAACTGGACACTCTGAGTAGCTCCTTATTCCTTATCTCCAACTCCATACCACACATGTATTATAAATGCTCACCACTCTAAGTGATGACAAATAATCACTGTCCAAAACCTCAATCTCCAGGACCCAGAGGAACTCAAGCTTCTTATTCATTTTACAAGATTACCCTCCTTATTTGACTCTGGCCCCCATTTCATCGTGTGTCATTAACCTCCCAGTGATGGTGGCTCCTGAGGTCGGATATCTTCAAACTCATTTTGATATGTTCTCTGGAAACCTTAAAAATTAGTCTGGACCAAAGTGGTGCTCTGAAGAGGACTCACTTTGACTTTGTCCTCTTCTCTGTGTCGTACTGCATTGATGATGTAGCATCTGGCGGAAACATCTGCCTTCACTGTAACAGTATCATCAACCGGCAAACAGGAAGAGAAATATATTCAGTGAAGTGATGAAGTTAGATAGAACAGACAGGTGTGACCTGACACATTTACCAATCAGTGTTTTTTTACTACGCAGCCTGGACCTTTAACTGGGAGCAGTCTATTAAATATGTAGCGGCCAGCGGTGGAATATAGTCACACAGTGAGTTTACGTTTGTTATGCTGAGGATGTTCTGATAAATGTTTTAGTACATCAACCTACTTTATTTCTTTCACAGATCCGTGATCTCATTTACAAACTAAGGTAAAATAGCCTTTTCTCCTAAAAGGAGAAACTCTCTTACTTGTCATTCAGTCATTCGTCAAATTGGAAGGACACATGACAAACAACTGAGGTGTGACGAACACGTCCTGCTCTGCAGAGAACTCCTCCCTGCACACTCTCATCCCTGCTGCTTTGTGTTGTTGCATAATGAGAGTTTCACTTCACCTGATCTGTCATCTTTTCCCTGCAGACAGCGGAGCAAGTGTCGAGTCTCCACTCAACAGTGACGTGACAACGAAAACACTGAGATTCAAAGGGTCAGCACAGGATGTGTATCAGCTGAGAAACAGCTTCTGTGGAGCTTTGCTCAGTTTGTCTCATTTACATGGACCGTGTGACAACATGGTGTTTGTCCTTTAATTCACTGCTTCCCTCAGGGTGAGTTATCATAAATACATATCTGAGTTATTATGATTAAATTTGATTATTTTAATTTGGCTGACATTTTATCACCACATATTATATATAAATATATACTTGGTACAAACTACTGTATATCATGTCTACTTGTACATACACAGTATATACTGATACATACAAATTACACACACATCACTAACAAATGATAAATAAGCAATTTTCTAGGGCAACAACCTTTACATGAGTTCACAAGTTCACCATCCAATCACTTCACCCTTCACAGATTAGACGGTGTCTGAATCAGCTGAAAATATTGGTAAGTGTGTGTGTGTGTGTGTGTGTGAGAAAGAGTACAAATTTGGAAAGGCCAGTGTGGTGACAGAGGAATATTGCACTGAGGAAGGATTACACTCCTGCTACACAATACAATCCAGTCACCTGAGTCAGTCACACACGCACTCTTTGTCTCACACAACACACTTGCTTTTTACCAAACCTCACCATGTATGCAATGACAATTTCTTTAAGACTCTGAGTGCCCACTTAATTTTTCTTTCTCTTCCCCATGTAAGAAATTCAGAAATCTCCTGAACCTTAATTTGTATGAATGTGCCTAATTTGAAATTGTGTGTGTTTGTTAGTGTGTGTGTATGGTCGCTGGTGTCGCTGGACTCAAACAGAACACAAAGACAGATTACTGGAATGTGATTTGCTCTCTGATCCAGTTTTTGACTTTAATCCAGGTATTAAAATATTACAAGTAACCTGAGACGAAATTTGAGTGTTTATTACAGGTTGACCCAAAATATTAACTTATATCAACCTTGGCACAAAGGTCACAAAACAATGAATTGAGATCAAGGGACCACAACTAATCTGGAAATAAAAAGATAGATGTATCCCACTTTTAACACTAAGATCTAACCTGTGCTGTGCTTTACTCAGATTCTGTTTCTGTATTTGACGAGTAAACCTGAAGAGTTCCAAGACGAGTGATCTACGAGGCGATTTGAAAATATGTGCTGCAGTTAAAAATATTAAATTGCACAGTGTTGTAGAAATGGCAGTATTACAATTCTGCTGTGACAATCTAACCATGATGATACTGGACCACATGATGACTTATTTAAAGAGCAGATTTTGGATTTGGATTTATTTATTTGATGCCAGTTTTATTGTTGTCTGAGACATTTAAAGTGAACATGCTGTAGGATCTGGACTGTGTGTGTGTTTCTATCCCTTGTCTCACAGATGCTGAGGGATGCTGGGTAATCAAAGTGAAGGTATGCAGGCACTGCACCAATCACAAATCTACCCAACATATCCATTACCCAAAGGAAAGCTGCTATATAACTGTAGGGTGGGTAAAATGAATGACTGGGAGATAGTGGCAGGAGGACCATTAGAACAGTTATTATCAGATGAACAGGATACACTGTATTCTGTGAGCCACTATCCATGGTGAGTACTCACACAGAGGTTCAAATCAGAGTGAAACTGATTGAGTAGCACACCACACATGGACATTAGAAATACTACGGGCATCAGAGTATTGGACTGTATGTAGGTGTCACCATAGAGGGTCCACATTCATCACAAAACTATCAGTTCACCTAAAATAAACCTAAACATTCACATGTAAAATCCTCAAACTCAAATCACTTAAGCAGTAGCAGATAATTATTAGGAAAATCCGCTGGTATTAATATCCCACAGAGATGGGTCGACTTTAAACACCCAACTTTCTGAATATGTTTGTAAATATTCAGTTTTGAATCTTGTTTTGTCCAAAAGGTTTATTCTGTAAAAGAAATCTGGAATGGGTATTTTATTAAATTTGTATTTTACTATAAGAACAACAGTTTTCATGTATCTGAAAATTTATAAACTTATCTAAAAGGAAAGCATATTTTTAGGCTTGCTACAGAAGCTTTGACCAGCAGGCAGATTTCCACAGAAAACTTTGACATCACGCCACGTGTCAGTGCAAATTTTTATTAAAATGTTTTCTTGTATGGAAATAAATCTCTTCAGTAACATTTTCTGCATATTAGAAAACAGAAATTCAAAATAAAATCTACACGTAAACAAATGTAAAAACTACAAATATACAAATACAGCTACAGTGTTTTTATTGAAGCTTATGGTTGATTAAACCCTGCAGTACTTATACTTGCATGGTCTAGAGTTTAGTGCAGTCTGTCCTTTCATATGAAGACAGAATATTTTCCTCACTGCAAAATGTCAAAGAGAAAAGAGCCAACACAATGGGATGAAATAATGTGTTGTTAAAGACAAAAGGCACTTTAAGTTTAATAGATCAAATAGAAAGAGTGAATTTTGTATAGATGTTTTTTCGGTGATATGGTTAATTAGTTTGTTTTTCTATGATTTATGATAATTCGATGTATCTGTCAAATAAAGACAGGTCTTTAACAAGGATCCTTCACCTCTGAGTGGAGGACATTTATAACTGAATATGTGCCGAACAGGACATTGTACAGTTTGGAGGATAAACGTGTCTTTCCAACAGATTGTTTCATAAAGACGAAAAAAATTCTCAATAAATAAAAAGCATTAAAAACACAGTAGGACAAAGGGTCTTAATGGTTCTCAAGGGAGCTTGTGAAGTTGGAAGAAACCGGCAGAAACACATTTGGAGGTGTGGCGTTTGAAAGAAGTGAGCTTACCACACCTGTGCAGCCCACTGTTCATCTCTGCTTGAGGCCTGGGGCTACATGAGCTGCTATTAACATAACACACATGATCCTCAGACCTAACTGTCTGTAGTTGAGTTGCATTCTGGGAAATGGAGTTGTTACTTTCTGACAAGGAAAAAGAATATGCGAAATAAAATTGACCAAATCTTTGATTCTGTCGCATAAATGTTGATCTGTCCACCAAGATTTAAACATTGTTAAAAGAGTTAGCAGTTTAATGACTTTTTTAATATCAGCTCACGAGAAAGATTCATAGTCTAAATGCTGACAGTCGTGCAGTTAAAATGAATGACACCAGTCCTGAATAAATCCCGTCACCGCTCAATAACCTGCACTATGACTGATGCATGAGAAGATGCAGCTTCTGCTGGATGATTTCAGAGTTCATGGTCGACAGGAACTCCGTCAGTCCTCCAGTGAGCAGCTCCTCCATGGGGACAAACTGCAGCACCTGTCTGTCCCAGCCAGAAGTCGGACTGTCCCCGCCCTCTCCTCTCAACAGCTGACTCATGCAGTTGTGCACGTCTGTGAGAACGGGCAGTATTCGAGCGGCGCCGCGTTAGCACAGAAGCCAACGCACACGAGCACCGTCCCGACAACACCGGTGGGGGGCGGACACCTGAATGTGACTGAGCGAAAACACACATGCAGGCAGAATACAACAGCTGCTGTGACACGTGTGAGGGCAGAAAACACAGGCAGCAGCAGGGCATCCCCAGAGTTCAGCGTCTGCAGGGACAACACAACACAGCCGACGAGCTGCTGCTGGTACAGCGGCTCCCCGTCGTGCAGCGTGATGCAGCCTCTTTGAGGAAGGGACGGCTCCGGAGAAAACACTAAGCCCAAATCCTCAATTTGGTTCTCACGTGCACACCAAACTGTGCGGCTGCCAAACACCAGGCACTGTCTCTTCTGTTTGTTCCCGCCACTGTCACCTGGAAGACCGGCCAAGATGGAGGCTGCACAAACCACATGGCAAGAGTCACAGGGCAGCACACCAGTCCAGTCGACCACTGTGTCCATCAGGGCTTCATTCAGGTGGTTCAACAGCCGTCCTTCACAGAACGGAGAGTTTCTGAGTGCAGGCAGCGCGGGCCCGGCAATAACGTACCACGAATCCATGTGACACTTGGAATGGGGGCCTTCCAGCACGCAGCCCGTCCCACCGGCCTCGTTGCAGTGTCTTTGTATCCAGGCGGCATGGCTACCCTTCTCGACGCGCTCCCTCCAGGTCAGGGTCTGCAGCTCCCTTCGCTCATTAAAGGACCCTGTTTGCTTCCTCTGCCCTGGAGGTCGACCCCCTGAGACACTGCAGCAGGCGGGACTCACAGTGTTACGAGAGACCCATCGGCTCCGTGGGAGGAAGCTCACCTTGACACAGAGAGAGAGGATTGAGCAAGTCTTTCAGACGACTTATAACATCAGCAACAAGGAAACTTGAAACTAATGTTTGATTAAATTGAATCCGAGCATAAACAAGAACATAAAATACCTTCAACGGGTAAATTATCATTTATTCATCTTTTGTACCCCACCAAGGGAAAATTGAAGCTTTGTGTTTTGTACATATTAATAAATGGTCAATTATGCAATCAATAAAAATCAAACTTGATACAATTCTTGACTTTTAATTCACCAATTTGGCAATTTGTGTTTAGAAAAAATACAATAAAAAGGGTGATGAGTTGCAACTTTTTAGTCTTTCAAACTTCACTTTTTGTTTTTTGTTAGTCAAACTAAACAAGTGAATAAGGCAGCATTGTTCAAGACAAATTTCTGGGGTCGTAATCTCAACACTTACCATCACATAATGATTTAGTATTTTTTTTCTATATTATCTTAAATGTATAAAAAATCTAATCAAATCTATAAGAACCTATATTTCTCTTCATTATGTTTGTTCAGTTAATCATTTATCACCAAGTACGTTTTAACATACACTTGTGGTTATTATTAGATAATACCGTATAAAAGGAAGTATATACAGTATGTTTAATTCTTTCTGAGGCTACTTTGTAACAGTTGGTAAATCAAACCATTAAGAGAAATAGTTAAACTCTGACAGAGGTCCTACCTGGAATCGCTGCAGGTATTCATGAACCACAGAGTCCCTGACGTGGTCGAGCCGCTGCCTCTGCTCTGTGCTCATCCTTTCAGACAGTCGCAGGTTTTCTGTGATGGTCTCCAGCTGCAGCGTGTGGAAGTAAGAGCACACCTCGTCGTGCTGTTTCAGAAACGACTCTGGAATTAGTTCATTTGGGAAAAGAGCTTCTCGGTCGGCCAGATCTGGACCATAATTACGAATGAGTTTAGAGAGCAGGGGCCTCACAGCTTCCTTGCCGTCATAGTTCAGACACACCACGTAAACCTCGGAGTTGCCGGCCTTGCTGGTGGCAGGCTTGAAAACATTTACAGAGCTGAAACAGCAGTTCAGCAGGTAGAGTAAGCAGATGGAGGAGTCTTCATACAACGTGAACATCTTCAGCACAAAGGAGCCTCCGGGGCTCAGCAGCAGCAGTGCAGCTGTGACCTCGCAGTAATGCAGCGACGCCACCAGCGCCTCCTGCTCGTCCGGGTTCTCCTGGCAGTCGAAGCTACCATCTGCCGTCACCAAATCCACTCTGTGCATGTTGGACACAAACTGCTGCAGCTCCAGCAAGTGCTTCTGGAGCATGATGTTGCCTGTGTTGTCCGAACCAAAGAACCACCAGGGCAGCGTGTTGGCGATTAACCGGTCATCTGCGATGGTGGTGTTCCCCCCGTTAGCCTCGTGGTACGGGTTGAGAGTGTTGGCTGCCCAGGTCCAGTCGCAGTAGCGCGTGGCCTCGCTGGTTTTGATGTAGTGGTTCAGAGCGGCTATAAAGGCCCCCTGGAGCTTCACACAGGTGGACGGTGTTCAGCTCTCCATTCTGAAGAGCCTCCCCTGGAAGAAGGTCGAAGGTTCCCAGGATCTCATAGAACTTGCACCAGGCCTGAGTGCAGATCTCAGCGTTGGCAGCAGAACGCACGGCGGCGATCACTTTCCCCGCTCGATTGGTGGAGTTGGTGTGCCGATGCCAGACCTGGATGTTCTTGTCGCTCAGCTGGTTCTTCACATCGTTCAGAGCTACCTTCAGGGCCTGCAGCCGACAGTGCTCCTCCACCGTGTGTTTGAGAGCATCATTCGGATCGGGGATACTCCACTCGCCATCCGACGGCTTCACGTAGACTCGGACTTTATTGAAAAGACCTTGAATCTCGATCAGTGTTTCAGGGTCAGACGCCACCTTGTCACTGAAATGCTGCGGCTTGACTTTCCTCCTGGTCCCACTTCCTGAGCTCATCCTCCACACCTGTCGAAGAGCATCACCAAGAGTTAGATGCTGACTAATTAGAAGAAGAAAAAAACACTCTCTGCTTTAATGCTATCCACCAGACCGGTCAGTATTAATGAAACCTGCTTACAGTGCATTCCTGCACACAGCCCATTCACAGTGAATTATACCAAGACTCAGCACCGCAGCCCATTTTGCTCTACATGCATGAGCGGTGTTGAATTACTAAGGTCGACTCATTGTGATGAGGTGCCCTCAGGTAACAGAGGCGACTGTAAATACTGGTGATAACCTCACTCAGAACAACAAGAGGGATTCCACACCACTGCTAATTACATACATTGCTCATTAGAATAACTACATTTGGACAAATTTTCACATATTTTATCAAGAATTTCAGATAGTGAATACATTTGGATCCAAGTTAAAATAAATATTTTGTTGGTGCAGTGTTGAAAACACACATCTGCAAATTGCCATCCTGTGCTAAGACAACAGCCCAGTTTTCGGCTTTGTTAAAATGTATCTTAAGAGGTAGAGAAATTCCCTTAACCCCACAGGGAACACAAAATATGTGGAAAATTAGGTCTGAACATTTTCTGGAGTTTGTCTTTCACATGTGAAGAACACAGAAGGAGATTGTTCAGGTCAGTGCAGCGCATCAACACCAGTCAGCCCTTATCACCAAAAAGCTCTGCAATGTTTTTCTCTTTCCAAGTGGACATCTTCCAGGTTTACACTACGTCTTTCTCATGAAAAGATATTAGCATTCTATTTTTCAACGTGGCCACTTGCTTGCTGTTTACTGCTATATTCTCTTATGGGCTTACTCAGATGTATAGAGGATATTTTACCAGGAGGCTGTCAGGAAAAGTTACACAAAATGACTCAGAAATTCGCATTCCCAACGACAGCCCCTCTGGAAAATATCAGGAAAGTGTCGGGATTTCAGCGCATGTCTGAAGGCAGCTTCCATGTTTCAGTTTATATGAGATTTCACAAGATAATGACATTATGTCTGATCACCACAGTGTGGTGCAAAAAGGAGCAAGACTCAAATCCCTGTTCACGTTGATCAATGATGGAAAGACATTTAACTAAGCCATATCAAACTTCAAGTCCTGCTACGATTGAAATCATTTTGAACATTCATGCTATATTGAGCTATTTCTAATTCATTGCATAAAGATCATTTACAGTCAGAATCATATTAACCCCAAAGCTAATGCTCCGCTCATGTGCACATGATTTAGATGACTACACTGGGCAGGAGGACAAATTTCTGGGTTATTTCTTGATTAGTCTTGAGTGGCTCAGTGATGGATGGCGATAGACGGCATAAAGCTAATGACAGCACATTCATCAACTATTCATCATAAATCACTCTGATAAGCACTGCACTCTGTGCTGTTTGTAAATGGTTCAACGGTTGTTAATATTTCACGGGGCAAGAAAAAAATAAACAACTGGATGTTACTGTTTTATCCATAAAGAGATTCAGAGAGGTGATTAAACATAGTTAGAGATCAGTGATGTGTGATGATTAATTAGATCCACGCAAATCATCCCAGATGAGCTGTAAGATTATAAAGAATCAGCTAGAGCTTAATAAATAAAACCCTTCAGTACAAACCATCTCGCAAATGAAAAATTATCATAGAATTATTTATATACTTGTCAGTCAAGGGTAAGTTGAATTAATATTAGTGGCAAATAATGGGTTGATTAATTAACGACAGAACATTGATTAAGACAAAATGTAATTGCACGACCGAGCTTCTCAAACATGGGGATTTTTTTCAATCTAATATCATTAAAAAAATTACCTTTATTATTCTTTTAATTCCTATGGAGATGAGAAACTGGTTTCCACACAGTGATATATATTTTCTGTCATTTTATCAACTAAACATTTCATACTTTAATAAATTATCCAGAAAAGAATCTCAATATCGATTGATTTAGAAAATGGTTGGGATTTCTAACTTGACTTTTTAACTCGTAAAACGATCTCATGTTGGTGAAGTTCAAACTATTTAAACCATGTGATCATTTAGTCATAATCTGAAGGGTCAGTAAGTGATATGGAACTGAATCATCACCCACTGCATCAGTGTAAAGCCTTTAGCACAGTTTCATTACATACACTAACAATAATTAAATACATTTTTAAAAACAGCATGATGGATAGATGTATAAACTCTGGCCACATTAAGAATGAGACTATTTGCTCGTAGACCGGAACCAGAGACAGATCCAGTGTGTCTCTCTCCCTCCTGTGCAGTCAGCTGTTCTCTGCTCACACAATCAGAAGGAGAAATGTTGGTTTGAGTAAAACATCAATAAAACGACCACATGTAGACGGAAGCAGCCTTTGAGCTGAACAGTGAGTCCTGCGTTTATGTGGCTGCGGGTTCTGGGCTGTGAATACCACTAAACTAACATGTACGATAACTGCTGATAGTGGAAAACATGGAGTGAATGTGACACACAGTTCACTCTCCTCCAGGTTTCACCGCCTTCAGCCCGCAGTGAGTGAGGACACTTGTCCTCTGGTGTATTTCACATGGATGTCTCTGTCCCTGTGCACAGTCTGTGAGGCTGTTTGTCCACAACTAAACCACGAAACACCCGAAAACAGCGACGGGAAACTCACCAAGCTAATGGCTGCAAACAGGAAGCTGTACCGAGCCTCATGTGACGGAGAACCACACCGCGCATGCGTGTGGAGAATGGGCGTGGTCTCTCTTAAAGGTACACGTCGTACAAGTTAAAATTAAATAAATTACGTAAAAATAACGATGTGATAAGTGTGAAGGAAAGGGAGAGCTTCAAATGGATGTCGTACGACTTCAAATTAATTAAATTATGTTTAACTAACCCTGTGATCGGTGTTAGGAGGGACGGGAAAGCTCCAAATTCATGTTTATGTCCTCCATCTGTACAAAGTAAAACAGGTTACTTGAATATTCATTTTACACTCTTGTTTTAATTACATTTATCTCATATGAATAGATTTGTTGGTACAATTCCATGTGTACAGCAACATTTACACTGTCAGAGTCAAAAGGGAGGCAGAAATCGTAATATTTTACGAATGATTTAAATTTTAAATCCCTCTTCCGGCAGAAAGAGTAATGCAAAACAATCCCGCTCCAGCGAGGAAAAGCCACACCAATGCTCCTTCTTGTTTGCTCTGACGCCATCTTTGTTGATCATTTTCTTTTTTTAAACGTATCCTTCCCATTTAGTTCTGGCAATCATTAGTAATTGATGTACAATCCATGACCACCACTGGATCAATGTGGTGATGTCACCAAAGACACCAGATTTAAATCTCAGACAGTGAGGTCTAAAAAGATGCCACTGTTGGACCCAATTAGCATTAGGTGAAAGAGTCAAAGGTTTCAAATGGTGCTTACTTGACTTTTCACATGACGCTAAAAATCTTCCAGGTATCAAGGAGCCTGAAACTTCTTTACACGAAACGATTTACAGAATCATCACCCAAATTCATTGGCTTCGTGTTCAGAAAATATTTATGCTTAAAAGGTTATATTAATCATTTAACTTGAGTAGACTCAAAATTTAATTTGCGTGTAAACCAAAATAAGAGAATAAAAAAATTAATGCAGCTCCACATCGAAGTATAGTATCATTTTCGGTTTAAGCGTATTCAGCATGATCTTTCAATTCATTTCAATTTTATTTGTATATTCATTATTTTCTAATGGATTTCTTTGTCTGTGTGGTTCTTTCCAGATTATCTACTCTGACCTATGTCATCATGTTATATAATTATCAGAGCTGGCATGT
Source organism: Pseudopleuronectes americanus (assembly GCA_038501795.1). Taxonomy (NCBI): domain Eukaryota; kingdom Metazoa; phylum Chordata; class Actinopteri; order Pleuronectiformes; family Pleuronectidae; genus Pseudopleuronectes; species Pseudopleuronectes americanus. Next base: position 15,671,500 of record CM076716.1, read on the forward strand.
GTGCTGATGAAAACAGACTTTTGGGTTTTACTGTTTAAATCGGCTTTATCGTGCTGTTTTTTATTGCTGCATTCTCTGATCAACTTCACATATGCTGCTGATGTAAAGGTAAATCAGGCTTTAACAGGAAATGTGTCGCTTAGTGAAAACAGGACACTTACAGAAGGAGTCTCATCCATAATTAATGGCCCTTTGGGATTTACAGGTGCAATTAGGATATCCATAAATGGTGGGTGTAAAACATTTTTGTAGAGTTTACTGCAATAACAGTGACGTGTATGTCAAACTGGGTCATGAAGACGTGGAGGGGCAGCAGGAACGGCTTATTTTGGATATGAATGCAAGAGTTTTGGACCTGATAATAATATGAAAATGCAAATGATACAAAGAATCTCCCTGAATTCTTAATTCATATTTCAATAAAATGTTAACTTGTGAGCCATATTGTTTGTTTTAGCTCTGAAATGGAGAAGTGTAACCATGACTGGATCTCATAACTGCTTTTCTTATACTGTGTCCTCTATATGGATAAAGATATGAAAACATAAAAAATGACCTCCAAAACCTTGTTTGTTTTCAAAGTTGGCTCATTGGGTTTTCATCTTTGCTGCAGTGTTTTGTACAACCATGCACCAATTTACATTAACATGTGGTGCTGAATGTGCAAGTACACCAGTAATATCATAGTACATAAAATAAACTAATTACAGATAAATTAAAGTCTGGTTTGCCTCATTATATTCTGGCTATTTATCTGTATCAGAGAACATTGATCATCTGAGAGTGTTTGCTGCTTCCATGTAAAAAATACACATTAAAAGTGGTTGGGAAAGTATTCAGATTCTAGAGTAAAGCAGTAAAAAATCCTATATTGAAATATATATTTATTTGATTTATGACACTGATACTTACAGTAGCTTATATGATTAGAAGCCATGACTACATCGCATCACAGCAATAGTTAATTTAAACACAGATTTAGCATATATTATGGGGTTTAACATACATGTGGTATATTAACATATAAATGTATTTCATAATTTACTCTATTGCTCCATTTACCTCACCAGTCAGAGCTGGGAGTTATGTTACAACCATGTTGACCAGGTTCATGTTCGGGTAAGAGGGGTTTAATATAGCCAGGTAACCCATTGTTAGCAACCAGTTGATAACAACACAAAACGTAGCAGTTAGACAGTATTGTGTGTACAATTGATTTAATGAGACATGATGTCAAAACAAAGCTCAAAAGATTAAAACAAAGAATCTTTACTGTAAACAAGAGCTTAATTTAAGATACATTTGGTAAATTATGATTTTATATTATAAAGGAAAAGTATAAAAAGGAAATTTAACTGTTAATGTGTGTTGGGTCATGTTATTTTTAACAGAGGTTTGAGGCACCAGGAAAGTGCTTCTGAGTTTACAGTATTCAAATCAAACCCAACAACATACTGTATATATATATCACAATTGACATTAAAGCAATGGAGTTTTAAAGGTCATGTGTTAGAATGAAACAAAATTAAATGAGTTCTGAAAATGGTAAGAGAGACAGATACACCAGAACTCCACGTGGCACGTTATTCCTAAAGGGCATCCGCTCCACAACATTCAGCTCAATGTGAGCTCCGCTATCAAACCAGCTGTGTGACTCAGGCAGAGACAGTGTCCATAGACTCATTTAAGTGTGCACCACTGTGATCTCACTGAGGGAAGACAACACTGATGGGATATACAGGTGTCAAGTGGAAGCAAAACAACGTTCTTCAAACCAGAAGAGCTTTTTTCTGTGTGGAGTGTGGCACCTGATTTAGTCACTGATCTACGATGGTAAATGAGAAGATGACGGCACTCACTGTGGAACAGTTAGAAGATGTCCGCCATTCTGCAGCATCGAACCTTTCCATGGTCTGTAGTGAACAGACTTATAAAGGAGACTTATCCACAGGCTGTATTATCTTTACTGTGGTACATGAAGGAAGCTGGAGCCTGATGTCTTCAGGTTGTGTTGAAGTGTTGAAGTCAAGTACGAGATCTGATATCAGCAGCAGTCGGGTTGAGTTCCGAACGATGTCTGCAGCACAGTAATTTAAGATGCTTCTCTACAAACGTTTTGACAGAGGAGCTGACATAGGTAGCATTATTCCAGAAAGCAGTCACCGCTGTGATGCTGTAATCTGACAGGGAAAACGAATTGATTAAGCCACCTTTCGACTGGTTTCTATTTATTATTATTATTAATAATATTAAGTATACTAAGTGAATTTAACAATTTTAACAGTATTTAGTTTGCATCTAACCAGTAGTTACTTCCAGCAAGGAGGTTATGTTTTCACCTCTGTCCGTTTGAGTGTTTGCTGGTCAATAAAAACTACTTCTAACTTTACCACAGAACTCGGGGGAAGAATGTTGTGTGGGTCAGGAAATAATCACTGGGGATAATTAATGGATCTTGATTAAACTAATCAGGCATATTGATGTGATGAAATGTGGTGCATCTTGATTGAATTTAAGGGGGCCTTGGATGAGTTACACGTTCTATTGAGTAACATTCTGATTAATGCACATCTGCGTATGTTGAGTTTCACTCCACTGGAACCAGAGCAGGCTCACAGTTTGCTTGTATGACCTTTCCTGTTGTATTGAGAAATTGTGTTTTCAGAGAGATGTAAAACATCCGTTCATTATTTGCACGCACATTTCACAAGGTTTGCCATTTTTAATGTCAGACAAACTAAACTTACTTTAAATTTATGTTATAAAATGGTTAACATGAATAAACCATACGATTTTAAATCGTTGTGCGGTTTAATGTGCCATTTTGTCATTGTGGCTTATTTGCCTCATTGTGTCTCTAACCCTGGTAAAACATTTAAAAACCATGATTGAATTAATCGACATTAGTGTCCTTATAGTGTCCCAAATAGGATTTCATATTATCTTGATCCATGGCTCGCTCACACACAAGGTGACGGGGGCCTCTCCTTCACCTGTGCTCATTGCCACTGCTGCAATTATCCCACAGAGTTCTGCCCGGAGGTCAAAGATCTGCTGTCACCGCTTCAATAAAGGCTGAGCAGCGGAATGATGGACGCATGTTATCTCCATGATGATGCTCTCTGCCTGCTAGTCATGACCTTGATGCATATAAAACAAGGTCATACACATGCGTGCACACAACCATGTGGTGCACACAGTACAGTGTGCGACACTCTCACCCTCAACAATGATAGAGAAACATATTTACTTTGTATTTTTTTTCTATGGGGAGAGAAAAACAATTCCCTCCCCCATTCTTAACACAAAAGCTTTGCACAATTCAATCCATGTGATAGTGAGGGGGAAAAACACACATTTGTCTATCGTCTATCTTTGTGAGGACCCTCATTGACATAATGCATTCTTTAGCCCCTTATCCTAACATTAATCCATCACAACTACATGCCGTGACCCCAACCCCAATCTAAACCATATTCTAATCGTACCCCTACAACCAAGTGTCCTCACATTTTCAAAATGTTCTCACTCCAATGATTAAAAACTCACATCGGTCCTCACATAATACAGCAGAGTATTCACAAAACACACACATGGTAACATAAACAACACACGGTCGACTGTTTTCATTCAGGCCTTCTGCTGTCATTCTTATCAGGACCAATTAAACGTTTAAAAGGGACGTCGCCACAAATTGCTGTTTCATTAATTAGTACTGCAAGAAGCCCACATTACAAGTAATCTTTCAACAACAAAGGGCTACGGGGGACGACATGATAATGAGGACTGGAAATGAGTTTTCATAGTCGAAGGGAAATTAAATGATAATCTCATGCAGGGGATAATGGATGATTTCTGCAAGGCTAGAAGCGCTCAGAGCTCGAGATGACAGTGTCAGTGGGTCGGTCAGTGGAGGTTTGTGCAGACTGGAAGACCTCGTGGACTGAATGGATCGACTGTGATGAAATCTGTGACACGTGTTCATCATTTCCATAAGAGTGAAGTATAACTGACTCTTCCTATAGATTATTTTATTCTGCTATTTAGTGATTAAATATTCACACAACATATGACATCCCAATCAGTCTCATCTATAAAAGGAGTTTCAAATTATAGGAAGAAGACCTGCCTACTCCATGTTAATGGATGGGACATGTATGAAAATAAAAAGTACATGTCCAACCAATTTTCAAAAATTGTAGATAGTTCTTATCACACTGGAGCTCAATCATAAATTAGGCTTTAATTAGTTGCAGTAAAACATGATTCACAGCTGACGCTTACTCATGATCGGTCAAGTGTAGCTCCCAATCACAACTGTAGCTACAGATGCACTTCGGTATAAGATTGTTAATTGGACTAAAAATGTTGTTTGATCTGCTTGAGTTTTTTATACAGCGAGGGTCGGTAATCGAGGAAATCATCTTGGGTCTGGTTTGCACACACAAAAAAAAACAGTCTCCCTCTCAGGTTCGCGTCAGGCTCAGTTAGCCTTCTCCCTCGCTCAGTCCGGTTCGGACAGCAAATGGGGGGGTCTACAATTACCAGTACAATGGCTTTGTGAACACATGTCTGAACCAATCTGCGTTTTTTTCGAGGCAGAAACGACCGAAGGGGGTAAATGCTCAAAGAGCCGAAGAGCTAATCTCTTTATGCTAGCTGTGTTTCCAGAACTGCTGAGTTTACAAACCTGGGGGTCAGTTTACAGTGGGGACAGCTGCAGGATTGGAGAAGGAGTTTGTGCTTTGTGTGGTTTGCAGAGATTTTTCTTTCCCCTGCATTTAGTGGATTTAATCATTTGGCCAGCAGGTTGAGATATAATCCCACAGGCTGAACACAAGTAGAGTATCACAGTTTGAGGTTTTCCCCTAAGGACCTTAATGCTGCACAAGATGAAAAAAACCTATTACATAACTGAGGCGTTGACAAGGAGCCGCTGTGTGTTTCTAGAGGGTCTATTTTTGAACAAAGTTCTGATTGACTGTGTGTGTGCATTTGTGTGTGCGTGTGTGTGTGCGTGTGTGTGTGTGTGTGTAAGTGTGTTTTCAGGCAGATAAGTACTGAATGCATCTCTGTGAAGTTGGCAGGGCTGATATGCTGCCGTTGAGCAGTCCCCTACAGGCACCGATACGATGCACATTTTCTGGATTTACTGTAAATCATTACTCACTCATACGCTAACACACGTGTAAGCATGTGCAGGCTGGCAGGCAGTGTGCCATAACTCCTGTGAGCTTGAAGTCAGTAAACAGTGATATGCAGCATACATCAGCCATCACTCAGTGCTCAGTGAAAGCTGCAGATATAACTCATAGGATCCCGACCAAGAGCACGCCAGTGGAAAAATAGGATAAGAATCATGTTCAGGAAAAAAAATTCTAGATTTACCTCATAGTAGATGTAAACATGCAGCTCAAGGACAATGTTTCCATCTATTCTTATTTAAGTATACAGTCTATCTTAGTTCACTTAGGAAATGTCATTTCAAAATGATTGCTGGTACCATAGCAGCCATGATAATAATATGTAATAGAATTTTTTCCCTTATCTCTGCTGTCAACATGCAGTTCCACACATTGATCACTCCGTACATGAGTTAATAAATAAATAATTCTTCTGTGAGGCAATACTGCCACCTGGCAGTGCTCTGCAAGTACAAATGAACACCCAAACAGGAAATATACAGTATATTGTAGGTTTATTATCTGGATAGCAAACAAAATAATAGAATTTATACATTAAGACATAAATATGTTTTTTCTATAGACACTCATAATTAAACACATTTCACAGTCTTGTATGTGACTAAATATAACTGTCAACCAAAACAATCCATTCAAATCCACATTTTATGCATCACACAGAAATAACAGTCTCACATGGTAAAGATACTTTATATCAAGGAACCTGAATATAAGTTACTCTGGTTCACTCATCCTGAAGCAGTTGTGTTTTTGGTTCAATGCTGGAACTAAAGTCTGTGATAAACAACCTCAGAGCACTTTCATGTTTTTTATTCCATGACAAAACATACATCAGCCACTGCCACACTTTTGATTTTGATTTGATTAAAAAAAAAGAAGCTTTTTCATGTTTTGGAGAAGTCAGAGATCTACATAAACAATTCCTTTTTTAAAATATGGATCCTTTAAAGAATGCAGCTGCTAACAAGTGAATAAATGAGAATAAGCTTGCTGGGTGTATAAAACTGCATCATGCCGAACACATTACACTTAAGTCCACCTTACACCTTTACATGATGTGTTTATACTGACATTCTTCTGAACTATTAGTAACTCTCTAAGAGGAAAGCTTTTTGTTTGGAACGTTCGGAAGCTGTTATTCCTCAGTCACAAGCTTTTTACTTCTGGTGATTGTATTTAAGCTTCAAATACCATAAAAGTGGTTTTAATTTGTGAACATAATTTTGCTGAACAAAACTTGTAAATATCAGAAACTTAAGTCACAGAGCTTTGCTGCATTTATCCAAAAGCAAACAGAGAAATCCAATTGGCTTTTTGTCGTGAGAAACCGGATGAAGCTTATTTACGGATTGGGCCTTTTAGAAATACATCATCCCTGCAGCATTCTCAAAGAATCAATCAATCATGTACAAACAAAAATCACCTTTTTAAATGCAACATTCATTTGTGCAAAAAGAGACAAACGTCACAGTAACGCAGCTGCTGCAGATGTTGGTGAAAATGGAGGTGCAATTCAGAATTTGTTACAAAGCTCCATGATAGCGATTGTCGTGCTCTGTCCAAAGATGAAGGTTCCGACCACAATGGTTATGACTCCCCATACCGTTAAAATGTCCCTGAAGTTAAGGAAAAATAAATGGAGATCAAGAGAATGAAAAACTTTGGGTTACAGTTTTTTCGATAACATTCTTTAAGTTTTAGTAAATAAATAAAAATCAGTTTAATCTAATTTCACAGGTTCATTTTTTTTACAGACTTTCTAATGTTTGATAATCATCAGGAAACTGTTTCCTTGAAAGGTAATTTCCACTTTGGCCAAAGTTAATTTTCATTAATTACTTGAAACTTCATTTCTGTAAACTGATTAAATGACTGTCTAACTGTCATAACACTGGCAGTTAATTTGATATTAATTAATTAATTGAGAGTGGACCAGTTGTACAGTCTGTTTTCTCCTCATATCACTTACCAATAAGGGCTTTCAGGAAAGAATTGAAATTACTTGGAAATAATTACGACATTACTGACCTGCACAATAAATAAGAATACAAATGAAATAACCCACTCACCTGATCCTTGGACTCACATCTTCCGTTTGCATCAAGAACACTAAGCAAAGACCTGCAAGACACACACACACACACACACACACACACACACACACACACACACACACACAAACACACAGACACACACACACACACAAATACACACAAAATCTAATTTAATCAAACCATTAATCAAGCTTTATTTGTGTGGCAATCAATTAAATCCAATTTAGGCAAATATATAATAAAAAACAGATTGTCTCCTTTTGAAGTAAATGTTTTCAGTCTTTTATTCTTCTATGACAATAAACTAAATCTGTTTTCGGGTTTGGAATATCAATAAAACGAAATTCCAGGACAAGAAATTTAGGACAGAAATAGAGAGTTTTTCTATTTTGACAGGTTGTAGAGCAAATGATGAATTGACCATCAAGGAAATAATTGGGAAATTAACTAATAATAACAAATTCTCCACTGTTGACTGACAAGTCAATAATAAGACACTACAAATCTACGTTGCTTGCTTAAATACACACCCATTTCCATTTAAATGTGATTACACACACATATAAAAGTGAAGGTTGTTTTCCTACCAGGAAAGACAAAGATGAAGAAGGCACTGATTCCTCCGATGACACTGATGACCTCGCTCATGTCGGGGACGAACACAGCGATGAGGAGGGTGATGGAGATCCAGATCACAGTGAGGACCACTCTGCAGCGACTCTCAAACGAGGGAGTGACGATTCCCTCCCGTCGCCTCTGAACTTTTATCATCAGGTTCAGGATGACCGATCTATTCCACACACATACAACAGAGACATGAACAGTTACAAAGACACACCGACTACACAAAACAAACCAACAACTGGTGGCACCTACCTCCCCAGGAGAAGAATGATAGGATAGATGGTGATAATCGAAAACCCAAAAAGTAATCTGGAAATGATCATGGCCACGTCATCTCCTGGATATGACATCAAGATATCTGAGGCCACAGCTCGTCCGAACGTCATGAAGCCGAACACTCCTGGAGATGCAGAGAGGGGATGTGATCAGGAATGTTCAGGTGAGAACACAGAGGTGAAGAACCCATGTCAGTGTCAATGTGAACTCACCGGTTAGTGTGTAGATGAGCAAACAGAAGATCATGGAGACCACAGAGATGACCACCCAGTGAAAGAGCTTCTGGTTCTCCATGCTACTGAAGATCGCTATACTAGATTCATGGCACTGCAACGACACACACACACACACACACACACACACAAATTTGCACACACACACGTAAATGAGGATGTCAGACAAACCCAAGGATTTATTTGATATGTGTGAGTTGAGCTGGGACTTTCAACATTAAACTTGTTCTTATTGCTGACAAAACGAAACACATTTTTTCTACCACAGCACGATCAGGACTGTTTGTGATAAAAAATTGTAACAGGAAATGGTCATCAAATTTGATTGGTATAAACACACTGAAATACACAGGGTTCTTGATTGATAATCGCTTTTCGGTCAAGTATCTTTGTTGTACGTGACTGCCTCAGCTCATCAGCCTAACTCGCTGGGTAGCGTTTATTTTCTTTATTACGATCATTCTCCTTCATCTCCCTTATGTGTGTGTCGCCTCAGTCACTGCAAGTGTTCATACACAAAACCTTTCTGGGCAAATCTCTACCTACTTGTCCTCTCTCTTAAACTGGAATTAAGAAAGTCATCATCTTTGTTCTATGGGAAATTTTGTATTTTGTTGGTCCCAAAGTCCAAACTGAATTGTGAAAGAGAGCTTTTAGGTTTTTCCAAAACTAATGCATGGAATAATTTTACATAGAGACCCTAACCCACTCACAATCCCTCAAGAGATATTAGCTAATAGATGGATGGATGGATGGATGGATGGATCAGTTAACCGTTGGCTCTTTTGTATATTTGACCTATAGGATCTCACCTGGAAACCAAAGCAGATGGTTGGTACAACACTGAACATCGATGCCCATGATCCCACACTGAAAAAAACACAGGACACACACACTCACACAGTTAGTGATGGACATAAGAAGAGGAGCTGATGTCAAATTCACACATGCATCCAACAGTGGGACTGACCCTTGGCTGTGCTCTGGAGTTAATATGACCTCGTGACTGTCCGCCAGGTAATATTTGACGATCACTGCCACACACAGATACGTGGCAGCCAGCGTCCCCAGCACACTGACAGGAGGAGGAAACGGTTAAAATCACGACACAACTCACAGTCAGCTGGGTGTTATTCTCACTACAGGTCAGTGTTTTGTACCTTGTGTATTTCTGGATCCCGATTTCTTTTGGGATGGACAGTGGGAGGATGATGACGAGGCACATGATTAAGAGGGTGAATCGCTGGTCTGTGTACCAGTGATACGGCATCTCTGCCTCACTGGAACCAGTCACCGTTTCATATAAAGAAATAGACACTGAGAGAGAAAAGCAGAATTTGAGGATTTCATTCGGGCATCAGTATACAGGACAGCAACATGAACCACAAGACTCCCTAGATACACTGTTGTCTATATTTACAAATGGTTTAATTTACATTTTGCATCCTGCTGAACTGTGTGGTTCTTGTTTTTCAATTGTTGGATAAATTATTTGATGTCGGTGGATGAACATATAGTTTCATTAAAGCTAGGGAATGTGAAAATCCCTCGAGTGTTCATGGAGCCACCCTGACACATAGCTTTCAAGGGGACAGGCCTGGTCATTTCCCCAGGGGCCTCAGAAACCCAGAGACAGCCAGACCTCAAGCTGTTTGCTGTCTGCTTGTCCTTCAACCTGACCTGACCCTCAGCCATCAGTGGCCACTGAAGTCTATCGTGCCCTCCACACAGTCCCATTATCCAGACGTCCAATGTCCCAGCCTGGCCTGCAGCTGAATCACTTGGAAACAGGCTTCTTTTCCTGACCTCCAGTCTCTAAACACCAGAGCACCTACACAATCCGTCCAAGATCTTCAGCTCACGCTCTGAACTTATAACCCTTATCAAATGTTTTGGGTTGTTTTGTGTGTGTGTGTGTGTGTGTGTGTGTGTGTGTGTGTGTGTGTGTGTGTGTGTGTGTGTGTGTGTGTGTGTTCGTGTGTGTGTGGTAGAGAATAACAACTAAATACTGGCTAGAATAAAAATTAAAGTGCAGATGATTTGTGGTCGGAGAGAGATTAATTTTTTGATTTAGGAAATGGCTGCTAAATCGACCATGAACTCGTAGTACTATGATAAAATGAAAAACATACTACACTGTAGAAAACAGAGCTGAGTGGTTGTTTGCGATGATGATTGTGATTGCCTCATAAACTCATACAGTCGAACATATATATTATGTTCGTGAATCATTAGTTGATTATGCTAAAACTATCATGTTTGGCTTTATTCTTAAATGCTTTACTAGAAAAGTAAGTAACTAAGCTTAGACTCTATGTAAAAAAACATGTTGAACTAAATTGCCTCAATAAGTAAGTCATATAGAAAATTATGCAAATATGTTATTGAATACGAATCAAGGAAATGCTCACAGCAAACTAGTTTTACACCAAAATATCTGATTATCTGCAGAACGTATGAATTTTTTGTGATAACAGCACAATTTAATAATTGAACACAGCTATTGATTAAGCTATGCAATATTAATGGTTTGGTTTAAAATAGTATGTATAGTTTAGCCAATGAGCAGGATGTTAGACAGGAATTCAAAAAAACAAAAAACAACAACAGAATGACATGTTTCTTGTGGTTCTTACATTTCTCCAGCTGGTCCTGCACCACCACCAGGAAGGCGACAGATATCATGAAGAGGTTGAAGCAGAAACAGACCTCACAGAGCTGCCCCACGGCTCGTCCACACACCTCGCTCACCACATCCTGATAGGTGTTCTGTCTGCTGACGGATGACGCATAGCCGAGGATCACCAGGCCACTGATGAGGAAAACCAGGCAGATCTGCCGAGACACAAGGAGAGGAGACTGGACTTAAACTGCACAAAGGTTGTTAGACAACTGGCTTCCACCTGCTGCACCTCATGACCAGAAATATATCATTCACCGTTTTAATACAGACGGCAAACTATAGAAAAAAAGTAAATTTTTGGCATCTGTACCTCAATGACAATCAACAAATTGATAAATCAATGAACAGTTTCAGCTCTTGACACTACATTATGGAAACAGAACAAGAACACTACGGTTCTGCTTCAGGCTATGCTGTAGTGTTAATATTACTAGGTTGTCACACAAGTTCTCATTACTTTACAATATTAATGTAGGCTTATGGTATATGTTTGCACAGTGTGGCTGTATTTTTTTATATAAGGACAATACACATTAATCAAGATAATGTGCCAGTGAGAGCCAACTGGATATTTTTCAACAGCAGTCAACACAAAATGATTGGAATGATTGGAATCAAAAGAAAAAAGTGCCTCACACATTGAACTCTGACAAACTTTCACTTCAGACATACAGGCTCCTGTGTGGGGGCCCCTGGACCTCTTGCGCCTGTGGGCCCCTTTCTAGAAAGCCCATGTGGTTATTCATTCAGTCACACACACATTTCTGTGTCAGTCATTAGAAACATTGCAGTGAAGGTTCAGGTCCTCACCTAAACTGGAAGCTTCATTAGAGCTTAGCTGTGAAAAAGATGAGCCTCTTTCACACCAAGGAGAGACACATGGGTCCTGAGTCTATTATGTGCAAACACAAAACTAACCACACAAAATCCTACATGTAGCAAGGTAAAGTTACACATCAATAAAAGTAGCCATCGCAATTGATTTTTTAGTTCCTAATTACAAATTGTTCCTAGGAAATATGGAAAATATTCATGCAGGCCCAAACTGACACTTTCTAAACGATACAATAAAAACAGGAGCGAGTTGTTGGAGCAGGAGTCGGATCCTGTACTCACCATCTCCACAGCGATGGCCGTGTTCACTCCCCCTGCCTTCTGGAAAGCCCAGGGGAAGTTGAGCAGGCCGGCTCCCAGCGCAGACTTCAGCATGATGACCACGGCACCGAACGAGCCGAGCCGAGGAGGATCCGCGTGAGACGCAGACCGGGCCAGCATGGAGATGCTCTCCCTGGCCAGTTCCTCCATGATCCTCAAGCAGCTCCGACACTCACAAAACCAAGAATAGAAACTCTACAAGAAAAAGATTTTGTGTGCAATAACTTCTCTAAAGTGGTCCAGGTGTCTGTTTCATTCTGCTCCTTGTCAAGTAAACCTTGTGAGCGGTGAAGCCGTCAACTATATAGACCTGCACCCACAACTCACGTGGTCTTATTTGACTTTTTCACCATTAAGCATTTCACTCTGAGGTGAGAAATGTGACACTAAAGTGAATATGTTTGCTTGTGTCTGCTTTCCCTCTCCCCCCTTCATGTCTGTCTCTGATCTAAAGCACTGACGAAGCTGCTGAACCTAAAATTACAAACAATATTATATTATTATTATAGGATACGGTTCTAAAAGAGGATCTCCCCTTTATAAGTAAACAATCTAAAAGCATTACTCAGCAACCTGGATTTACCTGGTAGGGGCCCTCGGCCTCTTCCTCTTTTCTCAATGAATTTTGTTTTTCTTTGCTGAAATGTCATGTGGTCTAAGCTTTAGTGGAGCTTTAATGTGAAGGATTAAGCATAATTATAAATATGGAATAATGGTATGTGAAAAATAAGTGAAAAAAGTAATACAAAATATACTATTAAAACTTAAGTAGACACACAGACCCTTCGTAAGTCATATAAAGACGAGGAAGGTTTTATAATTGCACAGGTCCCTCACTGATCAGCACCTGAGATCACAATGGATAAAGTTCAAATCTGGAGGGACCATGTTTCAAGGTAACATGAAATATATGAACGTTAGCATTCATTCACTTCCCTGCCACTCACTGTTTAATTACGGTAAATTGATAGAATGGGAAAGAGATTTTAATCCTGAAATATAAATGCACCTGCATTCATATTGTCTAGAGGTAAAATGCACTGGAATCTAATCTGAAATGCTCAGTTTAATCCAAAGGTGCTTGAAACAAACCTTTGTGTTGATGTGAGCTGTGTGAACATTACGCATATGATCCAGTGAGAAGAATGTGAAATCTAAGCTCAGGTGAAAAGACAAGACAACAGTTAATGTTACATTGCTAGCTTGTTTACATCCAGTATAATAAACGTGTCCAAAATGTGCTTGAGTATTTCAATGTCAAACAGCTCTCACTGCCAGAGAGTGGTGGAATACTAATGTTAGCTGTTTTCTAAAACTGATCAAATATGTCCCTTGAAACCTAGTTTTCAACTATACATCATATTTTTAGTAGCTGATGAGTTGGGGACCTGAGAAATTAAATATAAACCTGGCTAATTATGAATCATAATATAACATTATTCATCTTATAAAAGCACCCTGATTGTGATGTCAAAGAAAAATGGCCGCCATTTGGATGTAATATACAGGCTTCAATTTGGTTTAATTAGGACACTCTGTCCTCAGATAAGTGGAAACTCGATTTACTGCTGTCAGTCAAAAGGTTGGATTAGGCCAATGCTTTCCTTTTTTATTTATTTCAAACATATTTCATACTTATTCCATGTTTTTGCAGAGTAATACAGAGTGAGGGTGCAGCTCAGCTTATAGGATTGTAGCCTATTTTTATTTTCTGGTAAAAAAAATCAAGTCCTGGCTCTATGTATTGGATGGTACAGTCTACTACTACACATGGAATTGATAATCCCAGCCATGCTTTATGTTACTCACCATCTGTTACGGTGCAGCGAGCACTGAAATCCCATGATTGTTGCCCTCCATCTCACTCACTCACTTTCAGAGAGCATGACATCTCGTTATTAAGGAGAATAAAGAGTATTTTTGATGCATCTTAAACATTTCAACAGCTGGATGCAGAATGTGAGGGCTTTGGAGCACTTTAAGAAGATGTCGTGGTGATGTTTCAGATTTCCTTTAGTAAAATGCAGGACAAAGAGATTACCGGGAGCTGATATGTTCTGGGGACAGTTCAGGGACTTAGTGGCTGATCCTCCGGCTCGTACGGTTTTCACCAAGATCTAAGGATTCCACCTTTTAAAAGACCAAGACCTTGTCGATTTTTGATAATGCCATGTTAGTAAAACTGCAGAGTGACCACAAGATGACTTTCGTGAGGAAAATTACTTAACAAAAGGATAGAAAGAAAATAGACAAAAAGCAAGAGTGGGCAGTTTTTAATGAAATGTACTGTTTGAATTGTACATTTAATATATTTCTATGTAATACACTTACAAAAATACATATATAGATAAATACCCATGGTTGTTATTTTATTCTAATTCAGTCATAACTCATGTTTTAAAGCATTAACGCTCATAGACAAGCACATTGTCTTTAGATTCCCACTCAAATCACAGTAGCACTTAGTTTGTATATCATCATATTAAAATCATTGTGGACCGTATAAACATGGAAGCTCTGACTGCGGCTCAGTCACACAGCAACAGATTTCCCTCCCTCCCTTCTGTGTCTGTGGTGACCTGCCATCTTTGTGCAGTAATGGCCAGATCAGGGATATAATCTGGATTGTACACATGTAGTCCGTCAGCAAAAAGTAGACAAAACCAGTGACTTCCTGACATGCAGTCGGACTGATTTTGGCTTAAGAGTCAAATGGAGAAATGTGCAAATTGCTACAGAATCGTCTGTTCAAGCCCAAAGCTAGGATGTATGTGAAACAGCACTGTTCAAATCAGCCATTCAAGTTGTAAATTTTCAATTACAACGGCTGCACGCTGGTGACTTCACATTTAATCCGTGTAGTACATTAATATTAAGCAGGATGTCCAGCTGAGGTCTCAGTGACTGCTGCATTAACTTCTTAAATTCAGCATGTGGCAGAAATGAAGCCATCACCTCTGACCTGCAGTTGTCACACCTGCTTACTTCACTCTCAGGGCATATGTCAAAACACGACCAATCACCATCGTCCATGCTCTGAGGATGGTGACACTGCTTTCAAGGGTTTCGAGGTAAAACCTGATTCTCTGGACGAATAGAGAAAGATGAGATTAGTCTCCTCATGCTTCTGCTGTTATGAAACAGCTTAAGAGTATGAAGATTAGACACACACACACACACACACACACACACACACACACACACACACACACACACACAACCAAGACACAAACACAGAATTTAAAGAAAAGTGATAGTTGGAATTTAAGCTGAAAAAAAAACTGAAGTGTTTATGTGAGTATAACTTCAATTTAAATTTTGTTGGACGATAAAAAATCTGAGTGAAACTAAGAAGAATGTACCTCTCAGTAAATACAGTGGTGATGTGAAAATGTGTACAACACCTGGCTACTTTGCATAGATTTTGTATGCAACTGCACTGGAGTGAAAAATGTGATTTTAATTTGGTCTGAACACACTCAACTAAAAAATGTAATAGAACATAATTGATTGGAAATGAGAATGATGACAATGCAGACATGAATCTTGAATATTTACATTTATTTTGATATGTTATTTTGCCCTATGTGTTTTTGCTCTGCTGTGAATTATTTTGAATTGCCCCACAGGGGATTAAATAATGTATATATTATTTATAAAGGTTAAAACTTCCCTGCATCCAGCAGTTCAGAGTAGAAAAAGCAACATATACAGTAAAACTGCTCGAAAAGGACGAGTAAACCACTGAGAGGAGTCACATGAAATGATACAGTTTTAAACAGTGATAGAAATTTAGCAACATGTAAACACCGCAAAGAATCCCTCCACAAAAAAAATCTAATTCACTGATATATAACCAGTCACAGAAAGAGATGAGTTATACTCTCCAAAGTATTGTTTTACCCCCTATAATAGTGATCTCACGCATGATTGGATTAAAAACGCATCTGAACACCTGGCATTGAAATAAAAATCCCTCTGTGATGTAGTGATGTGACCTAGTGCAGTTGTGCGATTACTTCTTCTCTCCCTGGATTAAACGGTTTGTTGCTCCATCCTTAAATATCGTGACTAAGTAATAGTAAATTATGTCAATATAATTTAATACTGACTGGATATGTGCAATCCACATATATACAAATGTAAAACCACAGTAAGGGTAATCTATGTCTGAATGAAAGCAGCCTCCTCAGTGTCCTCTCTGAGGCAGAGGCACGTAAACTCATACCAGTAATAATCTGATCAGTTCATGTCTAAATAGATATTTTATATTGTCTCTGTAAGAAACACCAAACCAAATTCTTCATTTGATCCTGTTTCTGAGATCCGGGTTTCAGGGTTTCAGTGTGTAATGATGACACGTCTAACATGTGAACCTGGTGTGTTTGGATGGCGTTGGCCGGAGGACTCTCAGCTGTCATCACACTGACTGAGCAGCTTCCTAACTCCTGAGCAGAACTAGTAGCGTGCTGCAGACAGGGACCAGCAGCGTGCTGAGGCTGGGGCTGTGTTTGTGTGTTCGGCCTTTCAGTGTCTCCTTGTTAGCCTGGTCGGAGGTGGGGGGGCTCTGGGGTGCAGGCACAGTGCTGGGTGGGAGGGTCGTGCGACTGGCGCACATGTCGTAGAGGTTCCCAGAGAACTCTGTCTTCCTGGACTCTTGTCTCAGAGACTCCCAGACCGCTGCTGCCTCCCCGGGACAGCCGGCCAGGGCTGAGTTTGCACAATCGTGGAACGCATTCCAGGACCTTCAAGGAAACAGGACAGGAAGAGACGTCATGTAGCTTTCACCAGGAAAGTATGTTGGAAGTAAACTGCAGTTACACAGTGATGAGACTATAGAAGGGTTAACACCTGTGCAGAGGTTATAGATTAAATAACACCCCAAAAAATTATCCTAAAAATCATATACTGTTTGTCATCTGGACTTTTATCTCTTAGTTTTAATGCAGGTGCCTTGTCACAGCACTGTAGTTTGTGTTTACAGGTTAAACTGAGCACACCTCTGATCAACAGAAACAGACTGGAGAGAGGGCAGTGAAATCAAATTGTGTTAAATTACTCTTTAACGTTATTCTCTTTGACCCTTTGGTCCCACTTTATTTGTTGACTCCTGTAATCGGCTTTGATTATCTCAGCAAAGTAGGTTATGTTTTCACCCCAGTCTGTTTGTTGTTTTTTTGTTTGGTATGTTTGTTTATAAAGAAGATTACACAAAAACTACTGGAGAGGTTTCCATGACACTTGGACGAAGGATGTTTTATGGGTCAGGAAAATAAAATGTTGATGCCGATCCAGATCAGGGGGCAACTAGAGAAGGCTCTTTAATTGTTTACGCAACCCCAAGACCTCCGTACAAGTTGAACAATTCAAGTTAAATCAGGATAGACACAGTATGACTGGATGGTAACCATGATGACAGAGACACACACCTGCAGATTGCATCGATGTCCTGTGTACTCTGGTCTTTTTGTGTGTCCCCCAAGCTGTCCCCGAGTGTGAGTAAACACTGGGCAAAACTCTTGTAGATGGAAGCACATGAAATTGGAATTGCCGCCCCGAAACACACAGGCACCAAACCTGTCGAAGAGGGAAAGACAAGAGACATGTATACTCAAGAGTTTATCAGAAATTGTACAAACAAATTAACGTGTTTGTGGGGACATTGCAAAAACACAGTATGTGTATTTTCAGGCTGAGAATAAGAGAAACAAAATCACTATGTTAACATTTTTATAGAGACGAGATCAGTCCAGCGCTTACAGAGATCAAACAAATATAGAAATATGTTGTATTCCATTCATCTGGAGGGATTATGCGTCCTCAAAGCCAAATTCAGCGAAAGACCACAAAACCACATGTGAGCCTTCTGAGTACATTGATCAGCTTATACACAACACGACCTCCTGAAACCAGTTCGAGCTTTCATCGAAAGGTTCCTGAACAGGTGTGACACAAATCTGACTGGAACATTCAAAAACCTATTTGGCCCAAAAGACTTTTGGTGAAAGTAAATTGGTGCATAAAGGTTAGATATAATGAGTTTGATTCCTGTCAATTAGATACATAGTTGCTTTGTTGTTGACCTTCAAGACATCTCAGGACAAATCCAGATGTCAGCAGCCTTGGGGGAGAGTTCTGGGATCGCATATGCACATCATGGCCAAAGTGTGTGGACACATGAACATCACAACCATATGGGTTTGGTTAACACCTAATCTGTTGCTCTGACAGCTTCCACTGCGTACAACGACTTGTCTGTTCACATTAATCTCAACAGTGTTGGAAGAGGTCGGAGGTCAGGGCTCTGTACAGACCAGTCTCATTCTACCACCACAAACTGGGAAAACTATTACTTTATGGACCGTCTATACTATGAGCTTGAAACAGGGAATTGTGTTCAGAGAAAGCCGATACATTTACCAGAGCAATGTTTCGATCCATCACACAAACACAGATATCAATAAAGCGTTTACTTACATACTTATTTCTATTAGTCTGTGTTGTATGATGAATGCTGTTTTAGTATTTAGCCTAATGACATGATATTATGGGGTTTGTACAGGCGGTAATTGTGATGGAAAATGTCAGTGTATTGTTTCATAATTGAGCTGTTTTTCCCTCTCCAGAGTCCAACCTCAAATTCACATACACATTGTTGATCACCCAACAGCATGTGTTAGTACACACCCACGCACACACACAAACACACACACACGCATAGATGTAGAGAGAAAGAGAATGAGAACACGAGGGGACAGTGAGCATTTCATTTAGGTAAGTGCACTTGTAAAACCTGTTCTCTTATCAGATTCAGACTAAGCTGAATGAAACGTCCTTTATCGCTCACGTTCTGACAAACCTTCTAAAAATCCCCTGATCAGCATTCCTGAGTTTCTACCTGAAGTCAGTTTCATTAAAAAAAAATATGCAAAGAAACAGAGAAAAAAATAACAAATGAAACTACAGTGTTCCAAATGGGACAAAAGCAAAGCAAACTCAGCACTGAACTTCTTCCAGGAGACTGAACCCTTCAGACTCACAGCAGAACTCAAGCAACTGCAGAGAGAAAAGCATCCTTACCGAGGCAGAGGGCGATGGGCAGCAGCATCGTGGTGCCTGGATGGGACCTCATGGTTTGTCCCAGCAGAGTCCAGGGGAGTTGAGTCCCAACTCTGAACCAGAGCCTCTGGTGTGAAGCTCCCACTGACGGAGAAATCAAGAGTAAAGTTGTTGTTCAAAATCCTGCCATCCGCTGGGAATTCATCAGATTGCAAAAGTGCCACAAAGCACAGAGGCACAACCCGGCTGGATTAATAGCGGAAGGGACCGATGCAATGCAAACAGTATGAGGATGTTTGTGAATGTGTGTGTGTGTTTGTGTGCGTGTGTGTGTGTGTGTGTGTGAGTGTGTGTGTGGGGAGGGGAACAAGGCGAGAGCCATAGAGAGATAGGAGGCAGCGGACCAATGACAGCATCACAAAGCAGCACGCCTGGATTAGAGCATTCTCATTTCCGGTTCTCAGAATTTAGAACATTTATTTACAAAACGGATAAAATACATATATAGTGTAATTGTGATTGTGCACTGGACACAGGCTGGCACCATCTCTGCCTTGTCACACGCGTCACTCTGCTCCAAAACCCCTGTTTTATTAGTGAGCCAAACTCACAAATATCAGAGGTGTCAGGAGGATTCTCTTTCATGTGGGCAGATGGATGACGTCCCAGCGAGAATAAAACCTCCAGCTCACCAGGGAGTCCGACATAGATGTAGAGCACCCTGTGAGAATAGCAGCAGCCCACCTGATAATCCTCCAGAGTCACTTAAGAGCACTCACTGTAGACCACTGTGTTGTGTCACACAGTCTAAACCAGAGTTGTGACAAAGACAGAATTAAAATGAGGTGCAATCCCAGTTTAAACAAGGGCGACTGTAAACCATCCAGCCTATTCCATTCTTCCCTCGCTTGAGCGCCTGTCTTACATCCCTGTCCCCTCCGCCTCCAAATCCCCTGCTACGCCCCCCAGATGGCTTACACTCCGTGCATTAGTGTAAGTCCTGCTTCACATCTGTATACTGACACAGGAGGAATGGTCACCCATTGTTAATCTGCGGCTTAAAGCCACCATTAACTGCAGAATAATCTGTCTGTGTCTGTAACTGCTGCCACGAATCAATACATGCACGAGAGCTACTTTGACAAATGTGAGTCTTCCTGAGACATCTGCATTAGCTCAGTAAACACTGGTTGTTGTTTCTTTGCTTTTGCATTTTGTTACCTCACAGATGTGTTCAGTCTCATGAAGGTGGATGTAAAACATGTCTCCAAACTGTCGTGGAAGCTGTTAAAGCAGCATAATAATCAATCACACAGGTGTTGCCCCTCCCTTTTACTTTTGACAGTGTAATGTAAATCATCATACTATTATAATGTTATGTCACTCTAAGGCAGGTTGTCATGCAGTAAAACTACCTCCGCCCACGGTCTATCTGTTTGTTAGCAAGATTACACAAAAATCACTGGATGGATTTTCTCTTTCTCCATCATGCAAGATACTTTTCTCACAGTTTCCCCCGGGAACAATTCATGGATCTTGATTTCAAACGTCAGGCATATTTAGGGGACTGATATCTATGAGTTTGTGAAATTTGGTGCAGCTCAGTTGAATTTAAGGTCTGTTGGTAAGGACTGTTGGGCCTTGGTGGAGGTACTAGCTCTATTCAGAGTACCATTCTTGTTATACAATAACATATTGAGAATCTGAAGATTTCCACAGCAGACAATTATTTTGAAGAATCTTGTTGGTCAAGTCCTTGTTTTATCAAATATCACAAATAACAACAACCCCTGATGGGATAGGATGATTATTAAACTTTTGCTGATGCCTGCATTTTTTTACATCATTCACATTCAATAATTAGTCTCTTAAGGTGACACGACCTGACATGAGACGCTGTTGTTCAGCCTGATTGTAAAGATGGCTGAGGTAATCGGCTGCAGCCAATGAAAGGGAAGATAAAGTGGAGTTTGATTGACAGCCCTGGATTAAGGCATTATGCAACACTGTTGAGAGTAAAAAAAATAAATCCAGATGAGATTAGGATCTGGATCCTCACTCTCTCCAATGCTCTCCATCTATCCCTTCATCCGCCTTTCCCTCTTTCTCTGTTTCGTTTGACACATTATCACAATTGGTTTTTAAAATCACACATTTTAAATTTGGGGTTGAGGAGTGGACTCACAGGTTTTGTTTCACATTGTGACATTCAAGCTTTCAGGGCTTTAATATGCACAAAAATTCAGCTAATGGCGTTCAAAGCTGCCAACAAACACAGACAGACAGATGAAGCAAATTAGGATGAAGAGACAGAAGCTTAACCGGCAGCCTCTTAGAGCTTCTATCACATCGCCATCTAGGGGCTCAAAAGCGTAGTGCAACACCTGACAGAGGCCCCTGCTAAACAAAACACACTTTACCACTTGTTGTTTCTACTGAATTACAAGAGACTTAAACTGCTTTGTATGGGGACACACTGAAACCACGGAGCTGACAAGATCATAAGGATTTCAATTATCTTAAGTGATGAATTAAAAATATCAAATAAAATAACCTGTCTCATATATATGACAATTCGCTGCTTTAAAAAAAGACTATTTTCTGTATTTTCTATATTTTTTGACTGTTCCACAACCTGAAAACAATGGTATTGTGTAATCGCAGACTTTTTATAATTAGTTTTGTGCATTTTATGGCTTAGATAAATAATTATTCAAATAATCAACAGCTAACTTTAAATCACAGTCCTCCCTGACAATCAACCGGGATGTCTGGGCTTCATTGTTGTTGTTGTTTCATGAGACAGGAGCACAGGAAGGTTATACATGGATCCCTAAACCTGCAAATTGTGAACCTGAGATAATTGCTGAAGATGCATAAGGGTTCCCAGCAATGCAAATGCTGGAACTTTCCAGTCACCATCAAGAGGAGAGATTTGCAGCAGCAGCACATCTTCAGTATCTCCCACAGTTTCTGATGTTTATCTTACCAACAGCGTGCAATGTTTAGTTGGCTAGTGCAATAGTTTTTTGGCATTTAGTTGTTTCTCACCAAATTTCAAGTACAATTCTCAATTTCAATAATTCAAGATAAATAATTAAATGACTCACTTCAAATATTCCAAAATCTTCTTCAGAAACCTAACAAGCTGCATGTGAGATGATGCTTTAAGTAATAGTTGTCATTTTTCACTGAACGTCAGCACATCATTAATGCTTGATTGGATATGCAAGTTTATACATTTGTTCCATTCCATATCTTCATGGTTGAGGATTCTAAGCAAAACAAATTGTTATTCAACATCCCAAAAGAGCTGGAGAAAACAATCCTAGAGTACCTGACAATAGAAGTTACAGGAGCCACAGGAACTTTTAATTTTTTTTTATTTCATCTTTCCTATAAAGAATCCAAACAAAAGCCCTCAGTGCATTCCCGCGGGTTTTTGCTCAAAGGTAAAAACATTGAGTACACCAGGATTTTCTGACCTAGTCTGTTTCGTTACTGTGAAACTCGACAAAGTCAGGACACATCTGAAATAAGTCGGTGCCATTTCAAAATAAAATTTCCTTCAAATGAGGGCAGATCATAGCTGTCGGACCAAGTTGAAGAGTCTGAAATGTGCCTGACCTCCAAGTGCATGAAATGCTCATGATCAGGACAGAGATGCAGCCACTAATGTTTTGTGAGACAGAAAAACAATCTGACCATAAACAGGCACATACAATAATAAATCACACAGGCGCTGTTTCGCTGAACAACCTTATAGACAGACGTACATATTTCAGTTGCATAAAGTATCTTGAAAAAAAGGTTTTCTTGGTTCTTCTCTTAAGATTTCTTCAGGAAAAAGGAAAAAAGTCAACATTGACTTAATGCAACAAACATCCTTTAATAGGATCCCATCTTTTGAGTTCCCATTCAAGTCTTAAGGAATTCATTAAAGTTTACTTTCTGGTCGTGCAGATGTTGTCAGCATCAACAATAAAACAACTTTGAAGGCAACTCAGATATAGTCATAAGTTTATGACCAACAGCATAAATGTGCCAAGGATAGTGTTTTGGTTAAAAAATGAAATCCAATAGATTCTTTACCGTGGTGTACCTTATATGACCTCCACAAGCTAATGAGAGATTTTCCGCACAAACCTAATTCAGTTCAAATGTTAAAACTGTGTCAGAGAAAAGCTTCAGCAGAAAAACTTTAAATGCAACTGGGCCGCTTTTAGCATCAGTTCTGGTGTAAATATGTGGTAAGTCCGTTCAACCTGTTGAATGAATAAAACAGGGCTGCAGGTCAATAGTGGACTTGTCATGTTTGTATGTGATTAGCAACGCGCTTATTACTATCAGCTACATAAACTAGACAGCCAACTTTCTTTTAACATCAGGCCTACGAAAAATCAGCTCTACTTGATGAAAATTAAATTGTCATCGCTCGTTTATACAAAATAAGTCTGGATCTGCTGTCTCCAACCCCCTCGGTGTTCTCTGCATTAGTCCGAGTCTCTGTAACAGGTGGTCTCCGGTGATGCTTCACCGTTCACACTTTCTTCCGGACGCTGATGGCCACCGAGTTGCCGTACAGCAGCCGGTCCCGCTCCCGCACCTCCTCCTGCAGCTTGGCCTCGGCCACGCGCAGCTGACGGATGCTCGCCTTCATCTCCTTCATCTTCACCTCCATCAGTGCGATGATGTCCCGCTGCTCGTTCAGCTTCCGCAGCAGCTCGGTGGACGTGGTGCCGGTGGTCAGCGAGTACGAGTGGTCCAGCGGGCTGCTGGTCACACTGACGTACTGCATCGGCAGCTGGTGCAGGATGGACGCGGCATCTACCGACGAGTCGTCCGCGTTGAGCTCGTCCGCACTGGCGATCGGCGCCGTGTAACAGGTCCCCTCCGACGGGGCGGGCAGCCGCGCGGTGCCCAGGTACTCGCCGTTCTGGCCGATCTGCACCACGGTGATGGTGTCGTCGTTCGCCTCTCCGCCGGTGATGCCCTCGGCTCCTTCCGTCGTGTTGCCCAGCACGCTGGTGAGGACAATCCCGGAGGTCGCAGCCGTACCGGGGGCAGCAACCCCAGCGGACACTTTCCTGCCTCTGCCCCGCCGGCTCCTGCGCTCGTTCACGCCCCGCAGAGGGAAGAGGGACGGCACTCGGATGCTGTAGGTCTTCCTCCCACCTGCGAAGTGCACGCTGCAGACTCGGTGTCCCGTGGTGGGCTGGAAGGTGCTGAAGCAGCCGCTGACCCCGGCCCGGGAGATGTTCCTCAGCCACAGCTCCCTCAGCGCCGTGTCCTTAGGAAACGTGTAGAAGCGCAGGTCCCGGTCCCGGTGCGAGTTGTTGTAGCAGCCGGGCACACAGCAGGTGAAGCCGGGCATGTTTACCTCCGCGCCAACGGCGACGGTGAAGTCTCGGCGGCGAAGCTTCGATTATTTTATTGTTGTTTCTTTATTCTGCGCGTTGTTATCAAGCTCCGCGGCCTGCGAGCGGAACTACACGTCCCACAAAGCTAACGACTTCCTGTTTATTTTTCACCCAAAACTGGGCCGATGTTCTCCGGGCGGCGACCGAATCCACCCGAACTGTTCCGGGGCTCGTTCTTATGCTGGATTAGAGGCTGATGTTTTATTTATGATGATGAATGTGTGGTTTAGTTCTTCGCGGTGTTCACCCGTCCTCCTTTGAGAACTAAAACTACCAGAAGGCATTGCGTTTCCGGTCCGGGTCTGGCCCAGCTCCGTCAGAGCGCTATTCCCCCTGCTGGTCGGAGTTGGGAAGCGCAGCAAAGAGCGCGGCACTTTCTGAACTCTTCACTCAAGTACAAGCCCAGTTTTAACAACACACTTTAAAAACAAATGAAAATGGAACATTTACTAAAGTATCAAAACTACTTCCCTGTGATGATTTATAATCATACTATTACAATATCACAAATGAAAACTCATGTAATAAAGTTTCCACTCAGCTGCAGTGTGAAATTTTAAAATAAAGTTGTATTTTTAATTATAACATGTTAAACCAAACAATACTACCAAGGCAAATTCCATTAACTTGACTATGTACCATCCAAAATCCAAATGAACACTTTTCAATCAAAAGAGAAAAGGCCCACTCTGTTGTATACATTTATACAGGCTGTTTCTATGTGTTTCCTGAGGTACAGATCAGTTTTAATCTTGGATATTAAAAACATCCACTTCATCAAAACAATGTATAGGATTTCTAAAAAAAGAAATTCATATTAAAGCTTTTCCTCCAATTCTGCATATAGTTTGTCATTGTCACTGCCAAGTAAAGCAGTGCTGTGAATTGTTTACATTACATTACATATAATTTATCTGACAGTTTTAACCAAAGCGACTTCCAGTAAGTGCATTAAACCATGTGGGTACAAACCCAAAACAGCAAGAATCATGTACATTAGCTTAAACAAAAGCCAAACTACAAAGTACCACATGATAGGTGCAACTTGACTTAGTTCATCTTCTTAGCCAATGCGTATATATATTATATTTTCATAGCTTCACATCAAACATGAGACAGAGTGTCAAAAGCTTGAAAGGAAATATGAAACCATATCTTAAGTGTATCCAGTCCACAGGTTTTTCATTCTTGCCATCTGAAGCAGCATGTTGTGTTAGTAACCTTCCTTAGCCACCTGATGGCCTCACAGGGGCTCTACTCTGTGTCACTGTCGTTTTTTTCTATGACTCCCATGTAACCATTGTTCCACCTGTCAGACACATCTGGATGTATCCACTTATCAACATCTCTATATCTTGTTGGAGTATTTTTTGCAACAGAATGGATGAACATGGTATTGATAATAAAATAATAATTACTTAATATTAATCATTTCACAGTCATTACACAGGGTCTCCGAGTTGTGTGTGGGAGCCAATGTCGTTGCAGATTATGGTCTGCTTGATACCTTTTGATAAATGAAATCAATGTGTGTAAATAATAAAGACAAAACTTTTGTGTCGCTCGTATTGTATGCAGTGGAATTAATTAACATTTTCACCCTGACACAAATATGCTTTGTTGCACACAGAGTACCAAAGGAGATGTGTTGGTAGTAACATTTAAACCAGGATGCTGTGCTCTCAGCGCATACTACATGTGACTATGCAGTATTCTTTCATTAGCAAAGCTCATTCAGGACAACAGCTGGAGTGCAGAGGAACCCAGCAGCCAGCAGGGGGCAGCCTCAGGACATCACATGGAAACAAGCAGCAGCAAGCTGTGATTCTTGAAAGGCGTCAGAAGACAAGGCTGGCAACTACTGGTTTATTATATAACAATAGGTTTTTGAAGCATGTTAAATCATCCAGTATCTAAAATCCAAAAATATAAAAGTAACTTTTAAGTAAGGCTGTCAAATATATGTAGAAAATTAGAAAATATTTTCTC
Source organism: Pseudopleuronectes americanus (assembly GCA_038501795.1). Classification (NCBI taxonomy): domain Eukaryota; kingdom Metazoa; phylum Chordata; class Actinopteri; order Pleuronectiformes; family Pleuronectidae; genus Pseudopleuronectes; species Pseudopleuronectes americanus. The sequence continues at coordinate 15,698,197 of CM076716.1, forward strand.
TGAAAATTTGCAACATGGAATGACATGGACACACACACGATAATTTGTCCATCCTATTAGAATGCTTAGTTCCTCTCGGAAATCAGCAAGCTGTGTGGCCTAGTCGGTAGAGCGGTCGATCCCAAATAAGAAGGTCTCAGGTTCAATCCCCACTTTCTCCCTTCGCCATTCTGGCAAGATACTGACATCTTAACATTGACAGTGAATTCACACAATAATTGCAAAATTTCTTACACTATGTAAATTTAAATTAAGTAAAACAAACTGAAATTAAATTAAGTAAAAAAAAATACAAATAAAAAAAAATTAAGTAAAAAAAAATCCCATTCCTGCGCAATGGGCTTCTGCGCAGGATGTGCGCAATGGGCTTCTGCGCAGAATGTGCAGTTTAATTTAAACTGCAATTTAATTTAATTTAATTGTTTTTATATTTAATTTTTATTTTATTATATTTATTTCTGGTGAAGGATATCTCATGAATGCTGCAGAGCATTAGAGTGAAGTGTAATTTCCCTATTTTAAAGTGGAAAGAGTTTGAATTGTAGTAAACTAACAGAGTGAGAGAGGGTATATCTATGTGGTGATTTTGAGTGTCAGTGTGATTATTTTATTTCTCTAGGTGGTCATTTAATATCTGAATGTGGTCGTTTAATGCATCTTCTTAGTATTTTGTGTGTCTGTTGTCATTGTATGTCTCTATGTGGTCATTTGTGTACATCTGTAATCGTTCTGTGTCTCTATCTTTTCATTCTGTGTGGCAGTTTTGTCTTTTAACTTTTAACAAATGGATTTTGACCTGTTTCGAACCTAAAGCAACACGTCTCACTTTAGTCCACATTCTTCACTGTGGTGTGGCGGCCTGTGTGTGTGAGTTCTCCGCCGGTGACCCATCTACAGCCTGTGCACTATCTCCGGCTCCCCCCCTCACTGCTGCCTGTCGTCCTGAAGTTACCATTAGCAACTGGGCAGCGCCCGACTCAGCTCCCAGTTCCTCCAACGGAGCCTCTGCTGCTGCTGCTTCTGGTTACTGAAGGTAGATACCACCTCACTGTGTTTCTGTCCCGTCTACACACACACTAACTCTGGATACTAACCACATCGACGTGTGAGTGTTTGTTGCTAGTTTGTTTTGACTGGCTTTGCGGCTCGCTAGCCGGCTAGCTGAACGTGCTAGCTAACGTTATCAATAAGCCCAGTGTGGAGCAGCTGAGTGGGGCTAGCTGGGGAGTGGGAGCCTTGGCTACATCCGGAGCACATTACCAGTATGCGACTGTTAGATAAAACCTATTGGCCGCTTTCTCTGTGTTTGTGATATCACAGTAATTATCGCTTATATCCAGCTATTATCGATCCACACAGCGAAACCAGTGTGGCGTGGCTTTGTTATCTGACCAATAGCACAGCTAGGTTTTCACTGGCGTGTGTGTCTGACAGAGAGAAGAGGGGGTTGTTCAACTGCTGTCAGCCTTGTAAACGTGTGTTTGTTTGAGCTCTGGTTACAAGCGTAATGCAGGTGCACAAGTACACACACATACTCAAACACACACAGTTGCACGTCACACAAGTGAGGCACCGAGCCGGCTTAACATCAGCTCTGCTCTCACGAATACACGTTCATAACATAATTAGTAATTATCTGCTCCACCACATTATTCATTAGTTAAGTAATAAAACTCCTCGTCCTTCAGCTCGATGCAGCTTCAACCACCAACACGCCTCAGAACATACATATTCCCAGTGTAGGAAAATACCAGGTGTAATTTCCTCCTAAATGAAATTGGCAATGTTTCGACAGTGCTTTACTAATCAGTTAATCAGCTGATCGTTGCAGGTCTAAATCTGCGGACAGGTGCTATGACTCAAATCCACACAGGACTTACAGGTTCCAAAGAGCCAGACCAGGAAGTCACCGAAGGTAAAGGAGGAGTTAGGGCCTCAGGTCAACTGAGCTGCACAGTATTTCCTATTGAGGTGTGTGAACAAGTAGCAGAATGAACCCTGTTATGTTGTGTTTAGTTTACTGAATGACATATCCTTAACGTGGATAAGGTCACACACGCACACAGACATTAATTACAAGTGCTGCAGAGATAGAGATGACGTTTACTTTTGGTGGGTGTGGGGTATCTGAGGAATGGCATGCTGACTATGTAGCAGGACACAATGTAAGGGGCTGTCAGAGACTGGAGATAAGAAAAACTGGGCCGAGCCTCCATCAGACATGTTTGTCCTGTTTGTTTGTATAGTCACTAGAGCTGGGAGATAAATCAAATCAATAACATAGTATTGTGCCATGAGGGAAGTTACTATCTCTTGTTTTAGTTATCATACAAGTGTTGTATAGATTTAATTACGTATTGTACTGTTCTTTTCCACATAGCTATAAAGAGAGCAACGTTTGTTGTTTGTGTTTTTATGTTTTAAAGCAACAGTAATTTTAACCCAGATATTGTTTTATTGTTATGTATGAACAAGTGATTTTGTAGGTGTCACACAGCTTTAATACTCTGCTCATTTTTTAACAGATAAACTCACCCAGAATTAACAGTAACGGTGACAGACAAGTGGATCCCAGGCCCCCAGGATGTTGGAGAGTCTGACTATGGTTCTCAGCTGAGGTCACAGTGAATGGCGCTGCCATGTTGCCAGGAGTGGGTGTGTTTGGCACAGGGAGCACAGCCCGGGTGCTGGTCCCACTGTTGAAAGCTGAGGGCTTTGAGGTCCATGCGCTCTGGGGCCGAAGCGAAGAGGAGGCAGGCTGCTTGGCCAAGGAGCTTGGAATACCATTTCACACCAGCCGATCTGATGACGTCCTGCTGCACCAGGATGTCGACCTCGTTTGCATCTATATTCCTCCCTCAATGACGAGGCAGATTGCTGTCAAAGCACTGGGTGAGAGCTTGTGAATGAACATACTCTTTTACAGAACTGTCATACAACCTTGTACACAAGGTCTATTACAAACCATAAAACATACAACACTGAATATCGGTGGATATTATTTGATAAAAAGCTGAATTAATTTATTGGGTTAACATTTTCCTCTTACACTGTATGAGTATCTGAGTAACACAAACTTCAGATACGACCTGACTGGGCGTGGCAGGTCAGCCGTGGAACAGATTTGAATTTTTTTGACTATGATGACAATTACAATGACATTACTCACTAAGACATGTTTCTACTGGAACTGAACTATCTTCTCCTGTAATATATTTCTCAGGGTTTGTGCTCAAGATATTAACTAATGGAGATCACAGCTGTAATCTTCAAAAAATGTACTCATTGGAGGGGGGGGGAAAGCTTATCAATTTTTCAGTCTTATCAATTAACCACACCTTCTTCTCGTAAAACTGATGCAATAATCAACACACTGTATCAGAGGAGAGTAGATGTGTAAAGTTAACTTACTGTATCTGATGGAATTCCTGAGTGTTGACTTCAGCTTCCTGTTTTAGTTGCAACTTCCTGAGTTTGTCCCGCTGAAGGATTTATCCACAACACTGATTCGAAGGGGTAGTGAAGGCTGCCGATCTCCAAAGATAAAAACCGTCCACACCCACTCTGCTAACACCCCCTGCTAACACATGTGAAAGTTGACTTTTTGTTTGTCCATACAACACCGTAGGATCTGGACCATGGAAAGCCATCAGCCCCTTTGTGTGGCCAAGCACTTAGGCATCAAAATACACACCGCAACTTCATATGATATTTAGTATACTTCACAACCCCAAACTGTACACACTATAGGTTGCCATGTTAGAGGTATAACTAGCTAACTCAAATGTAGTTCCAAAAACAACCTGTTTTTAATTAAACTGAAACTTTGTTGTTCAGAGAGCCTTTTAATCAATTTGTACTGAAAGTGTCAACATTTTGTGTGAACATAGACACTAAAGACAAATTAAGAATCAGAGTGAGTTAAAACGAAACTCACCCCCTTTACCTGCAACATGTGCAAATATTTGAAAGAAGAAAATTAATTGATAAACTGCTAAACATTATGAAAGTTGTTTACGTGGGAAGACTATGTCTTTGAACTTATAATCTCATGGATTTTTATTGTCTTTACCTTAGATACCATTGATGAAATTTACCTCAACTATCCGTTTCTCTCTCTCTCTCTCTCTCTCTCTCTGCAGGTATAGGAAAGAATGTTGTGTGTGAGAAAGCTGCGACTGCTGTGGATTCATTCAAGATGGTGACTGCCGCCAGATACTATCCCCAGCTGCTCAGCATTATGGGTAATACCCTGCGATTCCTGCCAGCCTTTGTTGCTATGCGTCAGTTGCTGGTGGAGGGGTATGTGGGGGAAATGCAGGTGTGCGATGTTCGGGTCTACGGGCCGAGCCTTCTGGACGAGTCGTACGGCTGGACCTGCGAGGAGCTGATGGGAGGAGGTGGTCTGCACACTGTCGGCTCTGCCATCATCGACCTTTTAAGTTACCTGACTGGTGCCCGAGCCCAGCGCGTGCACGGCTTACTGCGGACTTTTGTACAACAGAATGGTTTGATCCGAGGCATCCGCCGCGTCACCAGTGACGATTTCTGCTTCTTCCAAATGTTGATGGGTGGAACCGGCTCTCGCTCTGGTGGTGTTTGCTGCACCGTGACCCTGAACTTCAACATGCCGGGGTCATTCGTGCACGAGGTTATGGTGGTTGGATCCACTGGGAGGTTGGTTGCCAGAGGCACAGAACTGTATGGTCAACGCAACGGGAGTAACGGTGAGGAGCTGTTGCTAGGCGACAGCGGATGGGTGGGGCCAGAGTTGAAAGAGATGCCCCTGCCTCACCTGCGGGGGCTGAGCTCCATGGTGAAGGCACTGAGAGAGTCTTTTCAGGCTCACGAGGAGCGCAGGTCATGGGCGCAAGGACCAGTTGCCATGGCACCAACATTTGAGGATGGTCTGTATGTGCAGACGGTGGTGGAGGCCGTGAAGCGGTCCAGCTGTAGCGGAGAATGGGAGTGTGTTGAGATCATGAGTGAGGAGCCGGATCCCAACCACAACTTGTGTGAGGCTCTGCAGAGAAATAAGAACTAATTATATTTATACAACCAGTGCATCTACTACACGTCTGACTAAACTGGGCTCTGAATGTCGCTCCTTTAATTCTGCTGCTTTGGCAGTTTACATTACACAAGACTACTTTGTATTTTCACACTTTGATCCGAATATTTTGATTGAGAGAATATAAATGTGTCGCAGATGTTTGTACCCTCACTGTTGCTATTTGCTTTTACACTAAATTGTCATTCACAGCTCCATTATTCACATTCTCGAAAGAAAGCTCTGTATTGAGTTAAGTGAGCCAAAGTCTACCATGCCAAAAAAGTAGACATGAGCCACAATGATCAGATATTCTTTCGCTTTATGAGACAATTAAACTAACACGTGGAGTCGTAACTACAAATTTCCTCCCAAACAAGACTGATGTTGCGCATGTTATTAAATCACCACACCTTAGTCAAATATTGGCCCAAATCAAAACTGCTCGGCTCTCAAAAACATGATAATATCTCACGATATTTTCACTCTAAACAGTTTAGGTGGGTACATGAATGTAGACAGCAAAATAAGTACCTTATCCTTAAGATATGCCAGAATGTTTTTGTCTTTTTTTTCTCCTTTTGGGAGAAACCAGCAGGTGGAGAGTTGGAGGTTTCAGTATCTATGGAAAAAAACTGCGAGACATGCTAATCTGGTGCACAAGCATATACCCAATACTGGCTTCTAACATTCTTTTGCAAAAAATCTGGGTCATGATTTATTCTTGAGAATCAAGAGTTTGTAAATAACCACTGACAAAATGTTTGTGTCCAGCAGAGTCTGTACAAGTTGTTAATTCAGACACTGAGGTTCAAATCTAACTGTAATTTACAGTCCAACATTTGAATCTCTACTGAACATAAAATATTTTCAAAATATTTGGGTGTTATGTTTTCCCAACACCAAAAGCACATTGTGTTTACCACAGGCGTGAATGTGAATAACAAAGCATGAGGGTGATTTGAATAACAAAATCCTTCGCCGGCTGCAGAAGGATCACTGTCAGAATACAAATCACAAACCAGTGGAGATCAGCCTGTGTATAATTCAGAATAGGAATACTGGAGCTGTGTAGTTTTTTAAAGAAAGTGTGTTATAATAAGCAGAGAATCAAATTGTTGAAAAAATTGCCAGAAGCGCGTGTAGGTTTTTATGTTATAAACTGCAGTGACACACATAAAATACCAGGGATTACAATAAGCTATGTAGAGAAAGGAATAAATAATGTTTAATTTGTAGCATTGCCCCTTAAAATCCCCCTTTCTTATAGTGATTCTTCATTTTAAAAGAAACTTTAGAGTATCACTTAAACCGTATAGGCCCTCAGAGGAAGATTGAAGTTGTAGTTTCCTGCTTTTCAGATGTACCAGCTGTGTGAGCTGGATTAGTTTTCATGGTATCAAACACATTTAAACCCCTCAAACCACATCAGCCTCTTCTCAGTAATTTCTGCAATAATAAATAAATTACTTCAAGGAGGTTGATAGTGAAACACAGATTCCACATTGGTGGTGATATTCGGGTCCATACTGACTGTTTGGCACGAACACAGAACATACGTAAAGAGAGGGGGTGAATTGGCTCAGATGGATTTATAGGATTGTTAGTATCTGTTTTCAGCTGTAAAGACTTGTCACCAGTGGTCATCTATTAAACCGCTGAAAGTGACTGAAGGAGGAAACCACCAGCCGCCTGTTGGTTTGACACATAGGACAGATTATAGGTGGAGTAACAGGTTGGGAATTTACATACTGGTAAGCAGAAACAGGTTTGTCCTAAAAAAAGCGACCTTTCATTGTTCAACTGTCAACGTTTTTTAATACAAAGCCAGAGTTAAAATGTTTCCAAATTTTGTTTACATGTGTTTACATGTTCCTTTGTTTTTACAAGATTGAGTTTCATCTGTCTATGCATTTGAAGTTATTACAGATGTATAAATCCAGACGCTACAGTCACCCTGAATCATTGCTGAGCTTTTCATTGAGTAGAACCACTGGATTTGACTTGCGTGAGAGTAGAAACGCGTGTCTCACCAACGTGTTTACACAACGAGGCAGGAAGTGTTGGTTTGCGGTTGTTATAGTCGCTCACTGCATCTCAGTTCTGCTGAATATCCTAAATAATATTAAAGACAGATGCACGCTTACCTCACGCTTTCCCAACAGTGCTTTCCAAAAACCCTGAATCAAGTTTACATTTAGTGTTTTTAATGCATTTGCCTGCAGGATGATCCACAACCCACCACTTTTAAAATACATTCCAACTGACTTTTCACCATCTTGTTGACAGTTGTATTCGTTTTGTTTTTTGCACTGAAAACTGATAAAATGCCACCTATTTAATATGCAGTGCAATGCTTGTACTAGCCAGCTCACTGCAAAAATTTACTTTACATTTGTCTGTGTAAGGAAGACATTTTGTATTTATTTATGTTTTGATGTGGAGAAGGTTTCCCTCAGTTCATTCTGTTCAGTGTTTGTGTTTTCAGCCTGTGAATTTCTGTTAAAAGCTGTTATATTTATCTTGTTTCGCTTTAACTGTTGTTTTAATTGATAATTTGGCTTTTTGAGCACAATGTGTTTTAGTTGGGTAACTTTACTGTTCATCTGCCTGACAAACATTTCCTTTAATAAATACAATTGTCTTCATTTAGTGCCTTCGGTCAGACCTTGGTTGTGTACTTCTGTAAAAAATGTATTGTTCCTGTACTTGCCAACAAACCCTGTTTGTGTATTTGAAAAGGAGTATTGATCAAATGATTATTACATTTTTAAAATATCAAAATTTTATGAATCAGATGTTCATGCCCAGTGTGTTGTAGAATTAGCAAGGACAATGATAATCTTCACCTACAGGCACCCTGAACATAAGAGCCAGATTGATTGTTGGGTGAGAAAATAAAATGAATTGTACCCATTAATATCTGCCGATATATCGACATAAAGTAAAACACAAAACTTGTAATTGAGGCTTTAAACCAAAATAATATTAATTAAAATAAAATAAATATATTGAGCTTGAATCAAGAAATAAACATATATGTTCAATGTTAAACATAAATCCATCCCTCCTGCATGTTAATTCTGTAAATTCAATCTTTTTCTGCATATTATATATAAATATATGTTTGTTAGACAAGTGATTGATAGTAAGTTAGTACATATGTTCACATTTATTATTGGCATGACTGTTGGTCTTGTTATGTTTTTATGATTGAGGGCTATGTACGAAAATATGAACCGTGTTAGTTACATTTCATCCTGCGGGAGGCAGCAATGCTCCTCAGCATTTACACGGCCAAATTATATGAGGAGACAAAACAAGGATTGCCTGCATATGACGTAGCCACAACAAACAGGATAGCTTAGCATCACAGCTAACCCTAGTGATGCCGCTCCTACAGTTGATGTAGTTGTTCATACTTAAAACTGTTTCAATAGAAAACACAGAGCACAGTAAATGGACCGGAGCTGTGTGGATAACCCGGCGGAGGCAGCCGGAGCCACGAGCCGCAAACATGGTGCTCCAGGCCAAACAGCAGGGTATGGAGGACCATACATGACTTAAGTATAAATAAATAAATTAATTAATGTATAAATAAATAAAAAAGGTAATAAATTAATTAATACAGAAATAATTGGTCAGTGTCCTTATGCTAATGACAAAGGCGGGCCTAACTTCAGTCTCGAGCAGGTTTGGTCAACTGAGCTACACAAACACACACAGGCCCCTGCGCTGCGCCACACACACGCGCACACACAGGCCCCGCCCCCCACATCGCCACACACTCGCTCAGAGACACAAGCAGTGACTGAGACTTGAGCTCGTCACCGTCAAACAGCCGGTTAGTGACTTTGTAGAACAGTGGAAACAATGAAAACACAGAGTTTCTCTGGTCTCATCTGCTCAGCGATCAGCTGCTTCATGATCAGAGCAGAAGTTGCAGGTGGTTTGTACCGAGCTGGAGTTTCTGTTTCCTCCTTCTCCTCTGGGCTCGCTCCCTGTACTCAGTAGAACACGAGACGTGACGCTCACAGTCAGGACCACTGACACCTAAATCATCCCACTAAAAAATAACCTTAACTAACCCTCTGAACTTGAACTAGTTCATTTTAAGTGTGAACTGGCTCAATGCTGCAAACAGCTCCTGGAGACCAGTCAGCATTGAGAGGCAGAAGTAGTAGGGCTGGATCATTACACTCTTGTGACCAATCCTGCATGAGACTGCGGTTAGTCCCGCCTTTCTCAAATAAATGTGATAATATATTTAAGACATATTTATTTATTTATTTATTTATTTATTTATTTATAGTTAAGTCATGTATGGTCCTCCATAGGTTAGACCCGCCTTTCTCATTAGCATAAGGACACTGAAAATGAGAAGGAAATGAAGCAGGGAAAAAATAAATGTGATAATATATTTAAGACATTTATTTAGACATTTATGTTGTTATTAACGTATTTATTTATTTATGTCTGCATTAATTGATTTATTTCCTTTTTTATTTATTTATTAATTTATTTATACATTTATTTATTTATAGTTAAGTCATGTATGGTCCTCCATATGTGTGAGACAGAGAGACAAGATTCCGTGGCAGCTTCTTCGTGTCTAGTTTGTCCAAAATGTTACTCGCAGTACATAATTAAAACATTAAAAAACATAAAGGATGTTTCCGCCCGGTCTCGAACCGGGGACCTTTCGCGTGTTAGGCGAACGTGATAACCACTACACTACGGAAACTGACAATAGTCTGCTTACAAACCTGTTATATTCCGATGTCTATTCGTTATTTCATAGACAAGTATAGAATTTCTGTTCATCAACACTAAACGCATTGGCCAGTAACCGACAACCTGTTAGTGAGGGTGAGAAACACATAGTTGTTCCTGTAGTGCCTGTGTAAGAATTCAATGAATTGTTATTTGACTGTTTGTTAACATCAGAGTATTATTGGAGAAAAAACTAAAAATGAAGTTGTAATTTTACTATTGGAAACAACTCAGCCGGATATGTTGAAAAAAAAACCTAAATACTGTTTCCGCCCGGTCTCGAACCGGGGACCTTTCGCGTGTGAGGCGAACGTGATAACCACTACACTACGGAAACTGGTTATAGTTCTAGGTCATGTTACTTTATCAATGTGCGTTGGCTAAATATTGTCCATCGTTCTAATGAGAAGGAAGGAGAAAAGCATAGTGTGACCAATCAGGAAGTCAACTCAGGTTCATCTCTCTTTGTTAATGAGACCAAAGCCTCATATTAACATAATATTATGGGACACCAGTTCAAAGCAGACTTGAAAATGTGTAAACGGAAATGGTACAGCGCATGCGTGTACGACTTGTCATGTAACCCAGAGTTTGTCTTGTCAGGTAGCTGCTGTTCCGCCACAGCCTGTCTCTAATGTTGACATCTGAATTCATGGTATCGACGCTTAAAGAAAATATTAAGTTAGTGCCTGGAGATGTGTTCACCGATATATGGCGTGAAAAAGCAGCGTCGTCTTCTCTGTGACTCTGGTCTTCAAACGCTGCCTGACAGATTCAATTCAGGGCCCGCCTCCCTGCGGCTCTGTGTTGCTGCTGAGGGAAAATGGCGGACAGCGGAACCGTAGCGGCCAGAAGATGTGACTCCGGCCCGGTGTCCTCCATCAGCATGGACACCATCTGTGGACTGACGGAGCTGGAGGACCTGGAGGGGGTTTACCAGCAGCTCTGCGTGGAGGAGGTTCGTATCAAACGACCTGTTAGCGGTGGTGAGGTGACGTGTACACACGGTCACCGTGTAACTCCACGTAAACATCCGGGAAGCTGCTGGTTCAAAACACCAGAGACACAACTTTAACAAATAACATGTAAACCAAAAGAAACATCAAGTCCCTGCAGGTCAGGGTTAGAGTCTATATACTGTTTTGTACTCAATGCGGAAGACAGGGGTGACACCAAATAATCTTGGTACAAAATACCCCACAACACCTGTCAAACACCATGAAGAGGTTCCAGGATGTGAATCATATTTTGACTCTTCATTTATTTATCTTTTAATGATTAAATGATGTTCTCCTGTTATTAAGATGACAACACAAATAAGCACCACGCTACCAAACAGTGGTACTTTGACTCAAGTACTGATTTACTTAGTACTTCACTACACTTCAGAGGGAAATACGTTGTACCTTTGAATCCATTGTATTTATCTGACAGCTTCAGCTATATTTTTACATTTAGGAATTTTCATTCCAAGCACACAATCTTATAAAATATGAGACTTGGATAGATGTATGTGTAATGACATTTGCAAGGTACAAGAAAGTATAAGTTATTGTGTGCTCTACACAGAGTCAGCTTTTACTAGAAAAAACGGCAAATTGACAGAGCAGCACAAAGCTATTCATTACTTTTTTATTTATTTCGAACATGTAAGAGTATTTTTTTACAAGTAAATACACAAAGTATGAACGTTTAAGGTGCAAACAAATACTTACAAATATGAAACAGGGACACAAAATAAATATAAAAAAGGGTTTTGAATAATTGCACAAAGAACGCTGAAATATTTTACTTAAGACATTGAAGACGTTCAGTATTAAACTGCCCAAAAGTTATTTTATTCAGAGAGATTAGTTGAAATGAACAGTTGTGTATACATTAATTGTTCCAATTTATCAAATGGGACAATTGTCTGCTTTTACTGATAAGAATTTTGAATAATTTATTTTGAATCAATAGTATCCCTACGTTGATTTAAACAATCAATTTACAGCCCAGTAAAGATCTTTACAGCGTAGATCCTTCAGATCTTAATTGATCAATAGTCAATATCTTATTTTGAGACCTAACTAATGGGACTTGTTACGTGTTTTGTGTTCTGATCACTACAGACAGAAGTGGAGGCCCAGCTGGACAGACTATTAGGGCAGGAGGGGTCCATTCACACCAAGATGCTGGCACTGCAGAGGATGGGGTACAGTTTGTACAGATTAGAGAGTTGCTAGATAAAATCATTATCATCTTTGATTTGAGCTTCAACATCTGTGAGCTTTATAAAAATGATCTGTTGTGTGTAAAATATGATCTGTTATCATGTCAGGCCCAACCTGCAGTTGATCGGAGGAGACGCCAGTCAACTGTCAGGCATGATCACATTTACCTGCAGCCTGGCTGAAAACGTGAGCCGCAAAGTCCGACAGCTTGACCTGGCGAAGGTAAAAACACACACTCATGAGGTCTGCTTACATTGATATTAAAAGAAGAGAGTTTTCTTGGCTGTGTGGACTAATATAAGTGATGATAACATAGCACTGTTGCATTGAGCTGCATTAATGAGCATGTCTTATTTTCTTTAGACTCGTCTGTACAACGTCATCCAGCGGGCTGATGACATCCTCGACTTGAAGTTCTGCACAGACGGCGTGCAGACGGCTCTGCGTAACGAGGACTTTGAGCAGGCGGCTGCCCACATCCACCGGTACCTTTCTCTGGACCAGTCGGTTATAGAGCTGAGCAGACAGGGAGAGGAAGGTATGAAGCCCCTACCTTTCTATCAAAGTTGCTCAGTATAGTCTTATGCTGCACTAAATATTTTTTGTACAATATTCAATTTTAATTTATACATAATAATATATTATAAAACAGTAGTGCTTTTCAGCTGTTATTGACTCCTGAAAGCTATCAAAGATCTTATTAAAATAAAAATAATTTTCAGTTCAAGGTTTATTACTATATTGTGTTGAATATATTCCTGTCCATGTTTTTCCATCACTTGACACACTCATGTCTCCACAGGCAGTGTGGTGGACGCCAGCTTGGTCATGCTGCAGGAGGCCGAGAAGAAGCTGAAGGTCATAGTTGCCCAGAAGCTGGATGAAGCTGTAGCAGCCGTTGATCTGGCACAGGTGGAAAGATTTTTCAAGATCTTCCCTCTGTTGGGCCTCCACCAGCAGGGCCTCGCCCGGTTCGGTCAATATCTCTGCAGTCAGGTCAGTAGCGAACTCCACAAGACATCCTCACGTGTGGGAAAGGTTTGTGGTAAGACGGCTGCTGGGTGTAATCCCTCAAAGAGTAAATCTAGTGATTAAAGAGTTTCTTGTCTGATTTTATTCTCACCCTACCTCTCAAGAGGTTTTTGAATTTTCAGTCCTGTCTGGTTTTTAAATCCAGTCCACAATATTGAAAATTGGGGCCATTGGTATATTTTATAGTTTTAGTTGCTGATCCATTATGCTGTTATAGATTTCTTAACACCAAACAGGGCAATACGTTTGACTTTTTTCATCACAATTCACTTATTGAATGCCAGACATCTGTGATCCCTGGTTGTTAATGTGTATTTTTATGATGAATGGAAGATTCTGCAGCCAGATGCAGTTTTAGAGTTAGTGAACAACTCCTGTAGAAATAACATATTAACAGTAATGTGCAGCTTTGGTTGCGATACACGCTCTCTAAGACTTTGTTATTATTCGTAAAACATACACACTCTTTCATGTTTGTTGCTTGTAAATTCAAACTTGTAATTTCAGATAATCATGATGTTACACTCATATTTTAGTGTCAGCTTAATGCTTAGCTTGTTCCGATCCTGTAAATACACGTTTCTGTTCGTAACGAAATTAGAACATTCATGTTTTGGTAACTAAAGCATTTTTGTCTTTTATACAGCTATAGTCACAGATATGGTACAGGGCATGGTTTTGATACCAACTTGATTCCAATTGGATTCTGTCTGTGTTTTTCACACTCCCTCACACAGCTAGCCTCCAAAGCAGAGGAAAACCTGCTTCTCGCTACAGGAGGAGACCTGGGTGAGAAGAGAGCACTGCTGGTCTTTGCTGACACGCTGACGCTGCTGTTGGAAGGTGAGAAAACAGACCTGATACTAACTGTGTTTCTCTGTATATTCTTTTTCTTTTATTACCTGGTGCAAACTCCACTAATGCACTGGTGTCTGTTTGCAGGCATTGCTCGTGTCATTGAGACTCATCAGCCTATAGTGGAGACGTATTATGGTCCAGGGCATTTGTACACACTCATCACTCACCTCCAGCAGGAATGTGACCGACAGGCTCAGAAAATAGTCGACAAGTTCATCCAGCAGAGAGGATACCACAACAAGGTTAGAATGACATGTGCTCCTCTAATTCAGGTCAATCTGCCATTATCAGTTAAAAGATTCTGTTTACTCTCATCAATCAAACGTTATTATTTGAATGGAGTTTTACTTGAATACCACTTTGGGTCCCCCCCGCAACAAAGCTTGCTCTGTTGCAGTTGATTATTGTGATAAGCAATGTGTCATCTCTTTACACAATTTACTTACTGTGGTATGTGTAGCTCTTCAGACTACGAAGGATGTCTGGTGAATAATTATGAACCTGCTTTAAGAAATCAAAGTTCACTATAATCTTTCAAAAAGCACCTTTTAATGGTAAAACTGCCAACACGCAAACAACGGGGCCCTGAGCCTGATTGTTTTTTAACTGCATACCTGAACCTGTACTAACTGCGACCTTGAATCCCTCCTGTAGTTCCAGATTGTGCAGAGCAACATGATGAAGGGCATACCAGGGGAGACAATTGAGCCCAGGTATTTGAGTGTTTTTAAGCAACATGCTCTGTTCCCCTCGATGTTTGTCTCTGTGTGGTTTTGGTTCATTCCTCTGTCTCACCTGAACAGGGAGCTGGACCCCGTGCTGGCAGAGGTAACCCTGATGAACGCACGGTCAGAGCTCTACCTGCGCTTCTTACGGCGCCGCATGATGGCTGACTTCGAAGTTGGAGACGCTCGGAGCATCACACAGGGTAGATTTGTACTTACATGTGATTTTTGAAACACAGATGAGTCCATAAAACTGAGATCACATGAGTGGACTCCATTGTAATATTGTTTTCTCATATTTTTGAACAGAACATCAGCAGAATGTGGAGAAGCTGTTGAAACACTGTCTGCTGAGTACAACAATGCAGGAGCTGATCTGCTTCTATGTTCCAATGGAAGAATATTACATGAGGGAGTCTGTAAACAAGGTAAATTAGTCAGTTTTTTAAAATGTAATTTGCATAGTTCAATGTTTATATATTTGATCGTACATCTACTAGCAAAACACACCTGTGCCTCTGATGGAGAGTTGTGATTTAATTGATAAATACCAAGTTTGAATGAAATAACCATGTGATTCTTTTGAAAATAGAAGACAAAAAATGTAGATAACATGAAAATTGTTTTATAATAAATATATGCTTTCCAAAATAATGACATAGTAGAACAAAATACAGACTTATCAGAATGTATTAAGCTGTTATAATAAAATGTCTTGTTTCTCCTCAGGCTGTTGCTATGGATACGTATGAAAAGGGACAGCTGACCTCCAGTATGGTGGACGACTGTTTCTACATTGTGAAGAAGTGCATCAGCAGAGCTTTGTCCAGCTCCAGCATCGACTGCCTGTGTGCCATGATCAACCACGCTAACTCCGCACTGGAGTCGGACTTCAGGTGCTCACCACTCTTTCACAGTGGAAATCGCTTCTAGTGATGACGTTTGCCTGGGTCAAATAGATGACTATATATACAGATGATTATTATAAGAATTTTAATGCAATTTATCTATATTACATAGATATAAACTAACAAAATGGACAACTTTGTTATTTACTGATTTATAGATGAAATATACTACACAGAGGTACTACAGTTACACACTGTCTAATAGCCTCATTCAAATCAGTTCGTATAGAGTTCGTATACACATATGACAATGTGTCATATGTGTTGTAATATGATGTCTTGTTTGAAAAGACTAAAAATAAAGACTATAGGAAGTGTTATTATAAGAAAAATATATTAACAGCATATTATATAGGAATGGTTTTTTTTAGTCCATGTAAACGACTGATCATATATTTCCCCCCGTCCGCTTCTCTTCACCCGTCAGGGAGGTGTTGTACAATAAGCTGCGGCAGGGCTTCCCTGCAACGACGCTTCAGGACATCCAGCGCGGTGTGAGCAGCGCGGTCAGTCTGATGCAGAGCAGCCTGCAACAGGGCAAGTTCAACACAATGGGCATCGAGAGCGCTGAACACGCTAAGGCTGCGTTTCTGGTAAGATGCATGAATGTTAGGATAAACAAAATTTGTCTTTAATGACACCAAATTCTAAATTGTATGGATTAACTCATTAACTCAACACAACACAGTGATGATTTTGATACAGCGGAAAAGCCATAAAACATAATATAACTTGTCTCTGGTCTTTAAGCCTAATATTTGTTGTGCGGGTTTTGCTGCAGCATTTCAGTACTGAGAACTTTGTGAAGCAAGTAAAACATTTGTATATTACTTCCTATTTAAACAACATATTCTACTTAAGTGTCAGGTTTGTGAATCCCTGGTTCACGAGCAGTCCTCTTGTATAATATTATGTGTGTATCTTAAAAAGGAAAATCTGCTGTTTAAAATACAAAATGTTTCCAAGAGCAGGAGTCACTCGTTAACTGTGTCTATAAACTGAGTTTTCACTTTAAGAGAGAAACTGATGGTGTGTAAAAGTGTGTCACAATGTACTGTGTTGGACTCATTCAGCTTTTGCGCAGGTTGTCCTTAAAGAGAGCCGCTGCAATTTAAGTGAGGAGTAAAATGCATGAATAACCATCTCTGATTTGAGTAATGTAAGAAGTTCTTAAATTTTTTAAATATGGCTCTCCACTGAAGGAAGCAATACTTCAAAAACCTTTTAACCCATTTGTCAAAAGTCAAATGAAACAAAGACACACGGTTTTATGGCCAAGTACTAGTTTTTCCTCTGTATCAAAATGTGGAAATTTCCTTAAAGTTTTACTGTTGTTGTTTATTTTTTTTAAACAAATGTGAAAAGTTCTTTGCAGAGTCAGTTTTTGATGTAATATCAAAGGAGGCGATCACAAAGCCAGTACAAGTTATTATAATAACAGATTCCCTAATAGCTGATATTTATCCGTAAATTACTTGATAATATCCAGCAAAGTCCTTAACTATTGGATTCTGATTATAAAGGAAATGGATACAGCTTTAGTGGCTGTTAAGTGGCTACTCATTTTATTCAAGTTGTTAAATATGTGACCCATAAAACAAAGAGTTACCGTTATTAATTCTGAATGTGTGACTTCTAGGACAGCAGTCATAAATATTCAAGAGATAAAACTATATAACCAGTGGAAATAGGACTTCTACATTACTTCAGGTCAGTTGTGTCGGCCTCAGTGTCCCCACCAATTCGGTGCTGCTGTAAAATGTCCAACATTTTGCCGGTGATAAAAGCAGAGAACTGCTAATAACTGGAATAAATTATGGGAGTGAAGAGTCACGCAAGTTCTCTCAAAGCTGTTAAACGAACCAAACTGGTTGTAAGAACTAATCCACACCTCTTTGCTTTCTATCTCAGGTGACTCTGAATAATGTTGAGGTGTGTAGTGAGAATATCACGACTTTAAAGAGGAATCTGGAGGTAAGATTCACACCTTTACAGACACTCCGCCTTTCTTATACTCTTCACATTGTTTATAGTTTGACTCATTGCTCAAAAATTCTCTTTTACAAATTCTTCTGCAGAACGACTGTTCCAAGTTGTTCAGTCAGGGGGGCTTCTCTGGAGAACAAGCCAAGATTGAAAGCTGTTTGTCCGACCTCGTCAACACATCTACAAAATTCAAGGATCTGTTACAGGTTAGACGCACGCACACACACATACATGCACACTTATCAGTGTTACACGTGGGTGCTACAGAATGGGGGAAAAATCTTTTTTGTATTTCATTCAAACACTTTTTCCACTTCCTCCCGTTGTACAAAAATGAAGCTCAAATATCCAGGATGCAGGTGCCGCCATCTTGCGCTTAATCTGATTGGTAGTGATTTTTGTGTGGAGACGATGTCTCGTCCTGCAGATACACACACTTGACCAATCACAAGACGATTTGTATGACATGGTTTTGCCGTTCCACTAACATGGAGTAGGCAGGTTTTTGACCTATACTCACCAGGGGGAAATAAAGAAGATTTGGCTTCTTTTTGCTGACCTGTCATGGCATCCATTTTTATTTAGAGACAATCTAGCAGATGCACAGTCCCGCCTTGTTGAATTTTGTTAGTGCATCTGTCTATTTTAATAAGTGTTTGGTGTGAATATAAAGAACTGCATGTTCTACAGTGAGACTCTGTTTGTCCACTGAGTTCACAGTTTGATTCCCTGTTATTTTGTTTCTCAGGAGGGTCTAACTGAGTTAAACACCACAGCAGTGAAGCCTCAGGTCAAACCGTGGATCAGTAGCTTCCTGGCAATCTCACATAACGTAGAGGAGGTAATGATCTCAGAATCCTGTACACAAATAAACCAGAGGTCGATAAAACACGTCGCTCTAACTGCTGCTCTTCCTCACAGGAGGAGTTTAATGATTATGAAGCTAATGATCCCTGGGTGCAGCAGCTCATCGTTAACTTGGAGCAGCTCATGGCAGAATTCAAGGTATCTGTAATGTTCGAGCGACTGTTTTTCATATATTCTAAAAATATGTTCCTTTCTTTGCTATTTTGAACCCTTTCTTTGCTCTTTCACCAGACGGCCCTCTCTCCTGTCAGTTACGACACCCTCACCAGCCTCATGACCAGCTTGATAGCAATAGAGATGGAGAAGACTGTCCTCAAATGCTCATTCAGCAGGGTGAGGAGCTGAGCTCAGCCACCAGGTGGCAGCGAGCTCCCTGTGCATCACATCAAATCACATCACATCACTGGATCACATGATGAAAAGCCTCCAGCCCTGATTTATTAATGAGACCAGGAAGGTCTGCAGGAGAGGGAGCCTCCTTTTGGCGTGTTAGCCTATCCTGTTTTGAGCTCTGTGCTTTTACTTAAGACAACAACATATATTCTCATTCTCCTCAGTCTTAATTAAACATCACTCTATAAACAACATGTCAACATTTGTTGTTGTTTTACGCAGTGTTGATTCTTCTGTTGTAGCTCGGAGGGCTGCAGTTCGACAAAGAGCTTCGGTCTCTTGTGGCGTACCTCACCACCGTGACCACCTGGACCATCAGGGATAAGTTTGCTCGCCTGACACAGATGGCCACCATCCTCAACCTGGAGCGGGTGATTAATTAACCATTTCTCTTTACCCAGTGTTCCACTTTGACTGAAGAATCTGCTTCACACTGGCTCACTTGTGCCTGTTTCTGCTGCAGGTTACCGAGATCTTGGATTACTGGGGCTCTAACTCGGGCCCCCTGACGTGGCGGCTGACGCCAGCGGAGGTGCGGCAGGTTCTTGCGCTGCGTATCGACTTCAGAAGTGAAGATATCAAGAGGCTGAGACTGTAACTCCTGAACCAGTCTGCTTGTTAACAGGGACTGTTGTGCCGCACACACCTTTGGATGCATTTAACTAAAGAGCTCTCTGCACAATCCAGGTTTAATCCAGGTTCCTGCAAATGGATGAGGGCAGGGCATGGGCAAATGGCTGGGGATTTCTTTTCTTTTTTTTTACGTAGGAAACAAAAACACTCTTCTTTCCCAGGAGATTTCAGTGATGTTTTCCAACTAGCTGCTGTCCCACAGCCAGCTGATGTCTGTGCGTATTAAAGCTGTTGACGAGTCAGAGCTTGTTCTTACGTGGCACGCAAACTAATGCAAACTGTAAAATATGAGAATATTCCGCTAAATGTGTAATTAAAATGGCGTGTGTGTAATTGTGCGACAGCGGGAGTTGGAACCTCTTAACCTGTGGCTGGCTCTGAGAAACGAGGACACACTGGGACTGAAGAGTGGAGCTCTGCAGCTGTCGGGGAAACAGAGCAGTAATGAACATCATACCCATTAAACTGACAGAAGCAGGTCAGACAGCTGATCCAGCCTAGTCATTCAATATATGAATAGCTCCTTGTCTGTGATGATGAAACACTTTTAACCTAATAAATTGAGAGGCACAACGGAGTGCTCCTGATCCCTGCCATCCGCCACATTTCACCGAGTGCTGCCCTAGTGCCATGCGAGACCTGCTCCCAATCTTTTATGTGTGTTTCTGACACTAAATACAAAGCTGTGTTCACCAGGTAATAAAGCATTAAAATGAAGCATTCCATTCTCATAACGTTCAGCCTAATTTCCTGGTATAACCTTGTTACACCTGCAGACTAAAGCAGGTCAGTGTGTGTTTAAACTCTGTCAATCAGACTCAGGACACAGGGCTCGTTAGGAAAAGTGTGGCTTTAATGTAAACACAACATTCGATTGGCTCAGCACAAACATTCCACATGAGAGCAACCAATAAACTACCGAATAGGATGGGGGTGCAGCACAAAAACATTCACAGTAAAAAAAAATCTGGTATAATCATAATATATATATATACAGTACGGTGCTTTTAAGGTGAAGATGGAGATAGGATATGGGGACTGATATGTGAAAGGGAAGAGTATACAGGCATGGGAGGAGGAATTCCTGGGTGCACGGGTGAAAATGGAGAGTTTCCTCTGTGAGAAGAGAAACGTGACAGACAGGGGATAGTGGTTCCCTGTTTACTGATCAGGGGAGAAAAGAGTTTAAAAAAAATCCCAACTCCCAAGACAGGCTGCCTTAAATAATATTGTTCTCCTTGTGCAGTCTTCTATTTCTACACAGATTCACATCGAAGGGGTAAAGCACCACATAGAGAACAAGATGTCGTTGGAGAGCTGCTTTCTACCCTCTGAACCTAGACAGCTAATCGTAGTGCCCAGTTTTTCATGACAGGAAATAAATATGTGGCACGGGATATCAGAAGGTAGGAGGAGGCATGTCGGGCATGAGGGTTAATTACATAAATCATTCGATGATGATAAAAATCTTTTCTTAAAATCTTAAATAATAAGGGTTGATAGTGTGAGCTGTGGTACCAATCCACTGGCGTTCTCAGATGGTTGGCAGCAATATGATTTTTTAAATTTTTTTATCACTTTATTCAATTTCATTGGCTGATAGGGCGAATCCGCATTCTATAGGCGGCCAATGGAAATAGACAGCCACTCCGAACAGAAGAATAGTCTCTTTCATTATGATTTGAGTGAAGAGAGAAGACCTGCAGGCTGCTCATTCATGTGTGGGGCCGAAGGAGCGGCGAGCTTTGTCCAGCCTGTAAGTTAAAATAGCCTCCTTCTTTCCAGCCACAACCCTCAGCCACGAGTACAGCACCTCCCCAACATCACAACCATTATCTCCACCTTCACACACACACACACACACACACACACACATACACATACACACAGCAGCTCTTCAAATGGAGCACCAGAGGTTGTATTCAGTGGTGCAGATGTCAATGCCTCGAGACTTGTACATACATCACATAAAGAATGAGACAATATTCCACATTGTGCTTAAAAAATGACAGTGCCCGTTCCTCGTGATGTATTTTCTGGCCTGTGGAGCTGCGACTCCTGTGTCGTCCCGGTTGTTGACACGTTCATCAACAAAACATGAAACATTCAGCTCGAAAAACACATTTTGATATGACAAAAAAAATGGGGTTGTGTACGGAAATCAAAAAAGAGACAAAAGGGGAGAAATCATGGCAATAAATCCAGTGTGGTGTCTGACGGCAGCTCTTTGGGTCCATTCGGACGTGTAGAATTACATATTTTATGTGTTTAAGTATCATCAAAATTATCATTATTAACACCTCATACTCTCCATGACAACCTCTGTGCTTGGCCAGGCCTCAGTATAAGCCACACCCTCTCAGGTTGTTTGCAATAATGATGTCAGTGACGGCATCAAACACTACCTGGATGTTACCTGTGTCTGTGGCACAGGTCAGGTGACAGTAGATCTCCTTATTGGGAGAGCGGTTCTTACTCTCAAACTGAACCTGAATATATGCAGTAGCATCGTCGTAAGTATTAGCACCTGGAGACAAGAGGGGGAGAGAAGAGACCAGAGAGCATGAAGGATTTGTGTTTGTCACTGTGCTCTGATTCAGAATGAACATAAACAACGGGAATCACTCACCTGTGTATTCTGGAAAACAGATCGTCAGTGGGGACTTCTTGATCTTCTCAGCAAACAGATCCTTCTTGTTGAGGAAGAGGATGATGGAGGTGTCGATGAAGAACTTGTTGTTACAGATGGAGTCGAAGAGCATGAGCGACTCGTGCATGCGGTTCTGCAGGGGAATAAATGTACAGTGAGGAGAGGAGAACCAAATTCAGTTTGACCGACTGCTGAATGTCACTGATGATGATGTTAAAGGTTTATCAGCCAACCCTTTCTTTCTATCCAACAAATTATTTTTGTATAAATCAATTTCAATTTCTTTAAGAGAAAATAATAATCATATATCAAAAAAATAGCACTACATGAGAATTAGCTTGTGAAGAGCTATATGAGACTTTGAATGTGTCTTATACCTATATGCTTATTTCAGTGTTAAGATGTACTGATATTGTTAATCTTATAATTTTTGAGTTGTTGCATAGATCCTAGATAAGGGAATAAAATAATCCCTAGATAAATTTTCCTGTTTAGTAGAAGTCGTGTCCTGACAGAAGAATCCCTCCTCTGTTGCTCTTCGTGTTGTTTCTCTTCCTTTTTTTCACAGTAAGAGGTTGTTCTTCTTTCATTCGTTACTTACTTACTTTCTAAGGAGGATCGAGGGTGTGGTGCACATTGTGAAGCCCTCTAATTTTAATAATTTGTTATACATTAATAACTTGTGTTGTGTGAGAGAGAAACACTATGATCCGTGCACTAGAGGACAACAGAGTCATACTTACGGTAGTCTCGTCTTCATGGAGCACCTGGTCGTATCCGCTCATAGCGACGCAGAAGATAATGGCTGTCACATCTTCAAAGCAGTGGATCCACTTCTTCCTCTCTGACCTCTGACCTCCCACGTCAAAAAGCCTGGAAGAAAAATAATAAGTCAGTGTGGATGCAGATATCGTTTGAACCTAATGAATGGGCTAAATGACATTAAAAAATAAAGCTGTGACGCTACAATGACTGTGTTCGTTACCTGAAATGGAGGTTTTTGAAGGTGAAGTGGGTTTCAACGATACCAGTGGTCTTCACTCGGGTTCTCAGGATGTCCTGCTCTGTGGGCTGGTAGTCTGGTGCCCCGATCCGATCTAGACTGTCCAGGTAGCTGGTGACAACAGAGAGACCGATCAACAGGACTGCGGAGCCAGAAGACTGTTCTTTTTCATTTGTCTGCTTTTGTAAAAACAGGAATCCTTTTAGGGTTACTCACTATTGAGCAGAGTCGTTGAGCTGGTATTCACGGGCACGGTTGAAGCACTCCTGAGTCCCAGCGTCGGTCCAGACACGCGTCATTGCTGTAAGAAGCTCCGCAGAGTACGGCTCTGTGTCCTCCATACGACTGACCACATCACACACCAGCTTGGCATCGGCCTGGAAAAACACATTTCAGAAGATCAGGGGAAGAGGAACACGATTGTATCTGTATATTTATCATAATTCCTCTGTTGTAATGCTATTGTGGCTTCCTTTATTTTATACATCACAATACATAATGATTCGTTTTTTTTATCTAGTCCACGTGAGGGGCATCAAGTAAATATCTTAACCCTCACAGATATTGTGATTTTAATGGATGGTATCAAAAAAAACATCTTCTAATCTCAGCTGAAATCTTCTGTTCGAAGACTCACATTTCAACCCTTTTAAGGTTGGATAAATAAAATCTCACTTTCTAGTCTGTCCACAGGTGAACGTGTTCAATGGGAGGGGGAGGGGGGTTAAGGTGTAAGACTTACTTTTCTATCCTTGTCTCCAAACTCGATGCCCAGTGAGTCCATGGCTCGGAGGATGGCTGCCAAGCTCTGGATGGTGTTGCTGTAGACCACAGGCTTATACTGCTTCACATCATCCCCAGAAAAGCCATCTTCGTGGATAATCCTGCAGGCACACACAGATATTAGACACAAGCTCGGACTAAACAGAAAAAGTCACACGTCCATATGTCCCTGCCAGACCTAAACAATTTCCTTTTCAAACTAAAAGCTCTAAATTTAGAGGCAGATTATTGAGCTGTGTGTGTGTGTATGTGTGTGTGTGTGTGTGCATCGTTCAGTGTGTTAGTGTGTGATGGGAAAGAAATGTATCATATTCTTGGTCTGTGATCACTACTTGGACAGCAATTTGATAATTCAAGTCATTTATAATGTATGATGGACAAAGGAGTGGAATCAATCAGAGCACTGATCAATCTCACTACACCAGACTCTACTGTTACATTTAGTTCCACATGGTTAAACTCTAGTTGACATTAATTATCCACCCTGACCTCACATGCACTGAATCCACTAAATATCAGTCACATACTTCCTGAATCTGAAAATCTAAGATCCCCGTTGTTTCTCTTTGCCTCCTTTGTGACAAGTGATTGATAGAAAATAAACGAGGGATGATGGTTTTAACCTTTAATTTTTTCATCAGAGGACATTATGAACATGATGTTTTATAGAGGAGGTCCACCACCTGGCGTGAATCAAACAACAACTCCACCATCATCATAAAAAGTGAAATAAAACATTAATCTTAAGGGAAAAGGAGTAGAGATGTAGTTTCACACTGGAAAAGCCATTAAATTACCACAGGCTGCAACTATAAAGTATTTTAATATTGATGAATCTGCTGATTAATCTATTGGTCCATGAATTATCAGAAAATAGTGAAAATGCCTGTTTTAACTTTGCAGGTGAAATCCAAAACTCATAGATATTTATTTTTCTCTCATATATGACAAAAAAACCATTTTAGAAGCAGAAACAGGCTGATTGGGGCATTTATGCTAAAAACAAAATGTTAAATTTATTATTCCTTCAGGCCAAATGATTATTCAGCTTTCTGTTTTTTTATCGCCTTTGCTAAACCTTTACCTGAGGGAACACCTGAATGAGAAGGTAGATTTCTAAGATTGTACAATGTAAATAATCTGGAAAAGTGAGTAAGCTTCCCATGCCAGAGAAAAAGCTTTATATTAATACACAGTTAATACTGCTAATAACAAATATACTCATTATAAATAAACCTGCATTACGTTTTCTTCATTTGATGTTTGGTTTAAAACGTTTTCAGAAGTAGTTAAAAACGCTATAGTTTCATAATCTGCTCATTTCAACCGAATGACAGCCCATAACCTCCCAGAGGAGCAACCAGTAAATGTGCACATTGAATCAAGTCAGAACTGGTGGATTTCTATTCCACTTCTGCTTAAACAAATGATTAATGGATGATCGGAGTAGTTGCAGATCAATTTTTAATTGAATGGACGAATCATTTCAGCTCAGCAGCCTGTGCATTTGATGAAATCTTAAACTGACCAATCACAGAGTCTGAACGTGTAAAAATAGAAACCACTGACATTTCTACAGCTGCAAGTGATGAGCCTTCTCAGAAGAACATCCCTCTTCAATGAAGCTCGCCCTCGTTCAATTAATCAAACTCACATTTTACAGATGTGAATCTACCTTCATTTTGACAATTTATATTACACTCTATTACAAAGTTGCTTTTGTGTCTTTCTAGGTTCTCCTAGAAACTAGTGTAATTTTTCGACCACAGCAAGGCCTGTACTACATAAAAGAGACCCTGGACCAGCATGTGATGAAGATGATGATGATGAGCAGACAAATCACAGCAGAGCATAGCCTAATAAATATCCCCTTCAAAACCTGAACTGTATTGCCTACAGCATGTACCCATCCATCTCTGGATTGCTGAGGCTAATACAAACCACGCAGTCTGTTAGTAAACACCCTTCAGCTCCAGTGTCTTGACTCCAGGAAGGAGCAGTGACTTATGGACAAACCAGAGACACGGGGAGGGTAATGAGGTGAAGGGAAGAGGAAGAAGCAGGGCATGGAGGAAGAAAAGGAGGAGGCGGAGGAGGAGGAGGAGGAGGCAGGGCGCAGTCAGTGCATTGCAGGCCGGGCTGAGCTAAGCAGGAGGCACAGACAAACACCGCAGGCTGAGACCGGACAAAACATCCAATGGACCGCGAATGAAACATCGAGAAACTTAACTAAGAGGTTTAGAGAAAACAACGACAATGATTTAATACATCAAAGGGTGATTTGGCTTAGAAAGGGGAAGGTTTAGATGCGGGTTTAGGAGCCATATTTCTGCGTAAATCCGCTTTATAGGCAAAGTACTCCCGGCGATACCGGGCACTTAAAGCCATTAAGATTAAAAGCAGAGGTATTCACTAATGG
This sequence comes from Pseudopleuronectes americanus, assembly GCA_038501795.1. Lineage (NCBI taxonomy): Eukaryota > Metazoa > Chordata > Actinopteri > Pleuronectiformes > Pleuronectidae > Pseudopleuronectes > Pseudopleuronectes americanus. The sequence continues at coordinate 15,724,490 of CM076716.1, forward strand.
AGCTGTAGTGACCTCACTGTAATACACACACACACACACACACACACACACACATACAGAGAGAGGGAGAGAGAGAGAGGGAGAGAGAGAGAGAGGAACAACACCCACATATCCCCAGTCGCTCGCACCCTGTAGTCAACCCTCGTTAACTACATTTCAGCACCCAGGGCCGTGAACAGCGCCCTGCGGGACGCACCGGTGCGGCCTCGTCACCAGCGTCACTGTGGTTCCGCAGGAGGAGCTCGAGCCACCGGCTCTTCTCCTCCGGGGCTACGGCCTCTCGAAACATGGCGGCTCAACCTGCCTGAGCGCAGACAGGGGAGGCGCAATCTCGGGCCTTTCACTCTGCCTCTATCGCAGAGAGGTGACATATAACAGAAATAAAAACGGTCAAATAGAATCAAAATCAAAATCACTCACTTCATCTGTTTGACGATGGTGCTTTTACCGGACTCTCCGCCGCCTGTGGAGAAACGGAGGGCAGAGTGAGAATCAGTGAAATCAGAACCACGGAGAGCACCTCCGCCCCATGCAGTCCCAGCCACCACCAGCACACCGAGCCGAGCCGCAGCCCCGCGGCCCCTCGGCCCCGCAGCCACTCGGCCGGGGAGGCTCTCCTCTTACCGAGCAGCAGCAGTTTGACGTCCTTGGCGGCCGTCTGGCCGTCCTCCTTCAGGTTCCTCTCGATGGCCTTGCTCCGGTCCAGAGCGGCGCGCTCCTCGGCGCTCAGTGTACATCCCATGTTTCCAGGCGAATGAACAATCCCGTCGTCGCTCTGGTCCCTCACCGACTCTCTGTCAGCGCGATGTATCTACCTCCGCGCGGTCCGCTACAGCATTAGGCCCGGATTGAGGGCAGAAGAGCCGGGATCCGCAGACGCTCCTTCCTCCGTGACTCCGAGAGTGTGTATAGCACCGTCCCTCGCTCTGAGGGGGTTGGGGGGTGGGGTCGTTGTGCTCGAGCCTGCGGGGTTGGGGTTGTTGTTAGGTGGGGAGGGGGTCTCTCTCTCTCTCTCTCTCTCTCTCTCTCTCACTCTCTCTCTCTCTCTCTCTCTCTCTCTCTCTCTCTCTCTTCTCTCTCTCTTCTCTCTCTCTCGCTCTCTCTCGCTCTCTCTCTCTCTCTCTCTCTCTCTCTCTCTCTCTCTCTCTCTCTCTATCTCTATCTCTCTCTATTTCTCTCTCTCTCTCAACAGGGCGGCGCTGATGAAGATGATGAAGATGATGGTGGTGATGGTGGTGATGGTGATGATGATGACAGGGAGCGCGAGCGGTTTCATCGAATATGTTCACGAAGGAAGGCAGGCGGGGCGCGAGAGCACGAGCAGGCTGCACGGCTGTCCGCGCGAGACTCACCTACCGCAGACAATCTGTGTGACGTCAGAGGGCCGAGGTTTAATCACGGCCTGGGAAAGATTATTCACATTAAACAGACTTCAAGTGGAAGTGATGCTCTGTCTGTTCTGTCTGCTCTGTCTGCTCTGTCTGTTCTGTCTGCTCTGTCTGCTCTGTCTGCCCCGTCTGCTCTGTCTGCTATGTCCGTTCTGTCTTTTCTGTCTGCTTCTGCTGCTGCTGCTGAACACTCCTCACTTCAAGTCTGACGTTCAATCATGTCAACAACCAGTGCTGCATAGTACACAACTACATTAACAACATTTATGCTATTTTAAAACATTTATGTACAACATTCACTGGCTTACGTGACTACATTTACCACATTCATAACATTTATAACATTTAATACGTTTATGAGATTCACAACATTTACAAGCTTACATTTACTGGCCTTAATAGCCTTAATTACATTTAAAACATTTACAACTTTTAATATGTTTACAACATTAACTACATTTAATAGCCTGTATTTACATTATTTAACTACTTTACAACATTTACATTTACTAGCCCAAACTTACCACATGAATTGGCCTGCATTTCCTACACTGACTATTCTATATTTACAATATTTATTACATTAACTAGCCTACATTTCCAACATTTACTTCATTAACTCAGCTACAATTGCAACATTTACTATCCTTTATAGCAGCCTATATTTAATAAATGTACAAGCCTACATGTACTACATTCACATTACTATGGGAAAATAATGTTGATTGATTTTGTAAGATTTTATAAGCGTTAGTAAAATTGAGAGGCAAAAAGCCTCTTCTGATCTGATCTGTGTATGTCAAACAAAGATGGATGCGCTAACAGAAAACCTGTTAAATATATGATGTGTGCTTAATAAGGTTTTAGGTTAAATACTAAATAAATACTAGGTCTTTGTACTAATTGTACACTATACATGTGTCAATAAAGCTTATATACATTTTAGGTACTTTTACTTCACCTGGGAATTATATTTCTACTTCATGTGAGTATAATATTGCATATAATAATTTTTTTACTTTAAACCATATAACTGTGACCTTATTTAGACTTATTTGATTATACCAGTTAGTTTTTAAATGTGAAATATTTGTTTAATATTTGTATAAGTGTGGGGCTTAAATCCTACAAAAGTGACAGAATGTCAGTTTCCTCAGTAGTAGAAGTTCACAGTAAAAGTAAAGCAAGTTGTGTATTTGTGTTTTTCATAACTTATAAAACTGTATCTGTCTACAGTGGGGGTTGTAGAGTCGAAGCATACAGCAGAAATAAGTGTCTGTGTGTGTGATAAAAGCTTCTAATCCACACATCACATCTGGACGGATGCTCAAGTGGAGTAAAAAGGGGGGGTTGGGATTTTTACAGTGGATTCACAATGAAACCAGTGGAGACTCCATCCATCAGTAAATTTCCTCTTTGACAACCAGGCGGAGAGATAAAACCCACTCACCCACACACACACACATACCTCAGCTCTGAACTCCACCTCTGTGACCTGAAGCTCCTGCAGCTCGACACACAGGCACACACACACACACTCTCCGATCAGTAATCAGCAGTTTAATCATATGAGCATGTGCACGTGTGTGAGTGACAGCGAGTGATGGTAAGCAGGGAAGGAGGATTAACTCCAAATTATACCTGAGGGAATTTTGACAAAATCATTTTTTCAATTTTAATTACATTAATGCATCAAACACAAACATGAAGACTTTTTTTCACAACCATTTAATTTGTATGCACCCATTTTATAGAAAAAAATATATCAATAACCTTCAGTTGTTCAGAAACAAGATGACCAGACAGGTTGCATCTGTAAATCCACATATAAAGCAAAGATAAAAGAGGTCAATGATAACAATAAAAACAGTGCATTAAACTTAATTTTTTAACAGTGATGACAAATCATTTCATCTAGATGAAAACAATTTTCAATAATACTAATGATTGAAAATCAAATCACGATAGGAATCCCCAAATTCTCAAAGAGATGTCAGCCTGTGTTCACACAACCTGTCCAAAACACACACACACACGCACACACACAGGAATGATATTGAACGTGAGGATGACAGACGTCAATCAAGAACAAACAAAATGTAAATTAAAGCAGGCAGGACAGAGTCAACCACTCGTCATATAGGGAGGACCTGTCAGCCTCAGTTTTCACGACTCGTACGTGTGGAACAAAAGCACAGGTGTGTGTTACTCTCTTGGCATTACGTCCAGAATATTTTCAGCCAGGCTGGTGAGTTTGCAGTCCTCCAGTGCTTTGACCAGCCGGCTCAGCTTGGCCGCTCTGCCCTCCGCCTGGATGAAGCGGCTGAGCAACTGATAGGCTTGCTCATACAGCCCCTCGCGCTCGTACTCGTAGGCCAGGTTGTCTATGGCCGGACCCTTCAGAGCGCGGCAGCTCTTCCCCAGGGCCCTCCCTACATGTTTCCACTGACGGCCCACTCCATTAGAAAAGCTCTGAACATCTGCTGCCGACAGCATTCGATCCTCTGACAGGCGAAGGGATAAAGGATGAAGGAAAAATACATTAATGTAAACTGTACTTAAGTGTGATTACATAAACTGTGTGAATGTGTCAACAGTAAACATTTCCCAGAACAACATACAACAGCCTTGTTGTCCACCTTAACCTTAAAGGACATCCTCAGGATTTTTTTTATGGCACAGTATTTCATTTATCATAGCTTTTTCCAAGTACAACAGGAGCATTGTTATTTATGGGAGACCAGATAAAGTGTTACAAACTCTAAATATAGTTTCAGCCTATAAATTAACCTGGTTAATTTACACAACCAGCTGATATAAAGTAGCAAAAAAATTATCAATCTCCGTTTTACGTGTTTGGGTTTTTGAGGGAAATGTCTTTCTCTACCACTGTGTTCTCCAGCCGGTCGCTAACCGTTTCTGTCTGTCTCCACCGTGCAGGGCAGGTGAAACCTATATGGATGTTTTGATGTCCTACTCATTCGGTGGCCCACTCTATGGCCTATTGATATCTGTCCCGGTCATCCCCAAGACACCGCAAAGGTCAGGGGGTATGAAAAAGGATGCGGAGGAGACAGACATTACTTTGTGTTATTTTCTATTTAGAATTTGGTTTACCTACTGTGAAATCAGTTTTCATCATCCATAGGTAATTTAAAACCATGACAGTTAGAGCTGTTAGACGCCTTGACGGAGGCATTTAGATATTTAGATAAAAGTAATATTGTCACTGTAACTCATTGTTGTAACTCATTATTCAAATGGCTGCCTGATGAAGAATCACTTTCAAAGGTTTGGTATGCTTTGAAAATGAATGGTGTAATGTGATGTGCATGAAATTGGTAGAAACTACATAAATCATACTAAAACAAAAAGTAGGGAGATTTGAAGTTAACATCATTCTTTCCTCATTTGACTGGTCCCTATCGGCGGGTTGCTATTAAACTGGATCAAGAATCTCTAACTGAAACGACTCTTTGATGTAGGTGCTATTTCCGTCTCCACTGCGGCTTCTTTCAGCTACAGTCTACAGTGGAGACTGTGAAGCACACACTTGACTAAACAGAAAAAAAACACTCATCATGACTCACCAACCACTTTATTCTGAAACTTGAAGCAGTTGCTGGGGACAGGAGGCTCTTCCTGTGTGATGAAGGTGGATTGTGGGGAAGGACCGAGGGCCTGACTCTGCAGCTGCTGCTCCAGGTCCTCAATCTCCTCGTCGCGCAGGCGCTCGGGCTGACGCACAATGACAAAGATGCAAAAAAAACACAGCCAATGCAATGAAACACAAAATAAATTTACCACAGACATGATTTTTTTCCACCTTCTTGATCCACCACTGCTATGATCCATCTTCAAATGTAGCTGATTACATTAATTAAGAAAAGTGTTGGAAAAACGGTGATGCCCGCTGAACAAGTTTCTCTTCCTGTTGTGCTGCCATTATTCATTTTTTGGGACAAGTTTAATGTTGCAGTTTTTTTTGCAATAGTTTTCTTTGTAGACGCGGACCGCAAAGGTTGACTTCATGTCCTTTGCCCTGGCTGATCTATCACTTTAACATATATTTCCACAAATGATCCTGGTGTCTAGTCAGCTACACTCACCTGTCAAATATTATTAAATGCAAGGTTGTATGAATCGCAAATTATGCAGGGTGTCATCTTTCAAGGACGACCACTGATCCTTCTGTTATTTATAGTTCTTCTCTTCCAACACTTCCTCACCGCTGTCACTGCTTATGCTCAATAGCTAGTGGATGTTGTTCCTGCTCCCATCAACTCGGGAAAGCAGTTCCCCAGCATGTGGAGCAACAATGACAAATGACACTGGGAGCTGAATATAGTCGAGTCCTGGTATTAACATCTGTCTCCACTCATCCTATCAAAGGTAGAAAGTCTTCAGTTTGTTAGTTCACACCTGGTACTGAATCTCCACTTGGGTCCTGATTTATTACTTGTAATCGGATCTCAGCTCCTCGCCTTATATGCAAATAGATACATACATCATTTAATGTTCGCAAAAAACAAATGATGACGTTTTGGGACAGTCTGGCTATCTAGACGGGTCAATTATCAATGTGTGTGTGTGTATGTGCATGTTTGTGTGGCAATGTGTGTCGGTGTGAGGGACAGACTGGGGCCAGGAGGGTTGAGTCAATCAATGCATCTCTACAATGAAATAAGACTTTACCAATTTGAAAAAAAAAGAGCAAATCAATATGTGGTATTCGGTGTTGATATCGTGTCAGTGGACACAAACACTGAGCAGTGTAAAAGTACTGTTAGTTCATACAACAATTTCAGCGGGTATGAGGACTAAAACCTCGCGTCACCTGAACAGTTTTTTCCCCATGGCGGTGGGGCTCACAAACAAGCCCCCTGCACCACACTGACTCTGCATCACACTGACTCTGCTGGCCCCCCACACCCCCTACCCACCCTCGCACATAATTTATAACTCTATATTACCGGCACTATAAACAATCTCTGCACCTTAAAACCGCACGTAACTCTTTTACTGAATATATTGTTGTTTTGTTTTTTATATTGTTGCTTATATTGTTCGATGTTGTATATATTGTTCGATGTTGTTTATATTGTTCAATGTTGTGGTCTTTTATGTTGTTGTTTTTATATTGTTGTTTATATTGTTCGATAATTGTTGTTTTTATATTGTTGTTTGTAAAGTGCACCAACCACACCAAGGCAATTTCCTGTATGTGCAAATATACATGGCAATAAAAAGAATTCTGATTCTGATTCTGAAGTCAGCTGAGTGGGTGGTCCCTCAAACACGGCCACATTTGAGCACCTGATTGATCAGCTCTCAAACGCAGCCTCACCTTGGACTAAGAGCTGCCCACTTGTTATTTGATCCCCTAAGACTGATGTTAATACCAGGTCTGAACACAGATTCACTTTCTATTGATATGAATATGAATACAACGTCATCCGGCTCGAAAGAAGAGACAGAAACAAGAAGAATACCTGTGAAAGGTGGATGTGCTGTAGACAAAGTTCCAGCTTGTCCATGTAGAGGTCCAGGATGTGCGTGCTGGCCTTCAACTGGGTTTTCAACATCAGCTCTTGTGGCAGAGCAAAAAGCCGGCAGGCGTGTTGAGAGAGGGACTGACGCACCGCTCCGGAGCTGTAGCTCTCCAAGAACTGCTGACATGCTGCCACATCCACAAACTTCACCTCCACCCCCAGGAAGGGATCAGCGTCATGGAACTTCAGTATCTCATAACCACCCAGACCTCCTGCAGAATCTGACAGCAGGACATATTCATTCATGTAAGAGACATGAGAGAAAATACATTATTGTGATAAAAAACTCTTCTGGCATGCTCACCTATAAGTGTCAATGTGATGGCTTTGAAAACGAGGAACTTTCCCTGTCGGTCTTTGTAGAGAGAGAGCAGGTTCACATTGGGACAGAGCGACTGCAGAAACATAACTGCACATCCTGTCCATGGCCCATGATCCACAGTCTTGTCCGCCATACTCTGATTACAAAATGAGACACACATCACGCCTTAATTTCACTGGGGAGGAAATGTCAATGAATCCACTGTGTGAGCTGCAGACTGAGACAACACAACTGCCAAGACACTGACAGTATAGTGATGAGGTAAAGCCAAAGAAGTGTTTGTGTCGAGTTGCTGTAAAATTACGTGGAAGAAAAATCATTATCACTTCTTTGTTTGCTCCTTTCATAATATCACACTTACGTCACATGTCAGTATCTGTGTTTTCTCTAACTTCAAGTAGAATAAAAACCCTGTCTAACAGCTTCCTGTCTTTGGGAGCTGTGAGGGTCAAGAAGTTACCATCTCCTCAGGTGTCATTATCTGCACAGAGAAATCAGGAGGCTTTTCATCCTCATTGAATGTCAGAATTAACCTACGTTTCCTCACAGGGATAAGAGGCTACATCTCCAAGATACAAAGTCAGTCATATTTCAGATTTTCTCCTTTCTATTATCTTCTTTTTCTACATTTTCAGATAGGCAGTCTTTCACAGTTTTCACCATTTCTCCCAGGGAATGATTAGTGGATCTTGATGAAAAATAATCAGGCATGTTTAGGGACTGATATCTATGAGTTTGTGCAATTTGGAGCAGCCTGATTAGATTTAAGTGCTTCGCCTTGTCCTTTTATGCATTATATGGAGACATCAATTGTGTCTGGAATTGTGATCCCCGTTTTATAAACTAAAACATGAATCCAACAATCAAAAATAAAATAATAAACACGTGGGGAGAAAAACATCTGTTGGACAACTGTAGCACTGAGTGGTTACCAGGGGTTGAACTAATGGACTGTTAAATATACATTTTCCACCATCTGAGGAAGAAGAGACCATTTCCAGTGACTTCATCACCATTCAAATAATTAACATAACCTCCAACTGACTGGACCAGTTACGGACAGAAATATGTTTATTCCTGGAGTTAAAACCACGTCTGTCCCACTGGTTCCTGGCTGTTGTGAACTCACTCCACCTTACCCCAACCTCCTTTTGAAACGCTCATTACATAAAAACATGTTTAATCTCAGCTCTCCCCTCCCCCCAGTCCTGCCCCTGACTCCTGCGCTCTGGATGAACCACTGAAGCCCGCCAGCTCTCTCCCTTAGTGTCGTCTCTCCATGCAGGACGCATGGCGCTCTGCGAGGAAAGAGCATCCCTTGAGCTGGATTATGTACAAGTACTCCTACTCCACTAATACACAGTATACTTGGAGACTGGCTCTACAGGAATCTCCACAACTTAGCCAGTATATAATTATATGCTCTCCTATCTACCGGACCTCTGGAAGTATACTGTGAGATTAATTCACCCGATATATGAGGATTAAGTGATCATCAGGAGCTTAAAACATATCATTTAGCTTTTGCTGCCAAAAGGCAACATCTAGTATTCCCTGGAGAGCTCGTCTGACGTTAAGGTTAAAGAAAATAATTAATTCACACAAGAACTTGGTTCAAAAAGTTTGTAATTTAACCACTTTGTGATGATTTGTTTTGTCCTAAAGCTCCAGATGCAAACTAAAGAGAATAAAGGACTCCAAACTTAATGTTAACAATTATTGTCAGTATCAACGTATGAGGAATCATTAAGTTTATCAAATGTTTGTATTCATTACAAAATACAATCAGAGAAAAAAGTTCTCGTGTATGAAAGCAAGAAAAACTAATCACTGATATTGTTCAAGAGAAATAACTTAAATTGTTATGTTCTCATCAAAACTACATTTGACTAGTTTTTTGTCAATCAGCTTATACGTTATTTCAATATTCTTTCAAATCTTAATATATTAATTTGGAAATCCATTAAGATATTTAGTATTATTATGAAATTGTGCCACAGTCTAAGTACATCTGACTGTATTTGAAGTACACATCTTAAATATAACACAAATTGCCTGAAACCTACAATCAACCCTCACAAATCAAACTCTGCAGACGTACAAACGTCCTGAGTCATAACCATGGGAATCGAGCTTCAGGTGGATGGGAAGTTATTCTGGGAATTACAAGACGTCAGAAACCTCATGTGCTGCTCTCATGTAGGTGTAAGTTTGTTGTTGTAATTGGAGAAAGAAGGAGATGTCACGTCAGTAAATGCGCACATTCCAGTGAACAGATCTAATCAGGCAGAATAACAAACTTATATTATGTGTATATTTATAAATCAATCATCAGAAAAATAAAGCACACAACAACTTAATGGGCTTTACCAAAGGCATTCAAAACTTCAATTGTCGAAATTTGTTTTTGACATAGAAGCAGTATTCTTTCCAACAATATATATTTTTTAGAGATTTCCTCACAAACTAGACAAGATATATTAAATATCTTTGATTAACTCAGACTACTGCAGCCTCATAATGCCTTTTAGAGAAGTTAAGAAAGAAATCAGGCATGTGTACAGTGCAAATAGGTATGAACAGTTAAAATAGTTTGTAGAAACTTTCTGTATGCATGGTTTATTACTCCGATCTTAATATGTGAATGCAGTATGGTGATAAAGTGACCAATCAGCAATACAAAAATACATTATTAAGATTCCTCATGTCTGCCAACTCGTTTTCTGCTAATCAACAAATAAATATATCAATAATTTCTGTACCTATATTATACTTATTGGTTTATACACTATGTATATGTATGCATGTAAGTGTGTGTATGTATAATATACCTTATATAAGTATGTATAACATAAAAAAGTATCTGTGTATATGTAAGTATGTATTTAGGTATAATATATATAAGTATGTATGTATGTTTGGGGATGAAATCTGGGCCCCATGTTATAGGATTAGTGCAGCCTTAAGTAAGATTTGTTTTTAATCAATACCTTTACAGTAGTATTGTGTATTGATTAATTCAACACGAATCAGCAGTTGTGTGTTTTTATAAATCTCACGTTCCACAGAGTTTGCCCTAAAAGGTTAAAAATGTGAATGGAGTCTGGTGCTGTGTTTTTGTGAGCAGGCTTCGTGTGGGTGAAGCTCCCGTACAGCAGACACGACTGACGTAAAAACCTCGTCCAAACACGCCGATGAAGAGATCGCTCCGCAGCTAAAGACCCGGGAGCAGACGCGGAGGCTGCTGTTTCCACTTAATGTGCAGAAAAACACCTTTAAAGTCGGTTCAAACTTACCTTCAAACTTTTGCTTATATTGTTCGCCGACGCTTCCTGTTGAGAGATCCCTCCCACTGACACGCTCAGGACGTCCTGGCCTCCCATTGGCTGGGCAGATGTAAAAACGAGCTGTGATTGGTGGAAATTATCTACATTCCGCCCGGGGGAAAAAGTCATGACGGGAAGGAAATGTCTGTTGTGTTTTTTTAAAACATGTTCGTCTGTAGGGCGAAGCTTTTCACACAGTTATCCTTCACACGTTACAACGACTGACACAGGATCAGTAAAGAGGGTTACCTGATCAATAACGTGTTTAAGGGCGACGGGGTGATTGGTAAAATGGACAAACTGTATTATTGCATTATTATTATTTCTCTTAATTTTGTCAGTTTTCTTGTAGTTCCTGCTGTGAGTCACTACTCACTGTGGTTTTATAAACTGACATCAACCAAAAACAACAGCTGAAAAACAACAGGCAGAATAAAGTTCACAAAGAAACTAATCAGATGTTCTGATAATAGAAATAATTGTCAGTTCCATCCATGCAGAACTCATGTAGCAGAGTTATACTACTTCTTTTGAATTTTTATCTATTTTAATTTCTTGGAACACAGACTTTTTTTTTAAGAATTTGATAAAAGGAAACTCATCCAACAAACAATACAAACTCTCATAATTTAGGTTTTAAAATTCGACTGGAACCTGGTACACACATGAGCGTCTGTCCTAATTAATGTTCTACATCACTGGTGTGAATTGTGACAAATATGCAGATCAAATTCTCATAGATCCAGATAATACAGAGTAATAGGGACACGATAACGACAGACCTGCTGAGGGACATCATCAAAGATTTATCATGTTACTCATAAATCGTCTCTACTGGTAATGAAATGAGACAAATTAGTCGATTGATATCTTATCGACAAATATTTTGATGGTTTTAATTGAATGTTTCGTTTATTTATGAGGCAAGCATGTCAAGTATTTGCTGATTCCATCAAATTTAGTTTTTTTACTTAGTCTAAACTTAAACTTTGAACATATAACCCTAGGATTTATATATATATTTTCTTAAAATAATTGAATAAATGGTTAATAAGTAATGGTAAACCATCATTAGTTACAGCCCCAGTCTTCATACTTAAAACTGGTAAAAGGGATAACATTATGGAGTTACAAATAAAAGAAGAAATAGATTCTGTTGTTAACATGCTGTTCAAAGATATGAAATGGAAAAAGACAAATTTGTTGGTAAATTTGATTGTAACTAAATCTTAGTAACACATTGCCATGTGACAAAATATGCGTCAACGTTTTTGTATTATCTTCTCACTTCCCATATGCTTTTAGCAGGTGTAAACTGCAATCATGTCTACAGTCCATTTAACCAAAATCTTACATGTGGATGAAAAGGGAGCAATCTGATCTCACTGAAAAACCTCATCTTACTTTGAAAAGATAGTTATGCCTGGGTAACATCTATACACATGTACAAATAAAACAATAAAAAAAGATGTAAAGAAACACAAGATTGATGTGAATATTTATTCATAGTACACAAAAGAAAAGTCATAAAATGCTCTGCAGGTTGAACTCTCGGCAGAATCACAAGAGCTTTTGTTGTTGACGTGTTTGACAAATTTGAGAGTTTCTTTGTCTCTGTAGACGAGGGCGAGGGAGTTGTCCTCTGGATACACCGTCAGGAGCTGTGAGGAAGATGAAAACAATGATGATGATGATAAGTGAAGGGTCATCTGCACTTCTCGCCCTGATCAGTACTCACCTCCTCATCCTCTTCATTAGCAACATAGCACGAGAAGCCTCCAAACTCTGACTGCCAGTCTACGAAACATACAGCAGTCACAAAATTGATTGACAGAAAGTTCTGAGTGTGTGTGCGTGTATGTGTTTGTGTATGTATTTGTGTATGTGTGTGTGTGTGTGTGTGCTCACCTGCACAGCCAAAAGGTAAAAGAAGATCCAGAGCGTACTCTGCTCGTGCTGCCTCTCCATCATGCAACAGAGTGTAGGCGCCATGAGACCATCGACGCAGTTCACCACAATATGTAGGTGTGCTCAGCTCTGAGGAAACACACACACACACAAACACACACACATTGAACAACCAAGTCAAAACACAAGCACAGCTGTACAAACCTGTCGACACCATCTCAATCTGACACACACCCTTCTCTTTGTTTCCATTCGCTGATGGAGACTCTGTTGAAGATGACGTGGCTTCTGCCTCCCCTGCTTCCTCTTGCTCCCCCTTCTTCTCTCCCTCCTCGTCGTTGTTCTCATCATCGTCATCATCAGCGGGACACAGGAAGTGCAGTCGAAGGCCGGTGAAGTTGGAGAGCAGCAGAAAGAAGGCCTCTGAACGAAGCAGCTCCAGGCATTCGCTCACACACTGAGGCACGGAGTCCAAATTAGCAGCTTCATAACATCTGAGTGCAAGCACAGATACGGTTCATGTAATTAGCTATTTAAATACACCATCCATCACACACTAGTGTTAACAAGAGAAATGATCCCACCTCTTATTGGGCGGACCTCTCCTCGTCCACTGAATCTGAGAGAGTCGCAGGGCTTCACCCACCGCCCTGAACTTCTCCTCCTGAAGACGGACACAGCATCAATCAACAAGAGCTCGTGGGCACAAGCGAGCAAGAGAAAATGGGGAAGAGACTGACCTTGAAAAAGTCTTTTAGCTGAATTTCAGAGCTCTCTTCAAATTCCTCCTGGATCTGTTCTTGATAGGAAATGTCGATGTAAATGGGATTTACCCACTCCATCAGCAGAGTCTCCTGTCATCAACACATAAACAAGAAAATAGACCATACGCTACAGGAGTCATCTGACATTTTGGGATATACACTTATTTGATTTATTTGCAGGAGATACACGGAATCTATTCTATATTCACATCTGTTAAATGAGGAGGAGGGGTGTGAGCTCAATCATCATAACCCCTGTAGAAAGGCATTATATCATTTTTACAATTTTTAATTAAACAAATGACATATAAAATGTGGGGTTGGCAGATGGTTTAGAGAAAAAAGTAAGATAATATATTCGAAATAGATGGTCCTATTTGAGACAGTTTTGACCTCAAATCAAATTTCTCTTCTCCTTGCGGACAAAGCACTTTTCTTTTCCATATGCTGTAATAAGAACTTAATCTGTAATTCAGGAGGTCCTGAGTCGGATCAGAGAAGATGTTCTTGCCACACACAGGCTGTGTGGCAGCTCAGGGGAGGAGGAAAAATTAAGAAATATCAAGCCTCATGTTCCTTATGACTAATTTCCTCTTAGAGAAAGCAAAGGTTGTGTGCAGCGGCCTGATCTAGCTGGTGGGTCCTACATCGAAAAGGTTGAGAACCACTGTGCAAAGCTAAGTGACTGCTGGCATCAGCTTAATAATTGATGTACAGATGTGAGTGGTATTGATCATCTCATTTTACCCTCACAAGAAAGAAGTTCATGGATTTTACCCAATATACTTTACTACTACTGTTGCTACGGAGATGGTAAAATAGCACTGTGTATATATACATTTTGAACAAACTCACATCTCGTGGTAGGTGTGGAGTCCTCGGGATGGGCGGCTCTATGTGGCGAGGAGGACGCTCCAGAGACGCTCCGTGAAACCAGCCGCTCAGAGACAGACGACACTTATCCTGTGACAAAACTTCTGATACCTGGAAAACAAAAACACAAGCTCTAGATTGATCTTCTGGTGCAACAGAAATGTACAGGGTTTAACTTAAGAAAGGATATTTGTCCTCATATAGGACACAATTTTAATACTTTTTCATTGTTATACAGTTGAGCTAGTAATGATTTAAATGAAAAATGTATGATCGGCCTGAAACTATCTACTAAATATTAAATAGATATCTATGTCTTTAAATTAAACCTAATAATATAATTAATCAATCATTAAACATGACCTGGACCTACCTAAGCCAAAAGAAATGTATGTGTGTATGGTTGGATGCATGGACAAATATTATAGGTGATACAAGTGTTTCTTAAACCACAAAACAAAGCAATACAAAAGGGTATTTCATGGGACTGTATAAGACCTGCAGAGAACCTGAATACAAACACCGGAGCACTTTTTCTTACTTGGTGAAATGACACCGGGGAAACTTCAAAAAGGACGAGCGTGTTCCATGAGGGTACGAGTGACTTCACTATACTCTGTGGCTGGAAATTACCTGATGACAAAGATGAGAAATGTATGAGACTTATGATGTCTAAAAACGAGGAAAGAAACACACCCACACACATTTACACACCCACACACACACATCAGCTACCCACCATCTGTTGAGTAAAGATCAAGTGTTCCCCCATCGCTGCTTTGCCACGGCGGCACAAGATACAGAATGAAAGCGACCCGCCTTCCCTCCAACTCATCATCATGACACAACAGAACATCTAGAGAGACGACAGAATGAGTTTATTCATCTAAAGTGTCCAAAATATAAATCAGTTCTTCCTGTTGGGAGTTCGAGCAGCAGGCTCACCTGTGTATTCATATCTGGCACAGGAAATATCCACTGTGGGCTCCAGTTCAACCCCCAACACTTCACCAAGCCAGGAGCGGAAACGCCCAAACAGTGCTGATCTGAAAACAGACACACAGAAAAATCTGGACTACAATTCACTGTGAAATACTGTCACATGTCCTTTGGCGACGGTAAAGCTGAACCTTTAACATTCTATAACAGGAGATATTTACTCAGGCTCAGCACGCAGACAGGTTGGTCTACTGCCTGACAGCCTATCATGACATTTTGTTGTGACATAAATAATAGATGATGACAAGCAGGGGCCGTTATTGTGCACTTCATTATGACGTTTATGCAGGGCTGCATTTCTGCACTGGGTGTTGTGCCATATAATACAAAATAAGTATTTAGAATGAATTACAAATTACAGTCTGTGCACAGCAAACACAGCTGGCCATAAACATGATGAGAAAACTGCACATTATATCCAATAAAGGTTTTTTGTATTTGTACCTGCTGTTTGAGTCTACAAGGTGTTGTGTATTTCTTTCTTGCGGTTTAAAATCTCACTGACACTGTTGTAATGACAGAGTCAGTACTGTTACCCCACTGAAGAAATATTCTCTATTCAGTTTTACACTATGTGATGTGACTGCAGCTGAATCACTTCTCCCTTATCTTTCCTGCACAGTCCCAGGGTTGATGTTAACTGGGATCAACATCATCCCTCCATGAAGAAAATATACTAATTAGGTGACAGAGGTCAACTCTGGCTCCACCTGGTGGAGCTGATAGGTAAACCTCAGAATCTCTCACTACCCTTCCGGTAACATTTACAGTTTATTAAAAAAGAAAAGAACCTATTATCAACATTAGTGAAAAATTTTCTTCAGCTCAGCATTAAACAAGTAACAACACGAAGACAGACAATCATGAAAACAAACAACAACGACTTAATAAAAACAAAAGGCAATTGGTAAAACAGGCTCGAACAGAAGGTTGTCTCGCCCACTAAAAGAGTTCTGATGTAGCCCATCTTTTGATGGATGTCATAGTGTATGGAATTAAAAAAATACTTAAGGCTTAGAATGAAGGACTTAAAAAAAATAAACATTTCAAGAGGGGCTCTATAGCGCCTCCTGGAGCTGGAAAGCTAGGTGGGGGAGAGGGATGTCTGGAATACCCTACTTGGTCGGCGATCTCTGCAAACAGATCTTGAATAAGCGGATGGATCGATGGAAAGAAAACACGACCATAAGAAGAGTTTATGGCAGATCTGTTTAGTGAATTGCATAATATTGAACACGTCTCCCTAGTACTATTAGAAACAGTCCTAGAACTGACTCAGCCACATGTAATGCAGCCACTGTTCATTAAAATGTCTGCTGTAAAAAAGGCCTATAACATAACCAGGCTCTACAGAGAGGGGGGTGATTCTGTCAGAGAGAAAACTACAGTGAACTAACAAGAGATTAAATGTGCTATAAATCGTACTCAGGTTTTTTTTTGTTGCTGGTAAAACTAATCCATCACAATGAGCTGTAGACCAGGAGCAGTTGAGATTTATTGGCTGTTAATTGTTTGTTGTGTGGTTCAATCCCGGCTCTTGAGACACATGCTCCCAATAAGTGTGTAACATTGGCCTGTTTATCATCCTTAGATAAAAATTAAGTTAGGTACAATGTTCTTGAAAGATACTGTTCCTTCTGATACAGCTAGCTTTGATTCCACTTGTAGCTGATCCTGAAAGAACCTCTGAATCTATAAACTGTATATAAAAATGGACGAACATCTTCACTTCCTCTCACTGTCCAGAAATGAAGGCAAAATATCCTGGATATGAACGCTGCCGTCTTGTTGCTAGGAAGTCATTTGGAGTCAAGAGTCTGTGCAGTAGTGATCTGGGGATGGAGCCGCAGGATCCAGGTCCTGCAGATACATCCATTCCACCAATCACAAGTCAGTCTCAGCTCTACTTGAACACACATCAGTTTGATAAGAACTACATTGAAATGACAGAAACCATCTTTGAGAATGGCCCATGTCCCACCATTAACATGGAGGAGGAAGGGTTTATTATCTCTACTGCAACCAGCCACTAGGGAGTATTAGAGACCATTTGACTTCAGTTTAGGGGAGCAGTCTTGTCCTCCATCTTTAAATACCTTCTTTGTATCCACACTTAGAGCACAACAATAAGAGCACAAGCAAAGTCTCACCTCAGTCCGGCTATATGGGGCTCTGTCCTCTTCTTTAAGTCGTCTGACTGGATGGAAACAACAACAAAGTGAAGCTACTGTAACATCAGTTAACGACACAAACCCGAAGGATACCTCTGTGATGGTTACCTGTTTAAATCTGTAGAGATCGTTTGACTTCTCGTGGAAGTTGAGTGACAGCAGTTCTCTCTGCAGGTTTTCTACAAAGGTCTCGCTGCCGAGGAAGTTCTTGATGACACAGTGAGGGAAAGGGTGGCAGTCCAGCTCCAGATCCCCTGTACAAAAAATAACAAAAACGAATGTGGCAAACTGAGCTGCTAAGATATATGAATCAGTATTCATGCTTTTGGCATAAGGATCATTTAGTATCAGTTCGAAAAATGATTGTGACAAAGACATACTGAGCGAGACACTTGAAACGTGTCAGTGCTTTCACCCGGAAAAACATTTAAACCATAACCCTTCTAAATGACCTAAAAAATATCTGAAATAACTTCTATCTACGGGGATAAGAGGATGAATGGAAGTTCAAGTCCTATTAAGGATATCTGCACAAACCTGTCTGTGTGTGTTGCTGTACTAATAGCAGAAACTACAGAGTGAAGGAATTTTAGGTAAGGGCCTTACTCTTTCAAAGGGCTGTTTGAGGGTTAAGACTTGGTTTTTGGATTAGAACCAGGTTGAGGTTGGGATGTGGGTTAGGCCTTTAGTTTGGATGGTTGTGGTTAGGTCTGGGAATGTATTATGATGATGAGTGTCCTAACTAGACCTACAAACCCGTGTGTGTGTGTACCGGTATGTGTGTGTGTGTGTGTGTGTATTGTTATTAGAAAGGAAGAACTAGTGACCATGTTTTTTTCCAGCCTTGTTCTGATTGAATATTTATGAATCAGACAATGAGTGCAGACCCAGCAGCAGCAGCAGCTGGACTGGAGGGCTTGTTTACTTGTTTACACCTCACCCAGAATGCAGCGGCTCTTCCGGCTCCACGCCTCTTTCACGGCCCCCCTCACCTGCTCGTCCTCGAGCACTGAGCCCAGATCCGCTCTCTCTTCGCTCCTCTTCTGCCTCCTCTTCCTCTCCGCGTCGCCACCTCCGTCCCGCCGCCGTTTAGAAGCCATCAGGTTAAACACCCGCTGCTAAAACCTGCTGAACATGCAGTTAATGAAGAGCTTTTGACATCATCCACATGTGTGCGAGTCAGTGAAGCGGCTGTCGCTGCTAAATGACGTGAGAGTCTAGGGTTGTGTTTTCCCCGAGTACAGACTGTCAGGCAGAGCTGAAGAACCACGTGGAAGAAAACTAATCTTACATGTTGGACTGTGGCTGAAATGAAAAGTGTGTGTTAAAGCTGTACTTATGGAAGTGAAAAAAAGTGATTTACTATAGTATATAATTTGATTTGCTGGTGTTGGTATGTTAGGGTTAAGCCCCCATTGAACAGATGGGAAGATGGAACTAAATCTGATTGCAAAATATTTAATGTGTGAACACAAGACCCTGAAATCCTTTTCTTCACTTAGGTTGTTTAAACTTCTAGAATAAAGCTCCTACTATTGCTTAAAATCACACATGATTAGTTGATAAGGTTTTTTTCTTCTTCTGTCTGTTATATAATAACATGATGCATCCAGAGTTTTGCTCAGTGCAATAAGCAAGTTTGTATGTGGCAATGTTTCCACCTTTCATGTTGTGTGACCAAAACAATTTATTATAAAGGCGATAACTGAGAAGACATTAAATGAAACAAGTCACCCATCTTGTTTTTGGAGACACTTGGAGAGCTCATAGCTTAGCGTTTTTAATCTGTGATTGTGTTTCTATATTTTTTTGTGTTTTGATTTATTTTGACAGTAATATGAATCTGAAATAAAGGTTAACTAAGTTTACTGTAGGTGCTTCAAACATATGTAAAAAGCAATATCATTTGGGGTCCCAGCACAGTTGTTAGTTTTATTAGGTCGGCTTTAGAGAAATGGTTTTTTCAATGTAACTTTCCACATTTTGGCCAAGATCAAGAGAAAAACATATTTATATGTGCAGGGCAGCAAAGCCAGCATGAGGTTTGTTCAGTTAATATTTGTCATCTAAAATATGTATAATAATACATATAATAACGTAGCCTGTTTGTGTTGGGATGACTCCAGGACCCCATGACTTTGAACATAAGCGGTTTAGAGGGGATGGATATTGTATCATACAGGCTACATTCAGGAAGTGAGCAAACACTCAATTTAATTAACCTACATAAGAAACATGACCTTTGTGCTTCAGGGGCCACAGAAAGGCCTCAGCTCCTGGGTAACGTGATTTTATAACAAATGCCCTTTCATTCCTCTTACATTAATTTCAACAATGCAACCAGCCGGTCTTTCAGCTTGCGCTGCAATCTGACCTAGTGCAATGCATTTGGAATTTTTTGTTGCAGTTAGACAGTTATTCCTTCCACATGATAAAATGTGAGTGAAATAATCTCACTAGTGGTATTTTTTCATTTTATCCAGTGTGAATGTAAATAAAGAATGTTAGAATTTGTATTTTTAAAAATATACAGCACATATCTAACTTTATCTGAGATATAACTGAATTACTAGGCTGCAAATATCTGCCTTTCTTTTTCTGTGCGTTAACATCAGTACTTAAATATAGTACCTCCTTAAATTCATTGAGTTGATTGGTAAATTAAGTAGACAATAATTAAAATCACTTTGCAAAAAGGTTTTATACAACTATTTCATAACAGTCAGCCACTCTGAAAACTTTATAAAAAACACACTCAAAGGACTGTTTTATTAAAAGGAAAAAGAACATCATTATTACAGGTTAAAACAGGAAACTCAATTTTGTTTTTTGTTTAATCACACTGATCTCCTGAGACAACATAAAATCAGATCGTGAACAAACTGGAATAAGCACTCAGATAGCACAAAAGCTAGCAGTTTCTGTCCAATAAAAAAAAACTTTCACATGACATTTTCATTTTCTTCTAACAGTATAAACACCCCCACGGACTGTAAATATACCTGACATGACAAGTATTTTTTTTTCTGTCAAAGTTGAGCCAGAGACAAGTCTCTTTTATCACATTGTTCTTCTATGTTTAAGCTTCACTCAGACGGGGCTGCACTCACAGAGACAGCCAGGTGGGACTCCTGTTCACCCACGTTAGTTGTAGAGGAAGTTGAACCTGTAAAAAGCAGTTTATGGTAAATGATGACCATCTTTATTAAATTCTTGCAGGAGTCCAGTGACAGTACTGATTTTCTTTGTAATACATTGTTTCCCCTTTAGAGCTAATTTATTCAAAACACAGAAATAAATATGTCTGCACACCTGAGTGTGTGACTGGTGCATCAAAGGACAACTTTAATCAAAGTAACAAACACTCACACTGCTGTTTCATTTCATATAAACAATGATGATTTCACTTTTTATTTTTATCTGCAAACTCTCAAATCTCCTTTTCCTCTTTCTGGCCTGATGTGTTGCAGGTTTAGTTACTCAATTTAAAAAGGTCTCCAGTGTTGTGCTCAGAAATATCAGCAGGATGGATATCAGTCTGTAGAGCTGTAGGCTCCGTGCCACCCTGCTGCCCACAGTTGAACCTTAGACATAATAAAGTGCTTTCTCAGATTTTGCCACTGAGTCTTTTCCAGTTAAATTAGGTATTTTTTACAATCAGTAAATTCATGCATAGGATAAGAAGATTACCTGCTCAGTAGCTGTGGTAGACTGGAAATGATTGGTCCATATCCAGGAGCATTGTCATACAGTTCAAACAATGGTGCTGCCACCAGTTTATAGTTTTTGGGGACAGCAAACAGAGCTGTAGAAACATTAAGCAAATATTTCAAAACAAGAAGGAATAATAAATGTGAACCATTTAAATATTTTAAACTTAAGTAATATAACAATTTATATAGAAATATATTGACCTTTTTCCTGCAGCTGGACCAGGAACAGTTTCTTATGCTCCTTGGGTTTGGTGATGTGAGCTGGAATGTAGGGGTACTGCAAACAGTAATTTGTAAACATGAAATATCGGTACCTTTTAAAATGGTTACCTACTTTAATTAAATCCTCAAGACGTCTGTGTCACTAACCTGTGGAGGCTCAAAGTTGGGGCGCCACCAGTTTCCGATACAGTCGTCAATCACCCAGTCCTGCTTCACCCCATCCTGTCGGCCAAGGATCTAAAATTCAAAGTAAAGTTAAGAATGTAAAACTCCACAATCATCACAGCAACAAGAAGCTTAAACTGCGGTGTGACGTAGCTACCTCAGTCATCAGGCGCTTCAGACCCTCCACCTCATCTTCTCCAGGACTCAGCTCTCCACCAGGCCTGCAGGAGAGAAGCAAACTCTCACACGATTGTTCTATAAAGAAAATACACTTTCTCCAGTTTTTACAGGAGCCTCTGAACATCGACTACTCACAGTTTAAAGAAGGTGGTGCCCAGCTGTAGAAGCAACACATGAGGCAGTCTGTGTTCATGGACAATGAGGACACCCTCGACTGTCCTTCGCATTCCCATTTTATCAAACTCCTCCCGCATCCTCTGGAACCGGGCTGCCACCGAGCTGTCCTTCTCATACAGAGGCTCCTTGGTGCCGAATGTGTAGTTGGTGAGAGGATATCTGAAACAAAAATACACACATGAAAAGTCTTAATAAACAATCAAAAATAAAGCTGCATTTATGGAGAAACATACTGGCAGGTTACTTACTTTACATGCCTTTAATGCAAGATGACACTTCTTAATGACTTGTTTTGCACGACACACATTAGAAAAGTCAAATGTTTACTTTAATGTTGTAGATGACAGGGAAAACATTTAAGAAGCTGAAACTATTGATTTTTAAGGCAATTTCGTGTTCTAAAAAATGAATGAGCCCTCCCTTGAGCTACTTTTTTATAATCAAATCAGTTGAAAAATTGCAGCTATAATTTCAATGACCATTGTGCAATTTTCAGCAATACGTTAGTTGAGAAAACCGCCCAAATGTATCATACCCTATATGATACTTTTCTCAAATTTCCTTATCCCTCTCCTATTTCAATCATCAAATTTTACTTTAGTCTGTTATTGTCGGAGAAACATTCACATTAGTTAACATGCCATTTTCACAGCAGACCTTTACTACTAATAACATTGATCATGGATCTGGTCAGTTCAAGTGTCCCAGTGAGACAGTGTGACAATGGGCAGCATGTACAACACCAGGAACCTGAAGCCATATTCAACTTATAATGTACACCAGTACCTTTCCCACTGTAACATTTCAAAATGTCTGAAAATATCTACATGTTGTTATACACTATTATCTGATGTTTTATACACTGAACAATCATAAAGTTATCAATGGAAACACTGTGTCCAGTGTCCAATTTATTGTTTTAGCAGCTAATTGAGCTGCTATCACTTTGTCTTCTACCCTCTACTGGCGGTGGACGGTGCACAAGTGAGCTCCGGAACCATGTAGACACTGGAACCCGCTTCAGGTGCATTATTTTCGGCTCGTGGACTCACAGGTTGATGGACCTCTCCAGGGTGAGCGGCTTCGCGGGCCCGCTGATGTACTTGTTCCCGAACTGAACGGCACCACCGCGCGGCCATCCGGCGGCCGAGCGACTGGGAGGCGCCACGGACATCTCTGCGGAGAGCAGGGCGAGTAGGAAGCCTGCTGCGAGGGTGCGTCGACTGGTGGTGGGTTAAAAACTCACTGGATTGTCGAAAGAGCCAAAGAAAAAACAAATTTTTGCGCACAGTCCAACAACAATTGCTCTACCGTCTTTTCCCTCCGTCCTCCTTTTCCGGGTGATGTCCCGTGTTCCTGTGGGATATCCCCTCCAGCGACACCTGCTGTTTGGAGGATGAACAACTAAGCAGGCCCCAGTGCCCATAAATACGGTGGCCAAGATACCTCAACGCATTATATATTAAGAAAAAACAGTAAATAACAGAATATCTTCCGAATAAAGATAACAACTTCATCGATTTAAAAACACGTGCGCTGCAAAGAAAGGTAAAAGTTAAAAACGGAAATGTTTCCAGGGGACCCAAAAAAGTGATGAGCTTTGAGAGGTTCCATCACCACTGATGAATAACAGACTTCAGCACTTTCACAAAGCACTGAACTACAGCCTTGTTCATCACTTCTTTGAGTCCCCGGGACACATATCCTGTGTTATTTTCTTAATTTGCATGTTTTTTGTATTTGCATGTGTTTTCTTCAGTTTTAAAAACTCTTGTAATGAAACACCACGCATATATTTATGTATATTCATATACAACAATGCAAATATTTTCTTAATTGATAAATGATCATCTTAATAATAATAATAAAAATAATCATTTTCTTGTTAATGTTGCAGTAAACTCACCATCTTTGAAAACTGTTTGCTCCCCATTTAACAATACTCGTATGTGTTTGTTTATAATATCTGAGCTCTGCTCTGTGGTACTTAATAGTTTAGTTTTCTTGACTGACAGTTGATATTGAGATATAATACGTTTATAAATGCATATGATATAAAAGTGTGTGTTATGAATAATTTGTTTGGGAAGGTTTAAACTTTGTATGTCATTTAATCAACCACAAAAAAACAGGTTTATAAAATAACTGTGAAATGCATCACCCTCACCAGAAACATTGTTCATCTCCGATAAAGTTACAATGCTCTTCTGCTGAGCGTAAAGAGCATATTGGGACATACATCCCATTTTAAAAGGAAGAGAGGAGTGTAAACAGACATTACACAGAGAGGTTTTTAAATAAAAGAGCATATAGGGACAATTATTTAAAAGCCTCTCTGTGCTTTGTGTATTCACACTCCTCTCTTCCTCCAGACCTTTCATGATATCACCAGGTTGTCTAGTTATCGACATTAACAAGACCAACATTGACAGGAGGAAGAACCTTCGTTACATCCAGTACCACAGGCTTTGAATTTTGGAATATTTGAGTTGGTTGTGCATGCAACAAAACACATTCAACTACAACTACAAAGTATAGAATTGGTTTTGGATACGAATTCTGACTCTGTTTCACTTGTGAAAATGTTTAATTTATCAGAATTACTTCCATTTCATGACTCAGATACACAACATTTTTGACCTAGATATTTTCAAACATAAATTCTTTAACCTTAGAAACAATGGTAAGGCAAATAAATCCTCACTCATGCATATGAGCTTTTTCCAGATCTTTCAACAACATTTCACAGGTTTCCAAATTGGATGAAGTTTGCTCATTTGTTATCAGACTAATCAAATCTGGCACCTTTGTGGGTAGAGACAGGAATATGGGAGCAGCTATGATACAAGCTTAGTTTTCTCCATGAACTCTATAAACCTCTCGCAAGTATCTTGGGGTTTAGATTTTCAATTGAAATACATTCATTTGTATTAACATCACATATTCACACATAAAACAAACAGAGAGAAAGAATCAATTCAATATTCCATTTAATAGTCATATCTATGTCTCTTATCCATCTATTGTAAACATGGTGTCATTTACCACAGTAGTTGTCTTATGGTACATAATCATACGTGCAATGCAAAAAAGTCAAACAAAAGTTAAAAAAAAGGACAAAGACACTGCTGGATTCGTTGATTACATCACACCAAGGAGATCTCAGTTCTTTGGTCCAGTGGCCCACCCTGTGTGGTGTGCTGCAGTAACGTGGTGGTCCCTGTGGGAAGTGCCATGGATCATCCCCCCGTCTCTTTACTGTGGCAACTCCTGTCGCTGTCACAGTAGTTGGTCCCATATTTAGCTCTTTTATTTTCAATTACTTCTCGCCTGTTGACTTTGTTTCCTCTTGTTTTGGACCCTCAACTTCTCCCTCTTCTACTTCTCCCTCTTTGACTTCTACCTCATCACTCACCTCACACCACTCACCCTCTTTCCCCAATAGAGGTTCAGCCACTGCGTCTTCTTCAGCTTTCTCACTTTCTTCCTGCACTTCTTTCCTTGTTTCTTCACTGCTGACCAACGTTGGTTTTTCATGCCTCTTCTCATCATCAACAACTCCCTTTTCCTCATCCATCTCAGTTTGTTTACTCTTATGAACCATCTCAAGCTCCTCATCTGCCATGGGGAGAAAAATATGAATAAGAAAAAAATCACAAAACACATGATGCAATGTACATTTACATACATATTGAAGCAGAGAAATACATGCTTATCTCATACGCTCACAGAAAACTTACCTGTGCTCTTTTCTGCAGGCTCTGCACTGGGTTGTTCTTCAGGAGATGTCTGTAGATCTTTATCTTGGCCTGGACGGTCATTAGAGTGTGCTGGACTGGTCAAATGTTGAGAAGTTGCACTTGAGCTATCACTAACATAGATAGTTGGGGTTGTGGGGATAGTGAGTGTAGTGGTCACATCGTTAAAATAAGCTGGGTCTGAGTCAATAGCCAGTGTGGAGCTAACTGCTGCTGTGGCAGCTGAGCTGCTGGTGGGAGTGGTTTCTGCATGGTTTAAAGTGGTGGTGATGGTGGAAGTGGTGTCTGTGGGGGTTGTTTCAACACAAGATGTAAAGGGTACACAGTTGTCAGTGGGGCTAGGAATGACTGGGTGGGTAGCGGTGGAAGCAGGGATAGAGTTGATGCAGTCACTGGGAGTTGGGCTTGTAGTGGTGGTGGAGCTTGGGGGAGGAGGGGCAGCAGCGGTCAGGGTGGAGGATGTGGTAACGGGGGCATCAGGTGAGACAGTAGCTGCGATCGCATCATAGGAGTTTGATGTTGGAATTGTATTTTCTGCGACTGGTGAAAGTAAAGTCACACAGCAAGGGGAGCTGACCAAAGTGGAATCCTCACTAGCTTCGGTAACTGAATTGGTGATGGTGGACAAGCATGATGGTGCAGTTGATGTGCTGGTGGAGGGTGAAGCAGCCGTGGTGAAGACAAGAACAGCTGCGTCACCAGGAGAAGCATCGACTGAGAGAATACCATTTAGCTCTGGCAAAGTCGATATAGGCGACAGATTAAGCAATGCTGTGGAAACAGAACCTTCACTGATGGGAGCGGAAACTGATTCAATGGTGGTAATGGTGGTAATGGAAGGCGCTGTTGTTGTGGTTAAATCGGAAGTGACAGAGGGGCTCGGAGGGATGGGCACAGAGGGAGAGGAAATAACTGAGACAGTGGCCGGGGGATCAGTGGGCGTAGCGGTGCTTGTGAGGGTTGTCGGGGGGGTAGTGGTGGGCAGTGTGGTGGTAGCTGCACTACCTTCTGAGGCTGTGCTGTCAAGCTCTGTAGCATTCGTGGGTATTGTAGCTGCTGCAGTAGTGTTAACAGAGTCAGTGCATATATCTGTGTCAGAGGGAGCTACAGTACTTGAAGGGGAATTTGAGTCGGGGATTGAATCTGACATTGTCAGAACAGTAGGAATGGTGGTAGCAGTGGGGGCGGGAGGAGGAGACGGGGCTGCAGTTGGACTGACTTTAGTGGGCGTGTTCGTCTCCCCTTCCTGTATTTGGGCCAGCTCGTTCTCAGGTGTGTTGCGGCCAGATGTTGTGGGGGGTGCACCTGGCTTGATGACTGGCTTTGGGAGCAGAGCAGGTTTCCCAGCTGACTCGTGTGCTGACACACTTGGTCGAATTTGATGCCTTGTATCTAAAGAATGAAAAATGTTGAAACAATTTAGCGTATTATACAATGCACATATAACAGCAGGAATTTTGTTTTGTGTTTTTCATGTTTTTACCTGAGGACGCAGACATTGTTCGAGGTTTTGAGGAAGATGCCGGTGGCTCAGGTTTACTGTCAATGATGGTTCCTGCGACACAAAGAGGATTTACATCGTATTTCCCCAGCAGTATCAAGTCCTTATTTTGTCCTTATAATAGATGGAGGAAGGTCAAATGCTTCTACGTGTCTTATCAGCGCTGTGTCTGTAATATTAAATATTTTTAAAGGAGAATTGATCCATGTTAAAAAGTCTCTACTTTTGATATAAATCCCGGAAATTTCACTTCATTAACATAAGCTGGAGCAGAGAAGAGCCCATTAGTGATTAAAGACTATTTTCTATTAGCGGGGAAAAACGTTTTTCAAAGTTAATAAATAAAGGACTTAAAACAAAAACGATTTAAGAAAAGAATGTGCTATAGCCTCGTACTTTGACCTTTGTGCTGAGGCTAGCATAAAACCAAAATAGCTCTAAAGGAAATAATGATTATAATTCCACTGTGGACATCAATGGCTTGATATTAAAAATCTAATATATAAATGGACATACCTTCAGATTCTGCTTTTTTCATCTCTCCCTCTTGATTCTACAAGAGAAGAAGATGTCAGGCAACCCTTGATGACTCCTACAGTATAAACATGTCAATTCACACCCACTCATTCACACACCTGTGTCTCTTCTGGTGGGGGTTTGGAAACTCCAATACGTTGAAGCATGAGATGGAGTTTCTGTTCAAAACTATTCTGGCCTTCGAATTGTTTCTGAAATCAGCAACAGCAGAGAAATAAGTGTTTTTTTTCAAAGCTCATCTACTGATCTGAATGCATATACAGTAGCTTAAACTCACCTTTGCAGTGTTTCTGGCATTGGTGTGCCCTGCAGCTGCTGATCCAGACAGTAGAATGAGAGATTGGGACTTCCCCTCTCTGAGAGCTCGTCGTGGAGGCGCGGCATCGCCTCTAAGAGGGGCAGCACCAGAAACAGGTGTCTCCTGAACAGCCGACTCATTTTCATTTTCCCTGTCATGTTCCTTTACTCTGTCCTTTTCTTTATCTTTCTCAGCTCTGGCGACCTCCCTGAGCGGGCGAATGAAATCAGCGATGGAGGCCTTTTTGGGGCGCCCCTCGAGGCTCGGCTCCGATTTCAGTCCTCGTCTCTTTTTGAGCGTGAAGAAATCACCGAGCTTCCTCCTGAGTGTTTTCGTCTGGGGTGGACAAGGGATGGAGCTGGCAGGAGCAACGTCGTGCACTGTGATGATTTCCTCATCCTGATTTTTCCTACATAAAGGATCAAATATATTTAAAATCTAAGCAAATTCAGTTGGTCAGTTTGTCAAAGCAGTACAGTTTGTATCTAGCTCAGCCAAATGAAGGGACAGTAAAGACAATGTCATATGTCAGCTGTGATACTCACAGTGTATCAGTAGGAAGTACCCTCTTGGTAAAGAACTCTTCGACTCCTTCATCCACTCGCCCCATGAGCTCCAGGACTTCATGTTCACTCTCGATTATTGTCTCCTAGTTACCACACACACAATACAGACCAATCAAACAAACTTATGCTGAAGTGCAATTTGCATCATATGTAACTTTATGTTACATAACTCTCACCTCTGAAAAACCCACACACTCTGGCCTTGTCTTTCCTCTTCCTCTATAGGTGTATTTTGGTTTGAATCTCTCATGCAGTCATGCTACAAACCAGCCACCTGGGAGTCAGTTGCTCAGTAACGTACGATGGGGGGGCGTTGCTGGATTTTGCATGAGGAATGATAGCAAAATAACTCATTTTGCCAATGTAGGTAATGTGATATCGAAATTGCAGCTGTTTGGTGCTGCATCATCGTGATCATATTAACATCTGTGCCCACAAGTGGCAATAAAACCCAAGAGGTTGACTGCAGAACACAAATTTAGCTGCAGTCACCGTTATATGATCTCCTGTCAGGGGAATTGCCTTGAATTTTGTCTCCCTGGCCATTTGTGGCCAAGGGAGTGACTCTATGTGTACAGCCTAATAGCTCTGTGACAATACCATCAGCTCAGGGAAAAATGGAGATGATCACACACACTCTACATTTTGACACCAGCCTCGAAAAAAATAAATAAATAAATGCCACTAGCTTTTTTTCAGTGAGAGCAAGAGAAGACATTCAGACCAAAGTACCAGCCGCTCTCCTACATAGTAGTCATGGTCTTTTACACAGCAAATACCAAGTGTGGGTTCTTCAAACTGCTGGTGACCGGTACAATAGAACTGCCTCTTTCAAGCAGGGACCAGGCATCTTTAACTGCTCTCCCCCTCCATCCTTCCCTTCCCCCTGCCTCTCCCCTCTGTACCCTATTACATCTCTCCCCCCTCTCTTTCTCTCTCCCTTCCACCACCTTTCCCCCACCCTCACACTCCATTTTTTGCAAAAATAATACCCTGTGTGATCCCCCTTTACAGTACCTGTGGTCTGCTGGGACGATAGTTCAGTTTTTGTCGATGAGGTCTCGGTCGGCTCTGGGTGTAGTGCCTGAGCGCTGGTCCGCCCAATGGCAGCTCCATTGGGGAGACACGGCACGCTGTTGCCGTGGAGCTCTGTTGCCGTGGCTCTGTTGCTGAGGCACCGTTGCTAAGAGCACAAGCACCAGCAGTATGTAATGCTTCCACACTGGGGTGGGAGGGGCCAGGCCGGGCTAGACTGACAGATCTGACAACAGAGCCTCGCCTTTCTCTGCCCCCTCCCCTCTGAGTGGAAAACCATGAGAGAAAGATGGTGATAAAATTAGAAGAGAAAGAAAGAGAGGAGCACAGTGACCTCATCGACATTTGTTTCATCCATGCATCCTGGAACAACCATGTGCACATGTATGTTCACACTGCAGAGGAAACAGCTGAAATGGACAAAATGTTCTATTGGTTATGTAACAAATTAATTATTTATTTTATATGCGGAGAATATGCTCTGAAATGCTGTAAGTGTCAAGCTGAACTGGAAGAATCATTCATAACTCAAACACTGTACATATACACACACAATTCTGTTATTTCAGTATGTGTCGGAGCAAAATAGGTCAACGATACTCGAGGAAACTAAATAGCCATTAGAGGGTTGCTAGAATCCTTACTTGAAAAATGTCACCCACACACACACACACACACACACATGCACACACGCACACATGCACACACACACACACACACACACACAAACACACAGAGACGGCTGCTATGTTGCTTGTTACTTTTCTCAGCGGTTTCCCCCTCAACCCAACAACCCAACCAGAAATAAATAGTTTTCCACCTATGAGCGCTTGTCAGCTTTTCCACGTGGAGTAATATGACAGCAGCCATTTTAATACTTGTAACCTTAAATGCAAAGAAATGTAGGCTATTTCAAAAAGCCTAAAATCTATCAAAGTGAATCACCATAGTAACACAGCCATTATCATGTTAATGAGCTCTTGCCTGCTTGTTATTATGCTCATGTGTCCCTGTTAATTCGTTTTTTGTTGAAGACCAACAAGCCACACTGCACTGTGTGTTGACCTACTATTTACTCCAACCAATTAAATTCAGTGAAGGCAGACTAAATAACTCACTATAATGTTTTACAGTTTAACACCACCAACAACTACATCATCTGCAGATTATCATACACTTGAAATAAGTCCTGTCAACAAAAAACTGAGCATTAAGACATTCATAACGGTAGGATGAATTGACAGTTGTGCTAAATCATATTAGTTTCAGGTAAGACTACGCCTTCAATACCTCAAAAGGGCAAATAGTAGATTTGTAGGTCAAGTGTTAAAGTTAGGGTAAGTTTCAAGGAAATACATTTAATTATTTGCCCACAAGTGACATATGGCAATGTACGTGTGTGTGTTTGTTCATTTTGTTACCTCTTAAGGGCCTTTTTCTGCATAAACACTGACTTTGTGAGGGCAAGTCCTTTCTGAGGTCCTGGTTAGTTGGGCCTGGTTTGGTTGGGTGGGGGTAAAACAAGAATTGTGGTTAGGTTACAGTTTGGCATGGATTGGTATTAATTAAGGTTAGGGATGAGGTTTTGGAAAAGGCTCTTCACAATGAATGGAAGTCAATGAAAAGCACTGAGAAGCATCAGTTCGTGTTTGTGTGTGTGAGGCCCGCCCTGCACCTCCAGCATTAACACCGCCCTCCTGCGGTGGATGTTCTCAATATCTTCCTCTACTGAGGAGAACCTGAGTTTTGAGTAAACACTGACTGGGTTGTTGGATCTGCGGTGTATGAGTCGCGCTCGTGTCACAGGGAGCCGATCTCTTCATAAATCGAACAGATAATAATCGTTCAGCGGTATCGATCAGCCCCGTCACGTTTCCACGCCCCCGGAGGAATTCAAATCTGGCGCCCATCACCCACAGCCTCGGCTCCACCACTCCCCTCCTTTCCCCCGGGCGATGAGTCCGCGCAGCCGCGTCCGCTCCCCGTAGCCGCCATTTTGTGTTGGGCCCACTCCTGTAAAGCGGGAGAAAATTATTAGTCCGCCACACATCATCCAGGTGCCGACCACAGCAGGACCGACCAGACCGCAGCGGGGGCACAGACACCGAACGAGTACCAGGAGCGAGAGGAGCCGACGGGAGTAAGTAAAGCCGCCGCTAAGGGTCCAAACACGGGGAGGTTTTTGTAGGAGCCGTCGCCGGCCTCTAGGTGTCACGGTCGGGCTTACCGGCCAGGCGGTTGGCGGGGGGGTGTTTGTCTCCCTCTATCGTTATCCAAACTGCACTAAATCCCTCTATAAACTGCTGCTCCCTCTCCCAGTTCAGCCTTTCCGTGTTTTTTCGGCTGATATTTCCCGATGCTCGCACCGGGATGGCCGGATTGATCAGTAGCTGTGTTTAAAGTTAGTTTCGGGCCTGTCCTCCATCTTATCGTGCCCTTTGTTTCCTGTTTTCAGACACAGTCGCGCCTCCGAGTTAAACAACTATCACGAGTTTAGTAGTTTGCATCGATTCAATGATATGTGCGTTTAGTCGGATGAACCGATTACTAGTCCGGATAAACTAAATCGTACCGAAGGGGATAAGCAGGAGAACGAGGCGTTGGTGAATTGATCGACTGTGCAGTTTCTGTTATTGCCGAACATGAAGCATCGATGGCTGATCAGATCACACGAAGGAGCACGTCTACTTTTTAAAAGTTCGCTACAGGGTTGTACTATTAGCAGAGGGATTATTCACCGAAGTACACTTATTAGTGTAAGGTTCTTAACTATAGTTTCGAAATATTTGTACTCGTCTTGAGCAATTCGTT
The DNA here is from genome assembly GCA_038501795.1 of Pseudopleuronectes americanus. Lineage (NCBI taxonomy): Eukaryota > Metazoa > Chordata > Actinopteri > Pleuronectiformes > Pleuronectidae > Pseudopleuronectes > Pseudopleuronectes americanus. The sequence goes on from CM076716.1 coordinate 15,756,756, forward strand.
TGTGCTGCTCTGCACTTCTACTGCGCAATCTCTGAGGAAATGGAATTGTTTAACTACACGTATCTGATAGTAGTTGTTAGTAATTCATCTTCACATTTTGTATACAAATGTATATATTTTCAGCAACAGCGACTCGTCCATTGCCATTGAATTAATCAGGATCCATTTTGATATGTGTGCTTACATTGTAATCTCAATACATATGTACAGAAAGTAGAAGAGTAAATGTACTTAGTTTCTCTCCTTGCTTTATTAAGGGCATGTACGTGTATTGTCTGCTGTGGTAGGGAGATGAGTGCTCTGTAGTAGTTCCAAACATCATATTATGAATCAATCAAGTTTACCCAGCTTTTAAGTAGTAGACTCATTAATGAATTAAGTCAATAAATGCCAAACTAACTTCAATCAGCTATTAAAGGTCTGATAGATGTACATTATTAGCTATTAACTCTGCCAGTACACAGTTTACTTGACTAATGTAAATCAGCCAAACAGTTAAAATATTTATAAAATCCAGAGGTGCTTTCCCGGGACCGGCCACTGTGGCACTGAGGTGCTGATCTCTGCATCCTGGTACATCAACAACACCAGAGTGTGTGTACATTCAATAGGAAACACAATATTTGCCAATTTCCCCCCCCTGATTTACTGCATTAGCAGCAGAACTGCTGTTGTGTTTTCAGTCCTTCTGTTAATACTACACAAAATAAAATGTATCGCTTTTTCATGTGTCACACTAATCCATTTTACAAAGTTCATTTTAATGGTTAACACGCCATGGCTATCGGTGTGATAAAGAAAATTAATAAGAACATCTCTAGTCTTTCAATTTATAAACACAAGTTGTGCTCACTGTTGAATATGTTTGTCTTCTCTATTAGGCGTGTCGGGAAGCCTGTTGCCATGGAGGGCGAGGTTGTTTCCATGGAGGCTGCTGCCCTGAGTGCAGATGGAAAGGTCCTGACAGAAGACGGAGAGGACTTGATACAAGAGGCATCTCTAGCTCCACAGGGGGAGGTGGCTGGTAACATGGAGATGATGGTGATGGAGGGTCTCGATCCCACTCTGCTCCAAATGAAGACTGAGGTGTTAGAGGGAGGCAGCACCGTGACTGTTACCGGTGGAGACGAGGGTCAGATCATCACGCTCCAGGTCGGTCCAGAACACGTGTAATGTTGATGTTGGATTTTCAGTAACTAATCTTGATGTGAAATGTCAACTTAAATGATTACTGTTCCTTTATAGGTGGTGAATATGGAGGAGCAGGCAGGTGCAGCATTAGGCCTTGGTCAGCTTCAACTGGTTCAAGTACCAGTCACAGCAACAACTGTAGAGGGGCTCCAAGCCACGTATGTCGATGCATCATCTGCTAACAAGGATTCAGAGCCAGTAATCTGTCACACTCTTCCCCTGCCTGAAGGCTTCCAGGTGAGATACAGCTCTGTGATGCTGTGTAACAAGATTGGTCATTTTAAGTCAAATGGACACAATAAATGGAACTGGTGACATTTTCTTATAGGTGGTTAAAGTGGGTGCCAATGGTGAAGTGGAGACCGTGGAGCATGAGGAGCTTCAGGCAGCCCACGGGGAGCTTCAGGAGACAACTGGAGAAGATGTGGATGAGGGAGAAGCAGCAGAAATGGAACCACCTATGGCCCAGGAAGAACCAGAATGGACAAAGGACCCAGACTATCAGCCCATTAGCTCTATCCGAAGAGGAAAGAAAGGGAAGAAGAGCCGTCTACGCTATGCAGAGGGCGATCGGGATATGGATGTTTCTGTGTATGACTTTGAGGAGGATCAGCAGGAAGGGCAGCTGTCAGAAGTGAATGCTGAGAAGGTTGTGGGCAACATGAAGCCACCAAAGCCCACCAAGATCAAGAAGAAAGGTCAGACATTCAAAACATCTTTTAGATTCACTATATAACTTCCAAGATATCTGCTTGTGATTGCAAAAGAGTGTCTTTCTGAATATAGTCCCGAAGACGGGTAGATATCCCAGTTTTTAATGAGCTGGTTTTCTCCTTTTGTGTGTCCAGGTGTGAAGAAGACTTTCCAGTGTGAACTGTGTAGCTACACCTGTCCAAGACGCTCCAACCTGGACAGACACATGAAGAGCCACACAGATGAGCGACCACATAAATGTCACTTGTGTGGAAGGGCTTTCAGAACAGTCACCCTGCTGAGGAACCACCTCAATACACACACAGGTATTTCAGAAATCTCTATTTAGACAATTATCAGAACATGTATTTTAATCCATATGTGCGCTTCTTTTTTTATACAACTCTGGCAAATCAAGTTTTATTATCTTTTCTTACACAGGCACTCGGCCACATAAATGCCAAGATTGTGACATGGCGTTTGTGACCAGCGGTGAGCTAGTGCGTCATCGTCGCTACAAACACACACACGAGAAACCCTTCAAGTGCTCCATGTGCGACTATTGCAGTGTGGAGGTAAGTCCTCTACATAAAATCGCTTCATCTCCTTGTTTCCTGTGATGGCCTCTTTTTGACGTTTCTGTCTTGGTCTTCCCAGGTGAGCAAGTTGAAAAGGCACATCCGTTCTCATACAGGGGAGCGTCCCTTCCAGTGCAGCCTGTGCAGCTACGCCAGCAGAGATACCTACAAGCTGAAGAGACACATGAGGACCCATTCGGGTAACGCACTCAGTGTCCTGTTCTCAAAATATATGGTTTAGTTTGAGAAGACTGTAGCACTCACTCTATTCCCTCTTCTTCTTTTGCAGGTGAGAAGCCATACGAGTGCTACATCTGCCATGCCCGTTTCACACAGAGCGGCACCATGAAGATGCACATTCTGCAGAAGCACACAGAGAATGTGGCAAAGTTCCACTGCCCACACTGTGATACTGTCATCGCACGCAAGAGTGACCTTGGTAAGCTGTGTGTTGCCATTTTCCCTTTAAAATACATTTGGGTTTATGACGTGCAGGCAAAGCTGGATTTTATGAGGGTCTTGTTTTACTTAAAGATCTTGAAATAAGTTCATAGTTGTTGCTGTTTTAAATTGAACACTTTGTTTGTCATCCATACCTGAGTAGTATTTCTCTCTGACTGTCATGTCTTTGCTGTATTTTCTCTCAGGTGTTCATTTGCGCAAGCAGCACTCTTTTATTGAGACGGGAAAGAAATGCCGTTACTGTGACGCTGTGTTTCACGAGCGCTACGCTCTCATCCAACACCAGAAGTCCCACAAGAATGAGAAACGCTTCAAGTGTGACAAGTGTGACTACTGCTGCAGACAGGTGTGTGTCCCGTCCCCGCAATGTAACACATGTACGGTGATGGTGACTTTATTTCCCTACTGAACTGGATCTGTTGTGCTACAGGAACGCCACATGATAATGCACAAGCGCACACACACAGGGGAGAAGCCGTTTGCCTGCAGCCAGTGTGAGAAAACATTCCGGCAGAAACAGCTCCTGGACATGCACTTCAAGCGCTACCACGATCCCAACTTCATCCCCACTGCCTTTGTCTGCGAGAAGTGCAACAAGACATTTACACGCAGGGTAGGTCTGAGCTTTTAACATACTTAGCAGTGGTTTTGTTTATTTTGTTTCCATTTGTCACTGAGTAGTTAAAATTGTCAATGGGCTCCACAGAACACGATGCTGCGTCATGCTGACAGCTGCACGGGTGAGAGTGCTGGAGAGGAAAATGGAACCCCTACACCCAAAAAGGGTCGTCGTGGCAGGAAGAGGAAGATGCAGGCCAGGGCAGATGATGATGATGATGATGAGGATGATGACGAGGAAGAGGAGGAGGATGAGGACACAGGTATTGTATACACTTCTGATAAGTTAGTCCACCGCCATTTAATGGCTTTATTGGAAAGCTCTTATAGAATATGCCTCCCAAATCAAACCAGTAGCAACTGTGAGTCGTTTTTGATTTAAGCCAATAATGCTGCTGTGACTGCTGACTGATATTTTTCCCCCATAACTTTAGCAAAAATATCTTGCTGTCCATGTACACTTTTAATGTGGTAACTGAGTTAAACTCAAGTCAGCGGTGTAACTCATACGTACTCATCATACCTGATCTGTAGAGGCAGACTTGGATGAAGCAGAGGAAGAAGAAGAGCTGCTAGCTGAGATCGAGATGGAACAGGCTCCACCAGTCGTCCCCATCCCAGCTCCCGTGGAGCCACCAGTCAAGAGAAAGCGCGGGCGGCCCCCAAAGAACAAGATAGCACGTGAGTGTGCGGCTTAAAAAGAGAACGCTGGTCTGGTCACATACACACAACAAACCTTCAAATCACAATTATTATAACAATCTGTAAAAAAATACATTTGAGTCTGACCTGAAACGTTCTCAACAGCGGCTGCCATCATTCGTGTTGAGGACGAGGCCACTGGAGAGGTTGATGACATCATAGTGAAGAAGGAGGTCGGAGTTGAACACAATGACCAGGAGGACGTCACCGATGATGGTGTAGAGCAGGTGGTGGTCGGGGAAGGGAAGTCTACCATTGATATGGAGGAGTTGTCCCATGATGAGGGGACAGCAGAAGTGGTGCAGCTGTCCGGGGCCCCACCCAACGGAGACCTGACCCCTGAGATGATCCTCAGCATGATGGACCGGTGATGGATGTGAACCTGTAAACAACCCATGACCACATTTTAATTTTAAATCTTGGCATTTAGGATCACAAACACTATCCTGCACAGAAAACAAACATCACTGTTGTAATTTAAGATATTGATTTTTAAACATGTATCGTCAAAGACTTTGATTAAGTGAAAAAGGGTTTTAATGAGGATTTAACAACCGAAAAAGATTTTCAGTACATTTGAGTTTGAAGTGGCTGTAGTTGAAAGCAGTGTCTTTTTCACTTTTTTCTTTAAAGTTAAATTAACTAAATCTAAACCGGTCATATATTATTACAAATTATTTCCAACCCACTGTTTTTGTTAAACATCCATTGCTCAGAAAAGCACCTTTTGTAAATGGGTACAAGCTAAGTAGTAGGGTACCTTGCTTTATTTTGGTTTCCATAACTGAAATTCATTGAGTTTTCTAAAAAAAAACGCAACTACCTTCAGGAAAATGTTACTGCCATTGATCACAGTCACTTCAAGATAAAAGAGATATTATGAATATTTTTTATTTTGTTTTCTGTGGTTACTAGGTCCCCTTTTTAAGATTTTTTTGTTTTTAAAAGCTTGATAGACTGCTTATCTAAAGCTCCCATTTTCCTACTGTCACCCTTAGATGATGCATATGTACTAAATATGTCTGAGTGCAAGGAAAGGCTGTGTTTTTGTTCCAATATGTAGTCATTCCACTTTGGGTTGATGTTTTCCTTTTGTACCATTGGCAATGCAACGTAGCAGCTTGAATGACATTTTATTAACTGTGTCAGAAGAAAACAGATGTATGACTGTACAACCAATAAAAAAAATTAGACATTGAGACTGATGCTTAGGTTTCTGGAGCAGTAATATTTTCAATATTGTATATTTAAAATCAGTCTGGGTTTACTGGGCAGTTAACGTAGGTTAGTGGGGTAGTTACAGCAGAAAGGGCTTGAATCACTGCAACTGGGTGCTAACAGAAATCAGTGTATTTTGCTTGCAACTATATTTTATTAAATTGAGGACTTGATAATAAGTTCTCACTCATTTTTGTGTCTAGAGTTTAACTTTTTAACAACTGAACTGAACACGATCTTGATGAATACAGTATTTACGTTCTTATACTACATGATCCGTGCATGTGGGATGTCTGATTAGTTTGCAACAGTTGCTTCTGTTTTTTCTCCTAAGTGTGTTGTGTAGCTTTTTGTGGATGGAAAAGCTTTGCTTCTGAAGTGCCTGAAACACTTTCTTCACGACCCTGGCTTTTCCCCCCCGTACGGCATCTACATCACTAGTAACGTGTTGTGCCCACCTACTGGCTGTTTTGCCTTTGATTGGCATGGCAGAAATTATGTAATCGTCGCCTTGACTACTGCAGTTTACTGCTGATCAGGAACGCCTCTGGGTTAGAGGCGTGATATTTCTGAAACGCTCAAAGCAGTTGACCAATCATATAATACAATCCTGCTGACTAACCAGGCCAGTGTTTTTTGGGGGGGGCGGGTAGAATCAAGAGCTAAAACAGGACATTTCAGTCAGAAGGTTAAAAAAAAGGGAACTTAAGCAGTAAGTGGTATGCCAAATAATGAATGTTCTGAACATTACACCATAAAAGCATGTTCTAGTTGCTGCTGTAAAATAAAAACATGAAGCTGAAAGTGGTTAAAAAATTGATGGGAAAATATTGAAAAATATGGGTTTAGTACTACTTAGTTGGGCTACATCATTGACTGCTGGACACTTAACTGAATATTATGCCTGAAATTTCATTGCAGCAACGTTAATATCCAAACTGCTGCTGTAACCATCGTCATGGAACATATCTGGAGTCTGATCTCTAAAACCATCTCGTTGCTTAGATGCTGAATAGCATTTGGCTCCGGGATAGAAAAGGAAAGCTCCTGCTCATGTAGCCTGTGCTCTGGATCAACCACAGAGAGGTCCCTGTAGTATGTGTGGGTTGTGGAAGTCTTTTTTTGGGATACTTGTTTGATCATGGCTCATTCTACCTTTACACAAAAACAGCTGATGGAATGTTTCTTCAAGTGGAAACACCACTATGAGTAAGGTTTGGAGTTAAGACACCAGAATAGATGTTAGTATCCTTATTGATGATGGTTATAGTGTCATCTTGGAAACCGCGTGTAATGTTTGAAAGGTTTAATATGAATAATATATTGAATATATGTGCCTTAACTAACTAATTATCATTTTGCATTTACAAAACATTTGATTATTTACCTTATTGATATTTGCTACACTAAATGTATTGGCTTAATCCACTTCATGGTATAAAGATACAGCTGAAGCACAGATTCGTCACAGATCATTCAATTATCTTGGATTGAGCTGATATCAACAGGCAACAGAATGACACAAAATACTGTTCTGCTTCTTTGCATGATGTGACGTGTCACATGAATCCACGTCATGGGAGATATGCATGTTGATCCTGATTAAATGTCTTCAATGGCATCCCATCATTCTCTCACATAATCATCAGATTGACTATTCTCTCTCTAGTGCTGATATTTGTGTCAGCTACAAAAGTCCTTCCATGGCAGAAGCCAAGTTATGAATTCCTTAATTGAATATGCTGGTTGTTGTCATCTGCATTCTGAAAACAGGTTACCAGGATTTCTGTATGACTGTAACCAGAGTTTCTAGAACATAAAGGCAGAGGTGAGGAGAGGACACAGATCCTTACGCCAGTGGATCATTTTTGCTTTATTTTGCAAACAGTAAAATAGTCACATTTGAGAAGCCAGAACAGTGAGCCTCTGGTGCTTTTGTGGTGAATTGACTCAGTGTCAAAATAGTTCTGCTTTAGTTGACTAAATTAAAGTTTTTGTTACATCTGCATATGCTTTATAAATGTATCTGAAAATCTAGTTAACGAATATGAACAATTATATTTTCCTCTGAAATGTTGTAGAGTTCCAGTATAATGGTGCACAAAATAGAAATGTAGCATCTTTTAAATATTTTTAACCAGTGTATATTGGCAGATTAAATCAAACATGATCTGTTTCTCTCTGATAGTTTCAGTCTCTCCTGCTGGAAATCCTCCTCTTTAGAAAGTGTTAATTATCTGTGAGGTATTTATCCATGTTTTGTCTTTCCTGACAACACAGACGTGTCTGTGAGTCTGTGGTTTCTGTGGATTGGAACCTCCTGCTCATGTTATACTGGTACAAGTCCCTGCAGTGAAGTTCTTTAGCTAAGGAAATAAAGTTAGGAAAACTTACTTAGAGATTCTCAAATGTTCCCTCTTACTGCTGTGAATGAATGAATCAGTTATTTAAATTACACCCTGTTTGAAACCCACGTTCACATTTATAAAAACATTTTTTTATCTATGAAAGCAAGACAAGGAAATATTCCTGAGGACTAAATATCTTAACTTGTCCAGTCTTCCAAAAAAATTCCAAATACTTGTTATACTTGTATTAATTTATATTCGGTCTGTGAAAACAAATGTATGAATTTTCAGTTTATTCACTTCTGTCTATTCTCTGTCCAGATCTACTCGCTCCTCGTTTGTGACGTCTACAGACAGCTGATTTCCAGCCTGTCGGTTATTAAATATGGAAGATGGTCATATCGGCTGTGACGTGGTGTTTTGCAGGAAATCAGGAGTAAAGAAACAGCGCCACATGTTTTTCTTCCCTCGGCTCAAAGTAACTTGTAGCCTCGGGCCTCGGTGCAGCAGCAGCGGAAGCCCCTCGTGGATCTAACGGCTCAACGGACCCTGCCCGTCGGACTGGAGCTCCGGGTTGACGGCTGCTGACCTCGGCCCCCTCTCTCTCTCTCTCTCTCTCTTTCTCTGTTTCTGCTTTGGAAACATCACGTCTGTGTTTTTCCGCTGGATTCACGGCGGCGTCGCCAGCGCAGCACCGACAGCAGCGACTGACTCAACTGTGACAGACCGAGGGACATCCCTGTTGCCACAGCAACTAGCCGCAACACCGTTTCCGGTTGGAATAACGAGGTTTCAAAGTAAAAGCGGCCCGTTACATTTCGCTATATTTCAGTGATCATGAATAAGCGATGGTCCAAACTGTGTATTCATCGGTGACGAATGGTACAATTTTATCCTTTGCTTTAGTTAATATGTAAAAGGACTGTTTAATGTAAAATATGATCATACGATCAACAAAATAAAAAATATGGCAACCAAAAGAATGCCATAACGACTCCTGTGACTCTACATATGAACAGAGTAGTATTACTCGTGTATTGCATTCGAAGCTGGTTAAATTGCAGCAAAATTTGGGAAACCATGAGTGAGAATTTTAATCAATTTCATCCTTAATTAATCTCCTTTATTTTCTTTCTTTGTCAAAGGCTTGTTCTATTCAACCGATAGTTGAAACCTCAAAATCATATATATATTTTTAAATAAGAGTAACAAATCGTAATTAAACCTGGATCCTTGCATTTTACCTAAAAAAAACAACTTTGAGAATATATGATCGTTATAGTTCCCGATTAAGTTCTTGTGGATTTACGAATGGTTGATCACTCTATACCAAAGTCTCACATTTCACATGATGTTGCAATTTTTTGTACGTAAAAAGCACAATTTACAGAGTAGGCACTAATTCAAGCAGTCAAATATATGTTTATAAAGTGTCATAAAAGGGAAATGTATATGTAATACGTAATTAACCAACATGCTTATTTGAGTAGAGGGTGACTACAGACTACAGAGAGAGTGTCCCTTTCAGTCATTATTATATAACATGGTTTAATTCTATATTTTTTCCATCAAATATAGACCTGTGGTGGTGGTATTATTATTTTGATTGTGGTTATGTTTATGATTACTATGATTAATATTAGGATTAGAATTATGGTCATGATTGTTGTATGATTATGATGATGATGATGATGTGATTGCAGCGGGACTGCATCAATGCTGCTAAAGACTTTTATGATGAATGTTTCCTACACGTGGCATCTATTGCACTTCTGTCCGTCCTGAGAGAGGGATCCCTCACATGTGGCTCTCTCTGAGGTTTCTACTTATTTTTACCCTGTTAAAAGGGTTTTTAGTAGTTTTTCCTCACTCTTGCTGAGGGTTAAGGACAGAGGATGCCACACCTTGTTAAAGCCCTATGAGATGAATTTTAATTTGTGAATATGGGCTATACAAATAAAATTTGATTGATTGATTGATGATGATGATGATGATGATGATGATGATGATGATGATGATGATGATGATGATGATGATGATGATGATGATGATGATGATTAGTTTCATCATGTCTATTGTCATTTCACACATGTTTGCCAATTCAGCTGCACATTGAGCTTCACATGTTGGACCTTTACACTGAAAAGCATGTACCGGAAGTCATGTCTGCTCACTTCTTCTGCTTTGATCGTGGAGACAAAAAAAAACTGCGAACCCCAGGAGAAGGACAGCGCCCAGAAGAAGTAAAACCTCTGCAAACTGAGCGGAGCATCGTGTTGGAAATGCGGCGTTTGTCTACGGGTGGTCGGACATTAAATCACAGGTAGGCTGGGGGGGTCTCCGGCTTCCATCGCCAAGGTCACAGCGAGAATCCTGGGAACATTTGTCTTGAGTCCGGCCGACGTGAAGTTGCTCTGCTGTGATGTAGTCGAGGTTAAACCCAGCAGCTGGTTCTCATGGACCCGGGGGTTCGACTCTCCGGTGGGGGTTCAGTGCTAGTTGTGGGTCGGTGGGCTCTTGGAGGTCCAGGGTAGCGGGGTTGGAGGGGTGGGGGGGTCCGGGAGTGGACTTTTTTTTTCTCCCCCCGTGGCCTGTGATGATCTCCGGGGGCTGGGGTGGGATATGTTCGGAATACTAAATGTGTCTCGATGCGCTTTCACAAGTTTGCTGGCTGAGCCGCGTCCTTACTGGGAGTAAAGAGCACGGCCGCGGAGTGTGAGGGTGGTAATCCGACTCAGTGGCCTGCTGCCGCCCGGTTAGACTAATCCAATAATCTGGAACAGAGGTGGTTGCATTTTATTGTAACACCATTACCCCTTCATCCTCCTCCTCCTCCTCTTCCTCCTCCCCATGCTCCAGCACACTCTGGATGGACACTTGTTTGATTGGCTGTGAGATCTGTATCTGCTCTGATGCTTTGTGAGGCCAAATGTCTATTTATAAATAATCTGATCTGAAATAATCAAATTGATGAGTGGATGATCTGATCGAGAGGAAAGGGATAACATTGACTTATTGTTATGTTGAATACTTTGTCTCCTATAAAGTAAAAGGTTTAAAACTCCATTCAAATCATTTATTCTTCTTTAAAATACATTACGCTCATATTTTTGGGAACAGATAAAAGAATAAATCAAAATACTACTGTTTGGCTGTAGTAACTTGTCACATCTATTGCTCTTTGTAAAGTTTAAATACTGAAACTTTCTGATAATCAATCAATTTGCCGTCAGCGGAAAATTAAATGCCAACTTTTTTCATAACTGATCAATAGAAAACAACATTGAGAATCGACTAAAGGGTTAGGGTTAGGGTTAGCTTCTTCAATATGAGAAGTTGCTGTAATTTATACCGCTGTACCGCAAATATCTTTATCTGGTCGGCTCATTTTTGATATCAGACAACATTAATTATGTGAGGAAGATAAGAGTCCAGTTTTACTATCAAAGATCAAACAAGGATTAAAAGGGATTCTGAGATCAGGCCCAAACCACAGCCTGAATGACTCTATATGAGCTTGGGCATAAAAGGCTGTTTTTAAACAAAACTCCAGTCTTGTGAGGTGATTGGAAACAGTGTCGTCTTTGTTCGCCCTGCTCTGTGCCGAGGATTAATCTAGCTAATGATCTCTAATGTAAGGAAGGGGATAAAAGCACATCTGACAGAGAGGAAACTGGGTGGCCGGCACTTCTTCTTATTATTATGGATATTTCTGACGCCTGCAGAGCCTGTGTGTGGGCTGCAGGTACACACACGCTATTTATGTGTGAGTGCTAGCGTATGATTTGCATCTCATTAAATGTGTATGAGATCACAATGACTTTGCACTTTCATAGCTGGGCCCCCTCCTCAAGGTGTTAGTCCGATTCCCCTGTTACGTGGAAGTGATTGGCAGATCCTGGTTAGGGGTGTTTTACCCGTAAAGGCTCGCTGGTATGGCACCTTTTCTTTGTCACATTCTGACCGTGACCACCTGCGGTTAATCCGCCCCAGTGTAGCAGCTCAGATTATCGGTTTAACTGGACCACTGGTGGCTGCACCCCCCCACAAGCCCACGTCCTCACTGCCGAGGCAGGATAACCTAGAAAGACAGCAGGGTGTATCCATCGTATTCTCACATCAGCAGTGATTATTCCTAATCATGTAAAAACCATAATCCACATGTGTTCCCCCTCAGCTGCTCCGACAGGTGAAACGCTGTTTGATCCTGTAAATAATCAGAAGCTAATTTCCCTGGTGTTTGTGAGTTTAGACAGCGCCGAGCAGATCCCACCAGTTGCTCTGCCCTGTTGTTGGCTCATTCACGGATCCCATGTGTTAATATGGGCTTGGCTCCTGCTTGGCAGAATTAGTTTGGTTTAAATCTATAATCTCTATTGTGACTAGATTAACTCAGGCACGACCCTCTCTTCCGACAGTTTACCCCCGATTGTGGCATCATGCTGATCTGCGAGTTGTAATATCTTAGTCAAAGGTAGAAAAGGAATCTATTTTCACACTCTCCCTCTCCCTCTCTCTCTCACACACACACACACACACACACAGAGTAGAGGGATGGTTTTATATTGTAGGGCCAAACTTCTGAGTAGAATTTCCTGTGTAGAGTCGGCCATGAGACTTCCTGTACTCTGGCGTTGGATGTGGAGGGGGTTGGAGAAGCAGGGAAGGAAGGGGAAGAGAAGCACAGACTGTACTGCCTACTGTTGTCAGTGGTGGCCACTGTGGCTGCTGCATGTCTGTTGCTCACCGTCTCAGACTTTCAACAAAACAACCCGATCAGACAGAGGAAGCGAAAGAGTAGTTTCCATCCTCTTCTCTTCTTGCCCCCCCCACCCCCCTCCACTTGTCTCTGCAGTGACCTTTATAATTATCAGACTTCTTGATAATCACAGAGTCTGAGAAAAAATACTTGTCAGGTACAGCGAGGTATGAAGTGAAGCGGGACATTTTTGTTGCTAATGTCTCTTTTTTGTGTAATTACAGGACATGTCTTTTGGTCTGTTGAAGCCTCAGTGCCACACTCAGCTCCACAAGCATGCGACAGTAGTGACAGTATCTCTCCGTTCAGCAGGTGAGCAGTGTTCACTCTCTGCCCTGCCTGTTTCCCTGATGCCCCATTTGAATGTGCTTTAATGTGAAATAATCAGGAAGTCTTATCAGTCCTGATCCCATGCTCCATTTCTCCCCCTGCCTGTCCCTCCCTCAGCACCGTTTGATCCAAGAGAAACGTGCCTTGTAAGGAAGCAGGATGTTCACAGGATCCACCAAACTGCCACCCGCTAAAACTCCCCAGCCCGAGCGGCTGGATGAAGTGTACGCTGCCTTACGCAGAGGCTTACAGTGAGTAAATATATATCAGGCTCGGCTCCAGAAGCCTGCCTGGTGGGATATGTAGGATACCACTGCTCTTTGAGAATTTAAGTAAAGAGGTAACTGTGGGTTTTTGTTGTTAGGTCCTACCTGCAGGTCCACCAGCTGGAGCTGGACAGTCTGGGTCAGCAGATCAGAGAAAACAAGAGGAATGGTCGCCTGGTGAGAGCTCACGTCGTCAAACCAGTCCCACCAGTATTGACCATGATTTTGCACCAGGCTGGTTGCAGTCAGGATGTGGATTTGATGTTTTGTGATGCTAAATGTTTTGATTCTCTTCTGTTTCTTTCTTTTCCTGTGCAGGGTTCATTGTATGAGCTGGATAAGGTGAGTTTCATTCACACCAGTTTACACCAGGACACCGAAACTGTGAGAAGGAAAGAATAAGATGGTTTCAATCTGTCAAGCCTAATGACTGTTTTGTGTTTTGTAGCAAGTGAAAGCCATAGAGAGGTTCATGCGCCGCTTGGAATTCCATCTCAGCAAGGTGTGTTTGAAAGATTATAATGATAGCTTCATGTGTTAACTTTTTTAAGCTGCTCTTTTCAATGTTTTCACATATTGGCACTGGATGTGTGATGGGAAAGAGAGTTATCACCTTACTCTGCAGAGCTTTAGCATAATTTGACTGATTGTTGTGGTTCTCAAACCTACAACTTTATTGTTTTGATTCAGTATCAGTCTCATCACTGTTCTTTCCAGATGCAACAGCTGTTTATAGAGAATTAGCTCAGAAAAACCGACTGCACACAGCAAACAGTAGCAGGCACTCTTATTGGCTGCTAAACACTTAGCATTTAGCTGCTAAAGAGTCTCAAACTGACGTGTTCCACTACTTTCAACACAACATTGAACGTTTACAAAATCACCTCATTAGGGTTCAAAACGAACAAACAAAATATATTATTGCGTGCATATATATATATATATGTTGTTTTTCATTAAACCACAGGCTCTATTTTAATGTTCCACTAATCTATTGAAACCTGTGTACTCTTTGCCTCGCCAGGTCGATGAGCTGTACGATGCGTACTGTATACAGCGGCGACTGCGTGATGGAGCGTGTAAGATGGTGGCTGCCTTTAACTCCGCCACTGGCAGCAAGGAGGCCAGAGAGAGCCTGAGTGAAGCCAACAAGGGCTACAGGGAGTGCACAGAGGCAAGTGACAGCGCTGAGGTCAACAAGTCTGAACTTTATGTGTCAGCAAGTACAATGGCTCTCTGTGCTATTTATACTTTGTTGTAGGATTCTACCAAAGATTACTCGGTCTGTAACTTCAGAAGATAATTTTCCAGAGTGATATCTTCAAACCTCTTGTTTTGCTGGACCAACATATTTTGGGGTGGGAAACCTTTTTTTCTATCGAGGGCCATTTCTACTTTTTAAAACACCCATTTTCAGCCATATTAAATAATCAAACACTGACATCACACTAAACTTGCTAAAGTGATGAATGGAAGTCCTTGTCTTTGATGAGCATCTGATGTCAGATGGTAGTGATGATGATGATCATGCTACCAGCAGCAGGCTTCCCAGGTTTGGGTCAGTCCGTCTTAAGGGAAATGAGCCGCTGAAGTTAGTTCAAAACACAGAATGGGGAAATCTTGCAGACATACATTTCATTAGTAGATCTCTAGCAGATGGAGCTTATTGCTGTAGCTGGGTTGGCCTGTTGTGTTGGGCTGTGGGTTGTCGGTCTCATCAGCTGGTTTCACATTAAACAGAGTAGCAAATATCTTGAATTCCTACTGTTTACTTTTCATGTCCTAAATCCGTTTTCCATGCTGCCTGAAGGAGTTAAGCAAATTCACAAGCATATTCAGACGTCACAGCAGGTTTTTGTTCTTACAGAGCATAACAATGCAGAGCGTTGCCCCTCTATAGTTGCACTTCCCCGAGCATGCACATGTAGTTCTTGTTATGTGTAATCTTTCATCACAGGCCACAGAGAATCACTGAAACGTCCCTGCAGTGTTCTTTTTCAAATTATTACGTGTCATGTCACTAATGAGCTTTGAAACAATCTGACACTTTGAAAAAAACTAAAATCATTATCCGGTTTGAGCTCTTTGTCTGCACCAAGGCTCCTTTCACAGATTCTCCTTCTAATAGCTTCTCATCTGTTTGCTCACTCACCACAAAACTCCCCTGCGTAACATTGTCTCTGTCAGAACACAATCTTCTGAAAGTCGATTGTCGGACACTCAGACGCTGCACAAGAGCGTTGACTTTATCCAAGTCCCTTTCTTCTTTGATCTCATCCAGTTAAGCTGCATGTTTTGAGCTGTAATGATGCTGGAGACTGAGCCTTTTCATCACTGTGACCATGTCCCAGCAAAATAGGCAAACTGGCTTGTCTGTCATTTGTAATTATAGAACAGAGCTGTGCGACATTCCGCATCTACTTTATCTTATCTGGACAGTTGCTGTGCAACTTGTCAAGGAGGGCACTTAACAGCTAGGTGTGTGTTCCGTATTCGATCAACAGCTTTACATAGCAAGAGGAGACCTCTCTGAATCTACTTTCTGGATCTACTATTTTATGTTATTTTCTTTTATCGCAGAAACAAATCAATTGCTCTCATGAGAATTACTTTGGCCTGGATCAAAATGTATTGTGGGCTGCATACCGCCTGGAAGTTTCCCAACCCTTGATTAAAAAAAAACTATAAAAAACGGAACTACACATCATCACATCATAGAATCTAAAAACAGTGACCTTTTGAATTTTGACTGAAAAATTGCTCTGAAGACGAAGCAGTTTTTCTAAATTTCTTGTGCACTTTCTCTCCAACAACAGGTCAATTGATCGTTTCAGTTCTACATGTTATAACAAATGATCCATTATTTAAACATGTCCCTCTTTGTGTCTCTGCAGCACATGTGCTCACTTGAGAGTGATTTAGAAAGTCAGATGGGGGAATTTCATGTCAAAATGAAGGGTGAGTCACTTATTACACTAATGCCACTTCCTATTCCTCATTCAAAGTCCAGTTCTCATGTCTATGTTGATTTCTGATGATTCAGGCCTTGCTGGCTTTGCCCGGCTGTGTGCGGGTGACCAGTATGAGGTAAGAAACGGAAAATTCTTGCTTATAGCTGCAGATTTTTATAGAGTTGCTGTGCCCGTTGCATCACATCAGCTGTTTTTTTTGGGCCGCATCAGGTACTAATGCGTTATGGGCGTCAACGCTGGAGGCTACGAGGACGTGTGGAAGTCAGCGCGAAGCAGATATGGGACAGCGAAGATTATATTTTCCTGCCTCTCGTCACAGAGCTGCTGTCAATCAAGGTAATGAAATCAGCCTTTAAAATATAAGGCTCATATTATTCAAAATCTACTAATTCTATTATTCTGAAATAGGACTTTAGCAAATGTTACTCAGGAAAGAATAAATGGTGCTTTAGTTGGTCACTATTTTCAGCTGTGGATCTAAACCAGAGGTCTTCAACAGGGGGTCCGCGACCCCTAGGGGGTCCGCGGAGGTACTGCAGGGGGGTCGTGAAATGCTTGGTTGATGAGACAATGTTTTTATAATTTTTATAATTTTTCATTTTTTTTGTACCCAATTTTTTCCCACAAATTTAAATGTCTTCAAATACACATTAACATGTATCCAACATATTGAGAGGCTGATTTAAACCTCTGTCTGACAACCTCCATCCGTCCAAGGTTAGATAAGTTGTGTGCTACCCATCAGGGTCTGACATCTCACTAATGTGGGAGTATGTGTGGCATCCATAGATGGATTGAGGATTCCCTGTCTCTTCTACATGTATGTTTAAAATAAAAACATGAAGCTGTGAATTACTTTAAAAGCTCAGTGTTGTATGAAAGATGTTTATAAATGGGTAATATTTGAATAGCTTAGTATTGAATGCACAATAACAGGGTAGCTATGTTTATACATGGCACTACGCCCAGTTTAATATAAAACACAATTTTAAACAATATATAGTAGGGGGTCCCTGCTCAATCTCTCCACCAGTTTGGGGGCCTTGGCCTGAAAAACGTTGAAGACCCCTGATCTAAACAGTTGGTGCTTTAGTGAATATTTACCGCTCTAAGATGACCTATTTTTAAAATCAACCTAAAGTAAACGTCAGTGTTTGTGTTCAGTGTAAGTGTCTGGAAAATTGGGTCTGGATATTATCTGGAGTTTGCCTTTCACATTTGAAGAATCCAGCTGGAGATTGTCCAGGTCAGTCATCTTCAAAACAGCAGCAGAATGTCCAGGATATTCAGGCGACTGGGTAGATCATACAGGACATGACGGCTAAATCCTGCTGCTGAAATCTATATCACAGCGACACTGCTTATCACCAAATACTCTCAAATCTGAATGTCTGAACGACTATCATCTACTGTGATGTCTACATCGTGCATTAGAATCGTCATGAGCGAGTGGGCGTGTCCCAGAAAATATACTGGAACATGTGTGGGGCAACTGGCTTGGACATTTGAGTTCTCTGAGTGTCAGTGGTTAAAGGTCATCTTTCTTGAGTTCTAATGGTTTCTCCATGTTCTCTGGCATTTGGTTGTCAAGGTGACGGAGCTGAAGAGCCTGGCCAACCACGTGGTGGTGGGCAGCGTGTCCTGTGAAATGCTCGACCTGTTCTGCCCACTCCCCCAGACGCTCGCCGTGGATATCAACGACCTCGGGACGGTGAAGCTAAACTTGGAGGTCACCTGGAGGTTTGTGTTGGCCACGTTTTTATGTCTATGTACATCTCCGCACTTCTATATAGTTGCATGTGAGGAAGTGGAAATTTCCACTTCAGCGAACCTGAGAGCTTCTAGTCCCACATCATGTGATTACATGTATCATAGATCAGCCAATAATCAAATTCTTGCACTTTGATGTTGACTCAAGTTCAAGATCATAAACCATTAAATATGCTTAATCTGCAGCACACCGCTCACGTCCTCAGGATCGTTTTACTTTATATGACTCACTTTATGCTCTGTGGCTTTCCTCTCTCTCTTTCAGTCCGTTTGATAGGGACGACCAGACATCATCCACCAGTACGGTTACTAAACGGCTGCTGTCCAATCAGAGCCCTCCAGACACGCCCTCTATGCGGGAGCAGGTGTTTTATGTGAGTCACATTATTCAGCATCAGTTTTTCTCTACCAACAGCAGCTCCACCACACCTGCTCTGGCACCACTGTGGCCTGTTTCACAAGGACAGACTTTGACTGTGGTTTAGATCTCACTGATTGTCAGACTGCAGATGAACATCTACACTCGTCTGTTGCACAGAGCCAGTTACGGCCTAACTTGCTGTGTGTCCAGGCTGCATTTGTTTCCCAAACTAAAAAATATGAGAGATCATGCAAACCACATCAGACAGCTCGGCTCCATTCTGTTCAGTGGAAAACAAATTCAGTTATGAAACACATGTTACTAGGAAAATAATTTAATAACCAAATCAAAAATGTCAACACAGTGCAGACCTGAAGCCGACACTGCTGATATCTGCTGAGAGTAGATTTTAATCTGTGTAACTTATTTCTCAACATTGTCCCCTTCTACAGTTAACATTTAACACTCCAGGGGTCGTGGAGCATCTCTTCTCTGTAGATGTTGAATCTTGTCAATAGTCTTCTATGTTGTGAGGGTGAGTCATCTTCCAGACTCTCTCCGCCTCCACATTTGAATAGCTGCTTAAAACGCAGCAGAATTACATCAGCAGCTAATTTATTCACAGTGCAATAAGAAGGGGCACCCCCACTGTGTGTTGACACTATGTCCTCTTGGATCTCCGAGGTAGCACATGACTGCACAAATGTCACTGTTGTCCATTTTAAATCACCCAAAACATAAAATACCACAGATGCTATTCATTTGAAACTTTCTGCTCATTTTCGACTCAGACTTTATCTGCATGTGCAGGTTCAGAGCTCACCTCCTTCTACTTGTTCTCTCAAATTTTGCAATAAACCATCATAAGAGCAAATTTGAAACTGCAGACAAGTCTGAAATATCTTAGTGAAACAGGCCCCTGGTTCATAATTGTAGAAAGACTTTGTTACAGCCATGTTTATCAGTCAAACACTGTAAACACTATTTTTACTAGGCATAAATACATATTACTATTCTCCCATTTACGTCACTGATGGCTACAATTACTGTCATGTCATTGGCTTGTTCTATTTCAGCTGCTCCCCAACTGCTTTGTGTGTAGCGGTAGCACTGATGTGTGTGAGGATATTAACAGAGGACTGTGTGGTAGGACATGTGGTTGTGGGAGTGGCGTGTCTGACGTGAGGAGAATGAATGATAGCAGTCATGGGTTGTGTGACAGCAGTTTGTATGAGCGAAGCTGTGGTCCTTGTAGCTGTTTAATAGTGGTTGAGTAGAGCTCCATCATATCCTCCTCCTCTTCCTCACCTCGCTGAAGAGCGTGCCCCGTGGCAGGCCCAGACCCAACGGCTGTGTGGCGGAGGCGTTCCACGATGTTGCGACGGACAGGACGGCATCGTTACACTCTGATATCGGCCGAACCGCCCCCCGATTCAACTCCGTGCAGTCGGTGTGTTGGGACGTAGATGTAGTTTTAGATTATAATGATCAGAGTAGAAGAAATCCAATAATAATAATTTCTTACCCAAAATTGTTTTTTAATTGAATTCATGGTCAAATCGATATCCAATCAAATTCACAATCCCAATAGAAAAAGACAAATCACATATTTAATCAAATATAAAAAAATTGACTTATCAAAAGATTCTTTAGCTTAGAGTGATGCTTCACCATTACATGCTGAAATGTAAACAGAAGCTAAAAACGGATATAGTCAGTTCATACTACGATGCAGCAAAATTCAAAGAAGCATTTTTTTCTTGGTTTTAAATGAAATTCTACATTTCAATGATATATTTTGAGTTTGATTGATTTATCCAGTTGGTGTCAAACCTTTTCCGACATGCCATGGCATTAAATATCTCTGATCCCTGTAAACCAGCAGGTTTGTATCCATCATTTATAGTGTTTTATTCCCGCCTGTGTTTCCTCTCTAGTCTCTGCTGAAGCGACAGGGAGAGACAGAGAACGGGACAGTCTGGTCCAACTCCTCTGAATCCTCCGACGACTCCTCCAGTCCAGCGCTGGCTCATCACGCTCAGAGGCTGACGGCCTCCAACATGCTGCAAACCACTCTGACCAGTCAGCTGTCGCTCACACCGCGCAAGTCCAGTGCGTCAACGCCGTCGCTCTCGTCCAACCAAGAGGAGGACGAGACAGAAGCCGGGGAGGTCTTCTCTCAGACAGATGCGGTGCCAAACGGCCATCTGCAGACCTCCTGCTCTCACAGCCTTGTGGGCGAGAGCAGCACAGACTGTAATGTGACTGACAGGGCGTCTCTGCAGTCAGCTGACCTCTCAGACACCTCATTGGACCTGAGCTGCTCGTGCCCTGACGTCTCCTCTGTACCTCCTGTGTCGTTAGTGGAGAGAGCAGATGTGCCTGAAAGTGGCATCCAGCCAGTGTGTGTTTCAGCAGAGGCGGTAAAGGATGATCCCTGCGAGGTCTCCTCTTTACAGGCTGGAGTAGA
The DNA here is from genome assembly GCA_038501795.1 of Pseudopleuronectes americanus. Classification (NCBI taxonomy): domain Eukaryota; kingdom Metazoa; phylum Chordata; class Actinopteri; order Pleuronectiformes; family Pleuronectidae; genus Pseudopleuronectes; species Pseudopleuronectes americanus. Next base: position 15,777,494 of record CM076716.1, read on the forward strand.
AACAAAGGACAGCACCACTAAGGCTCACGGTGGAAACCAGCTAGAAGCAGCAGAGAAACACAGTGATCCTCACCCGTCCAGTCCGGAGCTCAAACAGGCAGAGGCCGCTCCTACGGTGAGCTCAAGAAAAAGTTCATGTGGAGTTTTCAAGAGTCGATAGGGATATTTTAACACCTGCTTTTTTTTTCTCCACAGGTTACTTTTCCTACTTCCTCTAGTTTCATCCAGGAAGTTGAGACAGCCCTCGAAAGCTTCGACTTTCTCAACTTCTCTGACCTTGATGAAGAAGTAGAGGAGCAACAAGTGAAAGATGAAGGAGAAAAGGAGCAAGGAGCGAAAGACGAAGGAGAAAAGGAAGAGGAGGAAGAGCTACGAGAGAAAGATGAGGGAGAAAAAGAAGAGGAGCAAGGAGAGAAAGATGAAGGAAAAAAGGAAGAGGAGCGACAAGAGAAAGATGAAGGAGAAGAGGAGCAAGGAGAGAAAGATGAAGGGAAACAGGAAGAGGAGTGTGGCCAAAATGACAACCAACAAAAAGTGGAGGAAGAAGAAAAGGATGAAGGGAATTTCTACTCTGGTGGAAGGTCAGAGTTGTTTTTGTCATAAAAACGAAGAAGAAATGGTTTAAACTTTACTGTTCTGGCTCATGCTCATGGCTTCCATGAGTTCTGTGCACCACCTGCTCAGCACCAGACACAGACAGTTATCAACTTGCTTGTGAACATAGTTCAGCATTTAGCAGCTAAATAGACACAATATGTTGGTGGAGGCCAAATCAGAGCTAAAAGAAAATTCATCAGGTGACCAGAGACATTGCCCCAAATAAATATGTTCTGTTGCATATTAGCAAGTGCCTATTCAGCAGAGTGGCACTTTTACAAAAAGTTTCTCTTAGTTTTTATTACAAACTATTTAGTCAGAAACTGTCAATAACAATCATCTAATCTTATTAAACATACTGTAGTGGTGGAAGAAGACTTACTTGGAGAAAAGCAGGATATCTGTATGTGAAAGTTTTTTTTATTTGATGTGACATTTGTGACCTCAGTGTTTTGAACTCTACATCTTCTTCTTTCTCTCGGCAGTGATGACGAAGAGGAGGCAGGCGGCCTTGAGATCCTCATGGAAGCCCCAGAGGGATTTAGGAACTCGGATGAAGATCGTTTCTCTGAATCACAGGTAAACATTATTCCTCGAACCATCTGTTATCAGACCTTTTATGATAGCAAAACAAAACGAGAGCTTCATTTTTTTTCTTCAAAAAGGAGTCCGTGGAAGACATGCAGGATTTGGGAGAGATTGAACTACCTGAGGATAAGGAGGAACCCAGCAAGGAAAAGGGAGAAGAACGACACGGTGAGAAGAGTTCGTCAGTAAATTGATAATGTGACGACTCCCCTGCAGGCGGAATGACTTTGTTAATGTGCCCTGTGCTTTTTTTAATCCTTCAGCAGAGGACACATCACATGATCAAGAGGAGCGTCCCTCCACTCCCAGCCATTTGGCCACGACTGTCTTCTAATGACACAGTGAAACCATAGCGAAACCATTTCTCCCGCTCTGTTCTGCTCATTCCATCTCCCTCCTCTCTCCCCGAGGGACCAGAGGCCTTGAGGATGTCCCACTTACTGCTCAGACAAACAAGCTCCTCCATTACGGCCGAGTTTGTGCACATATCTGCCTTGTTTGACAAAGAATGCTAAACCCTGGGGTTTGATGATAAACCTTCAAGTCACGTCTGAAAGTCACGCCACACACACACACACACACACACACACACACACACACACACACACACACACACACACACACACACACACACACACACACACACACACACACACACACACACACACACACACACACACACACACACACACACACACACACACACACACACACACACACACACACACACACACACACACACACACCCCTCCCTTCAGTAGTTCTTTGTTCATGCAACACATGCTCTTATCACGTTGCCTGAGTTACAGTGGGATGCCACTTAAGTTTACACGTTCATCAACTGTTCCTGTCATGTGAAAATTCCGTGTCCAAACACATTTCAGGAGCAGCTAGAAGCGGCCTTGTTCTTGGCTTTATTAGTGTTTTTTTTAATAGTCTAATAATTTAGAAATAAGTTTTATATGTTGGAGTTGCTGGATATCTTCAATCCACAGAGAAGCATACAATCATTTGCCGAGTTGCGTTACAAGTTACCAGTATTTGCAGATATGGGAAAACTATCGAGGTCAGGATTTTACAGTGTTAAATCGGCGCACAGCCCGGAGCTCTTTCTGACCATGTGATGTTTGTCTGAGGATTTTCATTGACATGAAGTCATTTCCAAAGCAGGAATTCACCCTGAAAACCTACAGGATATTTTCGTATTATTCATCAGAGATGAGAATTGTCAGAAATGAAATGTCCAAGCTGCACCAGGACCCGAGCTAAAAAAAATAAATGAACGTGTTTTATATATATATATATATATATATGAGAAATGAGTATAAACACTTTAAAGACAGCAGTTTGAGTTTCTCTCCCGGTCCAGTTTTTACAAACACGGAAACAACCTGCAGAGTCAAACTATATGTAAACCTGCATGTGTCGCTGCCTCACACTGCCAGCATGTCTGTGTAAAAAGCTAAGGTGATCAGTTTGAAGTGTGTAAGCTCGGCTCCACTCAGAGGACGCCCTCAGCTCTGTAGCTGTGTACAAAAGCTGCCTCACGGGGGCGCCATAGTCTGTCCACGTCATTGCTTTCCATTGTTCTACGAAGCCTCGAAAGTGCCTAAAGAGACAGGGATGTAAGGTTTTAAATGCCAGGACGGGAGAGATCAGGCGAAAGAAAACAGTGTTTATTTTCTGAATTACTTTTAAGAGTGTGCACAATAAGAGATATTTACTGTTTCATATAAAAGAATTGTATATGTCTTGAAATGTTTATGTTCAGAAATGTTTAAACTTTATAAAGCTTTCTTTAAAAGTAACATGTTGTGGTGAATGTTTTTGACTGTGGTAAAATGTTGATTATTCTGGTAAACATCACAAGAATACCCAGCACCAACTGTTCCTGAAATTAATTTTTAAACTGAACATTAAAAAAACAAATACGCAAAGAAACTGGTCTGAAAAAGAATTACAGCAACTTTATTCAAACAAATTACAAGTGCATAAAGTGAGAGTTGAGCAATTGTGTGAAAAGGAAATGACATTACCATCCATCATGCTCTGACCTCATATTCACATGTCAAAAAGTCAGTGTATCAACTGTTAACAAGAAAAAAATTTAAAAACCAGAAAACATGAGATATTAAAAAACTACCAGTGTATCAATTTCACCAAAAACATGTCCATCAGATTGAACAAATTGAATCCCTCCTCCGTTACCTTTGCAATACTAAAACCCAACATTTACCACAATAAAGCAGACGTGTCATTTTGTCACAAATTGAAATCTACAACTTAGCTTTCAGTGCAATAAAACATCACAGATAAAACAAGTTTAAATAAAAAAAAGTCCATCTCCAAACTAATTTTGTTCAATTTCTCAAAAAAACTAATCATGTAGACATATTTTAATACAGCATGTTATTGTCACACAGAATGCAAGATTTGCACCTCAATTCCTTTGCTACAGAGATGCCCCTGTTTCTGCTGGGCTGGTGGAGCCTGTGCCTGGATGGGTGTATCATTTTAATAATTAAAGTTATGACATCAAACGCTGACCTCAAGTAAACCTCCTGCTCAGAACAAAGGCACCGGTAAAGGGTTTTTCAGATGATCGATCAATTACTGTACATCATTAAGATGAAATTAATCTTAATGGATGTTAGATTGTGAATTGGACCAGTGGATACTGTCAGTCTGAAACTTCCACACACACACACACACACAAACACACACACACGCACGCACGCACGCACGCACGCACGCGCACGCACGCACACACACACACACACACACACACACACACACAACAAACACCAACAGCTCTGATGGCCGGATTTTGACGCCACTGTCTGGACTGTCGGGGACGACGGCCGTAGGGACAAAGTCAAGAAGATAGACAGAGACTCATTAGTACAATTCATGAAGACAGGACACAGCATTCAAATGATTTTTTTTCTCTTTTTTTTCTTGTTGATAATATATGAAATCAACCATTTCCTGTTCGTTTGACTAAATTGATGTATGTGATGAGGTTATTTTGATCAATTGTTTCTACTCTTTTCCAATCAAGACTAAAGCGCAGTTCACAGCAGATCTACTTCTTGAACCTCGGGACAGGAATATATTTAGGTTCATGCTTAAACTTCAACTAAACATATTTTTACACTGAATACAAATATATAAATATATATATATATACATATATATATATATGTATAGAGTCTAGACTGAAGACGATATTGTCCCCTGGGTACATTTTATTTCATCTTTCATTTCAGTACATTCAACACGAAAGGGCACACAAACAAATCCTGAGGTTAATGCAAAACTAGAGGAGCTGCAGATGCAAATATGAAATAAAAGATCACAATGTCTCTTATTGTCTTTTGAGTGTGTGTGTGTGTGTGTGTGTGTTCTCACCTAAAAACAAAGTGGCTGCTCCTGTGACCCACCCATATGCAGTAAGGCTGAACTGAGTCCTGCCTTCAGTGCTGAGTAGTCGGGCTGCTCAGAGTACTGCAGAGCCATCACTGCAGTCAGGAAGCTTTGAAATGCACCTTCACCAAATACAGTGATAATGAGCAGATGGAATCTAATCACACACTTTTTATACTGTAGCCTAATAACATTTGAACTCACTGGAAACTCTCGTCCTCCCAAAGCAGTGACTCAACAATGCAGGAACGTCATCCATGTACCTACAATCAGAACTTCAATTGAGTTTTTGTACTTTTTTGGTATTACTGACTTTAAAAAGATGTTGGTTGGGATCAAATCTCTCACCTCTGTTTGTGGGGGGCGACCTGCTCAGGTTGACTGAGGTCACTCCACGGGAGCGGACCCGTGTGCCATCGCAGCATGCAGTAACCCAGGGACTGCAGGTCGCTGCGTCGAGACGGCGCTGAAAACAGAAAACACACAGCGATGACAACAACTGTTTCCCCTCAGATTTGGCATCTTGAATCTTTAGTTTCCATATAACAATGTCGCTAATTCATTTTCACCATTGATTCCTGTGTGTTTCTGTGTCTGTTCTTTGGTCAATGTTTGCTTTGTTCCTTGTGTTACTTTTCTCCGCTTGAATTTATATGGGAAACTTTTTTATTTCATTCAGGCCCGTCTTAAACAGGATCCTCCTGCAAGACATATTGCATCTCAATGGGAGATTCCTGGTTACATAAAGTATAAATCAATAGAAATAAATGTACCATAATAAGTCAAAATAGAATAAAAATGAAATAGGTTGTACATTAAAATATATCACAATCAGCACAAGGCCAGATCCTATCAGTTTTATAATGTGCAGCATGTGTGTGCAGCTCTGCAGCCAGATGGACCGTGGGAGGACTGCAGCTGAAGGAAGAAAATAAATCTGGCAGTGTATACGGTACTGTATATGGTGAAAGGATGATTTCCCTGACAACGACAGGAGGGTTTTATTTTGTGGATGAGGAGTCAGTAACACACCTGCTCCTTTATGAGCGTCCAGGCTGATGAACTCGATGTTGCCCTCATGTGGCGTCCTGCTTAATTCTCGGTACTCCACATGTTGGCCTCCTGGACAGTACCTGAAAGCATGGCAGTATCCTCCGAGATAAACCTAACCCCAACCCCACACACACACACAGAGAGGAAGAGAGAGAGTGGTCAGTGTATAACACATTTCAACTGCCTGACTGACAGTACAGTCAGAATCTTTCTCACCTGTGATGTCTGTCCTGGTCTGATGTAGATGTTTTCAGCGTTGATATCAGCATGAACATACTCATTTGAATGGATGTACTGCAGAACATCTAACTGCAGGGAGAGAGAAATGTTTGTTTATTACGAAAGTAGCGATAAGTTCTGGTTCTGTCTGACAACCAGTATCCGATGACAGAAGACTCACTAGTCTACAGGCGAGCTGAAGAACAGCTTTCTCAGCCAGACCATCATCTTCATCAATCACAGACTGCAGAGATTGGCCCATGTTTGGGACAATTAGAAACCTATATAAAAAAAAGAAGAACATACAAGCAAAACCAAGGTTAATGTAAAGTTCTGTCTTATTGTGTGAACACACTCACAGATAAACGTTACCAGACCTGTAGGAATCTGCATGAGGACCAAAGCCGACACAGGAAGGAATCCCAAGGAAATCCATCTTGTTTTGTTTGATCCACTTGTCCACTAGAGAGAGAGAGGGGGCGATTTTAGGGTTATCATTTGTCATACATCTAAAAGGGTTAAAGATTTGATTTGTCCACTTCTCTCTGAACAGATGAAATGAATGGCAGACACTTGTTTTTCATGTTGTTTAATTACATGACAGGCAAAACTGTCAGAACTCTTCTCACTATCTACCTCAGCTTCAGACTGTAATTGTGAGAGGTTCTGTTTCCGACTTACCAGTTAGGAATTTGTTTTTTTAACTGTAATAAACACTGATGTTACTACTGTTAGTTTTAACAAGGTTTACTTGCAGTTATCATGAGAAGAGTTAGAGTCGATTTGCTGAATGACTGCAGTCCACCCTCCATGTGTGGCAGACACTCATCACTGATTTCTCGAACCACAAAAACTTTTGCTTTACTAAACATAAATGAAAACACTCTACACCCTCACCAGATGCAGGTTTAGCTGCTCTCTGCAGAAAGTTCTGCTCATTGAAGAGTCGTCCATCTTTAGCTCCCTAAGAGGAAATAAACTTTATTGATCCTAGGCAGTAAAATTAAACTGAAGAAAACTGAAAAGCATTGATTATGGAAAAAAGGGAACGAGTAAAAATAAGATCTTTGATGACATTATAAATAAGTAGGTGATTATACTTATTTTCGTCATAATAACGACATTATTTCACTGAAGAATCTCAGAAGACTCACCAGTTTGAGAATGTGATTTGACTCCTTGGATTGTGAAGCTGTTTGAAAAACTGAAAAGGATAAAACAAGATAATTATCATGTATTCATAACTTTTGTAAGGTTAGAATCGAAACTGTCAGAATCATTATAATTATCTTTTTTTCAAACCTTTTATACATGTAATCAGATTATCTTCATTCATTCTTTTGGCCATAATAATCGTTTCTTGTGAAACCTTTGGATGTAATCGGTCTTGTTTTAAAGTTTGCTTCTGCTTCAAGGAGTTGAGACGTATGAATATTATTCTGGAACAGTTAGTTAGGTTTGCCTATTAGTGATGATAATCAGATCATTTATATGCACCGCTCTTGTATTCTCTTGTCTCACCATCGTAGAAGATTTCCGTCGGGGTTTGACTGAGCAGTTTCATCAGTTTCCACTTCTTTCCTGACGTGTCTGTCACTTCCTCGCCTTCCTGAAGCGGCTCCACAGCAGATGCATGCCTTGCCTTCTTAGCTTTGCTTTTTCCTGAAGTGTTCATTCATATTAACATTATCGTTAAGTGACAGTCTCGGTGAACAAAAAAAATGATTTAAAATGCTCTATAACAATTGTTTGTATCTATGGGAAAAAAGGTTTCAATTTAGAAACAGCAGGTGTATGTGAATCTATAAGATTCAGACTTAAGTGTAAAGATGTTAGCATATGCCTGTTAATCTAACTATCCGCTGATGGGAGGCTGAACATGTGTGGTAAATTGAATCTGTTTGTGGTGAGGTGCCGCTCACCTTTAAAAGGAGACCTGGAGTTTGGTGAGGAGACTGGAGAACTGAAAGGAGAGCCGCTGACTGTCGATCCCTCTGCTTTCTCACATGTTTTATCAGTCGGCTTTTTTCCTTCTTCTACCTTGTTCAAAGCAGGACTGGAGAGTTTGGCCTTTCCCCTGACTACACATGGATGCGGCCAACATAGATACGGATTAAAGAACAGAGCATGACAGCAAAGAAGACAGAGCCTGTAGTATTGTATGAAAGAATTGATAAAAAGATGCTTGTTTCGTGTTTAAGCTCACCAGGCCGAGGAGTTTTAACAGCAGGAGAAGTTGAAGCCTCTAAAGTTGGTTCTACCTCAGCGTTGACTTTGAAAGAGACTTTGTGCTGCTTTGGTGAGGATGTTTGCAATCTGACGGCATTGTCTGTCCATACAAAACACATATTTCATTCATCAATATGGATTATTTCTGGTCAGAAAGTGTTTAAAATATAGAAGCCTTGCTGGTTACTCTGCTAACACATATCACAAAGGCACTTCATAGTCTCCTCACATTACTGAATGTACCTTATCTTGCTTCAGAAAACTACAACAGAAATAACTTTGGGGTGAGACTGCTTTCAGATTTTAAATCACCTTCAAACTTTCCATCTCTGACAGGATGAGTGGACGGCACCACAGGTGGAGTGGCATCTTTGAAGTTGTCCAGGTGCAGCGAGTTACGAGTCTTTCGCAGTGCAGGTCGAGTTGATACTGAAAGTGACGTGAAACATGCTTGGGCTGTTGATTAAATGAACGTATGAAGCTTTAAAATAAAAACGTTTAGAATCTATAAATAAGACATAAATTACTAATAAAATATTACCAAGATATTTACCTTTGCTTTCTATTGGATCACAGCTTGTGCCTGAATCGCGGGTTTCTTTCCGAACAGATGTTGCTCCTTCATCTCCTTTGTTCAAAAAGGAACTTAAAGAAGTAGCTGAGCTCACAGCTCCTGGTTCATCAGCGGGACAAGGAAGCTGCTCTCCACAGGATGGACAAAACTTGAATCCAGGCTGCAACTTCGTTCCACACTGGGGGCAGAAACGGAAAGGCATCCTGCTTCGGGGATATCTGCTTTGGTAAACATATGTACGCATAATCAGAAAAATGTAATCGGATCATTAAAAGTACTCATTCCAGAAAATGGAGCCCTCTGTAATAATATACGTATATTAGGATATTATATTGTTAGATTATTAATACGCAAGCAGTCATATGTAATTGGATGAGTCATTGTTTAGTTTATAATAATAAAAAAAAAGTAGAAAAGGTCACTGCAATAAACCCAAGAGCCCAATGTGACCTACACAATAGTCCAAACCTCAACAACATTATAAGAAACACAGCAAATTGTTCCATTTGTGAAACAGGACAAATGAAAAGTTTCATACGAAAATAAATTAAAGGATTATCATGATCATTATTTCACTGTACTTGTATATATAGTGTAAAGTAGTTAAATCAGGACGATATGACCAAACGTTCAGAGATAAAAATGTTCATATCTGTCAGTATCGATAATTATCTGAATAAATATCACATTATCGTTATTCTAAGTTTAAAGACTGATGTTAACTCCTCAGTGAAGGTTGTGGTTCTTTCTGAGCAGAGTGAGAAACACAACATTTTACAATCTGAGGGAGCTCAATGTCGTTAGACCTCCTCACTGTGCAGTGCATGAGCAACATATCGATTCGTGTTAGACCTTTGGGTTTTACTGCCTTCAGTCAGGTTCCACATTAGTGTCAATATTTCACTGACTATTCAGACGAGACATATTAGGGCACAACAGAAAAACTGAAGATGATCTCTGGTCAAGTTGTTCTCTTAGTTTGAAAAGAGACTTTAAATACAAAGATACGGTTAGCTTCTGTTAGCAGTGTGCTAGGAACACGTCAAATAAAGCAAAGGATACCAAGGTCGTAACATTAAGTTATTTCAATGCGTCACTTTCCGTAAATAAATAAAAATACTGACGTGTTTACAAAGTGTTTCTATAGCAAAGCCCGAGCAGCTGAACACGGAACTGAACGTTGTGAAGATGAAGACACAGCTGCTGAGCTTTAGACCCGAACTATCGTCCTGTGGATTTAATCTTCAGACTCTAATAAAAACCACGGTGAAAACTACACGTAAATAAGGAGACTTCAGAACCTTGATCAGAGACAGTCCCTCAAGCTGGTTCTTCTTCTCTTCACCGGATATACGCTCCTATCTTCGCAGAGGTGCAGGAGATGTGCTGCCCCCTGAAGGACTTTAGAGCATCTGCTGGCCGGCATGACTGATTCCCCAAAGTCTCTATCGCCCTCTGGTGGCTGGCTGCTCTACACGTAGTAAACCGCATCGTCCATCTCTATTTACAGTTTCAATTTTATTTCTCCGACTGATGATGTGATGAGGAGGAGGCAGTCTAAATTCAAAATGGATTTTACATATTTTTTCAACAGTGACAACAGTAACCTTCATACTGCCGCCTTGAGCCTTTCATCTGTTGGATGTTACAGTATACATATAACATTATAAGTTAAATCTAATCAGCTAAATGGACAAAAAGGGTCTCCAGCTTAAGTGAGGACATAAGGTATACAGGACAACCTGAAGAAGTGTCAGTCATTGCTTTTCTTTTTCAATAGATTTGTAAAATCGTGTAAATAACTTTTCTATCATGGGCCCATGTGCAGAAGTCCATAATGCTTTTTTAAATTTCGTTTACATTATCACAAATTACAAAAAAACTTTAATTAAAAACTGCCAAGAAAAATAGGACCTAATATCTACTGCCCGTAGGCTCATGTAAAGCCTGTGGTCAACATTCCAGGAACCTATTATATCAAATGAGATTCTACTTCAGTGATTACATAAATAGAAATGTTTATTTTTGGACACAATTTACATATTTTGCAAATGCAAGTGTGTGACAATTGACAACATGAAATATTTCAGTTGAGACTATTAACTAATATGATCAAATTTGATTTAAGTGAACGATTATATTTGTTTAGAAATAGTGAGTGAAACATCAAATTCACAATTGTATACAGAAATAAAGTGTTATAGATTTTTGTGTGAAATTACAGTTCAGAAAAATAACCCCAGCGTATATATTCTTTCCATTTTTGTAAAATATAGTTGTATTATAAACTGATCCTCAGCATTGGCATTTCACATGCATCCCATAAAATAAACTAAAGTACATGCCCCATTTTATTTCCTTACTTATAAATCTTGTCAATACAAAATCTATCACTATCAAGATGACCAGATTGAACAGGCTACTGTGCTGTGTATAACTATAATTATCATGGTCCCATTTAGACCTGAAACACAGGTTCCCCATAAAAGGTTTCTATCACACATTTGAAGCGCATCGTATTATTTCTTACAATGTATTTAAAGAGAATATGACCGCAATAGTAAATAAACCCATTGAATAAGTGGCATTTGCTGTGTGAGATACATGTAGCACCACAGCCCATTTCCCCTGAAGATCTTATTGTACTTTATAAAAGTGTATTATATTCTTCATGATATCAGTAGAGGAAGCAAATACTTAAATACATACAATGTGTGACTTAAAGCTGTTGCATTGTAACAAGTGAATAATGGTAAAAATGTATAAATGCAGAGGATCCAGGTAAGGTCAACCTCAACAGAGCTGGTTTTACTTGATTTTCACAGAGTTAGACTCTGGAAGCTGCCGAGCAAAAGCATTTCATTATTACAATGTTGAAGATGGAACTTAAATCTTAAGTTTTGTCATTAGCGACAATAATTGTTTGACTTTATATCAATTTAACTTGGAGCCAGTTCGAAAAAAGTCACTGAGCTAAAGAACAATTTCGTTTTTTAAATCAAATTATTTTCCTTCAAACTATTAAAATACACACAAGAGCAACAGTGAGATTTAGCATTAACTTTTTTTTCTTAAAAATTTCTATCATGAAAATTTGAACTTCTATTTGTGTCTTTATTTGTTGTATTTGTGCTTTTTTAAAAGCAAAGATAAATGACCTGAAGTACCAGACTCCTGGTTCACTTCTCAGTTTAATTATTGGCCAAACCAGTTGCTTTACATTATCAAGTTTTCATGACCAACTAACTTGGTGACATAATTCAACTTTTCCAGACGAACAAGCACAAGAACTGAGTCAGAAAAGCAAATTGTGTGTAGAGAGTCCAAGTAGCTTGTGCTTGATGGTCAATGTGAGCTATACTTTTTTTCTGGCAGTGGCACAGGGGAGATTGTTCAGCTGGATGACAAGCAGACAATCAGTTACACTGGTTACATTTAGTTTTCTATAAGTACATATCCCTCCAGCAACAATCAGGGACTGCAGGTATCACAGTCAATATTTATCTGGCTGCAGAAAGACAAGTAAAGGAGTTAAAACAAGTGATTCCACTCTAACCTCACAGAAAGTATTAATAGAATATTTATGGCACTTCTGGCAGGGCTGCGCTCTCTGCTGCAACAGGGAACGCTTATACAAAGTGGGATCAGTAAACTCCAGTGATGAAAAGATGGACATATAAGCCAGGCAATAAATATCCAATACGCACAATCAAAATTAATTAATAACATGAATCCTTATGACAATTTCCATATTCAAAATGGCACTGAGATCTGTACTGACAAATAATATAACGAGTCAATAAAAGTATGCACAGTTTATGGAGCTATGGGCACAATTACTGTTAAGTTTGACTTAACTCAGAAATAATCCTCTCACTTTGTGAAACATTGAATGTGGCTGTCTTCCTATTTCATTGCCAGTATCATGGACACACACATATGTAACTAAAATGACTCCTCATCATTCTAACATGCACATTTGCTCTTCTCCGAGCTCTCGGGGATTTCTGAGTTGGTCAGTCCGTTAACTCGGACGGTCCCGTCCGGGATCCACGACTTGTCCACACATCGTTCCATCCTCCTCATGATGAGGTCCAGCAGGTCGTCCACAGCCTGGGTCACATTCTCCCCGTTAGCAGCACTTGTCTCAAAGTATGGGATACTGGACAGAGAAAAACGTCTGGGTCACAGCCTGATGCTACCAATTACAATGAAACACATCTCTATGGGTAAAAAAAAAGACTATAAAAAGGTAAAAGGTAGAGAAATCCCTTGACAAGGTTATATTGTTCAAAACTATTGGGTTTCAGTAATGACACCATATTTATACAATTTAAAATATATAATATTATATATTAATACATAATAATCCATAAATAAATTAAAAATATATATATATACAATTACACTTAGGTTTATTCTGTCAGTTTGATGCTATGGCACAAGGAAACAAGCTTATTAGTTTCGGCTAACAATGACGCTTGACAACAATATGTTTTGCTGGTGTTTGGTGATAGATTTTTTATATAAAGAAAGACAAAGAATATAATTAACCTTATTCTTTCAAGTTAAAACATAAATCATGAAGCGCAGACTCCAAAGTCCAATGAAATAAAAAAATAAAATCGCTGAAATAAAAACAAGCATGAATCAAACGTTCGATAATTTCTTTATGATTTACATGATGATTAACAACAAACGTCTGTTTGGAGAATCATTATTATGCAGGCAAATGGGCTCACGGAACAGGAGGTAATGCTGTGAACCAGTTCACTTAGGGTGAGGACATGCTGTGTTGTATTCTGAGGACATTTAAAACGTGTTATAAAGTTCACATCCTCTACGATATCTGTGTTTTTACTTCAGGTGTGTCTAATGAGGCCAGAGCAGGATATTTTACACATGCTCAAATATTTGCGTTTCGAGGAGGACCAGTTCAAGCAGACATTCTCCTGCACAGACTCTGGCAAACAATGCAGCCACTGCCTTCTTGACAAATGTTTGAGGGAGAGGTTCATGTACAGATGGATCAGAACGGAGACATACCCGTACTTCTCTGCCAGCTCTCGTGCCTCGTCTTCTCTCACCGCTCTCTGATCCGTCAGGTCACATTTGTTGCCACAAAGAACGATATCTGGATTTTCGCAGTATGCGTGAATCTGTAACTGACCTGAAAGACACATAACATATTTAGTTTTAATGTGATTTTTACATTTAGGTGGAGCAGAGTTACTATGCCTTCGTCTTTTTGATGAAACTGCAGAGTTTGTGATGTTATCTAGGATGGAAAATAAAGAGGTGAACTGGAAATTAAATACATAACCCAGTGGAAAAAAGAATTATGAGAAACGTTCCCTCTTCTTAGAGTTAACACAACTCAAAAAAAGTTTGTCAGGCGTCTGTAACAAGGAATTAACCAAGATAAAAGTGCTGTGGAAGTGGATTAAGTAAAGCAGGATGTGACTCCCAGCAATGTCGTTATCCATCGGTGTGTTTTACTGTCCTACGCCAACGTGGTAGACATCGCTATACCCTTCTACCATTAATGTATCATATCCACGGGAAATAAGATATTTGAGCAGAGAAACATTTGCACAAAGATAATTTAAACTGGAAGAGACACACTTATCACACATCTAACAACAATCTATTATCGATGCAACATGAGCCAGACTCTAACTTTTGTGCACAAATAACAAGAATTCTAACAGAAGGAAATGTCGTTTGCACTTGTATTTATCTGAAAATAAAAGATTTGTGTGGTGATTATCTATGGAATCATCAGCTTTAATGACAACAGATGAACATACTCATCCAGTTTCGGACGTTGAGGAAACTTTGCTCGTTTGTGAGGTCAAACAGGAGGAGGAAACCCATGGCATCCCTGAAGAATGCTGTCGTCAAACTCCGAAACCTTAAATCATTCAGAAAAGTCTTCATGAGAAATGTAATTACTTTTGATAAAGACACATCTAAAACTGATATGGGAGTTCAGTAAGGGGATTAAGTGCTTCATGTACCTCTCCTGTCCGGCAGTGTCCCAAAGCTGCATGTGGATCTTCTGCCCTCGAACTGAGGATCCATCTTGACCTGAGGATTTGTAGACCTGAGAGAAAAAAAAGAAAAACCTAAGGTCAAAAACTATCATGACCTTATCACATCATCATCCTGTTGTGGGAACACGATTAAGAGCACTTGCCTCCACTGGAAAAGTACAACTGGGGACATGAAAGACAAAAATACCTGGCAACACCCATCCAGTTACTCATGTTAAATAATTACATAAATTATCTTAATAGGTTAGCTGAATGTTGATTAGATTAGAGTTCAGTTAAGCTTTTGATATTTGTTTGAGTTGTAGCAGGAAGTCAGAGGAGGGCAACCAACGGCCAGGCCTCAAGCAGTAGCTCCTGTTGCTATGTTGGTAGTATTGTTGTATCTGCTGCAGACCAGAGTTTACTCAGCTACTGAGAGCATTGAGCTCACCGGAGAAGTGTGGTGGGGAGAAAACACTTATACAAATATAAATAGGCTTCAAGGCTGTTCAATTGGAAACGACTGCAAGAGTCATCAAATCTGTTTAAATATGTGTTTGTATGTATCCAAGCCTTGTGTTGTGATCTCACACAATGTCCTATTGTGTGTGGACTCCGTATCTATTTCTACACCATTAGTCTCTGTCAATCAAATATCAAAATCAGTATCTACATACATGTTCAAGCAGAATAAAACACTCATAAAAGCTTTCTTGTTTATGCATGAATAAATAAGAAATACCCTGTTTTTCAGTGCTGTAAAAGATTTAGCAACCCAAATTATTATAGAAAAACATTTCTAATGAGCAGCATTAATCTGTTATTTGATAGTAAAATATATGTCTTTTGTTTTTATTGTTCCATCCTCATCTAACAGTTCTGAGACGGACTTTAATAAAAAGTGCCCAGTGTTATTTCAAATTTAATTCCTAATAATATTCTCCACATGTCTTCTATCACCTCTTCATCAGTTCAACAAACATTTTCCTCAACCAGCAACCAGAGGACGGGCTAGGGGGATGTTTGAAGTCATATTGTAATTAATTATTGTGCTTTAACCATGACAACTATTTGTGGCATTTAAAAAGAGCTGCTCTGAAAGTGGAGATTTCATAGTTAATGCAACTTTTCAAATCAACTTACTTTGGAAGATATTCTCATGCAGCAATAACCTGCTGTGAATTTTAATAACAACCTATGAAAGACGTGAAATGAAGAGAAATTCAGTAAGTAAACAGAACTGACTGTTAATGTCCTGTATCGTCGTGATAAAACCATTAGTCAGGCACATTCCTGCAGGAGGAGGCCAGCAGCATTAGAGCCGGAGTACTGAGTAAATATGAACACGGCTCAGCTGTTTGCCAATGGTATGAAGTGTTTATTCTTAAGGAGGGTTCTGCTCACCGACATCAGTCAGTGCTCAGATTTCTGTTGCAACCTTCATCAGTAGTCTTTTGTTACACTGGTCTTACTTAATGGTGTAGGAATGCGTTAAAGCTCTTAATTAGGCAGCAACAAGAGCTTGTGGAAACATTTAGAAACAAGGAAATGAGTGGAACGTAAAATCCACGTGTGCTTTTACTGCGCTAACAACTCCACTCTATCCTTTATTTTATTCAAAGGCGATTGAACCTACCACTCGTTTTTCTCTGAAGTCTATCCCAACTGTGGTGATGAACTTGGAGTTAAACGTGCCATCTGTGTATTGGTAGAGGAAGCTGGTTTTTCCCACGCCGGAGTCACCGAGGGCTAGGAATTTGATGAGGTAATCATAGTCCCCATCCGACATTGTGAGTCCTTATTATCTGAAACGCACAAACAAAACAAATCAACAATCACACGCGGTGCCACAGAAATATATCTGAAATTGAAAACCCTAATAATCTATTTATTGCTTATCCAAGCAATTAAACATCAGCCAACCTTGGACATCGATGTAATTATTGATAATTAAATAATAAAGTGACAAACTATATTTTTAAAGGTCAATAGATCTAATGAAGAAAACAAAACCGACAATGAAGTGATGCTACAACATCTGTCTGTGTAGTGTCAAAATGTTATTTACAGTTTTTATTTAAAACTACTTATATAAACTATAAGCTATTAAAATACAGTTTGTACAGCACACAGTCCTGTGAGTCAATATATTTGTCTCCAAACACATAATGAAAACACTTTTTCTTATTATATGTTGAACAAACAATAACGATAATACTGCCTATCATCTTCAAACATGTTCCTTCCTCGTTCTGGTTCAGGTCAACAGACAATTTGCAGGTTTACATCCATGTCCGTTCAGACTAATTCACGCAGTAGAGCAATGGAAAGAATATCGGTTCAATACAAACAACCACAGTTCAGAGGTGGAAAAATGGAAATATGGTCACCATCTCCCCTTGTGTTAGTGCAGAACATTACGATGTCACCGTGATGTTGACATTTGCACAATTCGTGTTAAATGGCAGAACTCCATTTTATCCCATTTAATATTTGTGTGAAATTGTCCTAACGACTATGTAACAGTAACAGTTATGGCCCAAAAAATGTGTTCATCAGCTCATCCTCGGGTCTGACTGAGTGTTTGTTACAGAGGTGATGCCATTTCCTCTACGCCCCTCAGAATATCACGCTCATAAGAGGGACTCAGTCAGTACTGACATCATGAACGTAGTGTGTAACATCCTTTACTCTAGTGTTATGAAAGACCTGCGCAGCGTCCACCGCACGCTGCTGTGGGCTAATGTGTGTAACGCAATATCTGTTTTGTGTTGCTGACACAGTGACAGGAAGCATTTAAAATTCACAGTCACACAACAAAACAGAAAACACTTGAGTTTTGTCTCCTTAAAACAACATCCAGAAATTAGTAGAGTGAAGTATTACACAGTAAATGCTTAATTCATTTTAGCTAAGGATCTAAGTATGACATATTTTCTTACATTTACACATGGAGTTAGAGCAGGATCCTTTGATATGTACTTGATGCAACATTCTTGTTAGTAACGGTCGAATGATTCTGATCAAAACAATCAGGAGAGAGCGCGGACGCATCATGTGACCACTGCACAGAAAAGTATTCAGACAAGTCTTAAATTCTCTCCATGTAAAACCCACTGGACCTTTCATCTGGAGACATAAGCTGCTTAAGGTCTCGTGCAAAATCAAGATGCATGATAAATGTGGTCAGATGGAAACAGCATCTTCACGAACTGAGCTCAGCCCAACGAACCCTGGAACATGTTAGACTTTTATTTAAATCCTTTAAAAGCCATAGTTCTTCTCCATCCGAGCTGCTCGACTTTAGGCCACCCTGAGACAACTTCTGGAAACTCCTGCTATAATGCAATGATTATTTGTGTTTGACATTCCTCATTTTTTTAACAATATCCTTTCAGGTTCCTGCTTTGACTTGATAAACTTTCCTTTCTTATCTCATTACCTGATTACTGATCTTATGATTTACAGTAGGGAGCCAGTTTCTAACTCTGCTTTACTGATATATAATGATTATCTTCGCCAGGGAGGTTATGTTTTCACCCCTGTCTGTTTGTAAACAAGATTGCATAAAAACAACAGAACGGATTTCCAGAGAACTTGGGGGCAGGATGTGGTATGAGTCAGGGAAGGATCTGTTGGATCGCAGATCAGATCTTCAACATTGCATCATGTTCTTTAACCATTTTCACCATTTCCCAAGGGTATAATTAGTGGATGTCGATGAAAATGATCTCTATGTACAAGTGTGTGAAATGACAGCTTGGCCTCTGGTTTACATTTTACTTTCTCACTGTGAGGCAAAGCAACCACAAATCCCTAGCTGGTCACATGTTCCCCTTAAATAACCTCCCTCTCCATAAACTGTCACTGTACAGTGTAACATTGCGAAGCAGCTCTGTGTCACTGAGTGAAAACCACATTCCTCAGATCTTTACATGCATCTTCAAATTGACATGTGAGCAAGAACGCTAACTTAAAACTTTCCGTCTCATTGGATCTTTCGGTACACCACTTTCCTCTTGCCTTTCATTCAAAAGGCACTGCCAGCAAGTACAACATGCCAATTTATTAGGTACACCTAGTAAATGCTGCATTTGTTGCTGCTATAATGTTCAGTTTTGATGAAAATGATATGTTGATTCACATTTATGATCATTATGGACGTGGCAGTTTGTGTGTAACAATTTTCTTAGGTTTATGACTCTATAAATGTTGTTGAGTCCATTTATATCAACACGGACCAGCCTCCCACCTGATCATAAAGTGAGATCTGTGTCCGTCTGAAGTTGTTTCACTAACACCTCAACATTATAAACTCC
The DNA here is from genome assembly GCA_038501795.1 of Pseudopleuronectes americanus. Lineage (NCBI taxonomy): Eukaryota > Metazoa > Chordata > Actinopteri > Pleuronectiformes > Pleuronectidae > Pseudopleuronectes > Pseudopleuronectes americanus. The sequence goes on from CM076716.1 coordinate 15,796,534, forward strand.
ACAAAGGGAGCATTTATTATTTTAGCCTTTTGTACCCAATAGACAAATCAAAATGTGAGTGTGAAAAAAGCTATTTTCATACATTGTGTGGTGGAATAGTCTTGTTTAAAGAGCTTAGTTATATAGTGATCCGACAACTGAGGGTCAAATTAATCTGCACATATAAATAACTAGACTATGTTACTCTTATCAGTATTTAAAATCCTGACACAAGCTTAAGTAACACATGTTGTGTGGTTCCGTATAAACAGGCCCTGGAAGTGACGCAGTAAAGCTAAACCACACACATGCAGATTGTGTCAGCAAACTTCTGCAGACTTTAATCAGGCTTTGCAGACGACTCTGCTAGAAAACAACAGATATATTTATTTGCAAAGCCGTTTACTCACATCGCACTTCTCAGCTCGATCTCATCTTTGAAAGGGAAGTGAGCTCTGATGGAGAGTGTGATCTTGTGAGACGTAGGAAAACACAGAGTCTAGTCCTCTTTACAGCCTTAACACAAACCTGTCTGAAACAACAACAACCTCACCTGCCTTGTGAACATAAACCCAACAGAGCTGGTGAGAAAATAAAAAGAGACAAGAAGACGTTCAGAAAACTCCTGACTGTTCTGCAGATTGCCATCTTGATAAATCAACTTTAATTATTACTTTAAATACGTTAGGAATCATGAAGGATAAATTATAGTCTTATAATGCAGAACGTGCCCTTAAGAGGAAAATGCCTCACAAGCATCTGGCCTAAATTGATCGGTGTTTTTACTGACAAATAGAACTTTTCTATCCAGGAAGGAAGCGACGTCTTCAGGCTGGTGAGATGCTCCGTGTGGCAGATAGTATCAGCTCTGCAGATATCTTTTGACAAAGCATATTGTCTTTTCAATTAAAGTATGTTGCGTATTACAACTGAGAGGATAGAAATGTAATATTAACGAAAAGGAATGCAATATTTATTTCTTCTCAAAGCCGATTAGCTTAAACACCATGAAAAACTAACACCGTGTGATGTATGTAGTACATCTTTAGAAATGATCATCGCTCAATTTGACAGAATGATGCTGACAGAGTTACCGTCGGTGCTGATAATGAATCAGGGGTAAAATATGCAAGTCTTAAAAAACGACTACAAACTAATCAATGATCAATAAGTACAATGTGCAGAAAGAGGGAGAGGCAGAGACCAACAGCTTCCCACAACGCATTTTGGCCTCGAGTGTAATAATGCCCTGAGTGCAAAGACTGAATAATAGTATTTACATCAACATCAACATCACCCTGTGATGCAGCTGCATTTGCAGTATTAACGTGTGAATGTAAATCCATGTCTGCATTGACCACCAAGGGTGTAGGCAGACTGAATGTTGGTATTTTCCTAAATAACATGAGTTCTGTAATCTACACCTGTGAGCAGGACTCCACCATGTTGGACTGTCCAAATCAGAAGCAGCAGAAATGGACTTGTGTGTGTTATCATTTTTATGTTTTTCTGTCCTATGATTCTTTATCTGTAACTTATTAAAAATGTCCTCTATCTTGGCCAGAACGCTTGGAACAAATGTTGAATTGGTCCTAATGAAAAGTAAGTTGTTATGAAATATTGGAAATCTCTGAAACCCTCACTATCCTTGTCTGCCGGTCTAAATGGTACTATGTTTTCCCTGAGCCTTAAAAAGATTAAATAAGCACTTTGAGGATGGAGGGATCATTTCATTAGGACATAGCAACCTTTCGTTTCATATTTTAATAACCTGCCTGTTTTCCTCCTGATTAGGGGATCACTCTGTACACCCCTTGTCTGATTGACCCACCATTGGACTGTTGTGATCATCCTGTCAAGAGGGAGTTTGAACTTTTGCCGTCAGGCCGCAGTTACAGGCCTGTTCAGTAGACAAAAATACTTGTGTAAATGCTATTGATATGCTCAACAGAAATTAGCTGTTTGCTTGTTTTTTCTAAAAATATCTGGTTGTTGATGGCATCTGCTCTACATATTTGTGATTCGAAAGAATTTTCCATTTCCTTGTAATTGCTTGAATATGTTTTTATTGTGGATGCTGTTGCTGGTGTTGTCTCTGTGTTTTTGTCTCTTTGCGAACTCCTGCTGCACAAATAATTTCCCGTTGTGGGAAAATAAAGAAAAAGATAAGAAAGACGAGATGAAGATAATACTGTTGTGTTGTAGGAAAAGTAAATCCTTAAGTTTAAATTGTGGCTAACAGTGGGTGGGTTTATTTGCTGGTTTGTTGGACATGCCTCATTTGTTAGATATGCTAATATATTAATATACATTTTTAAATACTGAACCTGTTCCCCTGTATTCCACATGTCTCTATCGAGAAAATGAAGAAAGAATTCAAACATATCATCTCTACAGCCCTTTCCTGTGTAAATAGAGTTTTAAAAAGCAGAAGTTGGGAAGCTCTGAGCTGCACCTCGCTATCTGTTGGGCAAACTCCTGCAGTGGGAGTGAACCTGGTAGCTGTGATTAGCAGGCGTGTATACCCACCAGCAGACAGCAAACACAAAGCAGGGAGGAGTGGAGGAGTGGAGGACCCACCCTGGGCAGCCGTCCAACACAGAGGCTGGCAGCTACCAGGGAAAATCCGGATATGCACATACCACTAACTTCAGCTTAACTCCACCAGAGGAGAAGGGTGCAGCACTAAGATGATGAGAACTTACTTGGAAAGACTTTAAGCATGTGAACACCCAGCATCTTTAAAAGCTAAATATCTGCTAAGGAAAATACCTGAGGGCTTATCTGCAAACAAACAAACAAACAAACAAACACTAAAATCAATAAAGTGGAACACAAAGAAAGTCTAATGACCCTCAGCTGGTCCTCATGTGGTTGCCAGTGCTGGTCAGGTGACCTCTCAACCAGGAAATAATCACCTTTTTAAAAACTAAATATGGATTCCTGAACTTAAAGTAAAAACGTGTCTGATCCTCTGCCACACGTACATGTGAACACACGCGCCTCCGACCAGTGACAAATATGAAATCTACTAGAAGAGACACGTTTCCACTGGTGTGAGTGGTTGTGATCACTGCTATTGAGCAAGTGTGGAGGAGAAGTGGAGCGGAGGATGATAAGCAGGTGGAGAAATGTTCCCACAGCTCTGGCTGATAAACCGCGGCCCAGGCGACATGACAGCGGGGCTGGTAGAAGCCAGAAGAGAGAGATAAGAGTGTGATAAAGTTACAGGAGAAGTTTCCAGAGCGAGGCTCACTCCTGACAGATGCTACAGTCTGCTCTCCGTCTGCGTTCGTCATGTTATTTCCTGAAAACAGTGTGAACACTCACCGGCCCCGGGGCGTCGCTGCTGCTGCTCTGGGTCCTGGGGAAGTGGATTTCACGTCTTCAGAAGTAGTAACAAAGAGCTGGACAGTAAATGGAGGAGTTCTTCACTCTGAGAGTCGCCTGTGATCCATGAGTCGACTGCTGCTGCTTCACTAACACTGAACTCCAGCTCCTCTCTGTCTCCGACACTCAGCTCCTCCCCACGGAGCGATCACTCACAGCCGGATGAGTGAAGGGGAAACGGGCGGTGCAACACTTGTGACAACCAGAGCTGCTGCTCCTCCACTGTAATAATACACGTTGTGTCCCTAACATTACAAAAGAGAGATCGCCATCTCGACTGTATTCAGGTGACAAGTCTTTAACCTCAGATCATCAGCTTTGTTTGTTGGGATATACACTCTCTCACTCTGTTAGTTTACTACAATTCCAACTCTTTCCACTTTACAATAGGGAAATTACACTTCACTCTAATGCTCTGCAGCATTCATAAAATATCCTTCACCAGAAATAAATATATATATTTTGAATTAAATTAAATTAAATTAAAAATAATATAAAAACAATTAAATTTAAAAAAAAACTGCGCACGCACATCCTGCGCAGAAGCCCATTGCGCACATTCTGCGCAGAAGCCTACTGCGCACATTCTGCGCAGAAGCCCATTGCGCACATTCTGCGCAGAAGCCCATTGCGCAGAAATTGCGCGCGCAGTTTTTTTATTTTTTTTATTTAATTTAAATTGACATGGTGTAAGATATTTTGCAATTAATAAGAAATTTAATTCTCTGTCAATATTAAGATGTCAATATATTGCTGGAATGGAGATGGGAGAGAGTGGGGATTGAACCTGGGACCTTCTTAATTGAGAAAGGTCACGCTATCGACTAGGCCAAACCACCTGCTGTTCCCGAGAGGAACTAAGCACTCTAAGAGTATAGAGAAATTATCGTGCATGTGTCCTTGTCATTCTATTCTGCAAAGCTTCAGAGAAAATATTTTCTACTTTTCTACATATATTTGACTGCCTTACTTAAAAGATACTTTTTATAATTTTGGATTTTAGATACTGGATGATATAACATGCTTTAAAAACCTATTGTTAGAGAATAAACCAGTAGGGGCCAGCCTTGTCTTCTGACGCCTTTCAAGAATCACAGCCTGCTGCTGCTTGTTTCCATGTGATGTCCTGAGGCTGCCCCCTGCTGGTTGCTGGATTCCTCTGCATTCCAGCTGTCGTCCTGAATGAGCTTTGCTAATGAGAGAATACTGCATAGTCACATGCAGTATGCGATGAGAGCACAGCATCCTGGTTTAAATGTTACTATCAACACATCTCCTTTGGTACTATGTGTGCAACAAGCATACTGTGTCAGGGTGAACATTTTAATTAATTCCACTGCATACAGTACAAGCGACACAAACGTTTTGTACTAACATGAGAAAACTTCCTTCAAAGTCATACAAAACACAATATGGATGATGGGTACACAGTTGTAGCGATGGTAGATACTTGTGTATTCAAAACAAATAAGCTGTTAAAAGACCTACCTCTCAGTAACCATCAATTAGATAAACTACAGGTTTATTAGAAGAATGTAGATAAACCATTAATATTAGAAGAAGAGAATTTCTTTCTCAAACAGAGAAACTGTCTCTGTTTACACCTTAATGTAAACAGAGACAGAGGCCGCCATGTTATTTACAGTAGTCCAAACTAAAAAATTAAATATCTTTTGAGTTTTTATCATAAACTGAAGGCTACCACAGGTAGACACAACATGCAGCTGCACCAGTAGATGGCGCTAAATTCTACACACTGAACCTTTAAATGGTGATTTAATTTGTAATTTGAAAAATATTTTGTTGTTTGGGGACTAATAAATAGTTTGATAACGTTTACATATATCATCAGCTTTATCGACTGTATGTTAAACCTTATGTGTAACAAGCACAAATGATCCGACAGATACCTCGGACATGATCTTGCCCTGTTTGGCGAGCGGAAGCCATAATTCAGCCTCTGGATACACTACTCTAGACTCAAATTAATTATAAATATGAAATACCAGTCTGTCTGGAAATTGGTGAGGCCATGAAGAGGTCATATCCTACTCTGACCTCAGTGTAAGCTCATCCTTCTGTTCAACAATGTTTATATTGTGTAACTCTTTCACATTTGAGTTCTACTTCTTCCACCAAAAGACTTTCTTCACCCCTGAAATTTACAATAGTTTATGATTTGAAGAACAAAATTTCATACATTTTTAGGCTTATCTGAACCACTGTGGGGAAAAAATATTAGAAATCTTGTAAAGGAGCCAAGTCGCTGGAATACTTCCAGGTTTTGGCTGAGGTACAAACATCTTTAATCATGAATGCCTGCTGGTCACTCACGACTGTGGCTTTACAAAGCTTTCAGTTGAGCTTTAAAAGATATTTAGACTCAGGCCAATCCTAATTGTAATCTTTTTGGTTCAAGGCTAAATAAATTAAGACAAATGTGAGTTTTGTCTCCCGTTGTAAGATTTGGATTTCCATGAAAACAAGTCAAATTATCAATTATTTTATTCTGTACATTTACAACTACACAGAGCACATTTATCCACACAGGTCTTGTCTTTTGTTCGGCCTCCAGCACTAACAGTCCGGTGTTGTTTTCCTGGCTTCTTTCTGTGAAGTGATGATTTATTTCAGTCTGTTTCTGTCTCTTTCTTCGTCTCTCCCGGGTTTTGCTTACTTGACTTTTTCAGCATCGGCTCAAAAAAAGGTCTGTAGATATATAAACCTCCAGCAACTCCGAGCAGCATGGCCAAGGCCATCTGTGGGAAAGGTACTCTTCGTCTAAACATGACTCCTTTAGTCTGGTGTCGTCTTGAGATACCAGATGATCCTAAAAGAAAAAGGAAGAGGTGTTATTAAAGATATTGCAAAATATTCATCATAAATTGTTGCTTTGATATTGTTAGAGCATCTCCATACAGTGCAGGTTAACTGGTGTGCTGCTGGCTGAGACAAGTTTTTGAAATCATATCCAGTGCTATCATATTGTATTTCTTTATGAACAAGAGTGTTAAAAACTCCTTAAATCACAGAATACTGTTAATCCTCCACGCCTGGTACTTTCTACAGATGCCTGCAAAAGTAGACTGACACACAGTCACAGTGCAGCTGGAAACACTGAAATATCGCTGTTTTATAATAGACACAATTCAAGATCTTATCATGTTTGTTGAACCATAAACAGTCAAGACTCATGATAACTAAAACCGGATAACGGCTACTATCTGACATACATTACTAAGCGTGTGTATCCTTTAGAGGTTGAAATGGAGTCTTTATTTAAGAATAAAGTAGTGTGATAACTTTATTCTATATTTTCGAGCTGTATTTTGTAATTTATGTATTTAATTTTGTATACACTAACCTACAGGTCTTAACAAGAACTATAAAAAGTCCTTTCACGGATTAGTTGACCAGCTGAAAGACAACTGACACTTTACATTTTTCACGCTTACATGCTAAATACCCTTTTTTCAGCTTCTCAAATATGAAGATGAGCCGTTTTGCCTTGTTTATATCATTGGACATGAGGACAGAGCCCCTGCAAGCTTGATAATTTCCTGTCGGTTGAACCTGAATTAAAGTCAAACGAGACATTTTAACAGTTCGTGAAGGATTCTCTGGAGCAGTTCAAACTCACCGACGAGGCGGTTTGTTGGGGGCGTCTGTCAAACACACACACACCCAAACCGAAAGAGGCACGTGCAGGAGGACACATGAACCAGATCCTCCAAGATCACAACACACAGCAGCCGAATGCGTTCTTCTTCTGCTGTGACCCCGGGCAGAGCAACTAAGTGCAGCTCGCCACCTGCTGGAGGAAACAGGAACAGGAATCTTTCCTTATAAAAGGAAATAATCCTTTTATTATTATTAGTACTATAAAAGGAAAGATTCCTTTTATAGTAATAATAGTTACTTAGTGATAGTTATTAGTATCGTCATTGTTAATATTCTTGTTAATATTATTATTTCAGTCTGGGTGTCCAACGTAGGTGAAGAGAAGACCTACCTAGTTTGTGCCTCAGGGCCCAGAGTTTTATAATCTGACAGTGTTTGACTACAGATGGAAGTGACCCGGCCCAAATGTTTCTGAGGCTTATAATAATAATGATTAAAAAAAGGGAACCTTTGGAGCAGTTTGTTGTTCCAAGCTTTTATTTTGAACTCGGGAAGCATAGTTCCACCGGAAGCCGGGCTGAATGCGGAAGCGCTAAGGTCGTGGCGTGTTGTTTTGAAGTGTGCGTGAATTGAGAGTCGTTTATTTGAAAATGTTAAAGTTGAGTTGTGTTGGTTGAATAAATGAAAAGTAGGATTCACGTGGTTCGCCCTCATCAGCGGTTATTTCACGTGTTTTGACGTGTTTATGAGGAGCTGCGTGTGATTGGCTGGAGTTTATTCTCTGTCTCACTGCCTGACAGGTGATATACACACACACACACAGAGAGAGAGACACACACACACACAGACACACACACGCACACAACATGTCCTGATGGAGAACATCCCAACACGTCTGAGGTTCGCCAACAAATTGGAAAATGTGAAACTGCGGAAGAGAAAATCTCAGCTGTACCTGAAGGAAGAAGAATGTCCACTGAACGATGGTGAGGCTTTTATTTTGACACATTTAACGATGAACATGAGCAACAAGGATGAACTTCACATTCAATCAGACTTTATACAAGTTTAGCTGCTTTACAGCTCTTGTTGCACTCACCTGTCCAAGTAGGATTTTCTCACAAAACGAACTTTGATGATCTTAAACTATGACTTAATTACACTACAAAAATAATATTAGTTGTGATTATACTATATCATAATCATATATGCTTTTTGTTACTCTTCTGTTACTTCTGTTATGTGTTATTAGAGAATATATGATAAAATAATAAATAAATAATATAATTTATACCATACAAATTATCTCTACTTCAACTCACTGTAAATGTATCTATTCACATTAATTTACAGTTACTCATTTGGGTGATTTTTCTCTACAATTTCCACTAATACACTTTTGATTAAGTCAGAATTTAACTGGAGGACGTTTTACTTGAAATACAGTATTTTTACATTGTAGTATTGGTTGTTTACCACATATATGTATATATATATTAGAAGTATTAAGTCAGCTATATGATGAAAATTACGTTGTTTTTTTTCTCTGCACCCTCCAGTTAAACTTAGAGCCAAAGTTATTGGCTTTTGTGTCGCGTTCAGGGTCATCAACTGCTTCCTGGTTCAGACCAGCTTCGTCCCTGATGAGTACTGGCAGTCTCTGGAGGTTTCCCATCGTATGGTCTTCAAATATCCTTTTGGTTAAATTGTCTGAGTGGGACTGTGCTGCCTGACCAAAGTTTTTTTTAAAGCCTTTCATATTTTTTTATGTAAAATGAAAACATAAATGTTTATTCTGTAAAATTAATTAATTTCGTCAAGCTAGTTACAGCTTCATCACCCATCAGATTAGATTGTTATTGCTGTGCTGTTACAACCTTAACAGTCTGACTTATGGGTATCTGACCTGGGAGTGGAAGGAAGGAATAAGAGGATTCTCCTATCCCCTCGTCTTTGCTTTCATATTCAAGATATTACACTTCTTTAACCTCGACTCGGTCCAACTCCTGGTTAGTTCACATATCTCCATATGCAGACAGTTGTTTTTTAAATTAGACATTTTTAGGTCTTACTAAACTTGTTCCCTCCTGGCTCTGCAGAAATGGCTTCCCCGAATATTCCAAGCGCTCCTTGCGGCGTTTGCTGACGTTAAATTCTTCTTCCTCGTCCGAACGCTGGAAAGTCGGGACGTTGCAAAATGGATGGTGAGCCGTGTGTCACTCACTGCACTTCACTCCGACAGAAACAGTGTCTGCTCACATCTTATGCTGCAAGTGCACATGTCAGACAATAATTTCTTTATTTGATTTTAGGAAAAGACACATCTTCAGAAAGTGTATTACTGTAGTAAATCATGAACACAAAAAACACAAGATCATAAGTGCACCAAACATGATGATAAGCAATAATGTAATTTTTCTCCAACTGAGCCTTTAGAGTTTAGTTTGGTATTTTCTTCTCTAGATTTCATCAGTTTGTTTAGAAACATGTCTTTTTGTTTTCATGTGCAGTTCTTCTGCCAACTGTGCTCGTGGTTCACGTGGTTCTGCTGCACCAGGACTCTGACTAACAGCATGGAGACCACCCTCACCTGTTTGGCTCTGTTTTACTTCCCTCTGCCCGGCTCCAAAACCCACAGCAGGTCTTTGTTTGTTTGTTAATATCTCTTTTTTTATTTGCCCTTAATCTCCAACATAAAAAAAACTGACCACATGCCATTGGTGTTGTTTTTTTTTCCAGCAAAAAATATTTGACCCTAGTTGCCTTGGCCGTCATTTTTCGTCCCACGGTGTTGATCGTCTGGTTTCCGCTGCTGATTTACCATTTCTATCAGGAAAAGAACAAACTGAGACTCATGACTCATGTCATCATTCCCATTGGGTTTGTACTTTCACTCTTAGTTTCCACTTCAACATAGTTTCTCCTCCTTTCTTGATTACACTTTTGTTTTGTCTTATTTTCAGGGCCTTGGCTTTGGTGATTTCAACAGTGATTGACTGTGTGTTCTATGAAAAGGTAAAACTGCAAAAACTTATCCACTAGCTGCCGCTCATGAAGTCAGACTGTTTGTACCAGTTGCTCTCTGTGTTTTCCAGTGGACCATGGTGCAGTTCAACTTCCTGAAGTTTAACATCTTTCACGGTGTGGCAGATTTCTACGGCTCCCACCCCTGGCACTGGTACTTCACTCAGGGCTTTGCCGTCGTCCTCGGCCCTCATCTTCCCCTCTTTCTTCACGGCTGCACCCTGGCCTTCAGAAGATACAAAATCCTGTTGGCAGCAGTCGTGTGGACCGTTGTGGTTTACAGGTAAAAGGATAAATTGTTTGTTCACGTTCATTGGCCTGAAATTATAAACTTACACTTAAGAATAAATAAGAGAATCTACTCTTCATATGCCCAGTTTACATTCTTAAAAAATCCTCACGTCTTGATTGATTTTTTTCTGCAAAAGCACAATAGATTTATTGTGTAGTTTTGTTTATTTGTGTAAAAATGTAATAACTGTACTGCTGGTTTGTTTTCACTCAGTTCAACACAAACTAAATTGAGACCCACACATAAAAATAATACACTTTTACAGTGCTAGTGGTCATAAACCTCACAAGGTGCCTTCAAAGGTTACATCAGGTAACATCCATTCTGGGCTACTGTAGAAACATGGTGGTGGTGAAGCAGGTTTGCTCCTGATGTAAATATCAAAGGCTCATTCTTGAATTACGAAAAGATAATGATAATTCGTTTCAGGCGATACTAGACAAATGAAAACAATATTTGTATTTCATTCAGTTTTTGTGGATAGAGCCTCTAAATCCTGCACACTGGACCTTTAAGGGCATATGTTGTTATGAGCAGGTGGATGAGTAGTTCCTGGTTTATTCTCCACAAACAAACTTGATCTTGACTCCTTTGTGTCAGTTTGCTTCCTCACAAGGAGTTCAGGTTCATCTATCCTGTGCTGCCTTTCTGTATGATCTTCTGTGGTAAGTTCCCACTTTCATTTTAAAATCTTTTTACCGGACTGACAGTCATGTGTGGGTTTAATCCAAGGTTCTCTCTGCTTCACCTCCACATCAGGGATGTCTTTGGCTAATTTGAAATCATGGCGTCGAGCTGCAGCGTTCGCCTTGTTAGCGTCCAACCTAGTTCCAGCTCTCTACACCGGCCTGATCCACCAACGAGGAACTCTGGATGTCATGAGCCACCTCCAGACGCTTTGTGAGGCCGGCGGCGTGTCTTCGCCTCCGCAGCCGGACGTCCTCTTCCTCATGCCCTGTCACTCAACACCTTACTACAGGTACATCCTGATATTTAGGAGTTTTTGTTTTGATGAAATTCCGATCATATATAACAGCAGCTGATTCTTCTCTCTCCTTGCAGCCACGTCCACTGCCCCATAAACATGAGGTTTCTCGAGTGTCCTCCGGATCTCGGAGAGGACGGTTACGTGGATGAAGCAGACAGATTCTACGAGGATCCTCTTCACTGGCTCAGAACTTCGTTTCCATATAAATCCTCTCTGCCCACCCACCTGGTTTTCTTTGATGTATTGGAAAAGGTGAAGTATTAACTCACATTTCTGCATGTAGATATTCATGCTTCACTTCACAGTTGCTCACACGTTTTTTTGTTGTTGTAGGAAATCTCAGTGTTTTTAAAAGGGAACAACTTTTTGAAGACGACAGAAATATTTCACACTCAGTTTCCCGAGGGAAGAGTTGGAGGAAGCATCTTTATTTATGAAAGGCACTGACAAACACTGCAACAACGGAAATTCCTCTCAGAGAATATTGTATTGATTTCATACGGAAATAAATATTTTTGACTCAGATGTCGTCTTGAATCTTCACTTGTCAGATGTGTGTGATTTCATTGGTTCTAATTCAATTTGGCGTCTTTATTTTTAACTTAACTTACTAAAAGTAAAGTAAAAGTTCCAAGCGCAGTTAAAACAAGCTTACGGTGGAATGTTAGAAAACTTTTAACTCTGAAAGGAAATTAAAACCAATCCACACAAAACAGTTTTTGTAGCAGCAAATTAAAACAACTATATGACTGTACATGGGAAGCATCCTCTATGTGGATGTTGATTTTCCATTTGTTTAACAAAGCACAATAAATAATTTCTGCTTAATATTTAAAAACAAAGGTGCTGTGGTTGACGAGGAGCATCAGTGGTGTTTCTGAATTAAATCCTGGAAAATAAGTGTTTAACATTTGTAAACATTAACCGATGTTACCAATGTGCAGATGACAGAAGAAATGCCTCATCTGTCATTCAAACCAAATGATGACTTCATTAATCGCAGAACAGCTCCAGGACGTTCAGTAGCATTAAAAAAGTTAATATTGTGCAAACTTACAAAAAAAAAGCGACTTTGCATCGTAATACAAAAAAGAAAAACGAGAACCTACAACTATAACAATAAACCAGCTGAGATGTTTTCAGTACTTGGGATCAAACGGCATCGGACCCAGTTCTATTTTGACATCAGCCATGTGTCTGTCTGTGTTTCTTCCTGATCGGCTCCACTTGCGTTCACTCTGTGCTCGGGATCTGGCTTTCTGCTCCTTACGTTGATGATGCTTTGACCGGGTCTCCTCCTTTGAGTCTGCGTCAGGTCTTTCAAACGGCCCACTGTGGGAATCCAACACAAAACAGAGTTAAACTCATGATCACCCACAAGCTGCAGCATGATTATTGAAAACGGGGGCAGGAGGTGCAACAGTCATAACTAAAGTTTTTAAGACCTTTATAGATGCCACTGAAAACCGCCTCATTGATCTCCCTTGTCCCAAGTTTAAAAGACTTTTGACACAGTACAGTTTGCTGCATAAGCACATCCTGGTACTGATTGTAATTACCACGAGTACATGTATCATTGTCGAGCTGCCTGTCATTATCCTGCATTTCTCAATGTTCATAAACTATGTTATAGGCTGGACAGAAAGCAAGTTTAACCTTTAGCAGAGTTGAGAACCTAACTAAGCGAAAGAAATCTGTGGAGGTGACGTGCCTCCAAAGTACCCCCATCCAATTTGAATTTAAGACAGATCTGACACCACCTTGTTAATTATGAACAGTTAAGAAGTATTTTAGTCCTGAAAATAAGTTGCGTGATCCAGAGGCCAGTTAACAGTTTGTGAGGTTATATCTATTCATTTCAAGGGAAATTCATGTATGTGTAAGGTGTAAAGGTTTTCTGAAAAAAATGGAGCTGGGCATGAATAACCTTGCACTTTGACTGGTTGTAAGAAAAGACAGTTTATCAACATGGCTAAAGAAGACGTACCTCGGTCTATAGCTTTTTGTGTAAACCTCTCCGAAGAGGCGCCTGTACACAAAGTCATCCAGGTCTCTGAACGTGTCATCGTGGAGCCCTTGGTACTCGTGCATGTCCGCCAGATAGTCCTCCACACCGCTGACAAAGTCTGTGAAGAGCATCTGGTCGTGGATGAAGACCCCGTTGTGGAAGAAGTTGTTGACGAACAGCTCCAGCTCTTTCCAGTGGTGGAAGTGGTCGACCTCCTGCTGCAGGAAGCTCTTCAGCAGCTGGTGGAACTCGTCTGCTTTGATCGGCTCCATGGCTTTGTTGAAGAGACTCATGGACTCCTGGTAAGCGCAGTCAAAAACCCCAGAGCAGCCTTTCAGGTTGGCTTTCCGGCTGCTCGGACCTTGATCTTCATGCACTTTGTGCTCGTATTTGCGAGTGTTGTGGCTGCTGTGGAAGAAATCGTCAGATTTGTGCGCCTGTCTGTGATGAGGCTTGTTTAATCTGTGTTGCCATGACTCTTTTGAGTTCCTCTCATCACGTCTCTTGTGATAAAAGCCTCTGGCCTTGTTGATGAGAGTCGAAGCTGAATCCTTGAAGTTACTGAAAGTTGATTTGACAGAATCTGAAAACTTCCTCAGGTTCTCCTTCACGGCCTGTTTTGCTTTTTTTATCTGCTCTTTGTGGTGGTGGACAAACTCCTTGGTGGAGTTTTTCACAGCATCAAATGTCTCTTTGACTTTCCCTGCCATGCCCTTTTTAGGTTTCTTCACTTTGGACTCTGTGTCTCCTTTGGCTCGTTCATCTTTGGTCTCCAGGTACAGCCTCTCCCACAGGTCAGAACGCTGTTGTTCGAAGCTCAGTCTCTCCTCCAGCTCCAGCAGCCGTGACTGTAGCTCCTCTTCCTCTGACCCAGCCTCCTTTCCAGCTACGGGGATTTGACTTCTCAGAAGATTCAGCTCTCTCCTCAGCTCATCTGTCACCTTCCTCTCCTTGTCGAGCTTCTTCCTCAGTGTCTGAGTTTCAGCCTTTAATCCTTCCCTCTGGACGTGGATGTTTCGGATCTGCTGCTTCTCCTCTTCCAGCTGCTCTTGCAGCCTCTGGTTTTCTGACAGCAGCGAGTCGGCTCCAGCTCCCATCGTCTCCAGATCTCTGATCTTGGAGCGCAGGTTCCTCAGCTCCTCCTGTAACGTGGACAAAGACTTTTCCTCACGTGCCAGAGAGCTTTTCAGCTGCTGGTTTTCAGCTGCCAGCTTCTGCTGCTGTGCCACAACGTTGGTCTTCTCTTCAGCTTTCTGATGCAGCAACATCTCCAGGTCCTTTCTCTTGGCCTTAATGGGAAAAAGAAAGTGATGGCTTTTAAAGTGGTATTTACATTGTTTTATGAGCACATTTGCATATGTGTTACGTTACAAAAGCTATACACTAACTGCAGGTTACCTGAATGTGCTTCTGTTTAATGTTGATCTCCTGATTCTCTTTCTTCATCTTCTCAATCACGTCTGTGAGCAGTGAAATCATGTTTTGCTCATCCAGGTTTTTCAGGTTTCCCTTGTGAGCCTGAGAGAGAGAGAAAGGAAAAGGTAATGATCAATTACAATAATAATAATAATAATAATAATAATAGTAAACCTTTCAAAACATAGTTACAAGGTGAAAATATGAATTCAGTATCAGAGCAAGTATGTAAAAAAGAAAACGAAATTCAAAGATCTTTTTGTAAAAATATTTTAAGTCAAAATCTTCATTACAACCTTCACGTTTATTCTTTATTTATTGTATATCAGCAAAGTGGAAAATGGGTTTTCAAGTAACTGAATTATTTCTAGATACTTTGTCCAATACACAGTAGGCAGGCTCTAATAATGATGTTATAACTTCATATAATTTACTACAACATTATAAACTACATCATCAAGAATGACAAGAAATAAAACTGCACCTCTCTGACAAAATATTAACAGTAAGAACAAAATTCAGATAAACGGTTGGAATTATTAGTGATGTATTATAAGGGCTGTGTGAACAGCTTCAATATTTCTGGTCACTGTGTATTTTTTTCTGGTTGAAAGAGCAAGTTATTTATGAAAGACTCTTTTTGTAAAATCCATGATAAATAAATGTATTATTGTTGAACCAGTGATGTCACTGACCTGGTTTGTCAGAGGTTTCTCTCGAACATGCTGATGAAGCAGATCTCTCACACCATCGAGCCCATTCACTCCGATTTTCTCCACTGTTTTCCGTCTTTCTTGAATCTGGACTGTGCCTGTGACATTTGTAACACAACAAATCATTTACATACACAGCTAAATGTATTTATTTGCCCTAACCCAAGTTAAGAAATTACTGCTTGGGTAAATCTAAATGTGGTGAAGCAGCACTCTGCAGTGATCTCTGACATCTATAAAGTCAGAAGCACAGTTATAAGGAACTGTTGAAAGTTCACATAAACCCTTTGGTTCCCACCAAAGATAAGAACCTCTGAGGCTTCTCCTGTAGCTGCTTTTAACACAAAACTGAGGAAAAGCTGTAAAAACTGTAAAATCAGTGCAACAAGGAAAACATCTCTTCTGATAGACACGGGGTCCGAGCCTAATATTAGAAACTATGTGATCTTTCACAGATGATTGAGAACTGCAAATAAATTCTGCTTACTGGAAATTTAAAAGCATGAATATTCTCTATATTAACAGTAACAAAGGTGAAATCTTCTAAGTCTGTTGTAAACTTCTTACCATAGAATTGACCAAAGCTCATGATGCAAGCTATGACGAGGGCGAGCAGGATACACTTGTTAAGGACACTGCTGCCCTGACCCTGCTTCCCAACATCCACAGCCGGCTCCTCCTCCTCGTCCTCCTCCTGCTGCTTCTCCTCTTTGTCCACGTCTTCCTCCATCTCCTCACTCGGACCAGACTCCAGTGCCTCCTCCTCCTCCTCCTCCTCAGGCTCCGTCACAATGCTCGAGGTATTCTTCCTCACCCTTCGTCTTCGTATAATATTACTGGGGCTCTGTCCTGCATCGTCCTCACTGCTGCTCGAGTTGGTCACTGCCGGCTGCTGAACCGGGAAAACTACAGAAAAATACACACAGTTATGTTTGCAGTGATAATATAAAATATAATTGATTTTCACAAAGAGGTGCACACAAAATTAACAGGCTCAAAAAGCAAGCACAGGTGATGCTACACATGCATATCAAACATGTTAATACTTTACTCACTCTTTATCTACGCCTGTGTTCATGGTTTATTTTAAATGCATTCAAGGAAGAGTTCAACATTTTGGATAACATGCTTAATTTGCTTTCTTGCTTAGAGGGAGAGGATAAAATTGATACCAGTAAATGTTCCAGTGTATATCCCTGTAACACTTCAACATGTTGTTTTCACACTTTGGTTTTTCTACAGATTTGTTAACATTCTTTAAACATGTTAATTAGTGAGCTATACATGAGCTGGTAGGTGGGTTTTGTTAGCAGACCACTGACAGGTTCACTGCTGTCCCCTGCCTTAAGACTTTATGCTTAGCTCAGCTAATATGCCGATAACTGCTGTTCAGATCTTTTTCTTACCCAATTAGCTGTCAAGCTTAACAGAGTTTTCTCCGCTCACCTAAAGCGTACCGATATAACATTGGTGTAAATTTTCTTATCTAAAATTCTGAAAATGAGCAAAAAGGCCTATTTTCCAATGTGTTGAAATATTTCTTTAAGCATCATATTGAACACAACGTTTAGAAATATTAACACAAAAGAATAATCCTGAATGAAATATATTTACTGGATGGTTGCTTGCTGCTGGTTATCTTTGTACTCCAAAACAAACAAAATGCATTAAAAATAAAAAATTACTAAGATTAAGAAACCACACTTGACTTCTTCTGTGGTGGAACATGCTTTAAATGCACACATCTTTGACCAGCATGTGTTCAGCAGCAGGATTAGGTCTGTGAATTTCTAAGCAAGCTTAGCATTATATTAGATTCACTCTAGTTGCACATCTGGCCACCTGCATGAGAGCTGCCTCCAGTGAGCTTGCTCCGCAGATGGTAGCCTAACTTCACCAAACTCTGAGGAAGTTTCCAGTTACTCATCATCAAACCTGTTTTGGCGATGTAGGAAATAGGCAGAGGAAGAAATATGTTGTGTTGACGTCTGGAATTTTTCTTTTTTCACAGTGAGTGGCAGTAAAATATGTTTGCCAAAGAAAACATGGGGATAGGTGAGTGTGTTGTACCGGTCTCTGCAGCAGTGAAGGCGTACTGGCTGCTGCAGGATGTGCCGAGGTAAAACTCCGCGTTGGCAGCTACCTCCTCCTCCACGTCTGCGTGCTCGTCCTCCTTCAAGTCTCCCAGAGTCACGATGTCAGAGTGATCGCTAAAAGTCAACAGAGTCACAGGCTCTTTCCCTGCAGCGCCGTCCCTGTCCTGCAGAACACACAGAGAGCAGCAACAAAGTGGTTGTAGATGCTAATTAGACATTTCACAAATGTCTCATATGAAGTACAATAGAAAAATGTGATTTATAAATGTGCCTTTCAATCCACACAAATATATATTTTCAGGTCTTCTCACCTCAGACACAAGCAGTGTCTCATCTTCGGTTCGTTCTTCCAGTGTATCGTCAAGTGAATCAGCACCTCTCTCTTCATCACACCCTGCTGAAATATATAGAGTTATAGTTGCTATGAATTGTCAGAAATTTTAAATCATACATATATATACTCATCATAATTAGAGTCCCTAAACATTAATCTATCAATTAATGTCTGGATTAACTGTAAAAATAGTGAAAATAAATCCCCATCATAATCTCTCTGACATATTTCAAATATATAATTTTTCCAAAAAACAGCTCAGAAACCAGAGAATTCCCATAATTATATTTGACAAACTGTTCTTAAATCATTCAGTTATATGACCTCTCACCTTGTGCGGAGGCCTGTGTGACCTGTGTCTCTGCTTTCTCCACCAGAGGGCGCTCTAGCAGCTGGGCACCATATTCCACTGCAGCCTCCAGCCCCAACGTCTCAATATCTGAGCCCTGTAAACAAAGTGAACCACCATTGAGTCTGGCCATGATGCAGTAATATATTTTCTGGTTCAGAGTATCAACCACTACCTTATTATGTACACTACCAATAGATGGTATTACGCAAGATCATGTGACCGGCTCGTTTGATAGTAAACAGAAAGACTCCCAACGGGATCAATGACATATGCAACAGAGACTGAACAAACATCAGCTGGCCGACAGGATGCTCTAGGCAATCAGTGTCAAAGTTTAATCAGCCAAACAGTGACACATCTAAAGGCACCACCATCAGTTTCAGTGGCGTCTCAGTGACTGAACAACAGGGAAATAAAATCAGTTACTTAATTTTATTTTTAATTGTCTTATTAAGTAGGAAAAACAGCCATTGCAACGATTTTAATGAAAATTAAGTCTTAAATTTCACAATTTCAGCTACAAGACGTGTCTCTATTCAAGATTACAAAGGTCAACTCATGTGCTCATTAGAAATCAGTCCCCAATGAAGAAGAGTTGATACCTCATTACTGATAATGGTCCAGCCACAGGACGACTCAGCATCACTTGATGTCTCCGACATTTCTGGTAGTTGTCAGCAACAGACAGTAACTACAGGAGATGAGGTTATAAAGTAAAATGTGTTAAATCCAGTAATCATGTTTAAGCTTAAAAAAACAAGGACATTTGATCTATACAAACTTACCTGTGCCAATATGTAGGACACTGATGTATAGAAACAACATTAACTTGTTTCAGGACATGCTTGTATATTCTCAACTACACACATACTCTTCATAAATAATAACTTAATAAAGGGATGAAATACGAATGTGGGAACCAGCAATTCAGATCAGTTCTTAGGACTGAGGTCATACTGGTGTGATATTGACTATAAAACAATATGAATTTGTCTTTGGTTAAGAGATTTAACTATCATTATTATAACATGGTATTATCCTTGTGGTTGTGGTAATGTCTAAAAGGAAGTGTAGCACACCAATGAGCAGCTCTAGAGGCAGCTTTGTTGGACACATGCTATATCTCTCTTTTTCTACATCATCCGCCACTCCTGGAAACAATGACACTGACATCAGGTGAAAACCAGCAGACCTAAACCAAGCTGCCTGTTTCTGTTCACTGGAAACAACAATGGGTTAGTTAGTCCAATAATTACACAGAGATACAGTTGAAGCACCATCTATCCTTTTAAATCAAATTTAAAGTTCTAACTTTTCAATCAAGCTTTTAATTCTTTTAATTAACAGAATCATAAGTTTTTCTTATGATTCTGTACATTCCTATGATTGTTTTTACATTTTACACTTATCTTATATGCATTTCACTGCATTTCCTTTTCTATTAATTCAAATTCATTTTATCCACTTCTGTGTAGCCTTCGTTTCCCAGGACTGTGAAGGACTTTGGCTCAAATACTGTTGTTTTTAACGTGTTAAATAAACACGTCATTTTACTTTAGAGCAATAAATGAGTTTTTTAAGCATCACTGTGATGGAAGACAACACAGTGGTTAAGTCACACCCTGTGTCTGTGTGTTTGTCGCCCTCTAGCGGGGGCGGCAGCAGCTAACAGGAGATGCGGCCTGGCTGGATTCAGACATTTTCTTTGACAACAGACATGTTAGCGTCAGTGAGCCGAAGCGAACATTAGCCTCGTCTCTAAACGTGAACTAATGCTGTATCGCGGTGGTTTGTCGGTTAGTTAATTAGTTCCACAGGCTGGTTGCTAACGCCTCTACGCGCCTAGTCACGGCAGCGTCGACCACGTCCGCCATCTTAACCCACATTTAAAAGGAGCAGCGTTCTGAAGCAGAGAGAAGAGACTGAACTCACCGGTGTTTGCGTCTGAAACGCGGCAGCTGTTGTTGCATCCACCTCCAGAGTTGTTGCAGTCTACCCGACTATCTGCCGACAACCCACCGGAACCGGGAAATGTAGTTTACATGGGCGCATTTGAGCATCATATCAAAGCCTTCAACCGAAGTCTATAAACTACATTTCCCAGAGGCCTGCGCGGTGGACAAACTGGCTCAGAGAGGTTGGGTTGCGAAAAAAGAAAACATAAACAAGGAAGCGTGACAACGCAGCAGAGTTAACGAGGGAGAGAAGACATGCAAATGACTCAGTCATGTTTTGTTGTTGTTGTTGTTGTGTTAGCGGAGGGCTTTAAATAGCGTGAGGGTATTTAAAAAAAGTGTCCATGTCCGACGGGAAACACGTGGCGGTCATTGTTTTGACCAGTCTCTCAAACTCACCAGATGAAAGGATCCACCTGAAATGTTGCCCGACTGGTCGGTAAAGTTCAGGAACTGTCAATCAAGCCTGTGGAGTGATTTATTGGTTGACATCTGCGTAACAAGTGCGTATGAAGCCTTCAACAAAACCAGCACATGTTCTATAAATCTGTGTGAGCAGGACACACGTGGCACGTACAGAAAAAAGGGGACGTATACAAAATATACAATGTATTAAAAATGGCCAAACAATAATATCAAAGCACCCATTTTGGTTTTAAAGCAACTTTGTCGCAACTTTAAATGAACTTGTATAGAGCAACAGCGCCATCTGCAGCCCAACATGGCGATTAGTTCT
The DNA here is from genome assembly GCA_038501795.1 of Pseudopleuronectes americanus. Classification (NCBI taxonomy): domain Eukaryota; kingdom Metazoa; phylum Chordata; class Actinopteri; order Pleuronectiformes; family Pleuronectidae; genus Pseudopleuronectes; species Pseudopleuronectes americanus. Next base: position 15,817,438 of record CM076716.1, read on the forward strand.
GTATCGGGCTTCCTGTATGAGAAACGATCACATGTAGGTGATTCTGTCTAAGTGGAACAACTCCTGCAGCAAATAGACAATAAAAAAGAAATTAGAAATCTCACAGTTTTCATGCTCTTTTGTGTTTTTCGCTAATAACCAACTATCAAACATATGTTATATCAATAAATTCTGGATACAAATGTCCTGAAGTTAGCATAGAAAGTGAAACTAAAGCTTCGACAAATGTCCTGTTGCCTCGACAACAGGACAATTAACAATGGCCGACATTAAAATCCACAGAGAACACAATACAGGCCTAAGTGGTATTTTCTACTGTTGTACATGATGCTGCCCCGGCCACCACATTCCTGTAGGGGAGATTTTAACTTAATCCTGGCCAAATAAGAGTTAATATCTTGTAGAAAGGCCATTATCAGGTGTCACTTTATTATATTTTTTCCTATGGAAGATGTCAAAGGACCAAGAATTGGGAATAAACAGAATAAATAATGGGTACATCACATTAAGGAATAATTCAAGTAAAAAATGTACTTAGTGATTTCATAAGTATGTTTTGTATTTTAAGCAGCACAACAACTAAACATGTCTTATAAAAAGAAACGACTGCATACAAAAAGCTTTTTTTCTTTTCATTTGTGTACTTTATTATTTAAACTGAGATTCAGACTTTTCATAATTTGCCACTTTCTAAAAATCTCCTAGCTAAACATTTTTGGCAAAAACAAAACAAAAACTTGCAAGTTATTTTGCTGACAAAGACAAACTGACAAAATATAACAAAACATTAACAGGAAACATAATAATTACAAAAAGTTACATTCAATTTTCAAGAGAGGACACCTGCTTCTCCTGAGGGAGGAGCAGCTGTGGGTCCCCCTGAGTTTGACTGTAAATGACCCACAGCGCTCCACCGTACATTATTTAAACTCAACATTACTGCAGTAGGAAGAACAAAGAGCCAGTCTGCTCATACACAGACGAGACTGTGTTGTATCCCTTTAAATTCACATGCTCGAACAGGAACACAATTCAAACATAACACCATTCCTGAAATGAAAGACAACAGGACGACATCCTGGTTCCTCTCGGAGTTATTGTTATCTCAGTCTCACAGACAATAATGACAAAGTGTATTTCATCTGTACCTACAACCGAAGTATTACTTCTGTATCTGTATAGGTTGCACGAGGCCCAACCAGAGTCTGTACTCCACTACAGCTGTAGTTATTGTGGGGAAGGAATTCATATATTATCTGTGTGAACAACACAGATAATAAGAATACATTACAGGGTTTGAGTTAGAATGGAAATGTGTATCCTCTTTTTCAAGATAAAAATGATCCACTGTATCAAAAATCCATTTTATCTTCAGAAAACAACCGATTTAAAAAAGAGCCAAACTTGATTTTGTGGAAATTCATGATTAAGAATCGCAGAGTATCATTTTCCTCCTGCGTTCCTGGAGTACAACACATGATACAGTCGTAAAATGAGTGAGAGAACACTGGAATTGACAACATTTCACACAAAGGTAGGATGATTTACAACAAATCTCTTGCCAATATGCAACGGTGACCTTATAAAAAAAAATCTTTGGTTTACATTGTTTGCTTTTTAAAAAAAAAGAAAGAAAGCTAAACTGATTGTGTCACATCTCAGCCCAAACGTTTCCTCTGATTGAATCCTCTGCAGGATCCTCTGATTAAAAATACAGCATTGTGAAAACACACGTACATCCACTGACCTTTCTGAAATCTCTCATAAGCAATACAATCATTAAAAACTGCAATCATTACCATTTGTGACATCGTAAAGGATAGTCTTTTTTAAAATAAAAACATTAAATCTGAATAATAGAAGCATATGCTTCATAGATTGATTGTTTAAAATTTACTTTATATATAGCTCTAACCAGGAAATATCTCAAATACAAACTTTAATATCATCTGAATAATTTTGTTAAATTTATTTTTCACTCATTCACAAGGCAAAAAATCAGTGGGTGCACATTTACACATGACTGCACTGTTGCAACACAGACTACTATCAATATAATATGTTGTATTTAACGCTTATTATTTTGAGCTACAATGTACAGATGTCTGCTTGCAACAGTTTTCGAGGAACGCTGCGAGAGGATAATTTGGTTTGTGTGCATAAGATTGATTATTAATTGTCACTCCATCGTCATTAAGTACCCGCAAATCCTGCTGGCACTTTCCCAGAGATTTAACCCGCAACTCTCTACTCTCATTTCGTCACAGATCAAGGCCACTAATGTGCAAGGCTTCGTTTGTGGAGCAGCACGTCAACTAATCTCCAAGGCCGCGATTAAAATCTTTGGTCGAATGTGTTCTGATTATTTCACCACTCCTCAGTAACCTTCTGCCAGTTAGTTGAGAGACTAAAATAAACTTAGGTTAGCAAACAACTCTTTGGGTAAATAGCGTCACCGCTGCACATTGGCTGATAATATAAATCTACTTGGCAGACAAGTGCTAATCTTCATCTACGCTACAGCAAAACAAAAATACTACTTGGAACAAAACTACAATGTGTACTCGGTAGTACATATCTTCTAACAAAAATATAGATTTTCATGGTGTTCATTCAATTCTTCACTTTCATCTCTGATTAAACACTTTCCATTGCTTTTTTTTTGTAAAATCCTTCTTCATGTGATGCATCCTCACGTGGAGCATCTCCCTCAGAGAGATTAGGCTTTGGTTTCAGCCTCTGAGGGGCTTTTTCCACATTAAGGCCAATTGTAAAGCTTTTCTGTACCGGCATGCCGCTGAAAGCACTTCTGGTGAGATTTTTTAAATGAACAAAAAGGAAGAAGTCAACAACCACGAGGGTCTGTTGTAAGAACAGACTTTGTCGGACCTGGGGGGGGGGAAGAGAGCTACACAATATCTGAGATACATTCATTGCATATTCTTCTAGGCAATTAAACACTAAAACAGTTTAGTACTGAGACGATACCCTGTCAGTTCACCATGTAACACTACATGACTTTTCAAATGTACTAAATATTTTTTCCCTTGAGTTAAGGAAAACAATGTGACAATAAAACAAATTGTTAAACGAGGTAGTATAAAACAGGAGGAGCAAGGGCAGCTGCACACTGACACACAGACTTTCATCATTCCTTTCATTCCATTACTCAATAATGGACAAAATGAACACACAAAAATATTATTAATACTGGCTCAGTACCTCAGCAACATCTGAGGAGATAAATAACAAACTGTTCATGTGTTTTACATCCTTCAGTCCACAGCACAGGTGGAGCGAGGAAGAAGCGGCAGCGCCCTCACCATCCAGTAAATCAGGACAAAGTAAGAGAAAAAGACAAAAACAGGATGACAATCAGAAAGAAAGTCACCAGGAAGTATAAAATGTGTTGGAGCTGCAGCCCGTCACATAACGTAGGTATAAGTAGTTATTAAATATACAGTGGAAAGTTTACCCGGAGGTAAACTGAGGTAGATAATCAGCGACTAGGACTCACTCTTCCCTTTCGCTCCAGTGATAAAACTCTCTTAAATAATGTCAGAAATGTCACTTTTCACATTTTGGACAATCTTCTTTTAACATTCATGGTGGGTGAGATTTTTCCTTTCAAAAACAAACAAGCACAACTTAAGAGAATAAAGAAAAAAAAGACATTCATTAAAAGAAAAACAAAGATGTAAAAGGAGTCAAAGTACCTTCACTGCCAACATTTTTATAATGTAAAAGGCCGACAATGACCTTTTTACACTATAACAAAAGGAGGAATAAGGTAAAGGGAAATAAAGACTCTCTACACCTCTTTCTCTCTCTCTCTCATATGGACATTCAAGCCTTTGGTAACTTCCAACAGAACAAGACTTCAGCGGTGGGACATGGATGAATTTTAGTCAAATCTGTCTGTTGCGGGCTGAGTAGGTCTCTATTGTTTCTTTGTGTTATATTCTTTTCTTGCTGACTGCTACATTGTTGGATCATGTAGAATATCCCATGTCCCTAAAGGCACAGCTATCCCTTCAATATTTATGTTATGTTGTGTTAATTAACAAAATGAATACCACTTCCTTTACACTCACTCTCACATGCACACACGCACACACACACACACACACACACGCGCGAACACACTCGCAGGCATTCTTACAAACTTAGAGAGAAAGTGCGGATGGAGAGCTGCCCTGAACCTCGTGGTGACAGCAGTCGTTCTCAACAGACTTCATTAACTTCAGGTCAGCCTCCGACAGCTCGTTGGGTTCTTCAACAGGGCCGCTGCAGTCTAAGCCTCCAATGTCCTCCGCCGTCAGAGATGGCGGGCGGCTGCTGGCACCCGATGACAGGTTGGTCATCTCTGTCTCGTCGTGAGAGTAGCGACCCGAGTCACCTGTTTCGTGGCTGCCCTCGCTGTTAGAGGATCCCTCTGTGTCGCCATGGTGTCCGAGTAGGGACTGCAGGTTGCCGGGCTGGTCCGAAGAAACTAGCTCGTCCTCGTAGGTTAACATCGTGGTGCCCGACTGGAAGATGACGGCGCCATGTCTCATATTCTGCAGCAAAGAGAAAGTAATGAGTGTTTTTAGCTCATTGTTAAATGAAAGAGAGCTCATCTTCATTATACCCTAGCTGTCAAACTTAATAGTTTCTGTAATCCATATTTATATTTAACAGTAAACAATGTGGTGACTTTCCTCTAAATCATATTGCTGAGGTTTGAGAGTCAGGCTTAAATGAGACTCAATTGAAGGTAAGATAATCCCTTATAGTTTACAACTGTGGTGTGGACTTGCTGGTGACAACTGAAACAGCAGGATTTATGATTGTTAATCTTACCTGTACTGCTTTACTGTCCTTCTTCACATTATTGCTGAAGTTGAACCATTTCTTTTTCGTCTCAGCACTTGGCTGAACAGGACCAAGACAATTGATCATGAGATTTGTTCCACCCTAGAAGTAAAATACAGTGAATACCATTAAGTCATATCCAGCATGAACTTTAAAATAATATGAAAGTTATACGACTTCTAGAGGCTTTACTACTCTTGCAACTACATTTTATGTGGTTCTGATAACTTGCACGACCAACATCTATTTTCCAAACATCTAATTTATACGAATACAATATGTTACTATTATTTTGTTAACATAACTTCTGTACAGTATAATATCATGTTCCTTTAATAAGTGTAAAGTACCTTTGCATCAATGAAATGGTTTTGACTCATCATTGGCACGATCACATCAGCGTTCTCGATTTGTCCGTCAGAGCCCAGCTGTCCTGCAGCCGAGACCGATGTGCTCACACCTCCTCTGTCAGTTTTAGCAGCTAAGAATTTCCTGCAGGTAAACAAACATGACGTCATTACAGAATGAAAATACTCCAGGAAACAGATATTTTTCTTTTGTTGTGTACACACAAACTAAAGTACCTGTTTTTGCCTCGGCAGACAAGAATGAAAGCGCAAATGATGATGCAGATGAGAGCAATGCAGACACCCACAGTGATCCCTGTCATTGATTTTTGGTCCAGGTGGTAGAAGCCATCAGAAAAGCCTGCAAAGGATTAGGAAACACAGTCAGGTTATACCGTATACATCATTATTACCATATTTCAGTTTCTAACAGGACCTTGAATAGTTTCCCATCATTAGATATCAAACGATTCAATCAGGGCACTGTTGACGGCACTAACCTGTGGATTGCCGAGGGTCAGAGGAGAGATCTGAAAACACTGTCAGCTCCACAGTGTGAGAGAATGGTCCATCCCCCATGTGGTTGGATGCAGAAACTTTCACCAGGTAAACCTGACCAGGCTTCAGGTTCTCCAGCAGAGCCATGGTGATAGTCCCTGTTGGTGAGATTATACTCTGATGTTTAACTTCACATTGTGAAAATATTATTGAAACAGGGCTTTTATCTTCGTAACATTTACTCTTACTTGTGACTGAAACTCGTATGTATTAATAACTTGACTTCATAGTATGATATTAAAATGAAAAATGGAATCACAGAGTAGGTATAAAAACTACCTACTCTGACTCTTAAAAATGTAAATATAAGAGGTTCTACTGTTTTTTTTTGAGAAAAATGTCTGCGTTACAAATACACAATTCCAACTTATACAAACATTACTCCACAACTATTCTCTAAGCATAAATTCTAAGACAAAAATGATAAGCGTCAATATGTTACTATGATTTCATACAGACGACCTTACAGGAAATGTGAATCTTGTTTTAAAATATGTAAGTACAACCTGAACATCTGCTGAAAATTATACATTGAAACTCAAAATAAGCTTCACCACTGACTACTTATGGAAACAGTGATGTCTGAACATAGAGTAAATAGCAACTCTCTACTGTTGCATAGTAAATGGGGTTTCTCCACAGGAACAGAAGATCGCGCGCTTGAGAGTTGAAAGCTGCAATTTTTTGTATCACTCAGGATCACCTGCATACAGATAAACATCGAGACAGAGAACTAGAGAACTATTTCTCTTCCCACTCCCCTCCTTACCTTCTCTTTGCAGCACTTGCCACTCCCCTGCTATCCACGCGTTTCTAGAAGCGAACAGGATTGTGTAGTGTGTCACAGCGATGTTGGATTCATCTGGAGACTTCCAGGAAACCAGCGCAGTGTCGTCCTCAATCAGAGTTACTTTCACGTTGGAAGGGGGAAGCATGGGCGCTGTGGAGGAAAAGCACAAGGTCAAGTAAAATATTATAAATACTAATCACAAAGTGTCTTTTAAAAACTCTGAACAACTGTGTTTGTTCATGCAACAGCAATAGTTAAAGAAGTACCATCAAAAGCACATAAGAACTTAATGAATGTACAGTAGAGTATATACAGTAAATATTGTTTAGTGCTCACGTTCAGGGAAAGTGCTCTGATAGACCACAGGGCTCCAGGGGCTGGAGAGCTGATCAATGTGGAGGCGAATAGCAAATTCATACTTGGTGTTGGGCTCCAGATCTCGCACCAGGAGGCTCTGCTCATTCCTGCAGAAAAAAAACGGATCAGTTGCCCTGAAACCTCTTTGTTTTAACAAACTAAGGTCAAAGCAGTTGTGTCTGAGAATTTGTTCATCAGCTCCTCTGTAATAATGGCCAGCAGGTGGTGATATGGAGCTGTGCTGACTGAGAGATGAGCATCAACACAGAGATACCGTTGAGCTGTGAGCTTCTCCACCCTACAGGTGTGAGGAAAGCATCTGTGCTGTTAAGTGTCATAAAATAAACACTTTAGGAGATGTGATTCAGCTGAGTTTAGGCTGTGATGATGGACCTCACTCTACAGTGACACCCTCCTCTACAGACAGGTTAGCAATGAACAGCAGTCACATGAATTTATCCTATATGTACTAATCAATAGTAAAGCTCATCAAGTGACCAGAAACAAACACCAATAGGCTACAGCAGGGCTAACATGTTGGACAAAACTTCATAATATATATTTAAATCAAACATGTGAAGTTCAGCTATTTGTTCAAATTCTGCAATTAAGTGGCCAAAATGGAATAATGCTGCTTTGAATGAATCATAGCCATGTATGAAGAAGATTTTCTTACGTCTGCAGGTAGAGCACCAGGGAGGCGTTCTGCAGATCCACAGGGTTGCAGCGGATGGTGTAATTGACTGCATTGCCGGAGGTGAAGGCGGGTCGGCCCCAGTGCAGGAACATGGCTGTGGAACCGTTAGTCTTGGCGTACACATTGTGTGGTGGAGGTGGAGGAGGCACCATTCGATCTCGAACAGCTGAGAGAAACATTATAAGATCATTCTTTAATAATAATAATAACTTTTATAGCACTTATCTTAACAATGTAACCAAGTGCTTCACACAAACAATCCATGGCGACATGAGGAATGAATTATAATAAAAGGTTATTAGTTCAGTTCCATTTTAAGAGCCAAATAACATAAAAAGGTCAAGACCTTAAATTTATAGAGAGACGCAACAGTTCCCAGTTAAAGGATCATATACAACTGGTATGATCATGAAAAATAATTTCTTCCGAGGTATTCTTGATGACTTACAGACACATCCAGGGGTGCTGATAGTCTGGTCCGCCTGGTAGCCATCTCCGATGAAATTATAAGCTAGAAGTTTAACGTGGTACTTCTTCCTTGGATCTACATATAGAAGAAGAGAGAAACCAAAATGTGTCAATAAATCACATCACAGAATCGTGAAAAATTGCTTCGGTTTGTCAAATACTTGAGTCTACCAGGTGTGGTGTCTCAGATCTGGACTTCAAGTAGCTTCAATTTTTTTACTTTTTATTTTATTCTAACCATCACTCTGAATTCGGTCTAATAATTCAATACAGGCCTGATGCCTGGTGCCAGATGACAATGTGATTCTTTCGGCCAACAGGAAGCAGGGGTGCTACATGAAAGAGAGCTGGACTGTGTGGGTGTGGGGTCAGGGAGGGTTTTTTCCAGTTTGATGGTGTGGTGGGAACGAGAGGTGAGGCGGTGTGACAGATGCTCAGTGCCGTGTGTCCTTTGGTCAGCACTCAGGGCAGCAAGAACACAAGAGCTCCTCCATGATCCATCACCCTGTCACCATGTCTTTTCAGCACCAATAAGACACACCATTCTCCAACCCCAACAGGCCTGCTGGTCAGTGGTCAGACTGGTCACTCCTATTTAGGTCCAGAATCTGGGGGTTAAATCGACTGACAAAATCCCTTAAGAAGGACTTTGCTGATGGTCAACAGCAGTTTCAGGCCTCAGTGACCCTCAAGAACCGCTCCTAAATAAAAGCCATCTGACAAAATGTCCTTTTTCCCTTAAAACAATTTTGATGACGGACCAAGTTATAGGTTGCATACAATATCAGTTTGCTTAAGTCATACATGTTGAGGGTTTCGTCTTCACAACAATTATTGTGTTTTCTGAGTGTTTTTAAATAAGAACTTTTCACAAATGAACACAAAATCTTATGCATATCACTAGTATTGTTTTCCTGCAAAAAAAAATAAAAAAGGCAAACTAGTGTATTTTGTAGTATGAGAGATTTAGGAGGTAGAGAAAAGAAGGAGACCACAGGAGGTGAATGTGTGTCCAGGGAGGTTAAAGGACTTTAGGAGGGGTGAAGTCGAGTTACTTCCACCCCCATGCAGCCCTGAGGAGTTTCACTGGAGCCAGACCAGGGCCAGCAGGTCAGGCCAAGATAAAACTTTGAAAGAATCTGGGGTCATGGGTGTGGAATAGGAGATGAGCCTCTTTTCTCTGCATTTGTTTCTTGCTGCGTACAACTGAACAATTACTTGCAAATCGAATTAAGAGCTACAAGTATAAACGTACAAATTAATCTACAATATAAAGTGTATCAAGAGTTGCTGGCAGAGTTATCTTTTCAAAATAGGTTAAATGTTAACTATGTTAAGACTGAACAAAGATATGGTCTGTCTCAAAACAAGACACTTCTTCTTACATGTGTCCACATCTTGTTGCAGTAGATAAATAAATCCAGAAGGTAACTTTTTGTGCAATGTCCAGCTTATTATCTAGAGTTTCTGTGTAGTTTATTACGCCTGTCCACTTCTTGAGAGAGGAGCAGGCATGTGTCCACCTCTACCCAGCCCCACATTACAATGGGCCTGCCATAATTATGCGAGAGAGGAGCTCTGAGAGGGGGGAAGCTGTGACATCTGGGCCATGACCTTTGACATGGAATCTTGGCAAGCTAAATCCTGCAAAAGGAGGGGTTACAGGGCTCTTTTAAAGGGGGAGGGTCAAGCTGAGGAAGTGAGTGGAAAAACAGGGAAACGCCAAAGAGTCAAAATAAAATGGCACTTAATAGGTGGTGACAGAGACCTGATAAGAGAAAACACAGCGGACAGGTTTGTTTTTCCCCCACAGTGGAGGAGACACCTGAAGCTCAACAATGACAACAACACTATTTATTACATCCTGTGGCATACACAAACAATGGTATTATATGAAACCCCCAGGATGTGACTTATCCATTCATAACATAACATACCAACTGCACATAATGGCTGCTTATTTTTTTTATTTTTTTTCATTTTGTGTGTGAAATGTCAGAAAAGCCAAACTTCTCAGAGCAAAAGTTAATGTTTTCAACTGCCATGTTTTGTAATTTTACAATGATATGGAAAATAGACGAAAGTGCATAAAATCCTCATAGTTAAAAAGCTGGAAATGCTACAATTTGCTGCTTCATGACAAAATGTACAACATATAAATAAAAATACATATGAATGTAGTTGCATTCGTACACATTATATTCTTATATAATCTTATTTAGATGCCATTCCTAGGGTAAAGATATTTCCCTGTCCGTCCCACTGGGAAATATCTCACATGACCTGACTCCCATAAATTAGGTTGTTGTATTAAAGGGCATATTTGAGCCATTTGTGGTCACCCCCTTTTTCTTTTTACAGCCAAAATGCAGATCCTGTTGGTTTTGTTCAGCCCTGTGAAAGGCCCCCCAGGCCGCACACAGTAAGCCAGGCCTGAACAGAGGCCATAAATGTCAACTCCTGTATGAACTCTCACACCAGCATCTATCATTTCTCTCTCACTCCCCCCCCTTCCTCTGTTTTGCCTTTACTCATTCAAATCAACGCACAAATGTTCACACAAACACACAAGCAGGTTAAACACCAAAAAAAACTTAAAATAATGGCTAGACTACAAGACTAGTTTTCAAACTACCATGTTTTGACTCATGTTTGAAGAAAGGATTGGAGAAGATGCAACATAACCTGCAGCTGTGAGATAAATCTACAGTTGTGAACAAAGCGTTGCCTGGTGACAACAGGTATGGGAGGTGCTCAAACCATGAATGCAGCTACACGTCCTTCTCATGGACCAAGCAGAGAATACACACAGGAGGAAAGGTCACATCACTGTGTCATTTATACCCAACCGGAGCCCCTCACACACATTCCTCTCGCTCAGGGTGGGCTTTCATTCACTTGGGTCATCATAAGAGATAATTCAACGGCTAGCTCGGAGCATCTTCTGCAGCAGTGCACATAGCTGAATCAACTGTATCCAGTTTTGCCAAAGCTGAGAAGCTGAGTTCAGAAATCAATGTTATTGACAAGGAAAGGATGGCTGCTCTGTACAACATGATGCTGATTATAGGAAATGCAATTTACAGTACAAGCAGATTTAATTTGCAGAGATCAGCCACTGAGAAAAATCCACATTCAGCATTCAGGTGTCTTGAGGAGATAAGAACTGGACCTTTTGCATTACAGCATGTGTAGCTTTAAATCTTCAATATGCAGTTAAAAGATACAAATAATGCATACGAATTTATCAGCAAAAATGTGTATATCATAAAAGGCATTAACGTTTTGTATTGATTGAAGCATAAAAGTGGCAGAAGCAACATCTACATAAATTATGAAAAACCAAAGCCCTGTTCCCTTTAATCCAGGCCATTTGCTAATTAGGGAGCCAACATTATTTGATGTCAATGTTTGATAGAGGACAGCTTACAGAAAATAAAAGTCTGTAGCTGAGACAATCGCATTCGTAATTCATAATTAAGTAATGCAATTACTTGTCTAAAATACATATTTCCTTATACATTATTGGATAGGATACAGGGGTGGAAAAGATTACCATAAGATTTAAGGTGAGCACTATAAAAGGTGCTTTTTGTAAGTTTTCTCTGCCACAGAACTTGCCACGAGCATCAGCCACGATTGCATTTACAAGAGAAGAGGTAATAAGGTGTTTTCTGAGCAGAGCTCCTTTGCTACTTGTCCAGGGAAGACTGGGCGCTACAGTGACTCTACTGGAAAGCAAAGGGACAGCTAAGGCTAGCTGGTTAGCATGGTAATGAGTTGGAACAAAAATATAGTTTCTATTGGCTGTTAATGCAAAAGGTTGGCTGTGTAGTTAAAAAAAAACTACATATAAATTAGTGATCAGGCAACTTTTCCTCTTGTAAACAAATATATATGCTCAGTTGTAATTAATATGCTCAACTCAGTACAATTTATCATTGAGTGAGTCCACTGACTTTATGACTCCACTCCATTTGTGCGACTGTCAGGTCAACTTTGAGCAATAAGCATGGAATAATATCAGGGCTGCCAATAAATCAATATATCCATTTGCATTTGTTGTATTCAGTTTTTTTAAAGTTTGCTTTCAATTTAAAATCTAGAAGTTTTAAATCACAACTGCCTCTCATATACATCAACAATTTGTCGTCCTTTCCATTGAAGGTATAGTCACAGTTGTCTTGAAGAAATAAGTAATAATTGGTAATTGGCCTCAAAGCTAATTAGTCAGATTCCTCCGAGCACAGCCTTCTCTTCTCTGCTCCAGGAAGTGTTGCCTCACAGGAGGTCAGATGCTTCACCTTACACCTCTCTCCTCGTGCAGAGCGCTGCGGCTAATTCGTGAGACAGAAATCTACGAAAAGTAAAACAGTGCGCTCACAAGACACCGTCAGGGTTTGGCCTACAGCTTCATTGGTGGGAGGCTGCATTTCCTTAATGTCTTGGCTAATAAACTCTCTCCGTGGCTTTTAAAGACGACCACAATGAGAGTCCTTTGATGTCAATGCTCCTCCAGCAATACATGCTCACAGCAGTCATAAAACACATAATAAATCAGCCTCCACAAAACAGCTTCCCTCTTTTCAAAACACAGCCACGCAAAGCTCCTTTATCATAGAGGAACAAAAAGATCATTCTTTTTATCCGAATTAAGCTCTATTTCTGTTGTTTGATGCTAATCTTGCTGATCGGCTTAATATTTATCTTCAGCAGTGACTGCAGCTTCCTCTTCCTCTCATTGAATACTCAGAGTGATCTCATTAATCAAGAAACAGCCTGAGGGGGAACCTCAAAAATATTCAAAAAATATGTCATAACCATTATGACAATAAAGTTAACTTTAAATTAATTCACTTATCATTCAATCACATAATGTCAATATTAAAGGGAGTAGTAAATGCATGTATCATGGTAAGTCTTTTCTGGCATTAACATCAATCGTAGTTCTGTTTAAATCATTAAACTAAATAACTAACTAAACGCCTGCAGGAGTTCGAGTTAACACCTACAGTAATTTAAAGTTCCCCCTCGTCTTTCTTTCTCTCTTTCTGATCCGGATCCAGCGCTGAGCCTCCTGATTTACAAGTCAGCTGCTGACCACCTGGTTGACCCCCTCTGGCCACAGATGGTCAGTTGTCCACTTCTTTGGCCTGAGCCCCCCCTTCCTCTTTCAAGGGAAAAAAAAGGCCAAAATGAATCTGACCCAAAGGCCACTAAGGCTGTGATATCCCCACCACCATCCAGCAGCTGATGAAAGGACACACACACACACACTGAAGCTCCACACAGAGGTTAGGAGGTCATGGAAGTGGGATGTGATGCTCTTCTGTTCCACACTTCGTCAACCTCTGCTCAGCACATGACAGGACTTGGGCTAATTAATCACTCATGAGTTCAGCTTTAAAAGACGTTCGTCCACCAGGAACTTTACACTATAATATATACGTAGGTGCATACTTAAATCCTTCCGTATTTTTGTATTGTGTTTTGTATTGTGTACATGTGTTTTTCGTCTTATATATGAACAATGATTCTTCAGCTGGCTAATGACCAAATATAACCACTAATTACTAACATTGACATTCATTAAATGCAACAACTTATACTCGTAAGGTCAATAATTACCCTAATTAAAGTTCAAGCCCTATAATTTCTGTCACTGTACAGTTCTCCTCAGAACACTGGGCTATATTGATAAGAATATAAAGATATTGCTTTAAGTTGCATGTTCCTATCAGAAGTGCCTGTGTATGATTTGAAGAAAAGTGAAGAAGTTATCTAGCTTTAATTAGCGTAACTAATGGCTTATAGCAATATCAAGGTTTATAAGATGAATGAATAAAGTCTAGATGTAATTCTATGCAGCAGAATGCATCAAGTCCAACTAAATCAGAAACTCATGGCGTTAATATGAAACTTGTGTTAAATGTTATTGAGTGATAGTGTATTTTTCACATGAAAACCATAAAATTTGTGTCTACAATATACTGCATACACAATATACAGGTAGCACAGAGGCAGGAGGAACTCAAATGATGTGAAACAAAACTCACCAAGGCCGCCGATGGTGTGTGTATGATCCGAGGCGCGCAGCTGAAATGGTGTGTTCTCCGGCTGGCTCTCCTCATGATAGAAGAGTCTGTAGCCCAGTACACTGACTGAGTTTCTGCTCGTCAACTGCCAGCGCACCAAGATAGTGGTGCAGTTCAAAGGCTCCAAATGCAGCTCGGGAGCCAGAGGTACTATAGAAATAAAAAAAAGTTAAAATGTTTATAGTTATTACTATTTAAATGGGTTTAAAATCCTCCTTTCAGTTTCATAAAATTAAAACACATGATAAACAGCCATGTGATCAAAATATTACTGAACCATATATTTCATCATCATTTTCATACTGTGCCACATCAACATCTTCATACCCACTGTCATTGCTTTTTATACCACATGACTAACATTTTTCAGGAACAGGAAGTTGTTCCTAGAAAATTGGAAACTGTTAATGTGATGGACAGGTCTCTGACCGCTTTTCCTTTGAAAAGTGAAACTACCAGCTGTTACACACTCAGGGCACACCAGAGGCAACAGCTCTAACAGTCAAGGGAGTGATTTCACACGTTTTTCCTTGAGGAATGAGGGGAATGAAGTTTACCAAAAGAGGGCTTCTGTCCTGAGTTTAGATTGGAGACAGGGGGCAACAGAGATGGGCAGGAAAAACAAATCCCTCCCTTCCCCCCACCACAGAGCTTCAGATGTGGCTCTAAATAGCCATATACTCTTTCCCAGCCGGAGGCCTGAGCCATTCCCTTTATGACCCATTCTGACAGTCGAAGGCAAAGGTCAAGTAGTAACAAACGCAATGCCTTAACAAGATTATTTGAGCAAGCTTTTCTCTTAGTTTCTGTCTGTTTTGCTGCAAGAGTTTAGTGACAATTCCTAATTCTTCAATGGGAACATGAAAAAAAAATTTTCCGTAATATTTTTAAATCACAGACTTTTATATAAGAAATCGTGAAGACTGTTCCTAATGCTGTACCTCGTGCACTGGACGCCTTGGGAGTGCGGTGGGATGTCCAGGCCGACTGCTCACCAAACCCTATGCTGGTGGCAGCATTGATACGCAGAAGGTAGATGGTGTCGGGCTGCAGGTTTTCCAGTAGATGATTGGTCTTCTCTCCGGGTAGCTCTAGCTGTGAGACTGTATTCTCAGCACTGGTGCGATAGGACAAACGATAGGCAGAGACTTGGCCACGGCTCAGCTTGTCTGAAAGAGGCTGCCAAGACACCTGGATGTCTGTGGGGCTGCGGCTGGTGAGGCTGAGCTCAGGGGCTCGGAGGGGAACTGCGGACAGAGAAAACAAGATAGATTAGACAGAAAGCAGTTTTGTATCACGCAGTAAAACTAAGATTATGTAACTACCAGATAATACACAAAAAATAAAACATATTAGGGGGCTACAGTTAAAATATGAAAAATATCACCATTGTTCAGGTTTATAACAAACTGCTCCAGCTCAAGTTAAAGAAGTTTAGATACTAACAAAGTTGGGCAATGACAAGGTACTTGGCGTGACACAGAATTATTTTGTAAGTCGTTTATACCTGATTCATTTACATCACTGGCTGTATTAGTACATTGTGGAAAACCTTAGAAATCAATGAATCAACTTTTCATGGCTTGTTTTAATCAATATGACAAATTGCTTTGACTGAGTATTAAATTGGATGGAGTAGCCAAAACAGACATTCCAGTCCGGTTTTATGATCCATCAACGGATTTTCAGTCCATTTTAATCCATATTGTGCACCCTTATGCAAACTGACCTCGTGGCAGCTGCAGTGTTAAGGGGAAACAGTGCTATCTATGATATTAATGATGATACTTTACAGACACAGATCCTGCTTGAAATGTATAAGTTGACATGAAGATCTGACATCAATGATCATGCATGATCAGCTAATCTTTATATCTCCCTTATTAAATGTGGATTACAATTTCTTTACCTAAGTACCTATTTGAGGTGACCTCGGGCCCACAGGTCAAGGCCGTAAACAAATTAGGTTTGCATGGGCTTAAAAAACACCCTAGACAGCATGAATATACATGAGCCACGCATACATGTACACACACTGTTCACACAAATAACTTGTTCCTTATGTCAACAACAAAGCTCATTCACTGCAGTTTAAACATCTTGTAAACAAACGTCTCTGAGCTTCTGCTGGATTAACAGTCTAATTAAATGGTAAAAGATCAATTACTCTACCACCGCCCTGCTTCTGATTTTGAATTAACTGTGGGATTGACTTTGTTTATCAGTGGCACTGGGTAAGAGCCTCACCATCCTCCAGCGTGTGCTGGAGCACGTGGTCCGACATGCGACTGGCTCCCATGGGCATGTAGGCCACAACGTAGAAGGTGTAGTTGCGAGCTGGCTCCAGGTCATCAATAATGTAGCGGGTCGTATCGTTTCCAATGACAACTTGATATTCCTCGTTGTTTAGTCCTGGACAAATGACAACATTGTAAAATGAAATACTCACAATTTCCAATCCATAAAACAACCAAACTGAAAAGTATCTCTGCCCTGTCAAGTGATACCCAGTTGTTTTTTTTCATATTTGGATATTAACTTGATATATTGATATTAACTTGATTAACTTGACACCAAAATCCTATTAATTATTCAGTCAACAAAAAACCTTGTAAAAGTTTTTGGTGTGTATGTTTCCATAACAGAATATGTGGCCAGTCTTATCAATTGTGGAAAAGCACATTTGGAAGGCGAGACGCCAGCACACCAGTTGATGCTCTGGTAAATATATTTATGTTACACTTCTTCTGGAAGAAACATTATCTACCTGGAAGGTCAAATAAATAAGTTAAAGGGAGCATTAACTGGTGTGTAGAGATTCTTGCCTTCTAATTGTCAAGTTTCTACGCAAGTTTGAATGTGTGTGCTCATGTATAATTTCAGAATACAGTATTTGCCCATGCTTATTATATTTGTTAAATGGCAAAATTTTGTCTTCAATTCAAAATCTTTTTTTTTGCACGTCATTCAAAAATAATGCAACATTTGAATGATCCCTTCAAACAACCATAAGGGAAACAAACTGACATTAATATCCATGTTCGCATGCACTAACTTTTCAAGTAAACCTCTTTGTAATAGTGATTTAATTAATGCAAAGACAAAATAAATGTATTTGTGCCCTGGGTAAAAGAGAACGCCTGGTCAAATTGTAAGCCTGGTAAATAAGGTACATAAAAGTTTTTTAAAAGCACTCTCTGTCAGCTCCTCACACTCTGAATGAATCTGGAAGCCTTCCCTGAAACGTGTTACAAAGTCTGCCTTCCAGTCCAATCCCTTTACTCTCCCATTGCCCTAACAGAAAACACACTTTAAGACACTCCATCACACGGACTAATTAGTTCCTCTTTTTTGTTAAAGCCTCCATTTACTGCCAGGCCTCTTTGACTGCAACCTCAGGTGAAGAGTGCACTGTCAGATACTCTGTCAATGTCAATGAATAGCCACTCTTTGTGACTGGGGCTGAGGAGATTGTGAAACTAGATTGAAATCAAGTGCAGAAAATCCTAGACAGTTATAAAAGAATAAAGCAGGAGAATTTGTTCAACATGTTCTTTTTATTCTGACCTCTTTAACCCCTAACAAAATCCAGCAGGTGTTTCTTTTTTTCTGGGTGAATTCTGTATGTCTTACTTCCCCCGATTGGAAGTCAGTGGCGTTATAATTAAGTGCAGTGCTTGAATGAACAAGCGTTTTTTTTTCTGAGATGTTGTATTGTTAGTATGTGACTCTTGTCAGTTCCCAGGGAAGCTGACAGGCTTTCAGGCTTTTCTGCTGCCACACTACAACCCTTGTGCTTTTTGTGGTTTTGTCTGCATTCTGCTTTTTATCAGCCAAAGTGAACCTGCTTCGTGAAGCTCCACAGGGCTATGGCCCATGAATTCGCATTTTAAATGCCAAGAGGGACGTTCATACTTATTTGAACAAATTTGAATCCGTGTCACTATTTGGTTTTATTGAAACCATAACCTGCAGCCTGGATATAATTCCCATGACATTTTTTAGAAAAGTCTTGTCCTACTTTCTACAAAAAGCTCTTTACTAAGTCTTTTTTTAAAAGGTGCTATATATATATATATAAAGTGTGATTATAATATAATAATATAATAATTATTATTATCATCATAAATTACAATAAAACAAGTTTGTTCTTTTCTAGTTTTTTTCAACCTTTGTCCACCAACGGACCACATTGGATAAGCTTGAACATTATACTTTATAGACAGAAACATATTAAGTTTAAGTTCCTGTACTGCACATGAACAGTAAATGTCTTAATGATTAAACAATTTCCTTCCACCAATTTTGTCCCTGTGAGAAAAAAAAAGACCAATAAAATGCTCTCATCTTGTTTAAACATCACTCACCTTCAGCCTTCATGTAGTGCACCGAGTAAGCAATAACTTTATCAGAGTTATACAGAGGTCTCTCCCAAGCCAGAAGGATCGCAGAGCTGGACACCGTGTCAGCTCGGAGGTTCCTGGGTGCACTCGGTCGATCCTCTGACATCACCACAATGAGCCTCGCCATGGAGAGGACGGATCCCTGCTCATTCTCTGCCTGGCACTGATAGATGGCATCGTCCTCAGGTATGATCTGGTTGATCACCAGTTTGCTGCGGCAGACACACAAACACAGATGGTTTTATCCTGGGGCTCGTTCTCTAGGGTGTTTTCACTCTATAATTACCTCCAACAAGAATAAGGAGCACGAGCAAATTACAGGAAACTCACTAAAACCCCATTTGCACAGCTTTAAATTATTTAGTTCCCTTTCTACTGTATGTATTGTAGGTAATGATTAAGTCATATTTTTTTTTACTTGTCAATACTGACAATGTTAAAGGAGTCAAAGCTCATGTTAATTATATCTTTGCAAACAAAAAAAGACATTTGGCATGTCAGAAAAGCAATTTATTTGATCACAGCAATGATTAGATAAACAAAGAGAATAATACCTGTTGTACATCTTGATTCGACCATTCGAGTGAACTCTCTCTCCGTTCTTGAGCCAAGTGATTTGAGGTGTTGGAACTCCTTCAGCTTGGCACACAAAGCGGGCGGTGCCAGCACGTGGTCGGGTCAGGCTCTCCGGCCACTCGACCAAAGAGGGTGGAGCTTTGGACGAGAACGTAAGTGAAACAAATTTAAATATATGAAGCTTTTCATTTATCAATCATCAATGGATAATCCAAGCATACACAAGCAAACGTCTATGTACTCAGTATCTACCTAACACAGTGACGTTGGCTGAGGCAACAGTAAAGTTCCGTGTGCCAGGAGTGGTGGCTCTGCACATGTAGACTCCTCCATGCTTGGGCTTGATGTCTGTGATGAAGAGGTTGCCATTTCCCAACACTTTAGTGCTGTAAACATCAATGGACTTGCTGTCCGCTCGGCTCCAGGAGATGATGGGTCGGGGTTTGCCTGTGGCCATGCACTCCAGGATGGCACTCTGGTGGAGGGACACTGAAATGTTCTGGGGCCCAGTGATGATGCGCGGCCTCTGGGGAAGCTGGAGGCTGAGAGCTGCAGAGAGAGAGGTGGAGGGGGAGGGAGAAAGCTTTAGAGCATATGTTTTTGTAGGTTTGGTGAGAATGCCATCTCCCTGCTGTCCCTTTAGCAAATGTATAAGCCTTTCAACAGACTAAAGCCGTTTTCAGACAGGACCTCCGGGTAAAATCCAGATAATTAGCTACGGAGTTTACCCAGAGTTTGCCTTTCACTCATGCACAACACAGCAGCAGGTTTTCTGTACAGTTGCATTCACAACAGCATCAAATCCTCAGCGTTATTCAGGTGAGAGGTGGAGCAGCCGGGTGCAGCAGACAGAGACAGGAACTGACGTATTATCTCCGCTGATTAGATCACATGATCATGTTTACAGCAACCCGACACCAGCTCTTATCACCACAAACTCTCTTGACATCTCGTTATGTATTCATGATCTTTATAAAAAACTTTTATCGAACGCGAGTTAGAAGACTTACCTGGGGTGACAGTGAGGGGGGCCTCTGTGCTGCGGCGGCGGCTGGCAATGTTGGTGGCAATGCAGCGGTAATTTCCAGCATCTGCCCGCTGCACCCCATGTATTTGAAGAACGCCACTGGGCAGGACTGTGATTCTGAAAGACAGAGACACACACAAAAATGGTCCAACTTTTATGATTGAGAAGAGTGTGTAACTAAAAAACATGTTCAATGTATGGCTTAAAAAACAAACTGCTGTAGAGCAAGGGTGTATGAAATGTCAACAAAAGAGTGCATACCTTTCAGTGGCAAGGGGTAACGTGACCCGATTGAGTTCCCAAGTGATGATGGGAGGAGGGTGGGCACTGATTTTGCAGGAAAACCTCGCGACTGAGCCTTCAGTTACCACTATGGGTGTCGGCTGGATTGCAAAAGAGGAGATACCTGCAGAAAAAACAGACCAGAGGTTTTTTTTATTGATATGAACTGATATTGATCCAGATGTTTAGCTTCTACCACCACGTTAGATTTGAAGGGATTTCTCTGCTACAATCAAAACAGTAGCCATGCTTTTATTCCTCAACATGTTGTCTTCGCTGATTATGTCAGAGGAGAATCCTTTCCCTTGAGGTGTTTCTTTGTTGTAAAAGCCGGTGTTGTGTTTCACTCCATTTGTTGTTTCAGTCCTTGCTTTGACACTACCACACGTTAAGAAGTCAAAGCACAAGCATGAAATCAGGCTTAAGAGGAATTCCCTTCAATCAGGAAGGAAACATTTTAAATCAATATTATCATAAAATTTGTATTCGTGGAACAAATGATTAGTGTAAGATCTCGGATGAATTATTGCCCTCGATCTCCAAACATATTGATGTATTTCAGACACATCCAGTGGACGTCAGAGAACTGAGTTGCCTGCCTATTACCTAAAGCTACAGACTGCTGAGTGCTGCAGGAAGGTAATGACTGGATGGAACAGCCACATCCAATGTGGATGAGGTTTCCCTGAGACTGAGCTGTTGCCAGCTACCGGAAAATAAGGCCCAACATGAATTACAATAAGGCCTTTTATCTTGAAACAAAAAAGCCAACCAAACTGTTTGATGAAGATTTAAGTTGTTTGTAATTCTTTTTGTTAATAAATGCTCTCTTTGGCAGTGGCTCCTCCTAGGTCATAAAAGCCATTAAGGTCACACACACTTCTGTCCCATCCCCCTCTGTGCTCAGAAGCCCGGGATCAATCATTAGTTAAACAAAATCAATTGCACTGATGTTCTGATAGAGAGTGAGCATTGAGAGTACCGAAAGAAAAGAAAAACTAAAAACAATGGGCAATCACAGCTTCTTACATTAAATCCATCATCACAAATCAAACCATCGAGGTACAGAGATGCAAATATCAACACACATGAGGATTATTCCAATGGAGCAGAAAGTCTAAGCTGTATAACTTTTCAGTTATTTGCATTTTCTAAAGCTCCATCACTTAAGTAATAGATGACAAATACACATGATGATGATGTTTAACCTCCTTGCAGCGTGTCATCAGCACTCAGCAAACAAGAGACAGAAACTAATAGGACATCAATTTAAAAATAAAGTTGTTAGAAAACATCCAAAATAGTTCTATTGTGCCACAAATAGAAATACACATATGTGGACTACTTGAATAAGGAAGCTCAATATCTTCTTCTGAAGTCAGAAACCACACAAGAAACAAACACATGACTTTTGAATTGGATATGGACAGTTTTATCAGCAGATTCTTCCTCAGATATACAACACCATGCTGTAGTGACCTTTGCTTTCGAGGGAGGAAATCCCTCCACTGTCATAAATACACAGCAGTGTTTATGAGGGACATGATGGAGGACGGTGTGTAGGCAGTGTTGCCAGGTGTTGTGGTGCTAAACAGCTGAATTATGACTTTTACACAATGAACAGCAACGTGCCTTAAAAAACTCTAAATTAATTTCAATAATTTTATGAAATATAAAATTGTTTACTGAACATCCGTTTCCCACACTTGTCTGTGACCGATGACGTTTTTTGTTAAACCACAGACACACTGTCGTCTGATCTTTTTACCATGGACACGTTTAATTTAATTAATCCTGACTGCTTATCCCTCTTAGCTCCGCTGTGGTTGTTTGATGTGAAGACAGCAGTGGACAGAGACCCCCACCCCTCCACACCACCCTCCTCCGCCCCCTCAGTTAACGCAGGCTCTAACAAAAATGCCATTAATGTGCTGAAGTGATATGACTGCAGGGCATGAGAGATGAGCTGCACTGATCCTCTGCCTCTCTACTTCGCCGCTCCTTTCAGTCAAATGATGGTGGATTGACAAACAGTGAGAAAATCATTGATTATTGATCAAATACTAAGATAAGGTAAAAAAAATCCATGTCTAGCTTTGGCAAGAGCACTCCCGACTGAAATTAGGAGGCTGACCTTCTACTTTCTGCCAGGGAACGTATAATTTGGAGATTAAAAGATCTTTGTTGCTAAAGGGGTAAAAGAAAAAAAATCTTTAACACTCCCTCTGAGTCTATACATAGAAACACCTTAGTTTTGTTTGCCATAGTTATATTTACACCTCAGCCTTTCCACGAAAAGCATGAAGAAAGAGTTCTGACCATCTGCCCTTCCGAGCATTCTCACCTCTGACCTCTGACCACCACAAATCCTGGCTAGCACCCAACTCAGGCCAGAGCCCCGCATGACCACCCTGAACCAGCTCTGCTACTCTGCAGACTGCCTGCAAATCTCTCACATCATCTTCCAGCTGTTTCAAATGCTGTTTTGTAACAACACCCTTCCCTGCTGTATCAGTGACATCTGCCAGTTGCTGCCAATACAACAACTAAAATAATACATGCAACCTAGCTGCTGCAAGAGAGAGCTACACGCCTAGAAGTGCTCACTCAACCCTTTCTCTTTTAGAATCTGCATTATTTTAATACACACAAGTTGTGGCATGTTGAATCACAAAGTTAAAAACAAAAAGCATGCTTGACTAAAAGTGAGAGTAATGTTATTATAGCTTTTTGGTTCATTACACTGCGCTTTCTTAATGTCCGAAGGAGAGAATCTGTGTTTGCTTCCCATCAGCTTGCAACAGATGGGCCGGCTGATGGCAACAGCTCAACAAACTGAAGGTCAGTGGACAGGTCAGGCCCAAACAAAGGTTCCCTTACAAATACCAGGAATTAGTTCAGCCCGCTCTCCTCTGATTACTGTGGTCAGTTTCTGAGCCAGAGCGCAACATAGCACTGCATACCTTACCTGGATGTTACAACTAGAGGAAAACAGACTTGTCGCTCTCGTTGTGCTCTGATGTAATGCAATGGATGGACGTCTACACTGCTTTTTTCCTGCTACAAATAACTTTCAAAACAATTTAACTTTCATCTTAACCACAAACCACCTGAATTTTCTTCAGGCTTATAAAAGGATATTAGACCTTCGACCATCGGTTTCTGTTAGTTTAGTTGTTTTAGTTGTGAATATACTTTGCAAGTTGCAAGAAGAAATTCAACCTGTATCTTCAAATACTGACCTAACTGTCGTACTGGTTTCCCCAAGAGCTCATCTTCCACAACTCATATATAAACAATATGCACTTTAAATATCATACCTAACATTTACAAGTTCGGGAGCAATATATTATAATGAAATTGTCAAAAAAGAATAGCTTTTCATGACCTAAATG
Source organism: Pseudopleuronectes americanus (assembly GCA_038501795.1). Lineage (NCBI taxonomy): Eukaryota > Metazoa > Chordata > Actinopteri > Pleuronectiformes > Pleuronectidae > Pseudopleuronectes > Pseudopleuronectes americanus. The sequence goes on from CM076716.1 coordinate 15,841,287, forward strand.
CAGAATGTTTATCTGGAATAAGGCAAGTTACTTTTCTATGGAAGAGGAATAATCTCATCAACAGTATCTGTGACTTTATTTTCACCCCCAGATGGTTTCAACATTGTAGCTGACAGAAGCAGTTTGTGTTCAGCTCATTAACTATGTGGATGGCATTGATGTCCCCCAACCATCCCTAACCCTGCCCAACCCCCAGGGTGCCGTCTTTTAGGAGACATTAAAATTGATCATCCTCTCCTGATCCTGCAGGCAGCATGTTAAATTGATGGCCTTCAGCATCAGGAGGCCTATGAAAGCCCTTCACTGAATTACTCCGATAACCCTCAGAAGTTTAAAATGTACTCATGGGTCCTATTCCTGTGAACGGGTTCAATCTAAATAATTGTATTTACTCATTCCACACTTCTTCTAAGAAACACAGGTATTTGATCATGTTATTAGTACTTTAAACTGTTGAAGGACACCACAGAAGATTAAAATAAGGCCCTGGGAAAAGAAAAAAAGAGGGCTGATAAGCAAGGAGGAGAAGAATGCAAAGCTGAAAGAGCCCACAAATCAATCACTCCCTGGTTGGCAGATGTGCCGCTGCTCCACACAGGCTGCAGGATAGTCAACTGACCACTGGCCTGGCTAAACAAAGAACTATTCCCATGAGCAGGGTGACCTCTCAAAGTGCCGGCCGTGTGGGGGGGGGAGTGGTGTGAGAAGGAGTATTCGACCCCTCCTCCAACCCCTTATCTCTGCCACAAAGTTTTCCAATCATTCAACAGCAACTCTCCACTCACCACAGACAGTGTCTTCATTGTCTTTAATCTCACGGCACAGAGGTAAAGAAGTCAATGTGTAAACATCTATATGTTGTCTTAACAAAAGTTCGATCCTTTGTCAGAACGAATAATAAAAATAAGTTGGTGGCTGGTAACAAAATAAAACTTGTGTGAATGTTAATATGACAAAACGGAGATAGAAAGAAATTTATAAAAAATAAAAGTAGACAAATCGATGACTATTGCAGCAACTGATAAAACTTTCTCACTGCGCTCCACGTATTGAACAATTAAAGAGACCTTTGACCTCTCGGCCTGCCATTCAGGGGAACCATGGTAACCTTTCGTGTCCAGCAGAGGAGAAAAACAAGATTCCAGGCTTTGCGCTCTCTCACTTAAGGGCATTTCATTCACTCACATCACAGCCCACCCTTTCCAAAGTTTGCTTTCGACTTATTTGGGTTTGTAATTTAATCCAGCTGGAGAAAGTCAGATGTATTCCTTAGAAACTTAAAAAAAGCTGTAGTTCTGATCTGACACAGCAGCAAGTTAACATAAACTTTTAAAGTGAGCTGCAGCAGCTAAATCAAAAACCTTATAGTGGCGTATCCAATCCTCTCAGCTCCCGTGTTAGGTGTTTTGTGGGTTTTGCCTGCATGCTTGTGGCAGGAATGCACAGAGCTAAAGCTGAAACCAGTAGTGTTATGATGAGTGAGCTGTGGCTGACAACGCTGTCAGCAGCCCTGACAGGAGAGACAGTGTGGTAGAGTTCTCAACTGACCAACTTCATGTGTATAAACAAGGATCTGAAACTCAGATTTCCTGCCCCGACACACTCTACTTGTATTTGACTGTCATTTACACCAACCTGAGCCGAACCTGATGATGAATCCTCATCATCAGGTGAGCTATTTTTCATGCTCCAAATGCAGTCACATGGTGCAAGAAATCCCAATCAATCTGAGGTCTATTGACAGAAGTCACATGCTGAGGCTCATGTGTCACATTCCTTTTAATCAGGTCCAAATCCCATCCCACCTTTGTGCTTTGGCAAGCCACCGTTTAAGGTGACCCTCCATCACCATCACACTCCTAAATTAACGCAGATGAGCACACAAAGCTCACAGGTTATCCTTCTTAAAGCATCATCAACTGCATCTTGTAAAAAACTACGCCAATGAGAAAAGAGAGGGATATAAGAGGCATTTCAATCTACAGTTCAGGAAAACTGGAACTGAGGCTTCAGGACATAAGCATTATTAAGTTAAATGTCAAACAAATTGCCCACATCCCTGAGCAGACTGTGATGCAAGAGAGTCATGCTGTTTAATTAGGTTTGACACCCTGACATTTTAATCAAAAACGTAAAGTTCAACCTCCAAACTTTAACTTTTACAATTAACGTTATTCAGCTTGCGGTGATGAACAGGTCCGGCCGTTCTATTCCCTGAAGTCAGGACAAATAGTTGCAACCAAGGGAAGCCCCTTCTTCGGCGAGCATGGGGAGGTGGGGGGTGGTGCGGACAAAAACAGTCAGAGTGAAAAGCTTTTCACTCTTTCACCAGAGTAGTCAGGCAGAAAACAATTGTGTGCAAAGCCTCCAGCTCCCTCTGACCTGGCAGGGTCTGCCATAAAGTTCGGTCACTTAGACACTCGGGGTTAGGCCAGGGTACTGGGAAACAGCAATTCACATTGGTGTGTGTGTGCGCGTACGCGAGTGTGCGCACACCGCCTGCAACAACCCCCACAGCTACCTCTGTGTCCTTCAACTGAGCATTTCTCAGGTATGTGCAAATTTTATGAGCTTCCAGATAGACCCTCAAGCATGTCTAAGTGCCATTTTAAAACAAACTAGTAAAGCTTACTGGCAGCCTTTATCACCTCTTAACTTCTATAAAGCAGGTAAATCCCTCAATTAATTAATAAACTTAAAATTAAATCTCAGTAACTTGCCAAGTAAATAAATGTAACTTTAAGTGTGACTGCCTACGCATTGCATGAGGGGTAAGGGAGTTAATATACATTCTGCAAAAGTGGCACAGCAAGATGTATGGCCTGTAGGGCAGGAGGAGGGGATATGCGGCCCGAAAAAACTAACTCTGCCTGAAGCTTCTCTACTCCCCCCCCCCTTTAAATTACGAGGCCAGTGCTGGAGGAGAAAGCATTCCAAAAGAACAATTCCTCTAGCGATCAGGGTGCAATAACATGAAAGCCCTGGCCTGTGAATAGGGGTCATCCGCTCTTTAGCACTGGAGAGTCGGTATCCTGGACAGCTCCTAACCTTTAAATTCTCCTGCTCCTTCATTTGCACACCAATGGGCATATTCCCCCTTACACACAGTATCTTTATCTTAAGGCTCCAACCGTACAGACTTTGTCCAACTCCCTGCTAGCTGCCCAATCGCAACACTGAGCCGCAAAAAGTTAAATAAACCAAATAAACAGAAACGTGTACAGGTTGACATTTCCTTGGATGTTTGCTGGGGGGGGGGCAAACAAGATTTGAGTTCCACCATCACCCTTCATGACACCACATGCAACTTTTACAATGACAGAACGATACTCACTTGCGATTGTAAGACGGGCTTTCTGACTCAGGATTGCTCCGTACTTGTTCTGAGCAAGGCACTGATAGAACCCTTCATCTGATTTGTCGGCTCTTCGGCTCTCCACTTCCGAAATATAAAGGGAGCCATTGGAGAGAAGATACACTCGTTCGCTCTCCACCACTCTTACTCCGTTCTTGAGCCATCTGACCACGATGGGTGCCTCGCCATGCGCCTGACACTTCAGAATAACAGCTTCTTTTCGCATGGCGGTGACATCATGCGGCTCCTTGATAAAAAATAGCTCGCTAAAGCATAGAACACCTGTAGAAAGAGAGAGGGGGGGGGAAACAGAGGTAGTTATCAGGATGGGAAATTCTGTAAGGGAGGAGGAGCCCAATAAAGAGTTTAAAGCATTTACACACTAGTCAAACTGGCTCAAAGTGATTTAAAAGGTGAATTGTAAATCTGTCTGCAGGCTTTTCCCTATCCCCCCTGTAGATATGATCTGAATCCACAGTGTCAGCAGGATTAAAGTGTGACACGGATTAAAACGTCCCGCTAAAGTGAGGTGTCCCACTGGACAGGCCTGGAGGTCCTGTACAGTCATCTCACCGCTGTAGCTCCATAAACTCTTTCTACTCCGCTTTAATCCAATTACTCATGGCTCATAAAGTCACAGGCTGAAGGTGGAAACAGCTGATCCAATTAGTCCGTTAGGTTCACACAGAAATACACGGCCGCCCTCTGATCAAGGACTTTACTTAATGTTTCATTAATCTGAGATCTGAGGGCCGGACACCGTGACACTGGGTCACTCATAATAAAACACAATCAGGATACATTACATCAACAGAAGGTTCGTCACTTCTAATTCAAAAGAACAACATAACACAATGCAAAGTACGCATATATTTTCATTTGATAATAAGGATTTTCTCCCAAGTCAAAGGCAAGGAGCGGGCCTGAACCCTGTCTCTTCAGCCATTTATCTCTGTATTGGTAGATTGTTTATTGGACAGACACACTGCTTCTCCCACTGCTCTGATGTGTCACTGGTCAAATCGGTCACAATTAATACAAAAATACACACATTGGAAATTTTCCATGTTTTGTGTTTGGAAACGAGGTGCTGCATCTCAAGGGGTTCATCTTCTAATTTAGTTTTCAAAATAAATGTGCTCTGGTCTCCTCTGCTCTAACTACTGGCTGTGACCATCAGTGTTTACAGACGAAATTATAAGTCACATTTTTGGACACCCTCCTTAAATAGAACTGATTATATCTCTTTATATGCAGCTAGTAGAGCCATGGAGTTAAAACTGAGTTATTTCAATGATGAAGTGACTAAAACCAAAACACATTAACTATTTAAAGAATGAACTATTTAAACAGTTGACAGTGAATGTAAGAATACAAAAATTGTTTACTGACAGTCGAATTAGCTGAAACAGGACGTAAATGAGCATTTGGTGTCGTGGATAAATTGTCTTCAGGCTCGTTTATCAGCGGATATAAAACTCTGAAAACAACTTGTTTCCTTTTTAAGCTGTTTGATAAATGTTGTGACTTCTCAGGAGCTGGGAACTCAAACGCGGTCCGCTCCTGCTGAAGCTCCACAGCTCAGTCACTGGAAGTTACTCAGTGTTTGTCCGTCTCACCCAAAATGCCCAGGACGTGTTGTATCCTTACCTGAGAGCGGGAGGAGGACGAGGAGGAACAGCAGGCGCTGCTTTAATTTCCCTTTAACAGGCGCCATTTACGTGAGTTGTCCGGGCATCGCTAACTACAGCTGCTCTCTCATGCTTGTTCCCTGCAGATGAGCTGCGCTGCTACTGAGCTCAGAGACCGGGAGGGAGTGCAGAGCTGCATCTTCCTCCTCCTCCTCCTCCTCCTCCTCCCCCCCTCCTCATCATCACCACTGCTCACGGGACAGTTCAGTGCAGCGCCACCTGGCTTCGGTCACACACAGGACGGTAACACACACCACGTGCATCGTGCCCCACATCCACACTGCACACTGCACACAGCAGCTTTCACACTGCTGACACACCACATGAAATCATCCTCAATAAACAGAAATCACATGATCACTTTGACATACAACAATATAGTCAAATGTAGGGATAGACAGATAAATCCTTTATTGATCACCGTCGGGGTAAATTATTTTTCTTTCTTTCACTTGGCTTCTTTTTGATTAATCATTAATTGACTTATAATCAGTTTTTAATCTCTTTTATTTAAACAACACATCATTTGATTAAATGTAATCACTTTTCATTGTGTTTTTCTAAAGCACTTTTTAACTTTATTTAGAAAAGTCCTGTATAAATAAAGCTTACAAGTGAGATGTTATTTTACACGAAACATTCCAGCAATAAGCATTGGATACTGTAGTACAAGCAGATATATACATTCTTAAGCTGGGCTCACCATGCTACTGTCATTGTCACCCTGCCTTGGCTGAACCTCTTTCTACCTTTTACCCTCTTTGCTCAGTATTGTGCCATATTTCACAAAATATACGTATTGATCTGCAAAGAACTCTCACCTGTCAGAAACTTTAAGTGTAGATAAATAATAAACAACAACCTTTCCCTCTGAATCACCACATTCACCTGGAGAATATTGCACGTGAGCTTCGACCACACCTCTCCTCACGATGCATTTCCACAAAAGTATATTTATAAGAGAACACAAGCAAAGTTTACTTAACAATTTTTGGCTGCAAAATATATCAAATTTCAGTTTCTTAGATTCAGGTTTCAGATGTAATCTGTCTGGACTATATATATTGCATGATCTGAATTAATAACTTAACAGTTGTGAAATCTGGACCTGACAACAGAACCCAGATCGACCCATGATGAATGTTCTGTTGATCTTTAAACAATGAGACTTGTCCTCCTGCTCACTTTACCAATAACCCTTTCACTTTTCCTTATCAATACAACTGGAGCAGTATTGATGGGAGCAGATCCCTCCGTATCTGAGACTGAATGGTTTCTACAGACAGGAAGACATGTTAATGGAAATGAGTTTGTCTCTTGTCTTTTAAAACCTGGCCCTGCATTACCAGGAAGCATTGATAGGAGCAGGACAGCTGCTGTGTCAAAGTCGATATTGATCCGATGTCCGTCACTTATTGTGGAGTGGGATCAAACCTCCCCCTCTCCAACCTTTATTCAGAAGCTAGACCGCAGCCCAGCTGTGATGTCCACTCAGTCAGAAAAATATGCAAAGCGCTAATTCAGTCACTGGGAAAACAGCTCTCTTTGATAAATCTGGAAAATACAAGAGTATTCTCAGTGATATTAACTGAAACAACAAACAAATAAACAAGTGCCTGTGTTCTTTTAAAATGCAGATCACTTTTAATTGTTCTAATTGTCTCAATGAAGTTAATTTTACGTGGTTGCTTTATGTTTGTTTCCCATGACCTTTTCTTATTTAATATTGGGATGCCATTTTCTCTCTGAAATTGTTTTGGAGAAACGGATGCATGATTTGTTTCTTTAACGCAACTCATGTAAAACTTTGTTCAGATAAAAGTCCACTATAAAAGAAACAGGTATGAGTTTTCTTCGAAATTAAATGTAGAATCTCACAGTGTTATCTGCATGATGAAATGTTCACTACGGTGTTAATATCAATGCTAGTTTGAATAAATACTTGTTTACTGTCAAATTCAATGTGATGAAATGTGAATTTAAAATCCCCACATTAAACAACATTAAAAGTTGTTATACAGTTGATTGTAACATGACCAGTTGTTAAAATGACATCCTCTACCATAACATCCTCTCCCACACACACACACACACAATCAATAACCTATTTGTTTGTTACACTTCCCTTTAAGGTACTTACACTGTGTTACATAACCTAATAAGTGAGCAGAGCCTCACTTTAGGTTGCAGGCTCCTTCCTTACATAACGTGAGAAAGTGAGATCCTGGACTCGTTCACGGTCAGCAAAGTTCTCCCCAGGGTGTTTAATTAATCAAGAATTCAGTATCGACACCTGCCAATATGGCACAGTTTGTGTGTGTGTGTGTGGGGGGGCTGCTCGGCCTGCATGTGAACTCCGAAGCCGGATCGATGCAGTAAAAGTCATTATCGGGTTCTGTATGTTGGTAAGGTTGTGGGTAAAGGGGGAGCCAACTTCACCAGTGCCTGCTGCCATTGGCCGAGGACTGTGCCTTGCTGCTACCACACATGCCCATCCCCACTGACCCCAGGGGGTGTCCAAAAGGCCGGCCTGAATAGTGTGTGACCTTTCCACTGACCTGCGTGGAGGGAAGGGGGATTTAGTGCCACGGCAGAGGGGGGGAGGGGTTGGAGAAATTAGGGCTGTGAGGCTGCTCATCGGAGTCACACTAAAAACTCAGACCACAGAGATTTTGAAAAAGTCTTTCCCACAGCGCTGCTCGTGCTAACAGCCAACAATACATGTGAAGGAACAGTCCATACTGTGGGTCGGCAGGCACAAGGGACGATCACAGGTTGATATCTGACTACAGCTGAAGTAGCCTGAGATAAACAGTCAGACTGGGCTCTCAACTCTATAATGAAGTGACATTCCAGTTTAAATCCAATCCCACGATGAACCCTGAGAAAGGAAATGTATAGTTCCACAAAAAAAAACATAAACAATAATTGTAATTAATAATAAGTAAAATCCAAGTAGAATAATTGACGAAAGGCTTTAATATGATTTAAAAAACAAGTTTTAGTTGACAGAAGCTCAGGGAGTTTTAGTCCTCAGGGAGAATACAGTGTGTTTCATCTCCCCCAGGTGGAGCAGGACAGCACTGCATCCAGCTCCTCTGAAAAAACATTTAGTACAAGCTGCACAGAAATTCAGTGTGATCATACAGACACAATACATCTAGGGAATAAATTGATGATTAAAAAAATATAGGGCATCAGAATCAATGCTCAAAAATAACCATTTCAAGTTTTTCTCCTTTATTGGATACATTATAACATTTTGTGATTCTTCAAAATAACAATAAAAAGGAACAACAACAAAATTAAAACTCCTCAAGCAATATGAAAAATAACAGTTTAATGCTCCAGGTCTGTTCTTTAATGTCAAACTCGGCTGATTTGTATCCACATCACTACCACTAATATTCTTCCTGTTCACACATCTTTGATGAGTCACATGACTGCAGTGATGTTAAAAATGCCACTGAGGAGGCAGAACCACTGATATTCTTCATGGGTTTTGAAACTGCTGGAACATCACGTTCATGTTATTTACGGTTTGGTTTTACAAAGCTCGATGACCACCATTAAATGAACGCAGCTGCTCCCTATGACCTGATGTGAACCATTTACAGTTCTCACATGTTTATAGTAAATATCGACAGGTCTGGATGTTTCCACAGGGTGAGTTACCCAACACAACTTCGGGTTATTTCACTAGCAGACACTGATAGTTTAAAAAACTGGTTTTATAAATGGCAGTCACCTATTCCATCACGTGTAGCATTTATAAACCCAATACTGGAAGGGCACCCAGAGAGTCCATACCACTGCAGAGGCTCATGCCCTATCTCGCTTTGTTGAGAAAAGAAAACAATATCTAAACAAATAAACCCCAATAAAAACATAACCTGTTCCGTGGATGTAATTCAAATAGGTGTGTTCTTTATCTGGTAATAATGCAATTCAGCATTGGTTTAGAGTTAGTTGGTCACATGACATGGAAGCTATTGAATTAATAGTTTTTCAGAAAATATTAACATTCATATAAAATATAAGAAATATCTAATAAAAAGAGGTGTGTCCTGTTTGTCTGGGGCTGTAATACAATTTGACACTTGTTGGCGACAGATAATCAGATGATATGGAAGCTATTAAAAAATTTGCCTTTTTAAAACATTAATATAAATAGGACATACTAAAATAAAAGAGGTGTCCTTTTAGACCAGGGTGGCATAATATCGGATATCTTTTGGAGTCAGTGGATCACCTGACAGCTATTAAAACATCAGTAGTTTACAGTGCCCTCATTAAACATCTAAATTCACTAGATTTGTATTTGGATCTGCACTAGGCTTCACATACAGTCCTTTAAATATGCCAGATTTAATTTCAAGATTAAGATCCATTAATATTTTTAGAGAAATAAATGAAAATGTTGAAAATGCCCTATTTCTCAATTTTAAAGAAACTAAAACAATATTCCTGGACCCACCAATTTATTCATCTAGCTCATCCGTGTGCCATGTCCAACCATTCTGCAAAATTTAAATCAGTTCAGTAGAACTAACGCTGACAAAAATACAACCTCGTAATGTATAGGAAAGTTAGAAATGAAGACACGACATGATTGTTGTTTCTTAATTATCTTTATTCTTCAGTTATATTTATATTTAATTTGGTGTTCTACAGGTCATCAAATTGTCATTTAACAGCTTTCACCCTCTCACCTGTTATATGTAAATATGTTGCATGTATGTTGTTTTAATGCACTTGTAGGTGTTCTAATTAAATTCTATAATATATCAGAAATAAAGTGTTGATCTATTCATATTCTTCAGTAGAGAATGATACATATATAACAGTACTTCCATTTAGAGACTAGAACATCAATAAACACAATTAAATTCGACAGTATATTACAAACAAAGGCCTCCGTATTTAACTTGAAATCAGTGAAAGAAGAGAATGTGCTTATTTTCAGCGATGTTCACAAGTAAACATTTATAACACATGTGCACTTGAAGCATTGGATCATGTTTTTTCAAAAAGGGATTTAAACAGTCTGCAGGTGACAAATTGGCCAAGAATCAGAAAGTTTAGAAGTAAGACTCATCAATATTAACAAAGTGCTTCACTTTATAAAAGCGTAAGTATAAAACTGTGTCGTCAGAGACAAGAACCAGCCCATGATTCCTTCCTTTATCAAGGAGCTGTAAACATGGCAGGCAATGTAAACACATGTTTTACCATTCAGAAAAAGTTCAAACCACGGCTTAAGTACGGCTACTCTCTTACAAAGGTATGATAAGTGATATTCAAAACAATTATCTGTACACATTTCGACAACCTACAAAATACATTTCAAAAGTTGTACTCTTAAAAACAGAGCACCGCGCTGCAGTTAGACACCGATGATGAGCAGACGAAAACTAAACACGTTTAAAACAGTCCATCTGAGAAGATTTCTAAAAGCCACGGCCCAGGACATATACTATGAATCTATACTTATACCTATTACTTTAGTATGAGTAGCTACTTATCATGAATGAAAAACATGCATAATCTGGATATGCACCAAATTCGTGTTTTTTTTCCTTACTTCAGTTCGACAGTTGCTTTTTCAGTTAATAGACGGCAAAGTTATATTTGTATGTACAATATATTTTTCGGTTAAACTCAAAAATCAAGTGGTATTCAATCGTTATGTCAATATGTACAATTATGCATAGTATTTCAGCACAGTCTAACACTGTATGTAGTCACTTCTTTTCACCTGTGGAAACACCGCTACAGTATCCTAATAAGTTTAGCCATTTACTGGTCCTGGTACTGGTGCATCACCACTTTAAAGCTGAATTAATACACTTTGTTCAAGTGTAATCAGTCCCACTTGGATATATCTGCACAGTTTCTGCTACAGTTATGAGGTGTTTACATTGTGGGTTTCCTGCATTAGAGGTTCTAATATACTGGAATGAAAAATAGTTACGTAAAGAATTCAAATAAAAGGAAATTGGGGCGAAAACATCTTCACAGGATTTATTTTGGGTTGAATTAACAATTTGTATGTATGTTTTGTTGGCTTAAACTTTATATACATGTGGAATAATCTCACTGATGCCTCGATCTTTTTATTTTCAAACTTCTGTGTGATATCTTTAAGCATCTTGGCAAATTTCACTGTTCGCATTTGGCTTTAAGTAATTTTGGAGTTTAATAGTTCTGGACAATAGACATGGGTGTAAGTCTCATTTATACATCAAACACAGTATACTGTCTTTATATAAACATGAACTTCACCACAGTATCTTTGACTATTCTAACCCATGGTCCAACTCAACACCCCTCATATGTTTGAATTCATTTAGTGACAGGGACAGGCTTATGGCTAACATAACTACATTAAGTCTCTGATGTGAGAAGCTGAGCATTAAGTGTTTCTGAGGCTGTTCACCCCAAGATAAACTGATGGTTTTACATTCACATTAAATTCTGTAATATTGTCATTTCACCGAATCATGACCTTTAAATATTAAATCTTTTAACAGAACAGATAAAAGTCTATTAGACTTTTGAGCGATATATAAAATGGATCGAATAAGAAGAAAATCTAATTTGTAAACATTACATTTTGTCAATTAAGTCCTGGGTCTCTCCAGATTTGAAGTCCTTTTCTCCATGCGTCACGACCGAGGAGCAAAGTAAGAGTTGTGCGACTGTCCTTCATCTGTCACACAGCTGGCAGGTTAAGACCCGAGTCTAACGCCAAGCTCGTCTCTGTGCTTGGCATCAGCTTTTATGGCAGTAAATGTCAGTTCATTCACCACGCCCGGGATTAATCCACCCCATCGAAACCATATGCATTCTCAATGGCGATGTGAAGTTTCTCTCTCAGTTCCTCAAATGACTCATAAGGAGGAAGGTCAAGACGGTTGAAGCTGCAGAGGAATTTAATAAAGGTTAAATATCCCATCCGAGAAGAAGTCATAAAAACATGCATTTGCAGGAATCAACTACAGAATTAATCAATGAATTATCTGCTGGGGCTCAATTACTGCAGGTCACTTTTACTGGTTCAGAAAGAAAACTGCAACCAGCATCACCACAGGCCAAACGAAGAGCCCAGTCATAACAGGCAGGTTTAGAACGAGGAGTGTACTAGTTACATATTAATTTGAACTAGTCCATTTATACGTCTGTTTTTATCTCTACGACACAAGCTGATAAAAGCTTTGTATTCTACTTCATGCATCAATCAGGGCTGATGTAGAAATCAACATTTACGATCCTATATTCTTTTTCTCTCTGAAGCCGCTGAAGCCAGCAATTATTATTTTAAACTTAAGACTAGTTTAATTGTCATCAAGATATTGACCTTGTGCAAACAAGTTAAATAATAAGTAATTAAAAATGACATTGTGGCCACATTAAAGGAACATAATAGTAGTGAATGTTACTTAAAGAGTTGTGATAAATCTGATACTACAAACATTGAAGCAAAACACAAGAAAAACATTGTAGCAAAGCAGTATAAGCTTTTACAACAGCACAATCTGCGTTTGACCTTCATAAATGTCAGCAAACACATGGTCTACAGCACATTGCTTAATACAACCATGTGAGATGTTAGAGAAAAGTCCTCACCATGTGTGGGCTCGGGGGAGTTTGTCACGTGTTCCCCACTGCTCAATGGTAAACAGCTGTGGTCCGTTAGACCCTGGAAAATAAGACCATCAAATATCAGACAAACAGACGATCATCATTTCAATGGGAATTCATTTATAGGAAATACAAGCTCAAGCCCCCCCATGAACTGAGGACAAGAGAAAACAGTACAGAGAGAGACATGTGATGCTCAGTGGACGTAGAGGCAAAAATTGGACACAAAAGACAACAATTATTAGTTTCAGTGGAAAGAAGGAGAGTGGACAATGTAGAAAGAAACAAAGCCATAACAACAACACAGTGGGTGGGAATACAAAATACAAAAGGTGAGCTCACCATAGAGTTCAGCAAAGCCATTCATTGGGACCCTGGATGTTCCCGTCACAAACTGTAAGAGCCGGATTCGCTTCTCTGCATCCATCAGAAGCACTGTCTATAACAGCACAGCAGAAGACATACAATTAACAACTGATGCAAACTGAACAATGTCTTAAAAGGAGGAAATAGGAAGACAGGTCCAAGTTGACTTACTTTCCAAAACCACTGGATAACTACGAAGTTGGAGCAATAGCCATTCTTGTACTTCGTGTTCTCTCTCCAGTCATTCACGTCCACGTCTCCGAGACCACACATGAGCAGCTGTGGAGTTGACATACGGCAGGTAGATAGATCATTAGTCATCTCTCTAGAATAAATCTGATCCATTTCAGCACATCAGAAAAACAAAAACTCACCTCAAGCTCATTCTCATCAAAGATCTTGATCAGATCTTGTGGTACCAGCTCAAAGAATCCCTAAAAACACAAAAGTACCATTCTTATTCAATGTCTTTGGCAGCTAAACTGATGGTTATGCCACAAGAGTTGATCAAAAGAACTGATACCTCTTTGAATGCAGTCATCTGCTTCTGAATCCTGTTCACAAACCTCCACTGAATCACCAGACTGTCAAACACAAAACAGCAGATCAGCATCAAACCACGACCAAACACTTAAAAGTTCAGTGTTTTTTTCTGTATGGAAAAGCTCCCATTCTTACTCAATGTATTCCTTCTTGTTTTCATTAGTGATGACAATCTCACTGCCGCCTGGCTTCAGTTCATGTTGATGAGTCTGAACAGGAATATGATCACATCAATTTACAGAGAACAGTTATCACAAAGGGAAAATTGTTGAGGCAGAAACAGGACATTGAGCCAACCTGTCCGAACAGCTCTTCATCGACGGTGAACCTCAAATCCAAATCTGTTGGGTCATTCTCCAAAATCCACATCAAGGAGTTGAAATATTCACCGTCCTGCAAATAAGACAAAACAACAACAATAAGATTTAACTTGGTTAGTATAAAGCCTTCAAGACAAAGTGCTAATTCACACTGCCATTGGAAATTACCTGGATTATGAAATTATTATGTGGATTCAATCTTTTAGAGTTTTAAGAGGTGATTAAAAACTATTTATTGAAATTGGCACATTAACAAAAATAAAAATAAGGCAGATCATCTGTAATTTGAAGATCGTGATATAGGTATTATTTTCTGTTTTAAAAAAATGAAACTCACCACAGACTCCATGTCCTGGAGGGTGATCGGCTTCTGCAGCATCATCTTGTAGAAAGGCCGAATGAAGAAAGCTTTTGAAGAATTAAAGACATTTTAGTCACAGCTGTTCTTTAAAATAATTATTTCTTATGATACATTTCATAAGCACTCACCATCCAGCAGTTTTCCATGATACACAGCCATGCCTGCCACACGGCCGATGAACTTGAAGTAGGACAAGTGGTCCTCATTACACAAACCTGAGTTAGGGTTAATCTGCAGTGTGTAGTTGTCCCTGAAAAAAAAATCTCATCGTAAATAACACAAGAACACTTGGCCAGTTCCTCTCTATAGATAATTGTTGCTCTTTTTTAAGATATATTTTGGGCCTTAAGCCTTTAATGATAAGACAGAATATAAGCGTGAACAGGGACACATGCAACAAAGGAGGGAGCACTGATAATTACATCCCTTTTGTCTGAGCGAGATCTCCAATGATATGACTGGAAGTATGAATTTGATGTAAGTAGCATTGAATAAAACCAAGAGCGGCTGATTCTGGGTCTTTATATCTGGCCGATACACAGTGTAAACTAGAATTCATCTTTCTGGCAACAAATATCAGATGCTGTTCAAATCAGCCAAGGGACGCTGGATGCAGAAGATTTGTCATGAAGGTCTTTAATGTGCATTTATATATTTGGATTAACCAGGCACTTGAATGTATTTAGAACAATCGTGCAACCTTTCATTCCCCAAATCTTGTCTTAATTTGAACAGCTAGCTGCCAAAAAGAAATAACACAGTAAAAAACTAAATATAAAACAATACAGATAAAAATGTATCACAAAGAGACAATGTTTTGACTCACGTGGCAGAATACTCGAACAGCCCGTAGTACGGGTTGAACATCTCCTTGGAGATGAGGAAGAACCACTCCCTGGCCAAGCCGCCATAGTCCAGTCCTTTCTCTCCCTCAAACTCCAACCACAGTCGTGCCTTCAGCAGATCTGCCCTCTTTACTGAGAGGATGCGTCGGTACGAGTCCTCCAGCACAGCGCTTCGTCTCAGCTTCATCTCAAAGCGATTCGGGATATCAGCCTACATCAAAGTATATTGAGGTCCTTTAAGTTTACAATCATCGGCAGGATAAGTAATGAGTGATTTTTAAAGTTTAGACTGATACAGAGTTTAAAGCAATGCCAGTTTCATCAAATATTTGAACAGTTATCCTTTGAAGACACTCACTGGTTTCTTCAGCTTCTTCCGGAAGTAGTCATACTTCTGTTTATAATCTCTGGAATAAGGCACAGCCTGTAATGAACAAAAAAACATAAGAAATCTATTCTAACCTTACACTCTATAGTGTGGCCGATGATTATATATACAGAAAATCTGTAAGCTTTAGAGAATTTTTTTTTACTCATACTCACTGGTCCAGTTATAGCTGAGTTCTGTAATCTGGGATCATCCCATTGTGTGGTCTTGGTGTCTGTGTAATAAAATAAATAAGCGTACATTAATTAACAAGGAAACACAATTACAATAGTATTAGTTCATGTTGCATGTTGGTATTAATTGTCATACTCACTGTGATCTATGTAGAATACCCTCCCATCACTGTGAACTCTTTCCTCCCAACCAGGCTAGAATGAAGCAAAATTAAGAAAGTAGGGTGGAATTAGATAATTAAAAACCATCATGGCTGATCATAAATTACAACTTGGAGCAAATGAAGGCACCATATGTCTTTTGCCTAAGATCTAAAGCCTAAAGTCAATACCGGTAAATGCTTTTCAGATGATTGGTTACTGATTTTTTGTAACCGATTAATTTACCAGCAGGGGGCCAAGATCAGCAGGGTCAAGTGAGGGTCTCTTCCTCATGTGTACAGGAATCTTGAGTCTGGGGTCTTCCTGTTCAGAAGAAAACAAAAGACAGGCAATGCTTACTCAAGAAATAGTTGTATAGATACTGATAGGGACACATTTATATGTTGAGTTAAAGGAAACTATCTTGTTGTGGAAATAAACCCTTGGCTTTTTATTTCTATAGATTGACATTCTCGAGACTTTAGTGGCCATCAGAAGAACTGCACCCCCAAGAGGGTTGTCCCCACTCACACACAAGAGTAAACAGGAAGCCCTCTTGTCCTCTGTGTTCTTACCCAGGTAGTCGTCTTTGTGATGTGGTCGATGAAAAACGGTCTTCCATTGGGAGCACTGCGAACTTCCCAACGAGCTGGCAAGAATCCAGATTCACATGTGGCCTCTGGGCTTGGTGTGTGCTGAGGAGATGCCTCACGGGATGTAGTGGGCAGTTGTGGTGGCGGACTTTGGGGTAAACTTGAAACACTTTGTGCTGCTGCTGCTGCTGCCACTGTTGCTGCTGCTGCGTCTGAGGTTTTCTGTCAAAAGAAAAATGCATCAATGAAGATTTAGATCAATAAGAGACTAGAATTATTAATAATAATTGGTGGATAATATAAGGGATAAAAATAGTCACAAGGAGTGTCGGTATACATCATTCAAACAATGTACCTGAATGACTGGTCGTGTCCAAGTTGTAGCTCGACTGTTGTGGTTGACAAAGTAGCGTCTTCCTTTACTGTCCCTCTTCTCCTCCCACCCTGGAGGCAGGCCAGATGAGGTTGGAACCAGCTGTTGAATGACATGTAAATTTAATTGAGTGACCAATAATCAATCAATCAAATACAGTAATCAAAGTAAAAAAACACCATGTTGGGATTCTGGCAGAGTCAGAGAACATGCCATGACAGCAGCATACTGACGAAAGACAGGTTTCGTAAAATGGAGGTTGGTGTGATTCCTGAAACACTCACCACAGGACTAACAGGATGTTCCTCTACAGTTGAATTCTGGGAGCTTCTTCTAAAACTGGAATGGCTTGAATTACTAGCATGATCCTGCAGCAGAGGAAAAGGATGTTAAAGACAACAACCATCAATTGGCCATTAATGAATATTCCACCTCCCTGCCACTCTCCCTGAAAGCTCATGGTTCACATTAATGTAATTACCAGCCTCTCTTCCTCTTAATTTTGGTAACCAGAACCTTATGCTGCGCACAACATGACTCACCGTGCGGGAGGCGCGCTGCTCACCAGCTGTGGCCCCTGAAACTTGCAGGTTTCTCAGCTCGCCACAAATCGAGTTGAACTCCGCAGGCATCTGGGGTGGAGGGGATGCGAGCTGGTTGTTGCTGTGGTACATGGTGGACTCGTCCTCTGTAATGATCTCCCAGCTCTGTAAACAAGAGCAGGAAGCAAAGTCAGATCTAACTGCCAAATTACTCTGTGCTAGTATGCAGTGTAAGTCAATGTGAGTTTTACAGTTATTTTAATGAGAGTTGACAAAAGTGGTTTTCTCTAAGGGTTTATGCTAAAGCTCTTAGAGGAGAAGCAACAACGTCACTGATGCGATTACCACGACAACACAAAGCCACAACATGGCATCTACTGTAAATAGAATAGCTACCAGGACAGACTTTACTATTCCTCTCCCATTCACCTAAAAATAATTTATAAAAACTGTTGAAGTCTAACATTGATTTTCTTTTTAGCTCTGCTTTTGGTCTCTACCACTCCTGAGGGAACAATCTGGTTCTTTAGCTGCTGAATTCTCCACTACATTCTCAAGATAGCAGCTAAAAGTGTCTGTCCGCCATTTGCTGCCGAGCATGTGAGATTTTACCATGAAAACAGGCAAAGGGAACCAAGCTCTGTAGAGTTGAGACATTTTTTGTGATTTGAAAACACTTTCAGTTCCTTCAGTTTTGTTACTCTGAATGAACTTTTACCATTTACTACTCATTGTTTATTCCTCTAAACAGAAAGGAAAAATACAGGTTGGTATCAACAATGACAGAGGCAAAGCAGGACTTCGTAGAAGGCATGCAAATTCACATTCATCAAAAGAGTTAAATTTACCTCGGGAGACTCTCCTGTGGCATTTTCCTCATGGTCTGATATCTGTCTGCGTGTATTAAACGCATGCTCCACATCTATATCAGTGTTCTGTCTTCTGTGCATCTCCAAATCACTGTCTCTGTTTAGGAAAGACACATACACACAATCAGTACAGCACCCCCAGAAAAAAGTGATGTGCCGTTGCTGGGATTATCTGAGAAGTCTTACTGTATTGTGGGTCGATACCACTGTGTGGTTCTGCTTTCGTGGTTGACAAAGTAGATTCTTCCCAGATTGTCTTGCCGCTCCTCCCAGCCAGGGGGCAGAGCAGGCAGCAGCTGGCTTTGTCTGGGACCTGACATGTCCTGAGCCTCGAGCAGCTCCCAACCAGGCTGCGCAACATTAACAGAAAGTTTCAAAATGGGCGTCACGAGACAGATGGAGACAATATCTTAATGCCCTCTGTGTGATTATATAAGCCAAAGATGACTTGCAAACGAGAAGAAAATTCACAAGATGGATGAGGACTAAAGCATGGAGTTGACTAAGTCTCATTCTGAAGACATCAACAGCATAGACACACTGTGGGTTAACCATAAAATGGACTTACACAACCCGTGCTCTAAGAGAGGTCATGTTACTGCTATAACCTTTTGATTGTTTTAAATTTTGGTATTGGTGAAAAAAATATATTTTAATGCCTGGGTTATACTATACATGGGTTGTCAAAAAATTATTTACCTAAATAACTGAAGGTTGTAGATTAATAAGAAAGCAAAAAATGAATTTAGATTACTTTTAAACTGCAGAGAATTTTGCAAATAAACCTATATAAATAATGTGTATATTCAATGTACAGTCACAGTGACTCTACAAGATGTAAGGGATATCTTAAGGAAACAAATCACGTCTTCATTTAGATTTTTTGGTACATTTGGGTACAAGTAGAAAACCAGAATGACTGGGAACTATAGTCTACGATTAAAAAATTGCAAGAGGATGTGATGGTCACTTGAGAAACAGTGACTTGTTGCTGAACAAACATTAGCCAAACTCACATCGGGGTCCTCAGTCTGATCTGCTGTTTCCTCCTCTGAACCAGGGTTTTTTGGCAGATAGGTCATTTTAAGACGTAGATGACCTTTAACTCTGGACTTGTGGCTGTGTGACAAACAGAAATTGTTTTAGGAACAAGTGAGACACTAAAATGGTCAGGGATGTTTATGAACAAAATATGAACTGTGAGCTATAATTTCACCTGCAAATAAACATATGTAAAAATGGAAAGTAGGGAAAGATGAAATAACCATGGAATCATGCCAACCTTCGTGGATGAAGCAAAAAATCCTTGAATGTGTATGGCCTTTCTGTGTTAGGATTTTCTGTCTGAGAAAGAAAGAAAAAAACAATAAAAACACTTAAAGATCTGCATAAACATATCTCCTGCTCAGCCCAAGTAATATGTAAAGATACAGTGACATCAAACAATGATGACAGTTCACCATGGGGGCTAATTTGTGGGTGTTGTATTTATATTAAAACATAAATGGATTTAACATAAACATGACAGGCCGTGTTTCCATAACCATAAATAACGATGTGGAACGGAATAAGGGTGTACATGTTTACATGGTGACATGGGTGAAATTGAGGTCGGGAGGTTGTACAGTAACAACCACAGCAAAAACAAAATATGCCTAACTTACATAAGACAGTGATTTGAGAAGAACAAGGACTCACCGGTATCTGACTCAAGGGGACATCCACCTGTCCCAGAAAGTCATCACGCGTCTGACGGAGAGAGAGAAAGTCACAGACGTCAGGATGATACCAATATGATCTCTTCCTGCACACACGCACACACACACACACACGCACACAGACACTGACACTGGCTGACACATTGTTACACAGTGAGACTGTATCTGTGGTGGTGCCATGGTTTTTTCCATTTCCAATCATATCTCTGTCTTATCAATACATCTATAATTTTTGTCGGATACACTTCCTTTTCGTCACAGGCCTTTTTCTGCAGCAAATCATATGTGATCATTAGATTAGACAGAAAACCTAATGAGAAAATCTCATCCTCGGCACAAACACTGAACCGTTTTACTTCTCGAAACAATGAGTCATATGACTTGATCTATTTCCATATATATTTAGCATGTAGCCTGAGTAGGAATGTGTTTATCAGCTCATGATGAATGGCTGCACTGTTATTGCTGCAGAGACTGCGACCAAAATAATGTTAGCATTTGTCAGATAATTTGTCTTTGCTTTGAACACTTCACGCGTTCACTGCATGACACACAGTCGTAACAGCCTCGAAGGCAGAAGGCAGCGGGGTAACGCTCTGCGCTGTGGCAGCCAGCTTTGGGACCAAATTAACGCCCCGGCAGGTCAGACTGGCTATGCGGTATAGAGTGTTTATGTGAACAAATATAGACGGAGGCCCCTGTTGTCCTTGTACTTCTTATAAGGCATCCAAGAAAAAATGTGAAGTCTAGGTTAACCTGCAATTATGAGTCTGAACAATTAATTCCCCTCATTTTTCAAACCCATTTCTCCCACATGCCTTTTATATTGTGCAAGACTAAAATGGAGGGACACTTTTTACAGCTACAATGAAAATTTCAAATGTACAAAGCCTGACTACACATATGTATACATATTTAAATGTATTTTTTTCTTTGGATGTTTCTTAGCCTTGATGCCAGACGAACTTAGCCCCGCCTACAAAATTTGAGGTCAGGAAGTCAAATTATTATTAGTTATATATATAATATGACTCATAATTCTAGTGATATTCTGACTAGAATTATGAATACGACAACGTCAGGCTAGATGTTTCTAGCTCTTTCATTTATATATTTCATTTTAATAACTTACGGCACCAGGCAGAGGCAACTAAGAATTTCATTGCATTGATAATTAAAAAAAAATCATATTTAATTTTATACATTTTTTCCCAAACAACAGCTACAAACCATACAAAAATCCAGTTCACTGCTAGATCACAGCAATAAAGGTAACAAATCAGCTCAACAGAAAAACTGTAACTGAGAACTTTTAGCCATCTTAACTAGCACAATTAATCAACAATCAATTTACATTGGAAGTGAAGATACTATTATGTATTTCAATGTTTTATGGAATTTACTTTAATTTTTAATGTTTTGAATGCATTATGTAAAGCCCTGTATTATAAAGAATCATATTTGTGTTTACAATGTGCCAAACTTTCCTCTTTATATAACTGCTGTGCATTTTAAGAATATATGTACAGTTTCCTCAAGAGTGAGGTCTTCTAGAATATCCATCCTTGAGGAGGCATCATAATCTACTCTATAGTCTTAGAATGTTGTAGTCCGTTGTATTTAGGATTACAACAGTTATTGTGAGGCTCTCATCTCATCATCTGTAACAAACAGAATGAACTCTGAAGGGAAATTAATCCATGGAACTTCCTTGACTACAGGGTGAGGTGAGGCAAAGCTTTGAGAGTTTATTCATGCTCTGGACAAGTTTGTCCAATGTAAATGTGTGTTCAGAGCATCCCTGAATGTTCATGTGACTCCAACTGCAACTGAGTCGAGCATTTGGCATTTAGCAGAGCTGAGCACATACTGTATGAGGCGGTGGCCAACAGCTACAGACGCATGTTTTGGTGTCTGTGAAGCAACCTCAGTGATATCTATCTTAGCTCGGCAACAACGAGTTTTGACAGGTGGACTGCAGCTTGTGAAACCTAAACTTCACAGGAGCTACGCAGTTAACGTTATCATTGCAGGCAAATAGTCTTTTATGAAACTGATCCGGGGCTTGACAGTTCAATCTAGTTTTTGAACATTTGAAGCCTATTCATGTTGGTTTTAAGCACATGGGGGGAAGGGCCACAATTACCTGTGTTTTAAAAATCACATTATCCTGTATGAGGCAATTTAAGTTCAAACTCAGACTCGGGGCTACCAGCTGACACAGAGTATTGCTTCTCCTTGACTCAAACGTAAACTGTTCTCACTTGAAAGACAGTGACACAACTCAACCACAAACACTGCAGCAGCACTGTCAAATATTGACAGCCCATAATAACAAAGATAAAGAACTTGATAAAGATCTAAACCGTGCCTTACTTAGGTTCTGACTTTGGTTTATTAAACACAGCAGATAGATCTGTGATTCATGTCACCTGTCATGTGGTCACACCTAGCTGTTCATTAACTAATGACATAGCACACAGATTATGGAGGTTATGTCTTCAATTGTTGAAACCTTTATTGGTTTTAGCCCTTTTACATGCATTTCCTAGTTATTTGAATTATGATGTACTATTTGACAGTCCGGTTAAAGCCTCCACACACGTCCACCCATACAGGTATTTGCTGATCGACCTCTTCTCATGACAAACTGGGATTGGCTGACAGCTCAACTGTCTCCTGTGTAGCTGGGATGACTTGTTCAACGGTTATCACTCTCGTTGTATTGTGACATCATAAATTCCCACCATAACTCCTCCCATTCTCAACCTTTACAGGTTGAATCACTCAGAGCTCAGAGAACTTTGAATCAACACGGTCTGAATCTAAACAAAGGTATTTTGATGCAGCACTCTAAGAAGGAGATGTGTGAAAGGACATTTATCTACATATGCATAAAGGTCTATGAACATGATTGTAATAAATAAATACAAGTGCAGCATACTTGATACTTGCTTCCTTTAGTATTTTATAGGCAATTTAACAGATGAAAATATAATCTATATTTAAAAAAGCTAATTTTGATCTTTAAAAAGAAAGAAGACCCACTAATTACTGGAAGAGACCTTCTTACTTGACAACCTGCTAAATGCAGGGGGGTCTGACACCTGATACTTCACAAACACTGCCTGGCAGGTGGACGCGTAGGGAAGGGGACACACCAGACATTTACTGGGAGAGACTCACACGGGCCTGGGCAGTGCGACAGACCACCAGACTATCTGGAGTCAGGGGGAATATTTCAGAGGCACTTTATTTATATCGGCAAGGGGCACTGCTCTTCCCACCACTAAAATTAGCTTGGGTAAATACTTAGGACTATTACTCATAGCACTAACAGAACATCAAAAACTATTCTAACGTTGAGCAGAGGTCCACACACCGAAAGATAAAACAGCAAATGAAAGACAGGCAGTTTTTTTCCTTCTCCTTTACCCTTTTCTCGGAAACTAACATGCTAATGGATTTACCATAATGTAACCAAATACCTCTGAATGTTTGTCCACATTGGGCTTGTTAATTGCATGACTTAGCTGTAGCCATCTTCTCAGTTACAGAGTGTCGCTCTAGCTTGTGGCGAACTTAATGGCTGACCCTGAGTAAACAGAGTTTTAAGGATTTGAATGGTGATGAGAAGTACATTGCAGCATATCACCACTATCAAAAATATGTGTAGTATATTAATCTCTTGAACGCTAAACTTTCTTTTGGACACTTCTGATTTGCTGTATTCATGACAGTCAAGCAGTCCAACCAAAGTAGTATGGAATCTACTTCAACCAGTTCAACACGATAAAGGGTACTCTATTGCATTCCTCCATAGGGCCTTTATGTGTCATGCATCTTCAACCTTTGCAAGTTGTTTGCCTCTAGAAGTAATTAGGAAGTCGTTATATTTCCCGATGGTCAGAGAGCATTAATCAATTCCAGAAAATAAACTTTACACTCACCTTGATGGTTTGACCTAGGCTCTTTGGCGTATTATTCACTTCAAGGCTTGTGTTTACATCAGTAGCAGAGTTTGGTAACTTAGCAGGACAACAAGGAGTCAAATGTATGTGCACATGTGGGGAACAGGGGCTACTGAGTTTTGGATTCGAAACATGACATGAAATTCCAGTATTAGCGTAAGGCACCTCCAGGGAAAAGCTCCTTTGTATGGCACGATGACATTGGTTTTCCTCAGCCTTTTCCTGGCTTTTTCCATACGAACAGACCCTCTGGTTTTTCCCTGATGATTTAGTTGAGGAGAACAAACAAGCAGAGGTACTACGATACAGTTTTCTGTGAGGTTCATGTTCGCCCTTAGGGTGTGCATCTGGATTAAGAGCCCCAGGATATTCCACATTAACTGTAGTGGCGGTTGTAGCTCCTTTCCTGGATATCATTGGTCTCTGGTGGGCAAAGTGTAGTAACACGCTGCTAGAGTGACGATTCGATCTGTCTAAGGTTGATGACAGTTCCATTACTTTATTCCTCTCCTCCATTTTGCATTTTGGTTCATCCTGTAAAGGAATATTAAATTGTACCATGTGTTTTGTGTCCCCGAAGTCGCCTGAAAAGCTTCCTTTTGGGAGACGATGGCCAATTACTGCCGTGGTGGTGGACCCTTTGCAACTCACATCCTCTTCATCTTGTGGTAATTCACTGGCAGATGTCTGAAGAGATGACTTGTAAGAACCCGGTGCTTGTAGAATAGCAGGTAGAGCCACAGGATTTACTGGGGAGGCAGGTGGGGTACTGCAGGGGCTTTCTGGAAATATAACCAAGGAGGAGCACCGTCTCAGTGGGACCTTGGATTTGCAGCGAGGTAGACTCCTCTCCTGGGTGGTCCTGTGCTTTTCTGGAGCCTCTGGCTCAAAGATGTTGTTGCTGCTACAATACCCAGCATCGCTAGCCATGCTGCTGCTGCATGAGCCTCCATCAGAGGCAGTACCTGCTCCTCCTTCAACACCCTGCTCTCCATCCTCTGTACTGCCATCCACTTCTCCACTGAACTTACCACAGGGTTGCAGGGAGATCTGCAGAATACTCTTCTTATTACATCCTCCAACGTTAACCCTGGGTATGAACACTGAAGAGTACCGCTGTAGATTAGCATAGTCTGGTGACAGAGGAGTCACCTTCAAGCGGACTGAACTGTGCGCCAGACTCTCTG
Organism: Pseudopleuronectes americanus; assembly: GCA_038501795.1. Classification (NCBI taxonomy): domain Eukaryota; kingdom Metazoa; phylum Chordata; class Actinopteri; order Pleuronectiformes; family Pleuronectidae; genus Pseudopleuronectes; species Pseudopleuronectes americanus. The sequence continues at coordinate 15,866,367 of CM076716.1, forward strand.
CGGGGCTGCGAGCTGACACACTGTCTCCACTCTCCTCACCATGGCTGCTGAGGCTTTCTGACAGAGGGTCCGTGTTGCTTCTCCTTGACGCAAAATGCAAGCGGAGCCGACGTGCCATTCGTTTAACTCTCTAATCCCTGAAGCGCCAGTGAGAGCTGCATGATCAAACTTGCTGGTCGGAAAAGGGAAGCAAAGCAACTGCTCCAAGCTCTGCTCTGTGATCACAATCATTAGCGGCTGTACATTGCCAAAATAGCTCTGGTGACAACCTACATTCCTTTCCAGGCTGATCTCAGCTTTTAGTCAGAGGAGGTCAGTGTTTCTGTTTGGAGATATGACCCAAACATACAACCTTTGCAAACTAGAGCATTCCCTGAGGTTAGCCCCTTTAAGGAGCTTAAACCTTACACAAAAAACTAAGTTACACAAAAAACTACAGTTTCCTCAGCTGACCTGTTAAATACGATTAGCTTATCTTTGCTCCTGGTTAACTGTACCACCTGAGCCCCATCAGATTAATATCTACAGCTCCTGAGTCTCCTAACTCCCATTTACACTGCCGGAAAAAAGCAACAGCATAATGGTGGCTGATCACATTGCATCTAAGATTGAGGCAAACGGTTACATCTGCCTCAGGCCACTCACTCAAGACTCCACTTCCTGCCTCAGCTCAGCTTCTAATGTTTCTGCTGCTCTGTGCCCCCCACAAATATTTTTACCCACTGGTATTGAATTACAGGAAATTAAGGCAATGACTTTCAACATAATCTTGAATCCTGCATAGCCTCTGAAAATATGCAGGAGAGATTGTAAACGGTAAAACTCATCAGACTTAGTTAATGCAGTACAACTTAAATCATAAAAAGGTTGTTTTGGTTGTTAAATTAATATAGATCAATATAAACTTTGTTGTGCGTGTCATGTAGAGAAATGAATCTGGGAAATACTATCTCTCGAAAGACAAGAATGAGAAATAACTGATTACTTTGACAGTGATACGACACCTGTTATATGACACCTCATGTAACAGTCATTGATGGTCTGATTTCCACTGCAAGGCTGTTGACAGTCCTATTTATTAATGGCTGACTATTGAGCTCGGCTGTTCTATTTCAGGAGACATTACTCCAACAGACTCAGTGTCAGTCTAATGTTTAATAGTAGGGGGTAAAGCCAGGATAAAGACATGATTCACCGGAAGACACACAATGCTGTGGTAGAGCTCAGAATTGCCAAGAAACATTTTGCTTGGATATTATTTTAATATCCAGCCAAGAAGAGCTTTTGTTGATGTTGGTGTGGTGGGCCATCAGATAAGATTGGTGACTCACACCACACAGGTCATGTTAGTGGTGTAATATGCCAATAATAACGCAACACTAAGTTGGTGCCCAAATAACACTGTGTCAAGACCGAAGGACAGGCTACGTTTGGTCTTTAAAGAAAGTGTTTGGATTGCTTAGTAAAGTGTGTCAGTGGGGTGTGGTTATAGTAGGGACTGGACATGAGAGACAGAATAGCTCTGTCAATCAACTGGTGCAAACGTAACAGGACTACGGTCTAAGTACGTGTTAACATGACGTTTTGATACCCTCATTGATTCATGTAATTAATGTAGTACTTGGATTAATAACTTGTGTGCATATGTATGTGGATACAAAATGTACAGATGTCTCATGTTTCATGGTGATTAATATATTTTCAAAATTAGCCATATTTGAAGACGTGACAAATTTTAAGATATTCTGCAGAGACGTTACTGAGATTTGTGTTAGCAAGAATGTGGTTGCCGCGCTTGAAGGCTCATCTGTGTCATCATCAGTATTGATATCAGAAATCATGGCCCTGTTAATATTTGTGGTGTCACCCCCACAAAACACCATTTTGAAAAAGGTAAGGGCAAAATGTGTTAATAATAATCTGCAAGAAGTACCACACTGACTATGGAAACAGACTGAATACCTAACATTTAAATCTACATATCCTTTCTGTTACAAGCAGTTATTTTCATTTTCACAGTGTGTTGTTTGTAGCAACCACTAGAGTAACGGCCCTATAGCAGTTTAACTGATGCTGTAACATCCAGACTGTGTCCAAAATGACTTCTTACTACCTAGTGCTTCCCGCCATATTATTTGACCAATTAATAAAATACTATTATGTGGCTAAAAAGTGTCAATAATGATAAGTCAGTGAACGAAATCTCAATTTAAAGCTCACTACAGTGTAAACAAACCAGAGTTATTATATAGGGAGAAGTGAATGAGTGAGTGTGTTGTCAGACCTATGTCCAAGAAAATATTGACAAGAATTTTTTATCAACTCCCCGCATGATCTCATTGGAGGAATGTCTGTACATGCTGTATAACATCTGTCTCAGTATAGCTGTGATTTGGCAGAATTCATTTTTTCTGTGATCAGCTTACTGCTAACCAAGCTAGCCACTACTTGATATCTGGAGCTAATCGGTTGCTAATGCATCATTCTCAGTTAATAGGTGCTGAATTACTGTTGTGATTACAAATTTTACTCCCTTTTTTTTTCACTCTCAAGTGTGTGTGTGTGTTTACAATTATATTGTACTTTGTATGTGGCCTTCGTCTTGATCTTGCACAACAGCCAGCTCTTTATCATTTATGAGTGCTTTTTTCTCCATAACATTTCATGGTGGTCATTCATTGACGAGGGACTTACCATGGTAACTTCTGAAGGCAGTGATTTCCTGTTCATACCCTATATTCATGCTGCCTCTAGAAGTGACCCAGAGGTCCTGTTCAGATGTGGCAATAACACACATCCTGAGTGATATAATCATAAGTGGACAACTCAAGACTTGAGGACGCACTTGAGATCAGACACATGAACACATTCCTTTAGCTGTGTGAATGCAAATGTGTCCAGGGCCACATTAAAGGACCTCCTACTCAGCTAACAATCCTCTGGCTCGAAAATTTCATAATGAACTCAAAGTATTTTTAAACTTCTGTGGTTTTCATATATTGTTTTATCTTTGACCACCAACACAATAATAAATATATAAGAAAAAAAACATAATTTGGTGCTTGCATCAATAATGTACGTGTTTATGTGCATATAGAGCAGGGGAGTGATATGTGATCATAAGTGGTCACTTAAGATCCATGTTAATTCCAGTTTGACAGGACATATTAGAAATTAATTGGTTTTACTCCACTGGTTCACTGGTGTCTCTACTTGTTTGTTTCCAGATTGCGGAGAGACAACACCTTTGCTAGATTATGGGTTAGCCTGGACTGGAGCCTTCACTCTCTTCCTTCACCAAACAGTCAAACCTGTTCAGCAAGCACCAGAAGTGTTGAGGTTTCAACTTAGCATTGTCACAGTGTATATTTTTTACTTTTAGAATTTACAAAATGACTTATCAGAAGCTGCAATGTTCAGAACACACAAAATACCAGTGTAGTGTTGCTTTATTTAGTTATTTCATATCATCTAACAGTTTTGTGAAATTGGAAAAGACTGAGACTGTGTCTGCATTACAGCATCCAAATTTCATGTAAAAAATGATTTGCATCTACATTTGGGTTTTCAGCCAGTTTTGTGGAGACCTCTGTCCAAGACCTAGACAACAGCTGGCCTGTATAATCAGCTGTATTCGTATTTAAATGTGATTCCAGTAAAAGTCAATTAAAAAATAAAGTTTTCATCTTGACTTTACTGTCACACAGTCCCTCTCTGGGCAACACACTCTTGTTCTCATCTCTACTGTGTTTTAATGCAGTCAAATTCACTAAAAAGTTGTTTCCCTTTACATATTTTTTGATTATTCAGTCAACTGAATAATGAAAATAAAAGAGTAATATAATTGCAGCCCAGAAAGAAAATCTAAATCCTTACTGCATAATGGCAACATTAGAGAAAGTCACAGAAATGGACAAAGTTCTTGGCAAACTGGCCATTACACTTTGATATTTCTTTGATGAAAGTGGAAACAGCCAAGTACTGTAAGATTATCTAAAACAATAAGGATTCATTCTGTGGGGACCGCAAACTTCATTGGCAAATTGTTTTGTGTATTGCATGGTCAAATTGTGAATCACAGAAATTTCTAGGATTTTTCATTTCTGATCAATTATAATTAGTTATATAATGAACAGCACATTTCATTTCTTGTAAGGGACATGCCACCAGATCAGGTTTCTCTCACTCTCAAAGAATAAACACGTTTCCCACCTGCTCTGCCCATTTCTCTGTGTCAGAGCAGCAGTGACACACACACACATACATACACAGAAACATGTTTCTGACACACCCTGCTAATTAACACAGACTCTACCTTGAGCATGACAAGGCAGATTTGAATCAGTCACACCCATGTTTGCTTTATCATGTGACTTGTATACCTGTCATGTGATCAGAGCTTCTAGAAACATTCACCCAAACTAAAAATTACAGTGATGAAGGAACCATGTTTATAAAGACTATACTGCATGTGAACGTACCGTCTTATGTATGGACCTTGTTGTGTTTCTTTGTTTTGACCTAAAGATGGACTGTAAATGAAAATAAAATAAGAGCCAAATCTCTAGCAAAGCATCAAACTGTTGGATGTTGTTCAAACTCTTCATTTTGCATTATATAAGCCAAGAAGAAAACATTACTTCAGAGAAACAAAACACTGCAAGATAAAGACAATGATCAGAAATGCAACAGTTGAGAGGGAGCAGGGTAAAACAATCACATGACTTGCTTTTCATAGTACAGCATTGTTCCTTCTGTGCACAATCTCTTAGGAATGCGACATATTGTGCACAAACTACTAGATCTATAAAAACAAGTGGTTGCAAAGGTATGACTAAGACTGTTGTGCACTGACTTGTCTCTTTTCAGTCTAATTTGCTGCTTCTTGTTTAACATTAAGACAGGTTAAAAGTAGGGTTGGTAATGAATAATCGTTATTCGAATATTCGTTCATTAAGAATTATTCGAATAAAAATCCAAGCCTAATGAATATCGTTCTAGTCCCGCGCATTATGAGACATCTCCAGGTATCTTGCGCGAGCGCGACTTCCTACAGTAGATGAGTTTAACGGTGCTAAATCCCCGTCAGATATCTTAACGGACTATTAGTTCAGGTCAGTGATATGTACATCTAAAGAAAATATGTATTCACTCTACCCGCCCCATCCTTTCCCGTAAACTCACAGACCAGGGTTCCTAAACTGTCATTTACACACATTATTTATTTTATATATGTATATTTATTTATCATGCAGATAATGGAACATATTTTCACAGGCCGGTGCATGCTTCTGCAACTGCGTCTGCGGCTTTTCACGCCGCTGTGGCACAGGACTTGTTGTCATTCATGCTTCCCCAACCGTTGCGTGTGTTCACCGCCAGAACACTAGGCGGAGTAACTTGTTTTGTCGAAGACGACTTCTTTCTTCTTCGTCGACTGTTTATTTACATCGCCACTGCAGCTCCTCAGAGCCTTTTCCTGGCGGACAAATCCGCCAGTCAGTGACGGGATATACAAGCGGTCATACTTTCAGATCTCTTCTGCCAACCGCTCTTCTATTTGGTCCATATTCGTTCTTCTAAATCTTCCGTTGTTTCTGCCGGCATTATGGGGCATGAAACCGGAAATGCGACCACGAAAAGGATGTAGTTAGCAGACCAATCACAGCCTTGCGGGCTGGCGGAGGCTTGCAGAGCTTTGTCTATAGTTAGAAAGATTGGGCGACGCACGTAAGCAGGGATACATAAGCACCTAAGGGGCCCGGAAGGGCTCTTGCGCTTACGGGCCAGTGAAAACGCAGAAGCATGCACCGGCCTTAAGCCTCTTTAACACAATTCAATTCAAGCAACAAAATCAAACTTCAGTATATATTCGAATTTAGTATCAGCGAACAGAGACTAACCAAATATTACTTCAACACGTCATTTAAGTGCACTGCACCGAGGTGGGCATGAAGTCCAGATATCGCAATGGAATTGTCCATAGAGTTCGAGCCGCGCACTGCGTCGTGCCTTAGCGAATATTCGATTAATTGTTCAATAACGTTATGAATATTCGAACATGAAAACTCCTGTAAAGTCCCATCCCTAGTTAAAAGATATTACCCAATTCAATGTAAATGCAAAGCTCCTAAGAAGGAACACACTAATCCTGAAACTGCATGGTGGAGTTTATTCTGTGAGAACATTTATTTGAGCCCTACCTGTTAGCTATACCATCAATTCAGTTTAACTGCAATTCAGTAAGAAAAAAGTAGGACATGTTTAAATAACTACTACAACCTAAATACTAAAAACACAACAGTACAAAATATCTCATAAGAAATCTGGAGCATGGACAAAAGCCGAAATCCTTGTTTATTCTAGTGAAGGACACCAACGGCCCCCAATGTGTTTCATACAGGAAGCTCAGTGACTGACAGCACTGGTATCTTCTGAACATCGGATCACCAGGAAAGTGGGTCAGCGGCTCATCTGATAGTATGCTACAACCTGGCACTCCATAAACCTTTAACCCTGCGACGCACTATGTGTGATCAGTAAGAGAACACTAGACTTTGGTGTCAAGAATGTGCTAATTGAAACATGATCAGCTGTGATGGTTATCGGTTATTACCGATCAAAATTAATGAGACAGACCTCCCACAAAGATCGTAAAAAACAAAACCGTCTGCTATTTATCTGAAGAGGATCTCAACAAACCAGATGAACTTAAAACAAATGGCTATCATACAAATAATGAGATACATCTGATGGTCAAGCAAGACATAAAAACCATGTCCATTTAACTTGGAAACTAATAGGATTTATTTAATTAGAACCTTATCAACCGAAACGTAATTGCTTAAAAAGCTGCTACTACACACAGGAAACTTATCCTCCTGTGTCACAACAGAAACCAATTAGCAACATTAGCAATACTTAATATAATATCTCTGTTATCGATTGAAAATGCATCTGCATCTACTTAATTTAAAATTTACATAACACCCAGTCTTCAAAAGTCTTTCTAAAGGTGTAAAGCAGCAGGCACTACAATGTCCTTAAGGTAGCCAGATTTGCCCTTATTTACAGCTGTAAATAACAAGGTATCTCAGTTTTCCAACAATAACACACACATCAAGGCAAAATAAGGGTGACTGTGTGACAGGCAGAGAAACCAGAGTCAACCTTGCATTGACTGGAGGATACCCGTATCTTCTGAAACACGACACCATGTTATTCAGGGGTGTTTTATGGTATACACATACGGTTACAAAAAAATCTTTTGTCTGATATTTGATTGTGACTCTAAGTCCCTCTTTAACAATGCAGCTCTTAAAATTGATCTCCAATACTTGAAGTAAACAAATTAATTCAAAGACATATTCTAGGGCAGGGGTATACAACTAGAATTTAAAGAGGTCCAGTTACAGACAATTTCTTGAAGCAAAGGTCCGGAAGATCATAATGTTTAACTATTTAGTGTGATATATATTTAAGTAGCCTAGTAGTTGTATCCACATCTGCATGTACTCACTACCTGACTGTCAAATCAAATTATTTCAGTACGATTCAAAAACTTTTTGATAATATTTATTGAGTTGCAATGTTAATCACAGACTTGATTGGCTGAGTAGTATCATGGGGGAAGGCTTAACTCGCATGCAATTGGTCTGTCTGTTCCATATCCGCTAAACCACTACCGTAAAGACTACAAAAGCTGCGCCGGTTACAAATAGGAGCGCCCCGTCAGGTCCGCCTGTTAGTGACCCCTGTTCTAGGGCATTAAAAAAAATTGGACCAGCATTTCTTCCTTTTTCTTGAAATCAAAATATTATTTACAAAAAAAGAAAAAAATTGAGCTATATTATTAGTTGCAGAAAACAGTTGATCTAACATTTTGTGGAGTACAAACAACTTAAGTAGAGCAAATTCAAAGGAAAGGTTGAATATAACTTATTAACTTACCAGTCGGTTCTCATCAAATACTTCCAACAGCAGACGATGTTTCTGAGGATTAACCTGAAACATACACAGAGTAAGATCAAAACATTGTTGTTCTAGATTCGTTAACAAACCATGTTCACCAAAGGCAACAGTACCCAGTGATGTTATGACAGTATGTCAAAACAAGTTCCTGTTGTTAAAACCACAAATTATCTCCTGGAACATACACTACACTTCAGAGTAAATATTTAAACAAGAGATAAATATATGCATTTTTAAATGTTTCATGTAAAGTTTCACTTACTCTGAAAAAGAATTCCTCATTCCATTTTGGGTCCAGCGTCTATAAGTAAATAAGCATTAAATTAAATCATAAAATTCAAAAGTTACAAACCGGTATAACAGCAAATGCAGATATTACCCTACTCACCTTTTTAATTGTTTTGGTCTGAAGACTGGTGATCTCTCCATTGGCGGGGTCATAGAGGGACAGTCTTGTATATGGATCACTGCGAGGAAAAGACAGACATTTAGATTCAGATGGAGACATCACTCTAGAAATATTTATACAGTCTTCATCTACTTTCTGCTCTCTGTGTATTAGTGGTTTGTGTGGTTCTTCGACCACGGGTCTCTGAATTATCTCTGAGGCAAGGAAAACACTTTACATCCTTGTCTGATGTGATCAGACTGAGAAACGTTGACATAATGGTTCCAGCTCAGTTTACAGGCAATAGAAAGTTAACAATTATGTTATTTTACAATGGCTTTCTAGAGGCACTGTGACGTGTTTTATAACCATATCCATCAATCACAACTCAGATTGCAATGCCACATTAGACCTGCAGCAAAGTTTTTTGTATTAAATTACTTTACATTAGCGTGATAGTAAACCAGCAATTTTGGCCGTAGCATGAACAAGTTGTTGATCAAGAATTTGAAAAATCACTTCCATTCACTCATAAGCAACATGAAATTCCCATCCCATAATGTACAGGAAGATAGTGAATTGACTTTTACAGGAAAAGAAAAACACATGGCATATACAATGTTTACCAGACGAAATGTTTGGATCATTATTCATATGTTAAAGTAAATCATGAAGAAAAAAAATGTTGTAACTTGTCGAATGAGGGAATTTGCTGATTTTGTCTTTAAATTTGTACTATAAAATATATTTGGGTTGACCAAATTGTTGAAAAGAGTTTTATTCTTATTTGATTCATTAATAAGTCAATGGAGAGAAAAATATTTTTAATTGTGAGGATTTGCTTTCATTCAGTATTGTATAAGCAAAGATATTCAATAGATAATGACCAATAATTAAATCAATGGTTAGCTGCATACAGTATACTGTGAGTAAGCATTACAATTTATAAACTAACCTGGCTCCAAGAATATCTTTTTTGGCCAGTCCAATTCCACCGATGACCTTCACTTTTAGGACTCTGGAGTCCTCCTGAAATAAAAAACAAAAAGAAATACTGATGACTATATGAACATATAATTCACAAACCAAACAACATATGACACTGAAAGAAGAGGATACGGGGAGAATGACTCATAGCCTGAATATATGATACAAAGTGATAAAAGACATTAAAATCAAGCAGTTGTCACATGTGGCTTTAGAAAGTTTTAAAGGACAGTTTAAATAAATCGCTGAAATCTTATGACCTAAAACAAGATCAATAATGTATCCATTTCCTGATTAATTATTTTGTCAAGAAAATTCTACAAACTAAATTATTACAATGTCCCAAAGAGCAAAGTGACATCTTTAAATATCTTAGCAACAGCCCAAACCTCAATGATATTCAGTGTAAGATAATGTGTGACGAAGAAAACACGATCCTCATGTAAAGAAACAGCTTATATTTGACTTTTAAAAGTGACAATTATTTATTATAATAATAATCAATAAACCAACTCATTAACCTAGTCCTAGTGGTGCTGTAAAGCTTCTTTATTTGAAAATGAGTCACTGTCACATGCTCATACAATCAGAGTTTAGTCTGATGTAAAATCCTGATAACACTTTGCACCTTTGTGCATTTCCCATTCCCAGCCTCATTCATGCTCTGACTGTAAAGTTTGTGAATCATCATGCAGTGTCACAATCGTCACACAGGCTGAGAGGAAAATACAACGTGGGCCCTCAACAAATTAGTATCTGGTTCGAGTCCAGTGACACCGTAAATTATTGAAACATATTTAGGTTTGTCTGCTTCTGGTGTGTGTGTACTGTTTCTTATGTCTCTGTCAGGTCCATGTGGAGTAGAAGACCTTTCAGTGTACACATTGGATCAGAAGACCTCATAGGGACCAAAGCCTGGTCCTAATGAGGAAAAGATGAATATCAGAGGTTCTGGTGAAGGTTAGGGGTAAGATGTTAATGGTGGTATGGTTAGGGTTAGGTATGAATTGGTTCTGGTTTCCCCCTGATACTTAGAAAGCGTATTGTGACAAACACTTCACTTACCACTCTATCTGCCTAGTGCTGAGTAGATAATGAGTGAGTTTTCATTTTTCGCTGGACTACTAGAGCGAGGTTAGGGGTAAGATGTTGATGATGGTAAGGTTAAGCTTAAGGTTAGGAATGAATTGGTTAGGGTTAGTATTAGGTTTAGGGTTAGAATTAGGGTGAGGGATTTAGTCGTGATGGTGAAGGTTAGGAGAATTGGGATAGAGAAAGCAATAATGGGGATAAAGTTTGAGTTTGTATGAGATTGGGTGTCTCTACTGTTTTGGAGGGACATTTTTTAGATCAGACTTAGGCTAACAGCAACAGAAAGACTGAATGTAAGAGTGTGTGTGTGTGTGTGTGTGTGTGTGTGTGTGTGTTGACGGGAAATGGCCAACAGAGAGGCGGTAACCGCTCACAGCCTGTTGTGTTTCCTGGCTGAGGAAGAGAGAGCCCAGCTGCCTCACACTAACTGACTGTCACAACTGATCAACTCCATCGATCCTCCATCAGAAACAAGTGCACTTTAGCTAACAAGCAACTCCCCGTGTCGTTAGTTAGCCAGGTGTGAAGTTAGCTGGCTAACTTAACTACCGAGCCACATGCAGTTTGACAGCGTGTCTCGTTAGCCGCGGTTAGCCTCAACTAGTTAGCCAGTTAGCTAACGACGGGGTTCAGGGCTGGAGAAATGTGAGCGGAGCGGTCGGTTTACCTCATCTGACTGAAGTCCACGGATCTGCGGGGAAAGTAGAGCCATGGTATCCTCGCCCTTCTTCGTCCTCCTCCTCCTCCTCCTCCCAGAGAGCGACAACAAGAAGACAGTGGTCCGGACAACAGCAGCCTCTCCTCAGGGGTTTAGTTACTACTCCGTATCGGTTATTCCCTCAGTGTCGGTGACGTTAGGCCTTAACACCCGGTCAACCTGAATCAGTTGTTAACTGTGACACCGTCGTCACACCGTGTATTCCTCTTCTTCTTCCTCCTCCTCTTCCTCCTCCCCATACTGTTCCCTCCGCCTCTACTGGTTTCCTCCTCCTCCTCCTTTTGTTCTATTTGCCCTGTTATAGATTCAGCAAACCCTGAGGAAGCCCTAAGAAAACCTGTAGGAAACCCTGAGGAAACGCTGAAGATACACTGACGAAACCCTCGGGAAACCATGAGGAACCCATAAGGAGAGCGAGAGGGAACGATGAGGAAAACATAAGGAAACCCTGAGGAAATGCCGAAGAAGCCCCAAGAAAACCTTCAGGAAACCCTGAGGAAACCCGGAGGAAATACTTAAGATGCAACGAGGAAATCATGGAGAAACCCTGAGAAAGCCCTAAGAAAAATCTTAGGAAAGCCAGAGGGAACACTGAAGAAACTTTGAGGAAACACTGAAGAAACCCTCAGGAAACCAGGAAAAGATGAGGAAACCCAGAGGGAAAACTAAGGAAACGCTGAAAAAGCCCCAAGAAGACCTTTAGGGAACCCTGATGAAACACTGAGGAAACTTGGAAGAAAACCAAGGAAATATTAAGGAATTAATAAGGATTCAATGAGAAACACTGATTAAACCAAGAGCAAGCCCTAAGAAAAATGTTAGAATATCATGAGGAATCCCATAGGGAACACTTAGGACACTCTGATGATACCATGAGGAGACCCCAATGAAACACTGAGGAAACCTGTAGGAAACCCCGTGATGGGAGAAGTAAAAGTACCCAACTAACAGATTTCTTCACCCCACCTCTCAGATTAATACAGTAAAATGGTATAAAGAAGCACAATATATAATTACTCAAATTTTGACATTTTACCACCAAATTCAAATAGCTTTATAGTTGAATTCGTGAGAGGGTCTTTGCCAAATTTGAAGAGTTTCCCGCGTAGTGATCCTTAGGAATCACGTTTATGAGAGTGAGACAGATGTACGGACAGAAACCCAGAAAACATACTGCCTGTGGCTGGCACCAGCACAGAGGCAGAACTGGTGTCAGTAATGATCTTACCATATCTGTCAAGCTGCTAGTCAAACGCATGAGCAGAAACATAAACAGAGGTGGGTCAGAAAAGGTCAGAGGTGTCATCCAACAGTCAGTGCAGCTCAGGGCACAATGCAGGTGTTTTTACTACAGGTGAACAAACAGCACAAGTTCAAGTTTCTTAAACTGCAACACAAACTAGATGGTTGGAGCTGGTTTCCGATGTGGTTACAGCTCACCATAGTTCTGTTATCATCATCCATCCGTCCATTTATTATCTATACTGCTTATCTTTTATTGGAGCCAATTTGTGTGCATTAAAAGTACACTGTGATGTATGAGCTACAAAGCTCTGAACATGAAATGGATGGGAATAAATTCAAGAGAATCTGGAGGCAGCTTAGGGAAAACAAATACAGATGTACTTAAAAATGTTTATTAGTCTTAAAAAGTATTTAAAAACCAGTATTAACAAGCACTTCCCCCTTATAAAAGCACTTTCTAAAATGCAGAGAAAAAAAAGAATCCTCTACACACTGATCACAGCAACATGACTACAGTGGAGGGCAGCTCTACTGCTCTGAATTACTCACAACAAGAGGAAGGGTAACGGCTTTATCAAACACAAATATCAGAGCTAATGACATAAATGCACACGTTTCAACAGACACAGTTAAACATAAAAACTGAGAGAAAAGATCCAAAAGCTGAATATAAATAAGAACATTTTTCTCGATAACTCAATATTAAATTAGACTCAAAATTAGATTATATATTAAAATGATACAATCTGCTTTTCCAGAAGTTCAAACCTCTGTTATCTGTATAAAACATCAATTTATCAACACACTCAAAGATTCAATGTACTGCCTATTCAATATATATGGCATTGATATTACACCATGTAATTGTTTTATACTTTAAAGCCATGTGCAAATCTTTTTTGGGATAAATCCCTGCAAAAAAGATCCAGTTCTAAATTGTTTTAGAGAACAAACTGAATCTTGAGGATAAAAAAACCCAAAACATATTCATAATTCACCCTCATATATTGAACAACTCATGTTGACAAAATAAGCGGTGTATATGGGTGGTAATATGCAACGACAATTAAAACATTCAGTCTGCTACAAAACGGTGCGAGTCAGATTATTGTGGATACACAGGATTATATGGTTTGAAAGGTTATACCTTCTGTACAAACAACACATTCTGAATAAATAACCACAAAGACAAACAGGCCACACTGACAACAATACAGTTAGTGTGACCAACAGTGTACACTCAGGGACCTAAAGCTAACACACAGAGAAACAATTCATGAATGAATTGGTGTTTTTGCCTTAGAAAAATCATCATTGATAGTAAACGAAGAAATCCTCATATGAGTTTTAAAAAACAAATGTTTTTCCAGTGCTGCAAATATCCCTAATTTTTCACTTTGTAACAGACACCAGACATGTTAGTACATGTTATTGCAGGTTATATTTGAAAGATAGTCTTTGGTATGGATGGACTTAAGGCTCAGGATCCAAAAAACCCGCAGAAGCACCTTTAAATCGCTGGTTGCATCCCTTCTTCAGACACGACTCTTCACCACTGGAAGAAGCTGTTCTGCTACAGGCAGTGACGATATTCATCCAAACCAAACACAGTGCATTTTTCTAAAGAATCTCAAGTATTGCAGATTGTCAGTGCAGTACGATGCGTTAGTCGTTTGAGTTTCTTTAACTTTAATCTTTTTGTTTTAACATACTTATTCAAATAGTTATTGGCACACTGTGTGAATAAGTTTAGCTCTAAGAAAAAATGGCTATTATTTCATTTCTATAAAAAAATTCCAATATTTCTTATTTTAACACAAGATTCATACTTTCAAAATGCAGGACCCCTCAGTCAAGGATTTTAGGTGAAGTCTTAGGTAAGTGGTTTCTCTTTCTCCAAGTGGTTGAGGCCTCATCTTTCTCTACATGTTAAAGATATCACATGATCCATCTCAATACGACCATACACACGCCATCTATAAAGATCCATAATTAAAGCTATTTTTAGGACCTCATTGCAAGTCAGAGGCTTTCCCTCTCGGCTTAATGTTTCCACACTTGACAACTTTTGTTTTTCTTTGACATTAATCCGTTGTTTTTTTTGCATAAAGCATATTGCTGATATTTTGACATATATCTATATAAAACAATTATCAAAAGATTTGCATATAAATTAAAGGGATTCATTAGAGCTTTATAAATATCTTCAAGACAATTTCATTCCAATTTTGCAAAAAATATGACATTAATAAAGCAATGTGCATACATAGGCCAATTATTATTATTATTGACATCAAGTAAAACTTAGTCTGATTCGGACAAGGCTCAAAATCTGTGATAATAAAAAACCTATCCAAGCTTGAGAAATGAGGATATGATAAATCTGATTCGGTTATAAGCTCCAAGCAAATTCTTTAGCATAATATTAGTTATGGGTGATGGCTAGCCATACGAATATAGTTAATGGATTTACATGGATGCATTTTGCTGCATTTTTTGTCATAAAATTGTTTTTCTATTAAGTGTTTGTATATTTTTAACATGTCTGATTGATTTGATCTCTTTCAGCTGCACTGAAAGCAGACTGACTCCTGATTGATGCTTCCATTTTTCTCAGATACTCAGGAATTAGATTCTGTAATGCCTTCGAATACAGAAATATTCATCAATATTATCAATTTCCATATTTCTTGCATAATTCATGGATCTGTTATGTTGATCTTTTAAGAGGTGACTCTTTCGTGAAACCTCAAACACAACATAATATAACAGAATTAGGATTAGGTGTGTTAAGGAACCACAGTTTTTCTTGCACTTATTACAACAGTATAAAGTGATGTTCTGTGATTTGCATTTTGATCAGTGTATTGCAGCATCTATAAGGTCCGCCTGGCACTTAAACTGGACAAACCTCACTGTGTCCATCGTTGCATTTTAGGTGTAAATGCCTGAAAACAAGTACAAACAAACAGCAACTCCAAGTTAAAATGACTGATAAGATTTACAAAAAAGCTCAGTTCTCAACCCATCAATCCAACAGTTGTTTGATCTTTGCTTTCCAGCCAGTCAAGTCCACTCGAATGAGCCGTCTCGCTGCTGATGTGCTGAAACAGCGGATCATTCCCCAACTCCTCTGTGCCAGTGTTTTGATATTGCCCTTGCTGCTGGTTGGGGTCAAACAGAAGGTTTGAATCCAATGCATTGAGGTCGTTGATGCTACTGGAGAACTCTGACGTCATTCTGATTTCACATGGGAAGTCTGCTCCGCCTGTAGTCAGCTCTGATGCCTGTTCGACGAGCTGAGCACCAGCAGCGAGGCTGTGGTCTGTCAGGAGGTCTTTGACCGTGCTGACTGAAATCCAGGTGCTGATGCTGATGCAGTTCTTCTCGCTGCTGCTGTTGGTTCAGAGTTAACATCATAGACTGGGCCTGCTGGTGCTGTCTAGAGGCAGATTGCACTAGGCTCTCACTTGCAGAGAAATGCATAGGTTCATTAATGGCGCTTTCGATGAGGTAATCTGGCCTCTGCAGCTTGCAGGGGCTGGTGGTGTCACAGGTCATCATGCTGAGGTGGTTTTCAGCGCAGGAGAGGCTGGGGTCAGACTCCAGGATCTGAGTGAGGTTCATGCGCGCAGTGTAGCTGGAGGGTAAATTACTGATGCCTAGACCCCGCAGAGCATCGTCGTTGTCACTGTCCAGCTTGCTCAGAAGAACACTGCCAAGGTTTTTGCTGTTGCATTGTTGGCCTGCCATGGGACGGACCTCAGTTTGCATCATGATGTTGAGCGGCACGGAACGGCTCCGCTGGGCCATGCTGCTCACCCCAAGATTAGTCTGGCTGTTTGCAAAGATGTTCAACATCTCAGGAGGCACAGGAGAATTATAGGGAGACACCACTGAACGGAGGACATTGGGATGGGCGCTGTTTCCGCAGAAGTTCCTCTGATGCACCGCGGGGCTCACGCTGCGACACCGGAAATTTGTAGTGGGTACGTTGGTGTTTTTATTATCCAGTGGGGCAGGTACAGCGAAACCCTCCTGCTTGGTCATGTTAGCCATGTTAGCCTGCACAGGTGAGATGGGAGTCAAGCGGCCGAAGCTGCTGTCGTGGTACCGTGCATGAGGGACTGCGAAGGCATGTGGTTTTTGAAAATGGTCATCTATCAGGCCTTGATAACCAGGAAGTATTCCCATTCCGCTGTTTGACTTGTTTAAACTCTCACTGCTGCTGTTGTAACTATTATTCATCCACTCCAGTCTGGTCTTGTCCGGGTGGGTGGCCATCGGCCTCTGCATGGGCTTGACGGGGCTGCTGGAGACAGTGCTGCAGTCATGGAAACCAGTGATGCTGGAGTTGATGGGTGTGAATGCAAACGGATTCCTGCACTCCACCGGACTGGGTGGCACATTGCTGCTGCAGCTGGAGTGTGGAGTACCCAGTGGGGTGTGACGACTGCTTCCCAGCGCGCTGTCCACGGGGGTTGTGGAGGCGATGTGGGAGCAGGGACTCTCCAGGAAGCTTTGAGCTCCTCCCATCATCTCTGACGTTGGTGTGGGAGTGGGTGTCGGGGTTGGTGTATGGATTGGGTTGCCGCTGTGGTTGCCAGCGTGATAGAAAGCAGTCATTGACTGATTAGTGGACATAACGTTGTCCGGCACCACGTGCTGCTTGCCTTGCATTGTGACTCCGAACCCACGCAGGCTGTTGAGCTTCATCTGCTCCTCCATCTGCACCAACTCCTCCACGATGCTGTCCTGAGTCACATCGTCATCGAAAGGAAAGTAGTCCATATCTGTCTGCATAGGGAGATGATTGGACGATGACCCTTGACTCAAAAACTCTAAGGTTTCGCTGGCAGGGTTGGACTGAGTGTAGCTTTGCTGCTGAGCTCCTTGCAGGATTCCTGTGGTGGAGTTTGATATCCTCCCATCACCTGAGTGCTGCTGGAAGCTGGGGTTATTAGGTAGGACATGCACATTAGCCCCTGTGTGCCCCTGCTGCTGCTGTGTTAATGCGTGACTGACTGAGCTGCTATTTTCCAAAACAGTGGAGGTGTTTTTCCTCTGCATTGAGCTCTGTGTGTTGGCAACAGAGTAAAAGCCACTGGGTCTGAAAGAGGAAGTGCAGAGTGAATGGACTGGAGTGGCAGAGACAGAGTTCATTTTCACTTCCACCTCCCTGGTGGCCGGTGCACTTTCGGGTCGAGTCGGAGCTCCCAGCCTGGAGAAATAACCAACTGGCTTTCTGATGCCATATCCAAGAGCAGCAGTGCCCCCTACAGGCTGCTGGGGCATAAACACCCTTTTGACTGGGGAAAGTTCTGGGCTGACGCTTGAGCGTTTCCTGAGGCTTTTGGTGGACAGGAAACTTTCCTTCGTTGGTGTCACACCACAGCTCTCCCGACATGAAGATGCTCCGCTGGTGTTCATTATGGAAACAGTGCTGGTATTCTGAGGGGAGGGAGTTAAGTGCGAATTGCTTGTATTGTTGGCGCTTCTATTGCTGCTTTCGACTTCTGCCGTAGCGTAAGTGCACAAGGAGGACTTTCCATTGCAGAGAGATGTTTCTTCCAGAACCAGGAAGCCTTTTGTCTGAGGAATAGGAACACTGGCGGCCCTCTGTACAGCCCCTAGGCTTCTATTTGCCATTGCCCCTTGAGTAAGAATGAGACTGCTAGGATTTTGCATTTGGCTGTTTTGATGTATTGCTTCCACTTCCATCTCAACATCGATGCTGTGAGCGGTAGCTGTCTGCCCTTGCCAGGCCACCGGGGCCAGCATTGGGACTGCAGAAGCACTTCTCGTGGTTTGATTAGAGCTGATGTCTTCTACAACAGCGGAAGTGCTGATCCCTGCAGATGCTGACCGCAGGGTCGCGTTTGTGAAGGTGGTGGTGGTGGTGCCGCTGTGGGGTGCCAAGGATATGCCCGTCATCTTGACCAAACTGACTGGGCTGACATGACACGTGGTCATCACAGTTTTAATCGGGCTGTTGGCAATGATCATGGCAGAGGGTGAGTGCAAAGTGATAGAGGTCGTGGCCAAAGGTTTGGGCAGGATCTGAGCGTAGCGCTGCCGAGCCGTGCGTTCTCCCGTTGGACTGGGCAGAATATTTTGCAGGGTCTTTGGGCTCCGTGTCATCGGCTGCGTCACCATTTGGAAGTTGAAGGGCAGCGCTTTGCCCTCAACTGTTCCAACCGGACTTGGGGACATCAGCTGCCCACTTCTCTGAACCTGAAGAGAAAGAGGCTCCATCAGAAAGTAGTAGAACAGAATTTTCTCTTATTACTTACAAGTAGAGGAAGGTAATGAACGTGTAACAGCTATCCGTTATCTTTTTGTTTTGCACCAGTCAGACTGATATATACAAATTCATTCATTTAGTAGCTTATGAGTCCTGTTTCTCACCGTGATGGGGCTGGGGACAGCAGCGACCACGATGCCTATGGTTGGCTGAGGTGACGGAGGCGGGGGGCTACCGGAAGGCACACTTTCATCTGACCTCTTGGCTTGTCCCTCTCCGGGTAAAGGAGAGTGCAGCTTCTGTTCCTGTTGTTTTCTCTGGATCTTCCTCTGGAGCTGCTGCTTCGCATCGACAGAAGGGGACGACAGGTTCGTCACGTGAGGCTGGAAGGAGTGAGCCTCAGCAGTAGGGGTTGAAAGCTGATGCAGACTGTGGAGTCTTAACCTCTAGAGAAATAAAACAGGAGGACATTAGATGTAGCGACATTGATACTTTTCTTTAAGTAAATGATCTGAATACCTCCACCACTAATAATTGTCAGGAAACATTTAATCACGCCTCATTATTTCCCACTCTTGTGTTTCTTTGTTATTGTTCGACGTCACTAACATCCCCTCTCGTTTCAAATCTCACTTCCCGCCCTTATGTGTTTCACACTGTCGTGATTCTCTTGTCTGCCATATGTGTCTCCTCCCATAGCGTATTCAGTCACAGTGCTGTGTCGTCTTAGCTCCTTAGTGCTACAACCTTGTTTCCCTTTTTTCTAGTGTAAGTCTTCCGGGGTTTGTTTAGTCTGCTATCGTTCTTTAACCGGTCTGAGTTGTGCCTCTGAGTCCTCTGACATGTGGTTCCCCAGTTAAATTATTTGTGTATATAGGCTTGGATCCCAATATTTGGTTTAAACACAACTTGAAAAGCCAACAAGCCGGCAGCTCTTTGGTTGGTTGGGTTCTATTAAGCTTAAGGTTATTATGGTTAATTTATGTTCTTTGAGGCGCTTCTGTTGTTTAATTAATTTTAAGTTGGTTTTAAGTTCTTCACCGTTGTGTGTTATTACTTATTTAACTACTTTATTTTCGCTACAATGGAACTTCCCTGCAGAGCTCTTTCACACAGGGCTTGAATCAACATTTTAAGTCAGTAACTGCACTGACAGATAGTTGCCACTAGATGTCATTTTACAACTACAGTTTAAAACCGCACAACACGAGGCCAGCAGCAGAACCTGAGTGCTACCTGTGGCTGTGCCGGTCACGATGGTGAGAGCTGCCAGAGACTTGTTGCTGATGTAGTGGCTGTCGATGAGGAAGCGGGCCAGATCCTCCACGGCATCAAACTGGCGTTTCAGCACCTTCTGGGCCCACTCACACACCAGGTCACAGGCTGCAAACCGAACCTCCTCCTTGATGCTGCTGAGCTGACCTGGTGACTCCAGGACATCACACTGCAGCTACACACATTAGATAAGATGTTATTTACAAAGAGACACTTAAAATGATTCTGAAATATTTATAAGAAGGCTGTAAAGGTTCTTACTCCTTCTGGTGATTTATGGAGATCCAGAGCAGGTAACGATGGCATCTGAACAAAGGGTCTCTTCCTTAATCCACTATAGCAATATGTGAACTGGTGTTAAGATGAAAAACATGTGATTCCAGAACATTTACCTCTGCTGCCATTACACAGGATAATATGGTAAATGATTGGTACATTACATTTAACACTTCTGAGTTTAAAATGATCATGTAATAATCAAGCAGTTCCGATAGATTATAGGTCATAAAAGAAAAGTTTTAAAATCATGAATGAGTCATGAAGGTCAAGTCTCTGTATTATGCTTGTGCCTCCGAGGCAGAGAGGGGACTTTATTCCATTTCACATCTATATTTAGAGAGGGGCTTATGAACTTCAGCAGCAGATGGTCTGTGACCAGAGACAGAGGCCAGACTGGCACAATCCATTCCACCAAAGGATATTTTGATTTTCCTCTCATGCCAAGTCGACGCGCCTTCATGTTCGGGAAGACGTTTTTCATCATTTTTCCAAAGTCCGCAGCGCTCAGCGGGTGGTAGTTGAGATTGTCACAGAAGCTCCTGAAACACAAGGCAGGCAGAGTTAGTTTTGTATCAGTGTCAGCCAGGTATCGGAAAATGTACATGGAAGGGAAAATGGTACAAGAGAATCTCTATTCAAAAGTAATGATTCCAATTAATGTTTCTCATTCTTAGCGAATATGAAGTGAAAAAGTCCTTGAACTATTCGTCTAGTTTTTCTAAAGCTAATGTTGTTGCTTTGAAATAATGAAATGAGCTACAATAAATATCTCTATCCTAACAAGGGATTAAATGAATTGACCAACTGTCAGAGACTGATCACCTGCCTCTGTAGGTCCTCTTTGCAGATTGTATTGTTTCAGCCTCTTTCAGTCACTGTTTGTTTTTTCTCTCATGACTGAAAGCTCCAGAAACCCAATGTACCCACAGCACCAGACATATTGTTATGTTACTATATATGTTAACTGTTTATTCTTCTTTTATTAAAAGAAGAATTCCCACAATTAAGTTGTAACAGCGATTTACAGTTGGACAAACTTGTAAGATGAGATGCATCGAAACTAAACTGACAGCCACATCTGACATTATTGTATTACGGTTCATTGTACATCATCTGTTTTTTCCCATCTAACCTTCAGTGTTCTTAATCATTATATATATCCCAAGTATGTCCCACACAGATACATGTATGTATAAACTTGATGTAGCCTTTTCACCTGTCAATCCTAAAGGCGCCAATATTTCTGGACGCCACTGTATTTCTGTTCTGGTTGAGTTAAAAAGACAGTTACATAACACTGTCAGAGCATTTCAATGACTGTCTCAGACTTTCCATTCTAATATTACCAACACATGCTGCCGTGATTCTCATGCCTGCGCCGGCTATTTATATTGACGCTTTAGCCGGCAGCAGTTTAGTGGAGAAAGACACTCGAACACGGGGAGCCGTGAGGTGAAACATCAAAGATAAAGAATTAAATAAATTATCAATATTAGGGTTCATTATTAAGAAAATAAACTGATCCTTTCTCTCTCACTGTGCTTTTTATTTTAATGGGAAACTTAAAGTTTCAGCCTGAAATTGTTTAGTTATGGAACAAAAGAGACTTAATGTAAATGTGTGTCATGAAAGAAAAGAAAAACCTACTTGTATTCATCATAGACTTCCTGTTTGGGGAGAGAGGTCTCTGGGTATTCCTCTAAATGATTGCGGATCCAGTTGAACGCATGCATCTGCTGAGTGCGGCTTGAGGACAGGGCGCTCTGGTCACTGAGAAAAGATGTAGATCACTGATGAACAAATGTGCCGTTCTATATTATTCACATCATATAGCAAATAAAAACTGTCTGCCAGAATCAATGATTAATACTTAAGTTGTTTGTTGTTTTAAAAACATTACAGAGTCCATTTATCTCTAAATCCTGTCAGAGAGCAGGTGAAGCTTTACCTCTTCTCAGTGCTGCTGCAACTGCTCGGCCCAGAAGGCAACTTAAGGTAGAGGTAGAGTTTTTCAATGTCGGAGAACTTCTCGACATCTTGCTGTGAAAAATAAATGAAAAGCGTGTTTTAATGTTTCTTTCAATCAGCCCAAAGTCATGTTCTGCTGTGGTTTTAAAAGCAGACTCGGTTTGTTACACCTGAAGAACACACACAAAAGTTGGAGTTATTCTTGGACAGTTACCTCAGCCAAGAAGGTTGTTTGTTTGTCAGCAGGATTACGGAAAATAACTACTCAACCGATTTTCATGGCACTTTGTGGAGGGTTGGGGCATGACCCATGGAATTAGACATCAATCCTTATTGTTTCACTTTCTTTAAGATTGCTAGATAGGATGTTTTTCAAAATTTTCATTGATTTCTCCGAGAATAATCCATGGATGTTGACGAAAGATGATTGATGAAATACACATCCGGACCTGCCTTTGATTAAGAACCTTCATTAAAAAGTAGTTAATAATTTAATCAAAGACAAGCTTCTGATGGAATACAGTAGGAAACACATTTCCTATCGTAACTCGTGAGGTCTGAACCATTTCCATCCCTTGTTGGGGCCTTAGGTGCTGATCTATGGAGAAGTCATGCTACAAATCAGCCTCACCTCCACAAAGTAAAACTTTTTTATCAACTTTAACAAAGCATATGGTATGTCTTGCCGAGCCCTAACCCATGCGAGTCAACCCAGTGAATATGGTTCCTATAAAAGGTTTTCAGCCTTATGGGAAATGTTTGTATTTTATTGTTATAAAGCATTGAGTCAAAGAAGATTTAAGGGGCCATTTTCAAATGGATCAACTGAAAAATAAAATGTTATGTCGAAGTAACAAAAGATAATTTCACTTAATTTTCTAAATAAAATGCAAAATACTTGTAAGCATTCAAATATTCGTTATCGTTAATATGACACGTTTATATGATGGTGGTGCAGCCGGTCACATAAGCGAATGGAGATCTGTTTCCATTGACTGTATAGTATGAGTGCATCTGTATCTGGAGGTCTGAGCTTTTGTCTGCCAGTGTTATAGCAAAACCTACAATGATGATGAAAGACTATGAATGTGAACGCCTGTTATCCAAGGAGCATCCTGGGATGTCCTACAGCCTAATAATCTGATGAAGTTTGGATGATGTAAAATTTGAGTACCTAAATGTTCGCCAACTTTCCGAGTTGTTCTGACTTGAGGTGGCAGGCACAATTTTTCTGATTATTCTGACATCACGTAAATGCACCTGCATCTGCCGACAGCAGCCTGTCCTCAAAAACTGAGCATCCAAAAAGGAGACTAGTGAGGGAAGCTATCAAGAACCCTCTGAAGGAGTTTTAAACTTTAAAGGCTGAGATTGAAAAGAAAGAAAAGATACAGTTGCAAGTCATCTCAGCTTTAGTTTAACAGAAAGCGCGTCGAAGATGGTTGGATGGTCTGATGAGACAAGGATGTGGCTTTGTGGGAATCATATGAGTCAAACTCTGCACCTAATCGTAAACAGCAGTGGGTTTACGACCGAGGAGATTCACTCTGACTTTCGTACTGAATGCATTAATACAGCTGCACAGACTGAAACATACAAACATGTGTACACATTGAGCACAAACAGCTGCAGACAGAGATACAGAGACGGACTCCTGCAGTGCCTGTAAGGTGAAATCGAAACTCCTGCCACCCTCCCGCCTCCCGCCCTCCTCTCAGGACGGCCTGCTGCACGGCGAGGGCACAGACACACATGCACACACACTGCCAACACATTCCTCCACTAGGACATGTCCACCCCTTTCAATGGCCTCTCGGAATAAACTTTATCCTGCTCATCTGTTCTTGTTAACATCTTTGACGTGAGGGAACCACAGGTCGTTGAAACTGAGCAATACAAGTAGAATACACTCAATTTTCATAAATGAGCTCACAAGTCATTTAAAAACTGTGCTGAATCCTTTTTGTGCATCATCCAGAGGACTTCCTCTGCCTTTTCAGTGTGACTCACGTCCTGCTCTGATGAATGGACTGTCGGTGTAATGTAACTGTGTCATTGGTCCTGCGCGGTGAACTCTATTCCCCCTTCAACTCATTTTACCTTGAAACTCAATGTGTGCAGGCTCAAATACTTTTTGATAAGTAACGAGAAACAGAAGTCGGTAAACACCCACAACATGTCTAAGGCCTTTTTGCACAGCAGCAATCATTTAGACATGTGACAGTAAGAAAAGCACAGGTGCTCATGACAACGGTCACATCCGCTCTGTTCAATGCAAGTCATTCATGACAGTGTGACAGTGAGTCAGCATGCAGCCTGAAACTGAAGCAGCTGAATGGAATCCAGCCATCATTCACTTCATCATCTACACGGGTGGATTTTACGACTGTCAGGTGTCAAAATGTCTTCTGGGAAAAGGTGCGAGTGCCACAAGTCCACTGACGACTTTATTTTTCAACGTATCTCTAATTACACATCTTGGTCCCAGATCTCTGATATATGATTTAAGGTTCAAAATTCTGTTTATATTAAAAATCAGCTGATTCATAGTCATTATTCATTTTTGAAATTATATTATATCATATTTATTTTCTCTAGGTCCATGTAATCATCCTGATTCTGACTTGGGTTGAACGTTTGAACGACTTGCGATTCCTATTCTGACCAATTGAGGACACTTTCTGCACTTCTGATGTGTTTGGAACTTGTTGTGGCCTGTTTGAATTATTTGTGGATCTTTTGTTGGACTTCTTGTGTTCAGGTTCCTGTTCCACTTGTCAGTGTTTCCCAGTGTTTCTTCATAAGTTTAATGACAAAGTTTTGTCTTTTTTTTACTTTGCCTTTGCTTTAGGGATTTACTTTACCATTTTGACTACTGACTGCTGTTTGTTTATCTGTCCTCAAGTATAACATATCTGCTCCATTATCATATGTCTGCCAGGTTTGTTGTGCCTTTATTCAGAAGACACACTCTGTCCTAACTGGCATAGATTACTCTGCAAATATAAATTCAATGCAATGGATTAGGATACTTTTTTGCTAAGTTGAAATGTAATGCTGTTTTCAAGCAGTTTTAAGTTATGTTGTTTTTTTCAGGACAGGACTGGTTTAAACTTAAAGTTCAGTCTTGCCTTTTATTGTGTATTTGTTCATTTAAATTGCAGAAGAATAATAAGCACAAAAGTTTACAAAATTTTGCAACTTTATTGCTTTAGATAATTAGCACGATAAATGTCACATTATTATTTGTTTTAAGTTTAAAGACTGATTTTACCTCATCAGTGAAGTACTAGTTTTAAGGTTTGCATTCTGAGCAGAGAATGACAAACACTCGATAAACAGCAAAACCCAAATCTGAGGTAGAACAATAATGCGTTATATCTCCTAACTTACACAATGAATAAGTAATATTTCAATAAATGTCGGATTTTTGATGAATTGTTATTATTGCGAAAATAATTGATCATTTTTTTTGCCCAGCCATTGAAGTCCTCATTTCATTTATAGGGATAGCGTATGGACTAATGAAGCCTGTCTGAGAATCATCAGCAGTGGTGGATCACAGGATACAGGACTGGGTGTAGGGTTACAACTTTTTTTACTTTCTTTTTTTAAAAGGCATGACCGGAATGAGACCAGATAAACTAGTCTATATCAACCACTACATGACATCATTCATTATATATAAAGAAAGATATATAAGGGATATATTAGGCTACATAAGGACAACAGAAGGCCAAGCTAACGTCCACAAGCCTTGGTTTGGTTAATAAAGGTTTCATTTATTAAGAAAGAAATATTTTTTTTCAAACAAAAATACCTTTCCTTTCTCCATAGATGATAATAACTGAAACATATTTGGGTTTTGAAATGATTGTTGAAAAAAACAAGTAATTCAAATACTTTAAATCACTTTGAGACAAATACTGGTAATAGAAAAGGTAATTTACAATATCTGCTGTTCTTCCTTCCACCATCTTCCTCATATTGGGTTTTAATAACGACTGTGATCAGTAAGGTTTGCTAAACGGGTTTATTCGCAATGCTACCTTCGACCTATAGGGGGTGCAACATATGAATCATACTGTTTATAGAGGTGACAAACATGACAATGGTCCACGACAGCTAGACATAGTTAACCATCTGATGAGTTAGCTCACACAGGTTAATTACATGTTTCCCCCATTCAAAGGTTTTCGATGCACATCAGTGAACTCGCTGGTCACATCACCCACATTTTATATTGAGCTTTAGTCACAAATAAACCTATAAACAAATAAAATGCACTTTTCTAAGCTAGTGGATATTTGTACAGATATAAGACCTCCATGATTTAAAGATTGAATTACAAAGACTACCTTGACCTTATAGAGCCCTGAGACATTGCTTCAGACAACCTATGGAACTCAGTACAGTTTATGCTCAGATCTATATAGGTCGATCTTAAAAGCTACTGTGAAACAATTTGCTGTCATTTTATATAATGCCAGAAAAGATTTCCACTAATAACAAAACAATGAGATTTCAGCTCTACACAAGATAACCACTAGTAAATTACCATCAAAATCAAATGACTTATGGCTATTATTACTTATTGTTGAGGACATTTAAAAAGGTTAATTCAAAATGCAATCCATAGATCAATAACAAGTCAGAAATACTCACCAGAATGTTTTCCACTTTTGATTGAACGGATTTGCTGCAAAATACAGACATAGTATGAATTAGTATGAAGCCGGTGTAACATGAACCCTTGTGTCTATTTATTTATAAAGCAAAGGAATGTTTGGTATGAGACGACCCTCCCTTCAGCATCTCTCAGGTCATGTATCCCACCATTGGGAACACATGTTGTCATATGTAAAAAGAGGGAGACGAGCGCCGCGGTAACATTGTCTCAGACAGAAGGATTTTTATCACTCGCTGGTAAAATCCACTGTAGCTTATCTCAAATTAATAATATTACAA
Organism: Pseudopleuronectes americanus; assembly: GCA_038501795.1. Lineage (NCBI taxonomy): Eukaryota > Metazoa > Chordata > Actinopteri > Pleuronectiformes > Pleuronectidae > Pseudopleuronectes > Pseudopleuronectes americanus. Next base: position 15,893,502 of record CM076716.1, read on the forward strand.
AACTACTGCGAATGTAAAAGAAAAGCAAAAATAAAAAATCATATATCATCATCATATATACAGATATGTATTGATCTCAAATGTTTCATTGTGAATCCTGATATTATCCATAGACTCATTCCCTTTATACAAATTTTACAACAAACAGAAATGAGAGTACATAAATTAAGGCAAAGGGAAAAGGAAAATTAAGTTGTCAATAAGTATTTTTAAAGTAAGGACAACTCAAATAGATAAATAGATTACACGGTCCAATAAAAGACACCTTAATTCAGCGAAAACAAGCCTGAGATGAGTCTTTGCTGATTCAGAGCTGTGCAACACAACAAAGAGTCAAAGCAGATACATGAATAACTTCTCTGGGACTAATTCCTAATCTGCAGACAGGTCAGGTTGTTGCCTTGTGGACCGTGAGACAGAAGGTAGGTCACACTTAAAGACACAGGGCAGGTAAGAAACAGGAGATGACTCTAAGCCATGACAAGAACAGTTCACTTTAATTCACTGTTACCAGGAGGCCCAGTGCTGAGAGGCTGTCATTAAGCTGTTTGTGAGGCGGATTTGTCAGGTTCACTGAAACACATCCGAAGGCGTTCACAGGGACTTTAATTAGAAAAGAAAGGAAATGACTTGAAGAGCTCCTTTGACTCCCAATACTCTCCAGGTGCACCGTAGTTCCAAATGAAATCCAGCAGGAACAGTATAACTGCGTAGTAGCACTTAATTATAAACCATTATTTCAAAAGAAAACAGGGTGATAGTGTAATTATAAATGAACTTGCTGACCCTGACTAAGACGTTCTCATTCTACCATAAACCACTCAGCGGCAGGTCGCTGAGGTGAACGCCAATATTTATGCTCGAATCCTCTTAGAGGGTAAAGATGGAGGGAGAGAGACAGATTGTCAATATCTCAATATGTTATTGACAATCTGGCACAAGCGATGCACAAGGTTTCTGTCTTGGAATTTGGGGAAGATGTTTCAACTCTGAACTGTTGTCCTTTCCGGTAATTCGGCCTTTTGACATTTAATGAGTATTTGATATTTAAACTAGAGTGGCAAGAGAGCGCATATTCCTCCGCAGAGGACACACAGGCCTACACATGTCTCTCAAGCTCTTATCACATCCATCTGCACCACATTGTGCAAACTGAAAGAGTATATGTTTGTTTGTTTGTTTTACTTTAAGCAAGATTATGCACAAATTACAGGATAGATTAACATAAAATTTTGTATGAGTCAGGGAAGAATCCAGTAAACTTGAAACTTGATGAAAACAATCTGGCATGTTTAGAAGACTGACATCTATAGGTGGTGAAATATGGTGCAGCTTGATTCTAAGGTGACTTATTGACCCATGTTCACTAAATCACATGATTACACTTAAAAATCCAACCGAGTTAACATCAGTAAATTGGTTTTGAAGTGTCAGTCATATTTGATGATGAAAATAGATGGAACACAGTCAGAATAAAACAGTCAGACCGAGAGTAGATGATCGTTACTGTGATGATGTATTTAACAAATCAGTTCACAAGAAAATTCATATGGAGGCAGGTGTGAAGTGAAGAGGAGGAAGAGGAGGGGGAACTTGTGCAAATACTCGACTGCACATTTATTCAAGTACTGTACTTGAATGCTCTTTGACGTGCCTGTATTTACATTTTCTGACATTTAATACTTTTATTCCCCTGCATTTTAGAAGGATATATTGTCATCTTTACTTAACTGAATTTACCTATAGCTCTTGGAGTGACTTCTATAAATTCAGTTTGTATGATATGATGCGTTGTTGTAGAAAACTACCCACAGTATCCAATAAAACAACAACAAAAGAATAATAATCATAATGATAACAACACAGAGAAAATAATTGACCAACTTGAAAACAACACTTCAGTTGGTAGCAACCAAAATAATTTGAAAATATCAACTTATTTACTTTAATTTGAACATACTTAATTAATTTGTTTGTTGCTTATTAAAGTCATTGTTTTAAGCTGGTCCAAAAAATAAATTTCAACAGTATAAAAAAGGTTTTTTATCAAAGGACCTTATTGGTGATACTTTACTACTACTACTACTACTACTACTACTACTACTTTACTACTATTCTTAAGCTTAAGTAAACATTTGTGAGTATTATCAAATTTTGATCTTGTTACTTTAATTCAAGTCAAGGTCTAAAAACCTCATCCACCCCCATCTCCTGTCATTGAGAATGAAAACAGCCCAAAATCACAACACGTCCCCACGTGGTTTAACGAGCTGGGCAGCGTGTAGACGCTGGACAGAGACGATGACTCTCTCTACTGGGACCAGTTTGCTATGGGCCAATGGTTAATTTCTGTATAATCAAACCGTGCACAGTAGTACATGTGAACACGTCCTCACCAGATGGAGTTCTTGATCCTGAGCTGCAGAGCACTGGCCTCGGCGCCCTGCAGCCCAGGGAGGAGCAGGCCGGGCAGGCTCCCCGCCCCGCGGTCCGCCTGCTGCTGCTGGGGGTCCGCCTCGGCCATCAGGGCGGGCCTCGGGACGCGACGGGACGGGTCTGGACTGGAGGCGTGGACGGGTGTGTTGGCCCGGCGCGGTTAAACGACATGGACCGAAGAACACTGTGATGCTAACGGGACAGCAGCAGCAGCGGCAGCGGCGCGCCGTGTTGTTGTTATTGCCAGCCGGCCCTCCTCCTCCGACATCGCTGCCTCCGGGTCCCCGACACTTGGTGACTTGAAGAGCCGGTGTAACGGAGCTACGCGCCGCTGTCAGGCCCGAGCCGGTGCACGGATATGAGTGAAGGTGTAAACAGAGACAGGGCAGCTGCAGAACTACTGGCTCGTCCCTCCGGTGCGCTGCCCCTCACGTTGTGGGATTTCTCTGCATGTGCATAGTGAGTAGAAGCTGCGGGGCAGGCGCATGCGCATCTCCACATAGAGACATGTAAACATGTAAGCAGGGGACATTACTTACAGAGCATGCTATTATGAGTATGTATTTATATATGGGTGTTATTCATATTATAAATGTACAAGGTGCCAGTTCACCCCAGCAAAAAAACAAAAATAAATGTCATCGTGAGGCTCGGCGGTAGAATGTAACTAAGTACATTTACTCTAGTGCTGTACTGAAGTATAATTTTGTGCTATATGTAAATCAGTGTTGCAGGAGGTTTGGCAATCATTATAAGAGTAAACAGACTAATATCATATTGTAGAAAAGGAAAAGTCCTGCTTTGCAAACATGTAAGTAAATATTCTAATTATAATCAGTGAAGTGACGCCTAACTAAAATAACTCAAAAGTAAATGTGGATAAATAACCACTCTGTATGTCCACTCTGTATGTCTCTGTGTTACTACCGGTATTATACATTATTTAATAGATTATTACTGCATTCAGATGTTAACATAATTTTCCTGTTGCAGCTTGTTGGGTTATACATTACATTTCTAATAATTGTATTGACTTCAGCTAATTATTATTTTCATTGTGTATTGGCCTGAATCTGTTTCTTGACTTATCTTGAAAACAGTGAATATAAACCTCCCAACGTGTACATCACCATGGACAATGTCCAGTGTCTTGTCCACCAATGATTTTTGTAATTTTAATAATTATAATGACAAAATTAATACTCACAATAAATAAAAAAAAATCAAATTTCTATCAATTGACAAATCAATCAATTTAAAATGTTTTATCAACTTGTATGTACAAAGGGTCATATTCAATAAACTCGTCATGAGTTTTGAAATTAAAATCTTCATTTGTAAAGCAAATATCAATCCGTGGTATCTTGTTAAATAAAGACATTTATCTATTAAACACTCGACTATCACTTCTTATGGTAAGGTATGAAAAAAACGACATCCACCTAAAATGTCATTCAAGGGCTACCGTACTGCAGAGTAGTTGCTAGGCAACCGGGGCTGCGTTTGCTTCCGCTCTCTCCGTCTCCATGGCTGAAAGAAGTTTGAATAAAAAGGCTCAGTCCGCCGTTTCACAGGTTTGTTGTCGTTTTTTATCTTTATCTCTCAAATGTGTTTTTATGCTTCCATTGTAAATTTAGACCGGATCACTTGTTTTTTAACAGATTAGGTTTCTCACACACCGGGACTGCTAGTACGGACTCTAATGTAGAACGTCATGGATTATTCTAACCAGGTGTTATTAACCCTTTTAATGCACACGCTATGAAAACCCCTTCTAATGCACAACATGGGTCAAAAGTGACCCGTATTCATTTCCTTCTTTTATAGCTTATTACTCATTTTTCATTTAGGAGAAGGCACCTTTGATGTCATAGAAGACTCAACTTCTATGACATCAAAGGTTCCTTCTTCATTTAGGGGAGCTGGATTCAAAGACACACACACAACTCCAGTTTGATCCTGTAGAACAAAGTCTAGGTCCTCAGCACCAGAGATTTCAGACTCAGAATCAAGACCCAGAATTGCCTCCTCATCTTCCTCATTCAGCATCTTTATGAACATATCAACCGTAGGTCAGACATGATTACTACCAGCCGTACTAACACTCTGGATAAAGAAAATCAAAAGCATATTTTCAAATGCATATCAATCAGTCTAATAAGTATAAACTGTTCTATTTCAAGCTTTAATTTGTTTATCTGGCTATAGTTAGCTAGCCAGAAAAGAAGCTAGCAAGCTAACAGCTAGTTAGTATTGTACACGTTTCTCTTTCTCACTAGTAATGGATGTAAAATTAGACTTACATGCATCAGATGTGCAAAAGCAGCTGTGTGAAATGAATGGTAGGTGTTCCCTAGTGAATAGTTACTGTTTATGTGTAAAAGTGATAAAGAAATTCAAATTTATTTTTTTTGCTTATAAAGTAAGAAAGGAGAAAAGGAAAATAGTGATTTGAGGTAATCAAAAACAAGTTATTTAATGAATACTTAGAATATTAAATGATAAATACATTTATTTAAAAAATATAGCAAAGAAACACCCATAAAAAAAATAACACAGGTAATGACTACGAGTCAGTTTTGACCCATGTTGTGCATTAAAGGATTGTGATAAAAGTAATACAGGAAAAATTTTAATAAGTATTTGTGATGATCGAAAACAAGTAAATTGGGGAATACCTGAAATACTGAAAGATGAAATTCATTCACTGCAAAGATACAGATAATAAAAACTGAGCCGGGTCACGTTTTACAACAGGTAACACAACAACCTTCAAATCAAAACAAATGTAGGCACATACACCAGCTAATACAAGTAAAATAGGGATAACTTAAACCATGCGTTAGTTGATATCCATCATGGATAGATGATATCCATTCACTTTTCTATCACATTAAAACTTGAAGCAAAATCAAGGTGAAAAATGAAATATGCTATCTTGTAGTAAAAATGTATGTATAGGGGATTATTGTAATAAAATCTACTGCTCTGTGTTGTTGTTAAGAAACAAAGACGTCCATCCTCCAGCTCGGCCAGTGAGAGGTCTAAGAGAGCTGAAGTAAGACCCCGGGTCCAATCTGCCTCTGTTCCCCCAAAAAAGCTCACGGGTGAGCAAACAGGTTGTCATCTGCTTGCTCAGGAAGAAAAATACAAGTAAGACTTTCTTCTGCTTGGTTATGGATCACTTTGTTCATGAATTCATTCATGTGTAGGATCATCAAACGACCACTTCTGATTCAAGTGTAATTTACACTTGAATCTCACTTAATAATTATCATGTAAATGTCAATCAACACAGAATAAGTGTGTATTTGAGACATTATGTGTCTTGTATACTCCTTCACATTGAGTAGCTTCCTTCATTAAACCTAGAGAGAAACTCTTCAGGTGTACTGTAGACCTGTATTTAACGGACATACATGACTTTACCTTGTTTTTTTCCTGACTTAAAAAATTACTCACTCAAATCTCCTTTTTTACATTTTCAAAACTCTTCACACACTCGACACAAGAGCTGTCAACATGGACTGAACTGTTACCTACCCAGGATCAACTACACAAGTTACATTAAAAACAACATTTTATAAATTAAATAAATAGATTTTTGTTGTTATGTTGTCTTGGTTAATGTTGAATAAATACAATTAAGAAAATGAGTTTAAAAAAAATTGTGGTACATATTATAATGCCACACAAGAGTAGATATGATATTGAAATGTGGGGTGAAGTGTTGGGGTCGTGTTGAGAGATGAGCTGCATGCTGGTAAAGAACTGTGTGAGGAGTTTTGCAGAGATTACCTCAGTACAGAGAAATGTGAGTTAAAATGTGAGTTAAAAAAGTAAATACCCCATGCTGTTCACCTTCAACATTTAATTAGAGAATTGCCTACAAAAAATATAGTGGTTGAATTCTACAACACTAAAGTCCATGTTCATGATAAAATAATGTTTATCCATCATTTTTTCCCCATCAGACTCTTAAATGCAGAGCTAGAGGCCAAAACAACAGAACTAGTAAAGCAGTCAGAAGAGCTCATGGTAAGCTATTCACCCGTTTGCATCATTTAACTAAATCTGTCACAACAGTAGCTCAACTTATGGGGAAAGTTGAACGTGAATCTTAAGAAGCTGACTTGCGGTAGAACTGAAACTTCTTTTTGCTGTTTTTTATTTTAGAGAGAAAAGAGTAAAGTTCTTTCAAAGCCGTTATCCACCCTCCTGATTTCAGACAATGAAGATGAAGAGGATTCAAGGTAAGAAATATCTCAGGCTCAGAACCACAAACATGGTTGTAGACCTTTTAGAGGCTTATTTTCTCAGTAACCACCTCTTCAAAAGTTTTAATTTATTCCAGTGAAACATACCAGCATCTAGATACACTTTTTTTAATTAAGTCAGCATAAGAAAAATAACTTATTCAAATAACTTATTTTCTCCTTGTCTTTCTGTTTATTTATCTGTTCATCCACAGAATATCCCACATCATGGGTCGTGGATCAAAAGGAAAAAAGTCTGACTGTAAGAGAGCGTAAGTTGGATTTGATAAAGTTTCTAACTCCCTTCCAAACTATTTAGTTCATTAGGCAACATTTATTTTATTGTTGTTTGCTCGATTCCAGAAGCCTGTCTCGTGCAGATGAGTCAGCAGACGTTGAAGATTCAGAGGATTTATTTCTAGAAAAGTTGATTCGTGGCATGGAGGAGAAGATGAAGGACACTGACATTCATGACATTGTTGGGGACGAACACAGTGTATTTGATGCTGGAGACAATTTGGGATCAGGTAAATCTTTATATTCTTTAAGTAATGTAAACTCTAGTTAATTATAAATAAAAGAACACATTTTTGCAAATACTTATAAAAGTCATGCCAAAAAGCAGCAAACTGTTACAAATGTTAATACAATCTTTATCTTTTTGTAAGAACTTATGATATGCAAGTTCTTTTTTATAAAGTGTTAAGATTGACCCGGGATCGGAAATTAAATCAAAATAAGAGAAATTATCTGTTTTTGCCACGATGTGAACCGTGAGTGAAAACCTCTTCTCCTGGTTTTGTAAATGTGCTCATTGTTCAGTTTTTTGAAGCCGTTACAGAAGCTCAGATGCGGGTTCTCAATGCAAAGCTACGGATTATGCAGGAAGAACTGGATCAACTCTCGTGTGAATGTTACAGGAAGGTAATGTGAAATTTGTACATGATCAATAAGTCAACTAGAAGTGTCAAGAGAGAGGGGCGGACCCTCAGGTGTACACAAATTTGACACCTATCCATTAGCTGGTTACATTCTTGTGTTTAACTGCTGCTTCTAATAGATGACTTTCAACTCAAATATTGAGAAAATTATATAGATTTAACTCTATAGTTCTGTTGGTACAGGATAATCAAAATGCTGAACTCAGTGCAAAGATTAAGGAGATGGAGGTGGACCGAGCCAAAGGACAGAAGACCACAAGCACTCAGCAAAAACAGATTGAGAAGCACAGAGCTTTAGCAGAGGAGTCAACCAAAAAATGTGATGATCTTCAACTGCAAGTGTCTGGATTAAAAAAGGTTTGTGTCAGTGCAAACACACAGTGTGAGAGACGGCACAGACTCAATCTCAAATCTGACACCGTCTTCCACTACTAGTGTGAGATAAATCCGTTGTCTTTACTTCCTTTGCTCTGTGTAGGAAGTAGAAAATCTGAATAGGTCCAACAAACAGGCAGGAGCCGTCCACAGCGCCACAGAGGTTCGTCTGAACAGAGCTCTGGAGGAGGTGGAGAGGTTAAAGACTCAGCTCAACAAGATGATACAGACCAATAAGGTAACCAGTAAATCACACTGCTGTCCCTGCTGATAAAATAATAATCTAGGTTTAATTGCTGTAGGTATTCAAATGTGGTGTTTGGGATTATTGGACTTTAACTATGGTTTATTTACAGTTGCTAATATTAATCTTTTTGTAAATTGTTTTGATTGGGATTTCATTCTTTGCTGAACCTCATTTCATGAGAGCGTCTTCAGTAGAGAACTGGAACCAGACTCTTATTTTGTTTGTTGACAACCAACACATTTTAGTATTTGAGGAGCAGACTTTTATCAATCAAAACAGAAGCAGGTTTACAATCAAAATAATGTGAAATGATACAGAGATGTAAAAATCTGAAATTAATAAAGAATCAAACACGTAATGAATAAATCTTAAAACAACCGAATAAATCATTTTTACCTCTAGAATGAAAAAGTATAATTAAAGTGAACTAATGTGCAACCATCTCTTAAGTGAAGAAGAAAATTCATCCTATTAATAGACAGACGATTCCTTGAAAACAGAGATAATAACCTCACACAGTGATGATACAACCTCAACACTAAACACTAAAAAGCTGAAAGTGTGGAGAACAGAAGTATTTCAATAAGAGTAGCTGAATTTTAAGCAGCAACATTTAACTAAAGCTTCAAAGGAATTTTACTATGTTGCATGAATCTAACTTGTTGCAGAAGTAATGCAAGTTCTGTCTAGCTTGTAGTAATTCAGTCTATTACCTTCTATTTGTTAGGACAACATAAGCGCGGACAATCAGAGCAAAGAAAATCTACTTGCAGAAAACAAAATGCTGAAAAAGCAGAAAGCAGAACTCGTTGTGGGTTTCAAGAAGCAGCTCAAACTGATTGACATTCTCAAAAGGCAAAAGGTCAGTGAATCTTCAGACCCCGTTAATACAAACCCTGTTTCTTGTTTTCGATTAAATATACAATTAACAGAGTTTTCTTGTTGTGTGCGTGCAGATGCATTTTGAGGCTGCCAAGCTGCTGTCGTTCACGGAAGACGAGTTCCTGAAAGCTCTGGACTGGGGGAAGTCGTAAACACTGACAGACTCAGCATAACATTTTTTTGGTTCAAGGTGTCGATATCAATTTATACATTTCTATACAAATTCCTGTGTGATGTTAAGTTAAAGTTGTGACTTTGGAGTCTTTCAGAATCCAATTAGTTTTACTAATAAAGTTTAGATTTGGATATTTGTTTCCTGATCATGATATGCTCACGTTCAGTCTCTTTAGAAATTATTTACTGGTTTAATAGTAATGCAGTATTCACTGTAGCCTTGAACCGCCCTCTAGTGGCAGACTGAAAGAAACACATTCAAGCGTCACCATCCCAGCTTTCTTCAGAAGCTACTGGTTTGAAGTTATTTCTGAAGTCTTCATCAAAGTGCTGCAGGTCATCCTCACGGAGCAAACCCTGAATGAAGATACACTGATCATGAGACACTCGTTCGATGCACAGACAATATGAAGCTGTGTAAAAGGATTGATGCTTCACACACTGTCTCATACCTTAGGGAAGTATCCAAGCAGTTGAGCCGCGTGACGTTTCAGAAGTTTCTTTCTCTCCTCTTCAACAATCTGTCTCCGCTGCGCCTCCCTCTCCTGCTCCATCGCTCTTTCTTTGGCCTCCAGTTCCTTGAGGAGAGTGATGAACATGTTATGATCATAATCAGGTTGTTTGAAACTGACATGACAATCTGAAGCTGACACAGACAAACCATGTATTTTACATTATGTGTTTCACTTGTTTAGCTCCAATAAATATTTCTACTTTCATCAAAGTTACACTACGTAACCTTTACTAAGGCAACAGCGCCCTCTGCTGCCACACATGCGACACTAAACCCTGTTCAGAATTTCTATTTATCCTAAAGATTGTCCTCAATATATATTGGAGATAAACATGGGTTTTGAAAGATATTTAGTCTTTTTAACTGATCTACAGTTTAGAGTTACTCCTGAACCTGCTGGAACTGTCAGACAGTTACACACTTCTCACAGGAGATCGTACCCACTCACCAAAGTTACACAGAGCCAGAACAGGCGCTCAGCATGAGCAGTAAAACATCAGACAGTGAAGCTACACCACTACCACCCTATTATTGATGTAATAATGGAAACACAGAGCCTGGTACGTACCACATCCGCCAGATACTGTCGTCTCTTGTCCTCTATAATTTTCTCCACCGCGCGTTTGTGCTCAAGTTGCTTCATGCGTCTTTTCTGGGCATTCATCTGCTCGATCCGATCGTCCTCCGCATACTTGGCCATCATTGCCTTACTGAAGGCCTCCTCTTCCTCTTTATCCGCTCTCTTCTTCATCTCTTTGAAAGCCACGTGCTCCTGGCACGCCTGCTTCATGGCCAGCCTCTCTCGGATTTTTTTCTCCATTTCTTCCTGTTAGAGCAGATATTGGGGGGTCATTTAGGAAATAGCACAACAATTTGAATAAAACTTGGTATGATCACAACTTAGCTATTATAGTGCCACAACACTAGCAAATAAGTAATTTACTAATTAAGCCCTAAAGCTAAAAGCCTAGAGCTGGGCTGAACATGGACGTATAACATAGTGTTTTGCTAGGACTGCAACTTTCTGTCCAAACCCAAGTAAGCCTGAGAGAAAATTAGGAATTCCGTTATGTCTGTACCTGATATTTTCTCTGATTACAGGCAGTAAAAAATCAAGTAAACATTCCGGCCAAAGTGACCGAACTCGACCCCGACCAGACTATCAACTTTTTTGTCTGAACCCGGCACCACTCGTAGGGTCATGACGGGTCCTGACAGGGCTCGGGTCAACAATCCACACTCTGGTATAGCATCAATAAGGATCCTTACAATTTCTCTCTGCCTGTTTGCTTCCTCTTGTTCCTCCAGGCAAAGTTCCTCACGGATTTGTTCCATCTCTTCACGCTTCTGCCTCTCCTCTTCCATCTTCTTACACAGCTAGAGAGGAGAGAGGAGTGATGTTAGTGATACTTGGTACCCGATGCAGAAATGTGTTGTTGACTGAAAAACATGGTCTCAACTTTTTTATGAAGATTCTCTTTGGCTTCCTCCGTCTCTCTGATCTTGGCCATTTTGTCCTCCTCCATGTGCTGCTGCTGGTTCATAAACTCCATGATGCGCCTGTTCTCGGCCTCCATCCTCTCCTGCTCTATGCGTCTCCACTCGGCCTGCTGCCTGTGGAATTCCTCAATGTGCTGCTGAGTGGCTCGGACCTTCTCCAGTTTCAGCTGTCTCTCCCTTCACCAAGACAACAGCAGTTTACAGTACAGCAATAATTCTTCCACAGTCTTTATGTTTTCTATAGAGAGAAACTGGTGCTTTTAGATTTGGTTCTTGAAATGCATACCAACGCACAACCAGCGATTTAAAATATCTTCAATATTAGATACACAACTGAACATGACTCTTCTCCCTTTAACTGAACAGGCTAATCAAATAATTAAAGTCAAGTTCTTGCTCCTCCTTAATTCATTGTTTGACTGTGTTAAAGAATGAATGATGAACTCACATCTGATCCTCCTCATAAACCTTCCTGACAATCTCATCCACCAAGAGCTTCTCTTTAAGGAACTCCTCGTAAGCCTCTTGTCGGCTGCGCTCCCTCTCCATGACCTGCTGCTCTAGCTCCCTCTGATATTGGGCCAGCTCCTCTTGGCGTTTCTGCTCCAACCTCTGCTGCTCCACAGCTGCTCGCTCTCTCTCGCAGTGCATTTTGCGAGAACAGTCCGCCTTCTCACGCTAGTGAAGGCAAAAAGAAATACACAGTGTATATCCAGGATCCTTAAAAAAATGTCAGCATAGTTCTCAATACTTGAATTCAACAGGGACGGTTGCTCACCAGGGTCTCACACCTCATGGCCTCATGGTCTGCAATCTGTGCAGCTCTCTCCTTGTTCATGTACGCAGATTTCAGTTTGGACTCCAATTCTCGAAGCTCCAGACTGAAAACAGTCCAAAGGAGGGTTTACACAGACCAAAGCAGAGAGGGGACGTACAAAAGCACAATTGCTGCATGTTCAACAGTACGGGAGTGTGTTCACCTGTTCTCTTTGATGTGCTGCCTCATTTTCTCATCTCGTTGTGTTTCAAAGTTGATGCGAGCCAGCTCTTTAGCCATTCTCTCCTCTCGTTCAAGCTGCTTTTCCCTGTTTATTCTGTCCTCATCTGCCTGAAAGTCAAATTCAGTTATGACCATCTGCATTGATTAGGTAACAGTTCACACCTTAATGATACAGCAATGTGTTATGTAAAACGAGGCTTTTCAAGGTTTGAATCCTGGTCCACTTCTGTGTTGTGGTGATTTTCAATAAAACAGACATTACTTACAATATTCCAAAATAGGGGATCAATTTTCACCCGATTAAGAATCTCACTCATATTTATTCCCCCAGCAAAGGTGAAGTGAGAAGCCTGACTCTACAGTGCAACAAAATTCAATGTCCAAAGTTAATACATCTGTTATACATTGTTAACTCTACTTAATATTCCTCCTAAATCTTTTTGTATAACCCCTTCAATTGATTCATCACAATACAAGATTTTAAGCTACTCCCACACTCTCTCAATCTGTACCTGATATCTTTCAGTTGTTCAGTAATATTGTACATATTAGGTATTTTTCTGCATGTAGAGTAAATAAAAAAACCTAAAATTAAATTTGAACAAAGTAAGATATCTGGGTCACACCGTTAGATGGGAGGAAGACAAGGTGCAGCTTGAGAACTGTAAAATGTACAGGCCAACATGTTGGCACACAATCTTTCTCTATGTACAGAATACTGCTGCTTCATTTTACTATGTTATATGTTACGATGTTATATGTTATATAGTATGTCATTTTTCTATTTTGTAAAGCCTGTCTACTGCGTAGATGTTGCCTGCCAGGTCACAATAATTTCACTGCTCCGATGACGCTGTTCTCCATTCTACAAACCACACTTGTGCTGAGGATGGTTATGTTCGACTAACAGAATCAAAAAATTTGACCTGAGAGACGACTAAGACAACAGAAATATTAATCTTTGGTCCTGATCAGCTAGCAGGCAAACTCCTGTCCCCTTCGCCTATAAAAGTTTTCTTCAAGTATGAATTAACCTTTTGGCTCAATGAACGGACACATAGTTTTTCCTGTGTCATTCGAGCAATGGATTAATCACTTATTGATAACGTCAGTGCTGCTGATCGCCCACCTTGAGCAGGGCGCTCTCCATCTCTCTCTCCCTGAGCTCCTCCTGCTCCTGCCTCAGCTCTCTCCTCCTCCCCCAGCTCTCCTCCTCCTTCAGGCCGGCCAGCACATGCTTGTCTCTGGCCACAAACTGGGCGTCATCCTGCTTCTGCTGCTCCTGAGCGCGGCGCTGAGCCACGATCCTCCGGTTGTCCCACTGATTCTGTCCCGGGGAGAAAACCCAAGCGTTAGCATCAGCGACGTCACACGAGCAGTACCCGCTCGGTCTGTAGCACACAAGCTAACTCTGAACGTCGGTTTCCCAGCCAGGACTCACCATGTTGGCGGTGACGGTCCTTCGACTCCGCCGTCGTTCAGTTCAATCCTCTCAACTCTGACACTCGTGAACAACTTATAATGAATGAACGTGACGCAGTTTGGCTGCTCGACTCTCTGCAGCAGTGAGGAACAGCTCGGGTCGTGGCGGCGGTTGCTAATGGAAACACTTCCGTTGTCAACAGAAACGGACGCCGATATGTAGAGGCAGCTGCCTTTGATGCCACACTGTTCGAAGGAAGCTGCCTCTGTTGCCACATAGACATGCCAAAAACTGAAATGTCTTTAAAATACACATTAACATGATTCAACATATTGTAGCGAATTGTAGTAATATCACTTGATTTTTAAATGCAGTTCAAAAGACACAACTATGAAGCAATATGAGGACGCAGCACTTAAGAGAAAAAGCAAACAACTTTACCTTGTTCTCTTTGATCTTTTGGGAAACCTAAGGTGGGTCGCCCAAGTGCTCATCTACAGTATGTGCTCTATAGTCAAATTATTTTTCCATGGAGAACGGAATTCTTTGACTTTGAAAATAATATGGTAATGTTATTTGTTCTGCGTCGCTGTTAGAAGTCTGAAGTGTGGCACAGGCACATCTTATACATAATAAGTACACAAACGTAAAATAATTAACATGGCATGGACCCTTAAAACGCTTAATACATCTAATTAGAGTTTAACTTAACCCCTAAAACATTTTTATTCTGATGAAAACCAATACATCTGGATGTTTACTAGAGAAGATATTTATTTTGGGAATTTGTCCGTTTTACAATTCCAGATACGAGCATAGAAACAGCGGTACTGCTCTCAGACAGTGTGGCAGCAAAGGCAACTGACAGCTGCCACATAACACGGCAACAGACTTTACAAATCAGTGGCAGCTTCTGTGGCCACCGAAAGGGCCTCCACGAGCTGCCACGATGTGAGTGGCCAGCTCATTTCTATTGGGTTAGGGTGAAGTAGGTGAACTTGGAAAGTGGTTTCGGCAACACTGATAAGGGCACGCCCAATCGATTGGTACCATCTTAAAGCTTCAACGACCTTCTTATTTTATTGCTCTTAATTATCTATATATTCTGTACATTTTTGTGCCTTGGGAAATAGTCACTCGGGGGAAAAAAATCGAGTTCAAGTCTACATCTTATCCCGTGTGTAAATATATAAAGTGTGAATATTTATGTCCAGGTATTACTTGAGCTGTTTAAACAACCACGGGGACTTGAAAGAGGTGAATATTTTGATGTTTGAAGTATTCCAGAAAAAAGGCAGAAAAAGTGTGATGCTGTGTCAGCATTGACACGAATAAACTGCTTTTATCTTAAGGAACCATGCAATCTGGTTTTATTGAATTAAATCTGAATATCTGACTCAGGGCCGGCCCTGGCAATGTTGAGATTTCAAATTTTACATTGCATGTGTCACGTCATGATAAATCAGTCTCTTGTGCCCTATCGGCAATTTGCGCACTAGGCAACCGCCTATGTCGCCTGTACCAGGAGCCGGCCCTGATCTGACTCTTGCAGCTGCTGAACACATTCATTGCATACTTTCCGCATCTGAAACCAAATATTGTTCACAGTCAGTGTTCCCAGCACAGTCCCTGAAATGAATTGCACTCCAACCCTTTGTATTAAAGATTTATTTACAAAACAAACAGAATCACACTGATGGAATCCCAGTGGTTTATACAGCTCAGAAAAAAATAGTCCTAAGGGGAAAACGACATACATTTAGAGGAATGTACTCAAAACAGACTCAGGGAGGGGTAGTTACATTAACATTCCCCTCAGACATAAATGCATTTACAGACTTGCTCTAAAGATACTATATGCACAAGTAAAAACCCGTATGAAAAACCTATGACATAAAGAATATCTTAACACTTTAAGCCACACAAAGTAAACAAACCACATGGTATGAAATATTCCCAGCACCACAGGGAACTTTTTTTCCCACTTAATGCAAAATAAAAAGGAGGCCGGGACATTGAACAAATTGATGTACCTGCAGCCAAGACAACGTTTAGACATTTGTTTTACAGGCTGGCACTCTGAACACAGTTTAAAAGTCAAACAATAAAATCTACTGTCCGTCCCACGTCCACTTTTGCTGCTTCTCTTTGTGGAATGAGATTTTTAGATTTTCTACTCATGTACTGCTGTATTCCTTAAAGTTGCTTTCTGTGTGTCAGCATAGAATAATATTTTAAGTTCACCACTTAACCCTTAACTCCTGATAAAGTGTAGACAAATATTTCTGGCAGACATCAGGTATTTCTTCTTAACTATTTAATGATTTTCAGTGACAATGTATGTTTTTGTTGTTGATAATACAACCTCATATTCAATATAAATGTAACAGCTTTCTTATTAGATCTCAAAATAAATCTAAACATTACATAATGATAGAAAACCAAAGATTCAAGAAAGATATAAATCTAAAACTTAAATCAAGTTACAAGCTCAAAAACTGTCTGCGACAGAAATTGGGTTCAAACTATATCAAATGCAATATTACTTTGTGTAGTTTAAAGGGACGACAGGGAGTTTAACAGAATGTTATACAGGGAAATATGGCGGTTTTGTCACATCATTTGCAAATGTGTTTCTTCATCTTTGTCAGTAAAATACATTGAAATCTGACACTGGGGATCAGGAGCAGAGCCCCATACTACCTACCATCAGTTAGCAGGTGGAGTTTCCTTAAGGATAGTAAGACTTTTAAATAAATACAATAGTAATTTAAGTCAAATGAGCAGCTGACAGAGGTATACGATAGCCCAAAATACAGAATGATGTTTTCTAACCGTTTTCAAGGGCTAAAAAGATGACAGGGGATGTTTTTATTCATTTATCTACATATATTTCGGCAAAAGGAAGGTCTACAGAGGAGATTCATATATTATCCAATGGTGGAAACTGACTTTCCTAATGTAGGAATCTGTAGTGGTAGTAAATACTGCAGCCTGAGCCTGTATATTTGTAAAAGGAATGACAAAGTTGAGGTGTGGCTGATGAACTGGTTGTTTAGAGGTCATTAGTCTACTTTGTTATGTGCATTGGTTTGTCATTGCGTTTCATTCAGATTTAATTTGCTGTTCCCCAGTCTCCTGCTTAAGGACACCTTCAGAGACAGGGAGCCGCTCTCCGACACCAGCGCTCTCTGAGTCACCCACTGGCTCATCTCCCACCGGCACGTCGAAAGTCAGCGGTAATGTCGGCTTTACGTCTTCATTGACACTTGATCCTGTGGAGCCCTTTTCCCGATCAACTGTTGGTAAAATTGGCTTTGGTTGATCAACAGCAGCTACAGTGAAACTTTTAGGGGAGACCTCTTCCTCTAGTTTAATGTCCGTTTCCTTTGGTGTCGGAGGAAAAGGTGTCGCCGTGAGGTACAGGATTTTTGGTGGCTGCTCCAATTGCCTGCATAAAGAGGAGGGCGGTGTTAGTAAAATCACATTTCAGGTTTACACACAATATGTTAACAAATAATAAACACAAGGGCTAGTTAAACCATTTACTGAGCAAATGCCATTACTCATCATTGTGGTATTCAAATTTTCCTTTTTTCTGTTATTTTCTTCAACAACGAGGTTAGGTTTTTGTTTGTGTGGTTGTGTGTATTTTTAGCAGGATTATATAAATACTACTCTACTGAATTCCATGAAATAGCGGGGAGGGTCGGGACATGACCCAAGGAAGACCCCATCAAATCTTTAAACGGCTCGAGATCAGTAGAAAGATCCAGGAATTTTCTTTCCCTTTTATAAACATTGAGATGTTACTAATTCATTGATCTGGATGACAACAAAAAAACAGGCATGTTTAGGGGACTGATATTTATGTGTGTTGGAAATTTGGTTAAGATCAAATAAAAATCTGGATCTAGTGAATTTAAATGTGTTTTCATGAGGGGGCTGTGATATCCTCTCTAATGAGTTCCATTTTAGTATCTTTAATAATATCATAGATATTGTGCAACTTAATGGAAGTGTGAAACTCAATCCATCGTGTGCACCATCAAGAAAGTATTTCTATATATGCTCCTCTACATTGTCAAGTGTTCCTCTTAGATTTCAGATAATATGGTGAGCAGATGTAACGTGTGTATCTGTTTCTACTTACGCTCGATCTTTGTTTTTGACGTCTGCAGGGATAAAAAGAAGAAACAGCCTTTGAGACACTTGCATCACAGAATACTGAACATGATTCAGCTGGGACTAACGGAAAAGAAACCTACCTTTCTCCTGAATGATTTTGCATATGTGATTTGGTCGATCATTTAAGTGTTTGCTCATCAGGTCACCGCCTATCGATGCATCCATGAGGAGGTTACAGTTGATACAGACAATAGTAAATCTGGGAAAAAGCAAAGAAATATTCTGTCATGTTCAATTTCAAATAGAAAACACTTTTTTATTGTACAAAACCTAAGGTGTTATTCATACGTACTTCAGTTTGGATGAATTTTTCTTAATTTCCTTCCTCAAAAATCTGTTTTTGGTGATGGTGCTGTGATACCTTCACCAGAGGAAAGGAAAGACTTGTCAGATAAACACTGAGAACATATAAGTATCACACAGAATAAAGATTCAATGGGATTTTTTTACTCACCTGATCATGTGATTCCCAATGGCAACTTTGCAACTTGTCTGATATTTACACGCACCACAATTGGAAACCATTGGGAAATGAGAAAATAAGTCGTTGACTTTTGCATTGCACTCGATGCACGTGTGACTCCCCTGATTAATTCTGGAAAGTGGAAATAAGGAAAAAAAGTTAATTGTGTTTATTTTTTAATATTTTATGCTTCTCATTCATAAGTCAAGTAAGATTTAAAGCTCCTCATTTTCAATAATCTGTGGATAAAAGCGGTAGTGTTTCCACTGTCCACTGTAGCTAACTGATGAAATCGCCTGCTTCTGTTTTCGTCTCCCTCCGCATAAACATAGGTTTTTTTCCCTGATTGTCTCATTTGCTGTTGTACGTCATAAAGAGGCAGAAATATTAAAATAAGATTGTTTCATAACCAGTTACACAGTCCTTGTAGAGGCTTTAAAGATACTGCTGGTATAAATGAGTCAAATATTTGGTAGGATGTGTCACAATCAATTATCTTTATTGATCGTCTGTAGAGAGGTTCCTAATGTCATCTTAGTGCTGTGAACCACCTCATTACTCTTTGTCTCATCGGCTTGAAACAGCAAAGTAGTTTTGATTGTTTTGTCCAATTTGTCAAACATTACACTTTTTAAAAAGAGAAATACCACTGTTTATAATACACAACTTATTTTTAGCCTGCTTAATGAAGTGTGTCTGAAAAATTTGCAATTGACTGCTTTGTGTGTTTCTAGGTTTTAATAGCATCTATTCAATTGCAGTCATAAATCCTTAAGAGGGGAGGCTCCATACTAGTGGATGAAGGGTCCTGAGTGTTTTTAACATGATCAGCTGATGGGTTCATGGATCATTTTTTTCCCGAGTACTAGTTTATTGAGCTGCTCAAGAAACAGTCCTGTTCGTTCAAATAATCTACACATTGTTACATGTAGTGCAAACATTTAATCAATTCATATAATGCAGACTTTTTAAAAGGGTCTTAATTTCTTGACTTATTAAAGGACTAAGCCTCTGAAGTGATGTCAGTCTGTGTTTCTTATAATTCCATGCATTCTTCTCCCTACACATTAACATTACCCTTCATTTGTTTCAAACTAAATGCCTCCAATAGCATAGACTTGTCGCTTTGTTGATTTTTTTGTTGCTGCATACATTTCCAGTTTGTGTTACCAGAGAAATGTGTGAAGGTAAATAAATAAAAGTGAAATGATGTGTTGCTGTAGAGTCTCTGACCTGAGATTCCTGAGGGCCAGGTTGAGCTTGGAAGGTCGAGGCTCTTTCTTCTTGGTCTGAGTCACTTTGCCTTTTGCAGCACCAGTCACGTTAGACTTTGCCTTGGATACACTGACTACAGAGCTGGTTGGTGAAGTGACGCACGTTATTCCTGGAGTGACGGTAACAGTAGATCGCTCCGGGGAGGTGGGCGCTTGAGGCGTCTTTCCTGAAACGGAGGCTCTAATGGTCACCTGGAAGGAAAACACAAAATGTAAAGACACTGAATTACAGAATATTGGTTATAATCAGGTTAAAAGGTGAGGGTCTAAAATAAATGGTGTGCTGATCCTGTTATGTCAGACCTTGGTACCCGGAGGAAGACCCTCCAGGGCTTTAGGTTTTCTGAAAGTCTTGTGGAAGTGAGTCCTGTGCTCCAATTTCTCCTTGTAGGTGAGGAAGTTCAGTCGGCATTTTCCACAGCGATGGATCCCTTTTTTCTGGAAAACAAAATAACAAAAAAACGGAATTCAAAAATTTGAATAATAAGCAAAGTGATTACAATCAATTGTCCTGCAATTTTTACGAGTCAGAGAAGCACTCTAGATTCAAAGAAAAGATGTAGAGAGCAAAAAGAGCGACTTTAATTTCTAAGAGCAATTAATTTGATTGGCTTCAGATCTATAATACTATCTGCTCCTGTAAGTAAGATGCTGGGAGATGGAGCTTGAAGAACAAATAAAAAGCAAATTCAAACTCGTGCAAACAGACAATTACAGCTTTAAGAATTTAAAGAATCAGTTGAATAAACATATTGACCTTAAATCTGAGTTAAATGTCACTGGTCAGACTGGATGAAAAGAAGCAGCATACCTGATGTTTCATGTAGTGCTGCATGTACATATGACTCGTTTTGAGAACTCGGAGACAGAAGGGACAGAGCAGGTCTTTCGTGTTTTCGTGGACAGTTCGGAAATGTGTTTCCACATCCGAGAAGAAAGACGACCTGTAATTGCACACCTGAGGAGACAACGAATGAGAATGTCAGGATCTGAAAAGGTTTACTTCGAAACGTTAAACCCAACCACCTTTCGGTAACAAGCAGCAGACCTGGCAGACATAAGGCATTTCCCCGGGCTTGTGGTTATCCTTCATGTGTTCCAGGAGCACCTGCTCAGACTCAAACGCCAGCTCACATATTTTGCAAATGGCTGGAAAAGGAAAGAAGAAAATCACACATGAACACTGAGTGTCTGACCAAACTGTCACGTGTGTACATGGAGCTGTGATGATCATGATATGTTTTACTTGAGGATTCCATTGCGCTGTGAGCGCTCTCGATGTGGCACTGCAGCTGGAACGGAGTCATGTACTGCCGGTAGCAGTGCTGGCAGGTCGTGTAACTTTCCCAGCTCTCACTGTTCTGCTTCTCCAGCTCCAGGTGATGTTTCATATGGTTCATGAACCTGCACAACAATGTGGACACACACAGCAAGGGAACGTCACACAAACCTATATTACAAAGGTACTCATAAGTAACTGGACAGCCTTGTTTCTTTCGGAAAACTTCACAACTGTTATTTACTGTTTTAGATCAGAGTAAATTAAATATCTTAAATCTTTGGCAGTTTGTTTTAGTCGGATAAAAAAGACGTAGGAAGATATCTCCTGAAAAGCGGATCAAATCTGATGAGCAAGATGTATTAATATCTAGAGGATATGTCTTTAAACATGATGATCTAAAAAACATTAACAATATAATGTTTTTTGAAGCATTTGATGATTTTTTAGGTCTTGGACAATATGATAACAATCCAAAAAAAAGATTCTGTGGCCTCCGAATCTACATATTCAGGAAATTTGACACATTAAAATGAAACTGATGTCAAGCGGGGGGATTTTTATATTAATGGGCTGTGTATTTTGTAGCAGTTATGGTCCAGGTCCCAAGGGTTTAAAGATAAATGAAGTAATCTCCTTGCACCTCACTTTCTAAGCATGTATAATGGCCGTTATTATATCACCAATTACACACAGATCCTTGTTTTGCCTAATGATGTAGTGCTCGGCGGCAGCAGCTCCACAGCTTCCTGCCACGGCTGCCCTGGCGAGGCACAGCCCATTTTTCAGCCTGTACGTTCTGCTACCTCAGCTCCCACTAATAGAAATTTGTATGTGGACGAACTCTGACCTCGACTGTCAGAGTGCAGTACAAATGTATTTCCCCATTAAAAGCAGCTTACAGATGCTTTTTTTCCTGCTGTGTTCTGAAGCAAAGTTATTTAATCAAGGTAGCAGTTCTTCCACCAACTAAACCAGCACGCATTTTTCATCTTTACACCCAAGAGGGAAAATGCTCCGATACTGTCATCCATCTGAGAAGAAAACTGCAGTGAGAGACAAAGAAGACGTCCACTGCTTCTGTGCTGGCACCGGACAGATATCTTTTCTGCCGGTTCTTAAAGTCCCAATCTGCTACTTGAGAGAATATTAATGATAAGATGTGGACAGTTTTTCATATGAGAATCAGGGAACTTTCACAGCTACATTGTTTGGTCCAGAACCTCTGACTTTTCAGTTTAGTTTGAACCAAAGTAACAGGCGTGAAAGATGCCTCAATCAAGACCAACAAAAATAAATTTAGATTTACCAAAGGTGATTGTCTTGGTCCATATCAAACGAACCATGGCTCTGATTGTAAGCAGCATAAAAACATGATTTGAGGGATAGTTCAAAGCAACATTAAGCAATAGAAAAAGAAAAAGAAGCGACGATGACGTGAATTTTTCGGTAGTTAAACCGTAGTGATATTACAGTGGCAATGAAATTCAGCAAGTGAACTGGTTCATTCACTTTCTCCAGTCCAACAGAAACACTACTTTAATCAAGAAAAGTTAGCAAATACAAAAAACAAACACTGATGTCGCTCATCAACAAACCAGTCAATGTCAGGTCTAGACACAGCCAAACTAACCTGATCAAATGTAAACAATGTAACAGACATGAACCTTGGCTCAGATTTTCTGATGTGAAAACGTTTAGTGTTTCCTAAAATGTACTTGCAACAATTGATTTAAAAACAACAAATGCAGGTTTTAATCCATATTAAGTCTCTACTGCTATTAAAATACTGCCTGAAAGCTTTGACAAGTGAAAGGTGAAATTTGATCTGGTTTGTTACTCATTAAGCGTAATGTGTAACTATTGGGCAACTCCTAGTTTAGGTTCACTCTCACTATTTGAATTGCAAACATTTAAAGCAGGCAGCTGTTTATAGAGAAAAGGCTTGAAGGTTTAAAACACACAACCTGGTGCAGACATCATTAGAGAAAGACTGGTGAACATAGGGAAGAATTTAGCTGGAAGGAGAGTGAATATTAAACGTATTCTGTCAGGTAGCCAGACACACAACGCCAAATTTATGAAAATGTTTCTTCAAAACGAAACATTCAGAGCTGCACTATATCCTTGTTGTGTGTCAGCGGGTTGATTTAACAAAGAAAACCATAACAAATTGATGAAATTAATAATTAAACTGTTTTTTAACTGAAGGTGGGAACAAAATTAAAAAAATCTTACCTGATATTGTTCTTGAGAACTTTCAAACAGCTCTGGCACTTGAAGGTGCCGTTGGTCTTCTGCACCTCCATATTGCTCCCATCTCCCTCAAAGTGGCCGTAATAAAACTCAGAGACCAGCATGATGCGCTTGTTTGCACTCGCTGTCACGGCTGATGGAGTTGTACTTTCAACCTTTGTACAGCAACTCTGAAAATAAGAGGCATTTAGAGTTTTAGAGCTTTTTCCTCCAAATGTGTTGATGACTAGGTGCACATATTTATATTGCAACTTTACCGTTTCCAATAAGGGACTAATGTCAACAAAAGTTTTACTCACTATCATATGAAATTTCAAAGCCTCTGGCATTGTGAATTCTTCCTGACACTTGGGGCATTTTGTCTTGATGCCGTTTTCCACTGTGCCTGATGCATCTGTTAGATGTGACAAATAATAAGATACAAACATGAGAGGATGGCAGATTAGGTTTAGGTTTTGTTTACAGTGATGAGTTGACAAACAGTGTCTGCCAACTGTCACTTACCCAAACTGAGCTTTGCTTTTTTCTCTACACTGTCAGTTTGCTGCAGTATCAGTCCACGTTTGACTGGTGTTTGATCTGTATGAAAACAAAGAGCATTTACATTTGAATCACTGCCAGCACATTGAGATGAAAATATGTTTAAGTGAATCTCAAGCAGCTTGTCCACTCGTCAAAATAAACACCAACACGTGGCTTTAGTCTGCAATGGGAATATGTTCAATCTGCAACCACTCCCAGGTGTACTGACTCAACAGTAGACACAGGTGTTTGGTTGTCTCCAATCGGCAGTGATCGAAACAGGACCCCCGGGTGTACACCCACTAATACTGATATAAAAGAGGAATGGAAAATGTACCTGTGTTAATGGCCTTTGTCGGCACAGAGAATGTCTGAAGAGAGATCTGCTGGTTGGGTTTTAGTTGATTTAGTTGTGTTGAGTACACAGTGGGACTCTGGACATTAGACAATGTCACAATGTTGTTGCTGATTTGTTGCACCTGAGGCCTGTAGACAGCACTGGGGACGATTGTGCCTTGACTGACCTGCTGAAAGATCTGCTGCTGACCAGCTGGAAACAGAGAAAATAAATTCTCAAGACAAATTTGACATGAAAACAATAAAAAAGTATTAACGTCATAATAAACTTTACTTATATTATACTATTACACTCAGGTTTACCTGCTACGATTGCAAATGAAGTCCCAGGGGGGTACTGCCGACCAAGAGAGGCAATGAACCCAGGGTTGTTCACTAATTGCGGAGAAGTGACAATAAAGCCCTGGAAAAAGTTTAAATCCATAATTTAACAAAGTCAAACTTCATCATGCATCAAGCACATTCATTAACATGAAAAGCTCTTCACTTCATAGAAAACAAGATAACAGTAAACTGACAGTTGCTCTTTGCTAAATATTTGGAATATTAATAGAATGATACCTGGTTATTTACAATGACAGGTTGCGGCGTGACAGTTGCCAGAGTGGGTGTTGCAGTAGTCACTGTATTTCCAGTGATGTTCAGTGGCACCATTATTTGTGAGGAGCTAATGGAAGGCTGAGGATCAGGACGCTTTATTTCTTGTATTCCTGCACTGATCGTCTGAGGAGGCTGGGGCAGCGGCTCACTCTTTTGGTTCTTAGCTGTAAGAACAAGGCATGGACCAAAATAAGCTTTTAATCCAATTATAATATAGTATAAATCATATATACCTTTGGGGCTTCAACATCAACAAAAGTTACAATTCTTCACATTAATGAATACAAAATGTGCTAGAACATACAGAGCACTCCGACGAAGATGGGTTCATCATCATCATCCTCAATCATTTGAACTTCATGAGCTTGTTTCTGCCACGGCTCCAGTTCCTCCTCCACACACTCCATAAAAAGTTCAGACATTGTGGAGCTGCAACAGAAAAACACACTATTAGTAGACTTGATACAAGGAACTGCAGAATTTAAATAACATTACACTTTAAAACTACTACTATTGCAAAGCAAGTATGTTTTCGACTGTGCTTGTTTTTGTACTAGCAGGATCACGTAAAATTCCCAATCACTCCATTTCCTAGGCATATTGTGGAGGACGTGGGGCATGACCCAAGGAAGAACCATACAATTTGGATGTGGATCCAGATCAGGGGGCCTAAGTAAAATGCTCTGTCACCAAAGAGTGGTGATAATAACAATCTGTGGGTTCAGTGCTTTAAATGAAAACCTCCATGGTCCTTTAAGCAGCAACCAACCAGTGCATGTGCAACTTTTACAACCGTGTACACAACTGTGGCAGAATGACTGGGACCCCAGTACTTACGGTGGCTATTTATAACTTGAACATGAAGGACATAAATCCCATTTTAAGATGGCGACAGTATTGGTTGCCATAGGAGACTGCTGATGCTGATGTGTAGGACAGAATAAACAGGGGCCCGGGGTGTTACATGAAGAACACTTTGCTAAAATGACGTGAGACTGTAAACATGATGTTTTGGTTAAGATCCAGTTCTGGCGTATGTGCTATTATTGTTCCCTGAACAACTAATTCCTACAACTACTCACGATTCAATCAGTGAGAAGAAGAGAAATATGCTAGCAACGCTCTCCTGATCTCCACTGGCTAACGTTAGCATGGGCTAGCTCAGCGCTGTTTTGTTATTAGCTGGTCAGCGCCCCTACAGCAGCAGCGGGAGCTAATGCTAACCAGCTAGCGTCCGTGGTTGCGCTGCTTTAGTCTGAGGTGGGATCACAAATAATGTGATGCTTCAAGACTTCGATACCTTTTTGTCAATCCCCGATTCAAAGTGTCACGGTACCAGGGGTATCGGTTATCGATCACCGCGCCATGACATTAGCGAGGCTAATGATGGTATTACCTGAGCGGTGGATGCTGGGACAAAGACTGTGGGAGCTCCGGCTGCCTCCCCTCTCACACACAGCTCAGCAGCCGGGTCGAGACAACCGAACCTCGGCTAAGTCCTTTTCCACGGGACGACAGAGTTCAGACAGTGCGGGGCTGATTCACACAGGGAGAGGGGAGAAGTATTTCTGATGGCCCGAGGCGGCGGAAACACTCCGCTCGCACCAATCACACAGGACCTTGCTGTGTCCGTCTTCTTCTTCTTCTCCATGTGCTTCTTCTTCCTTTTTATTTAATGCTGGGTGACAGCTGATGTTTAAGGCGCATTACCGCCACCTGGCTACTGGAGAGTGCGCCACACTTCTCTGCAGTCACATCACAGTCTCTGTTCCATTTACTTTCTCCTTTCCTTTACTATCCTCTCCTCTCTTGTTGTTTCCTTTACTTTCCTCTCCCCATTTTCTTTATTTTCCTCTCCTCATATCACTTTTTGTTTAATTTCCTTTCCCCTTTTCCTTTTCTTTCTTGTCCTCTTCTCTCCTCTTTCCCCCTTTCCTACCCAGCCTTTCCTTTCTTTTCTTGTCGTCTCCTCTCCTCCTTTTCTTTTCCTTTCAGTTTTTCTCCCCTGCCTTCCTTTCCTTTATTAAATTTTCATTCTAGAGACTTAAATGTAACCCTGCAGATGCTTCATGTGGTCAAGTTCTGTCATTTTAGCTTCAATAAATTAAAAGTAAAATCTCAAGTAATTATTTGACTTATCTTATTTCCAAAAAGAACAACTCCCTAAAATGTTCACTGTAAAACCACTACACTAATTCATTCAATTACAACAACGTTTGAATCAGAATCAGTACACATTTTAATCATGCCCACAGGGAGAATATGTCACAATTGCACAAATCAAAGGAAAGGAAAATTAAAACTAGTGATACACAGTAGACAAAGTGAACAGAAATAAAACCGTCTGCAAAAGTTCATGTGTGAGGTGGAATCTGCCTCTCTATGGCACACAGCAGGTCCCGGGTCCTTTCCTCCCTGGTGGTGCAGTCCTGAACTGAATAAACACGGGGAGTGTTTTCGAGCTGAGGTCCCTGGAGATCATGAAGAGTCTGGAGTCTGGAGTCTGGCTGTAAATCACAGAATACCCCTCGCAAAGCAAAAAGAGGGGAAATAGTTGCAGAGTGAAGGTGCACTGGCAGAGGTGGGCTAAAACTACTGTCTCAGGGCCTTTACGCAAGTTTACATTCGCGGTGATATTTCCATGTGATACCATTTTATAAATTCTTGTCTACATGACTGTTTAATATGGCTGCTTGATTTAAGTGCAAACAGTTTGCATGGGACTGGAGGCTTCTGAAGAGGCAACATAAGAGTTTAGGAATCCCAGATTTAGACCAACGTTTATAAAACAGCCATATGAGTAAACTAAACACTGACGTGCTCCTTCACAGCAAGATGTTTATCTTTGTATCAGATTCATCACTTCTCAATCCCTGTAAACATTAGGGTATTATAGAGAAACTAATAACTAATAACCTGCATTTAAATAATAGTAGGTTTTGATTTTTTTTTACAAAATATTACAATAAAACCTGTGACTGACAGGTTGTTACCTATGTTTCAACATTTTAAACTATATATCTTACAAACTTATAAGTAATCCCTATGTGTAAGATAAGTAAAGAAAGCCTAAAGGAAAAGAGGTTCAGCACCATCAACTGTGATTTTGAGGATGTGCAGCAGATGGCTAGCTATCCATCCATTAGCTATACCACAGTGGATATGGAGCCTATCACACTTGACATTGGGGAAGAGGTGGGGTATACCCTGGACACGTCGCTAGCATATCACAGAGCCAACATACAAGGGCTTAACCCAATGTGTAAGTTAGTCAGTGCAAGTGATGTGGTAAAAACAAGGCAAAGATATGACTTATTACCTTTCAGGGGCGGATTAATTTCCAAGACTCGATAATGTTTTTTCATAACTGAATATATATATAGAATATATATAATCATTTGTAACAACAGATGTAGAGAATTTGGGAAGATCCGTGTTTGTCCAACAGGTGGCAGTCTGGAATTAATAATAGAGGGTACAGGTGCCTCCCATGGATTCATTCTTGAGTATATTAGAAAAACTGATTTAGATGAAAAATCTTTCTTAATTTCCTACTGTTGAGCTTTTTGATTCTGATTTTAAAGTTAAACAATTTCTATTGACTAATAAAATATGTCTGTCACTCTGGTCCACATGTGAACATTTAATCATAATAATGAATACCTCCAACCTTGTGGAGAGCAGGGTCACCAAAATCAATACAGACATTAATGCTATCGTACCGGTAAGACTAAAACCCTAACTCCCCAATGGGTGAGTTATTAAATGTTATCAATAATTAAAAAACATCTCAAAACTATGCTAAGGCCCATTTTTCCATAATGAGGGTTCTAGTGAAATCCACATCTGTGAATATATCTTTCCTACTTCAACATAGTACCTTTAGAATAGTTTATTTTAAAAGAGGCAAAATGTAATTGTTTTATTCAGTATTTTCCCAATTTGGGATCAATAAAGTTAATCTATCTAAAGAGGCAGCACTAATAACATAAGACAATTTCATAACAAGTAAAAAAACTCCTTATAGTATGTTGCTGTGTTTTCTCCTTATTCTGATCTTACTGGATATTATCTTTTTTTCTCAGGTGTAACTGCGCTGTATTGCTGTGTGGACTCCTTAAATTGTTTCTTGCTTTTGAACTGTTTCCGATTGTTTCATCTTGTAACTGTGTTGCAAAGTGCTGCATAAATAAAGATTATTATTATCGTATTATTATTATATGTGGATTGCATTTAATGCGAAACACGATGTTGTTTTATACATGTTACATCAAATGTAGACTTATTAAGTAATTATTTATTTTCAGGCAAATGAATTGGCTTTCTGAGGGCTTTAACATGCTCAAATTCGCACCTCCTGCAGAAGTGAACTGCGCACCTGCTGCGCAGAAGTGGACCACGCAACTCCTGCGCGGTCCACGCAGGAGTTGCACAATTTGTTGTCTTTGCCCACAAAAATATGTAATCATATGATACAACGATACACTTTAAAGATGTCTGTAAACATGTGGGAGTCGAAGAACAAAAGGAAACATGTGAGCAGTGAGATGAAATAATTCACTTGTTTATATAAAATGCAACAGCTTATTATCTCAAGTGGTAACAAATACCTGGTTATTATTATTATTATAGAATCAATACACTGTGCTG
Source organism: Pseudopleuronectes americanus (assembly GCA_038501795.1). NCBI lineage: Eukaryota > Metazoa > Chordata > Actinopteri > Pleuronectiformes > Pleuronectidae > Pseudopleuronectes > Pseudopleuronectes americanus. The sequence goes on from CM076716.1 coordinate 15,922,839, forward strand.
CTTTCTTTCAGGCAGAGGTGTCTCTAAGGAAACTGAATGCTGTGGTGATGAAAGTGGGTTTGTGTTACTGTGCTAAAAGTGTGTTTAAAATGTTGACAGTTGAGTTATTTACGTCTTAATGTTTACCCGCTCATTATTCACACATTGAGATGAACTTGACTCTCCACCTGACGACAGTAAAGATCACCTGATTGTCGGTGTGTCAGTGAACGTGAGCGCGCTCCGAGTCCCGCAGCATGTCCCGCTGTGCAGGACCAGCATGTCACTGCGCTCGGCGGAGGGATACAATAACCAGTTCCATCGTGGTGCTGAGGCTTTCGCAAAAAGCAAAAATGTCTGCCTAAGGGAAACTCGTAACTGACACATATAAAGGATATTTTCACAGGTGCCGCCGTTTAAAGCCGCGTTTCACTGTTTCGAGACGTGTCGCAGCAAAGCGAGCCGCCACCAGAGCACCCTAGTTGGGATTTCAGTCGGGAAAAGGTAAAACATTTTGCAGGAGTTAGTGGGAAGCTGTCGGACCTGTGAAAGAAGTTGGGAGTTGAGAAAGAGCCTAATTGGGGTTTTGTGTGTCGGAGCTGGGAACTGGGGTTGTCATGTGCACTGTTTGTTTGTGTGTGTTACTTATCGGGCTGTGATTTGTGTTGTTGTCCGCTCTCCACTAATGTCCTCGCGGACTGACACCGCTAGCTGTCTTCCATCCAGACGGACCCGTGCTAGCGGCTAGCCGCTCCGCTAAGTGACGCGGGGCGCCTCCGCTCACATCAGCCGTCGGTACGCTCAGAAAACCAGCCTCATAAATCACCGACGTTCACATCGTCCGTGTTAAGTGAACCAGTCAGTTGTGTCAGCGGCAGCGCACGGACACGCTGTCAGTGCGAGGCTGCAGGTAAACAAGCTGCAGTTCACCAGCAGCGGGGACTTCTCCTTTTAATCAAACCAAAGAACTGAATGAGTGCAAATAAATCCCTGCGCCGTCTGATCGACCGCTGCGTGGCCGCCCTGTCACTGTCTCTTAGTGAGGCTCCGCCACAGCCAACTTTACTCCTCAGTGATGCTCTTCATTCTGCAGCCACTACAAATCCGTCTCCGAGGCACTAAATAGTCCCTGAAGATGTGACCTGATGCACTGTGTGTTTCCTGCAGGTTTCTAGATCGCCAGGATGAATCCTCAGCAGCGGATTGCCGCTCTCGGAACAGACAAGGAATTAAGTGACCTGCTGGATTTCAGTGCGGTATGATGGCTTTTCACTCTTTCTTTCTTTTTGTCCAGCTCTGAGGTCTTATAGGTGTGAGGACTTTCATTGACTAATTGATCAACAATGGCTGATAGGATTCTATAAGCTGTCCTTGGTTTTATTGAAACTGTGAGCTGCTTTCAGGATGATTACTAGTGATAGTTTTCGTTGACACAGTTGAGTCTTTGCTCTAATGCAGACACATGTCCCTGTTATTCCCTTCAGATGTTCTCCCCACCTGTAAACAGAGGGAAAAACCGGCCCACCACACTGGGAAGCAGTCAGTTCAGTGCATCAGGTAGGAGCCATTCACTCAGCAAGCCCTCCTCTCTATTCCTGCTTGCATGCATTGATCGATCTGCACACAAAAAACATTTTTATTGACTAATTCATTTTTTATTTAAATATTGTTTGGTTTTATTTCTGAATGGAAGGCAGAAGGAAAATGGTCTTAGTTTCTTGCATGTGATTCTTGTTCCTCCTCTGTGTGAGGCTTGTGTGTGCTGTGCACATCTGGTGCTTGAAACCTGAGCTTCCCACCTGGAATTGTAGAGGAGCACTGTAGTAAAGATGTGGAACAAAGCACTATGTAGGCCATAGACATGTGTAGATGTTGTTTTTAGCTTATTAACATACAGGTGTAACACAGTGAAAGTCCTTTACCTTCAGATGCATAAATAAGGCGTTATCGGCTGCTTTGATTGAGGTGTGTTGTGTCAGTGCAGCAAGTGTTCACAGAAACATTGCCTGTGCTCTTATCACGGTGTGTGGGGCGTGTGAGGAGTGTTGCAGCCACATATTCAATCAGATGAATTAATGTCTGTAGTTTAATGGGAATGTGAGGCCTCTTCTCATTGAGTTATGTTTGCTTTTCATTGACACATTTATTTGATTATTGTTCAGTCTCAACCTCATATACTCACGCACACTGGCTGTTCCTTTTCACCCCTCGCTATTTTTTGGGGGGAGATTATCTTTGATCATCTTTGTTGTTGAACAAGTTGGTGGATGGTTTTGGTTGTGTTAGACCAGAGTTTGGATGCCCTGCTTCTGGATCACTTCCTGGCTACAAACTCGACAGGACATTAATCCGAAGCGCATCTATTGTCTGATGTGCCACTAAAGAAAGTCAACAATCGGGCATTATGTCCTCTCAAAGCATGTTTTGTGAGATTCGACAAAGCTTCGTTGTTGTCAGTTATCTGTGAAACGAAAGACACATGTAGTGGAAACTGAACAAAAACACAAAGGAACAAGAACAGAGCTGTAACACATGAACTGTGGAGTTGTGAGCATTGCTTTTAGAAAACCTAATCATTCAAGTGGGGAGTGGGTGTGCTCTCTTCAGTAAAACAAATGACAAAGGAAATGACAAACGGAACTGATTTTATGTACACAGGACACAGAAGGTTCAGGTGATCATTGTTCTAGTAGTTTTTTTTTGCGTATCTCAGGTGTTTTTATTAACTTGTGGACTAAAAATAAATCAACAGTTTAATGTGCAGTCCAGCAGAACAGCAGCTCTGTGTTTATTATCCAATTGTGGGTTATGAAATGTTGATACAAGTTTCCTATATAAAACACCCTAATGATGCATAATGAAACCTTTGATTCCTGCTTTGCGAACGAGTACATTGTTTTTTTTCAGAGCCAGATTGCATCAACCATAAACAAGCAAAATAACAAGTCTGCCACGAGTGCCATCTCCAACATTGGCTCCAGCCATGTGTTGTATTGAGATGGCATTGATGTGTGTTTTATGATTTGATAGAGTCAGATGTTTTCATCATGTTGACAGCTACCTTTAGGCTGGGCCTTGCACTCTGTGGCTTTTAAAATAGAAGAGCATCAGCATGGTGCTTGTTGTGAAACAGAAAATAATTGGAGACTGTCAGGAGAAATGTGTGTCACAGCCAAAGCCTGTTGCCGGAGCTACTTGTTCTCTGGACACCAGCCTCATCCTTTAGAAACATATCAGTCTAAATGTGGACTGCGGATTCCTACCACTTCCAGCAAAAATTATCAAAAAATGTGTACATGACTACTTACAAGATACTTTGCTTTATATTGCTAAATTTAATTCATGTTTTTTTTAATTTTTTTCATGAGGCAAGCACATGCACAACTTTGACTGTGTCTCCTGAGGTGGATTGTATTAACACAAAGCAACCTTTATTCTATAGCTGCATGCATACATTATGTGAGCTTCTACGGAAAATTGATCATATTGACATCTCAGGTAGTTGTCGTTGATTTCTTGAAAAATATTGCAAAACTCATCATATTTTAAATAAAGTTGTCAAAATGATCTCCAGTACCTTGAGGTGTATCAGGTCTATCACGGGTAAATCCATCCTCTTCAGCCAGTAGTGTGGACTCCCGGGTCTCTGATCCCCACAGCAGAGGAAGGAGCACGTTCATAAGCGATTGTGAACATAAGGCAAGTGAGTGTGCAGACACAAGTGTGGAAATTGCAGGGAATGAGAGTTTGGATTATTGTATCTCAGCTGGGTATAGCTGGATAATTGAGATAGAGTGGGACCAGCGAGACCCTTCAGAAGTGCGCCAGAGAAAGATGGATTGGAAAAAATAGCCAGCGTGGCTCGAACAGAGACTCATCACTTCTCCCTTCCAGCTGTGTTGATGATGCAGGTTTGATGAGGCTATTTAGTGTAGTGGGGCAGTAGATGACGGTTGTTAGATGGGTCATTTTCATTTAGGTCACATCCACGAATCCTATTTTTTTGTTTTGATTGGGGATCTCGTTCAGTACGTTTACGCCTGGTCCTCATATTACTCAGGAGTTTTCGAGCCCCTTATCCATGCTCGCTTCCTGATGAACACTCACAACATATCCTTCCCTGATTTGTCACGCTCCTGTCACATGACTCTTTTCCTGAAGAAAACAATCGGCATTAGATTTGAATTATGACTAATGTCCTGCTGCAGAGTAGAGATTCAGCTTCCTGTTTATACTGGCACTCACATGCCCAGTGTATGCGAGAGGTCATTCGTTTTCAGGTGCGTTATCCCAGGAAGAGATTATAAAGCTTGTCTGAATGGAGCCGTTTTAAACGTAACATATATTAGTGTGGATATATTCTTAGTGTAATGAAGTGGTACATTGGTTAGCAGTGACCAGCAGCTGGAGCTGGTTGGTTTGTCATCAGTTGTCGAGTCCTAAAACAAAACAAACTAAAATCCCCTGATAACAGTTTTTGGTGTTGTTGCTTGAAGCAGCTACAGAGAGCCCCCCCACAGCCTCACTGTGTGATCAGTTTTAATGGTAAAATCCACTGCCAATCACAACAGAGAGCATGAGGTGCAGTCCTATGTCATTTGAGTCAATTCATACTCTGAAATTATTAACTATTTAGATAATAGTTTTGATTGAGCAAAAATAAAATCCTTACTTGCTGTGAGATCAAAATTAGTCTCTTATATGGAAATTATTAATTTACATTAATGCATTAGTAATAATAGTCTACCTCCTCCATTATTGACTGATGATCATAATCATGGTTGTGAAAATGTGATAATTTCGAAGATGGTTACACTGAGTAAATTTCATGTCCGTTTTAACCCTAATGGACAATCATTTTCTGACGTGTCGGCGTTTGTGTGTTTTTGTGTAATTATTTAATCTTGTTAATAGTATAACATTCACAGGGGACATTGTCATTTTAAGCTAGACTGGCACTCAATAGAGCACATACCTCCACCAAGGCCCAACAGTTCCCTTATGAAACCAAATTTAAATCCACAACCAATCTCAGGAACCTGCAAATGTAAAAACAGACAGGGGTGAAACCACAACTTCCTTGGCAGAGGTAATACAATTATTGATAGTCATGTATGTAACCTCCAACATGGAAGTCACGATGTCACCTCTGTCGATGGTTTTGTTTGTTTGTTTGTCAACAGGATTACACAAAAACTACTGGAGGAATTTCCACAAAACTGGATGAGAGGATGGGACATGGGCCAACAAAATAAAAAGACAAAACTCTTGTGCAGATCCGTACACATTCTGTAGGGAAATTTTTTATGGATCTTGATGAAAAAAACAAAAACAAATCTGTTTTATTTAGGGCACTAGCTGATGTAAATTACAGTTTTACAATCTTCAACGATATCAACTCTCTCTCTCTCTCTCTCTCTCTCTCTCTCTCTCTCTCTCTCTCTCTCTCTCTCTCTCTATCTCGCTCTCTCTCTCTATCTCTCTCACTCTTAAGACAAGTTCATATAATTTTGACAGTGAAACGGAATCTGGGCTAAAACCTCATTTGACCCCCTTTGACCCCTGTCGAAACTGTTCATTTAATCTCCGTCCAGCTTTTTCTCCACAGTGTTTATTTGTAAACCTGCAGTTGAGGCATTCTCGGTTTCACCATTTGTGCTGCTCTCAGTTAATTTATACAACAAACCTTCTTTTCCCCATATCGAGCCAGAAGCTCTCTGCTAGTCAACACAACAGGACTGTGGTTTGGATTTGTGTACATTAATGACACAAATCATACATTAAAACTGGTGAGATACTGAGGCATGAACCCAATAGATTTATACATTCATGTATATTTAATACATGATTTCCCTCAGGTGGCGGGTCTTGAATAATTACAAATTTCCAGGATTTCCAGGTTCCAGGAATTTCCAGGAATAATCAGAATATAGCGAGGGTGTTTGAACATAGGGATGATACATTTATCCTGGGTCATAGGAAATAATAAGTGAATCTGTGCTGGGAATCAGGTTAACTGGTTTTTAAATGACTGATATTTCTCATTTCATTCAAGATGCTGCCTGGACCAGACGTTTTTCTCTTTTTTCTTTTCAGCCAGAAGATACCAGAAGGATTTGGATTTGATAGTTTTCTCAGGTGTTCCTAGATGAATCTGATCTTTTTGTACAAAAGTATTAAATCATATTTGAGAGTTTATGTTGGAAGGTTATCAAATTTGTATTTGTTAGTTGTTGTTTTACTTAGCTGTATATCCAGGGTGAAAGAGTTTAAATTACATATTGTTAATGTATAATGCTTTGTATTGCTTGATTCACATGTTTTCTTTCAGAATGAATCCAGCATTTTGATAGCTTTACTATCCTTAAAGCTTCAGTTCAAGATACATTTGTTAATCCCGGGCTCATTTGGTTTTGTCTGTAATTCTTCTGTCTGTACAATTCAACTTTCAAATGAATAAAACATCCTCCGAGGATTTTTGTGGCAAATCATAATCAGATGCAGATTTCATGAATTAATTGACAAAGAAAAACTAAATATCATGTCGGTACAAAGACATCATGAAGAAGTAACTGATGCATGAAAGTATTCTTAGACTGTATGTTTACTGCATGTGATGAAAAAATAATTGTCTTTATAGCATTAAAACAAGGGTTTACTACATGAACATTTAACTGACTAGCCCAAGTGAGTTTTACCACACTAAATATGAAAACTCACCAGATTTTGCTTTGACCAAACCATTCAGCTTCCATGTGAAAACATTTTGAATAGAGAAAATAGATGTTCTCCTCAGTGTGGGACTGAGTGTCCTTGCTTATTCAGTGGATACAGGGGTGAGGCAGCACTACTTAGAAATGATTACCCTCTGTTTGCTAAGCTGACACTTTACAATGCTTCAGCCTTTTTGCATGATCTTACAACAGAAGTGGGGGAAAATAGAACTCTACGAAAAAACAACAACCCTGTCTTCCTGTTGGATGAGTTTTCTAATGAACTGGGGGCTTGGGAAGGGTGTAGCTGTTTTATGAATGACTCAATAGAGAGTTGTGATCGCCAACATCTGTGCTTACTCTGTCAGCCCTCCACATTCTCACCATAGGTTTACAGACAAGTTAACCCTGTATATACTGATCACTTGATAACACTATTCATCTTATTTTTAAGTCATTCACAGTATTTCCCTGACATATTCTATTCTTTTCCATATCTCTAGACTTTATTCGGAGAATGCTGCACAGCAGAGATCACGTTTATGAATTATTCCTGTGCTAATTGTGTTGTTTAGGGAGATGTGTTCCACTCAGCAATCGGTTTAATCTTGTGCCAAAGAGAAGCATAATTAGTATCAGGTCAGCTTGATGATAATACAGTTGCTGAATATACTTACCTACTCCTGCTAGTGTATCTTTCAATGAAGGCTTTTACATTGGGAATTTAACAGTGACATCCTGTACTTCTACAAATCTATATTATTTCCCTACTATTTGTTGTTTAAAATCAAATAAAACCCATCAGATGTTTCCATATATTGCATTTCTATATTTCCAGTGAATATCCCACTAAATGTTCCGGAATAACAACAACTGAATTGCGTTTCTAATCCTCACTGGTTTAAATGTTTAGGTCAACTGTAGAAACACCTCTTTAACAGTTCAACAGCACCACAAGCTACATCCTCAAATACTACCATGAGATTTTCCAGCATTGTCTACATGCATTGGGCTGAGTTAGCAGAGCTGAAAGCAGCTGCCTGCTGCTGCTGTTCATATGTGACTTAAATGTGCAGCTAAAAGACGCCAAAAACCTCAGTCTATTCAGTTTATGATTCATGTGTGTGTGTGTCACTGTCAGCCCCTTGGAAGGTATTGGAATCACTGTGAAAATATAATAATGTTGATTATTGGAGCTTTGAACAAACTGTGAGAAAGGCGTGATAGTGAACGTCAGACAGACTATTGAACAGTAAAGCATCGGGTCTCCTGATTCATTATCTTTATGCTTTAGCGAGTGAATTAGAGTTTTTTTTTACTTTAGCTTCTTGTGTCAGTGAGTAATCTTATTGTGCTGGCTGTCTGTGCAGGGAGAAGAGAGGGGACCCTTGAGCGCTGGTAAGAGATGGTAATCAGACGAGATGACAGCCAGTGGCCCGGAGAGCAAACACGGACCATTGTTACATCCACTGTGTGAAGGGCCTCAGTTGGGCTACAATATGTCACACTGGTGTTGTCACACAAAGTAGACCCATGTGCCTTTAGGAACACAGGCAGTAGTTACTGCAGAGGTAGTTCAATTATTGTTGCCTCCACTAGGGAGGTTATTTATTTCCCCCTGTCCATTTTTTATTTGTTTGTAAGCATGATTACACAAAAATTACCAAACAGAGTACCACAAAACTCTGTTGGAGGATGAGTTCTGGGTCAGGGAAGAATAAATTTTGGTGCAGATACAGATCAGGGGGCGGGTACTGTTTTTTTCCCCACTTTATCAACATAAGGGTTTTTTACCATAATTTGTGTGATTTCTCAGAGAATAATTCATAGATCTTGATGAAGAAGTTGTGTGCCATTTGGTGCAGCTCCCAAAAAAACTTTATGTCTGGAATTTTCTTAAGGGCACTGTTCGTCCTTTGTGGTGGTATATGCATTTTCTGAGAGCCCGGAACACAAGTATCACTGTGATGAATGGAATGATACACCATGGCAAACCACCTGAATCATGAGTTTGAGGCAAATTAACTCTATATTTTTTCCAGAAAGGACTTTTAAGAAATAATCGTGCAGTGTGTTAACAGCAAAACAATTTGTTGATAAAACTCATCTATATCTCTGTTTACTGGAGCATGAGGTCTGGTTGGAGACTCCCTGGTGAAGTATAACTAGATTTTTGACAGAAGTGTCTGAGAAAGAATGTATTGGCAGCAAGACAGTAGAAAATAAATATTTTATAAAAACACTGAATTTAAATATATGATGTGTACAAACTGTGATAGTGATCATATACATTATCGTACCACCCTGCCATCATGACTCTGTAGCACTGAAAAGCTTTATTTGATAAAAAATAATTTTAATTAAACCCAGATAAGTCAAATTGTTTTTGATAAATTGCTATTGTCTTTATCTAGAGCAACGTGATGAGCCATATTTGAACTTTTTGAATCAGAGTCCAGTGGTTTTGATTAATGACTACAGACTTGTGCTTATATTGGACTTGTTTATTCCGCCCTCGCAGCGCGGAGCAGCTCCCTGAAAATCATTTGTTAAATTACAAGGTTAAAAATATTATTTTGGTTTGTTTCTTGCCATATTATTATATTCCTGAGAATACACAATATCTTTCAACCTCATATTTTCTTTATTTGAAGTTGAAAGTGAACAAATGATATTGCATTTTACTGCAACAGATGAAATTACGACAGGGACAATCAATAACTTGGACAATGTTGATGCTTTACCCGCGCTACAATTATGTCTTGTTTGTGGGGACTTTGGCTGTTTCTGCCACACAATATTGTCTCAAACAGCAGGAACAATTGAGGCATCACATTCTTTTCCACTGACTATATCACTTAAATTAGATTGCAAAGATCAGATACTATATTTTTCAACATATGCCAGATGGTCCGGCTTTGCAGTTTGGTTGGATTTACAGATTTTATTTGTCTGTCTCATTGGCTTTTTAAGCATTTTCTTTAACTTAAAAACACGTTTTATTAAGTTTCAGTGTACATCAATGCTGAATCATAGTCATAGGTTCCTATTTTGTTTACAATGAGGTATACAAAAAAATGCTTATTTTGGCTCATGATTCATGTTAAGCTAAATAATAGTTTAAAACACTTGACTCAACACTGATTTTTACTCTCTGGCTTTTACATCACTTTAAAACCAGTAGTTGAGATTTATTTATGCAGTTTTATCTTATTATCTTAAAATCTTCCTGTTTTGTTTTTCATTTGTTCAATCAATGTCCTTTTTTCCCCTCCTCTTGGCTGTTTGTTTTATAGTTGTATGTATCTCCCCTATTTTAGCTGTGCAGTGCTTTGGTCAACATCTATTTTTGCACAATATATTTTTGCATTGCATATAAATTGCTTTGACCTGATTTAAACGGACGACCTCTTGGAGAGGATGTTTATTTTTGTGCTTCAGTTGTGTGAGTGTGAGTGAGTGAGTGAGTGAGTGAGTGAGTGAGTGAGTGAGAGAGGGATACAGAGAATAAAGATATGCTCCCTGGACGTTCAACTCTAAGAGTAATCTCGTCTTGCTGACTGAGTTGTGCATCTCTCGCTCTGACAGGTATGGATGAGCGGACCAGCCAAGCATCCTGGGCCCCAGGTGGCGAGCCAAGTCCTTCCTGTGAGACCTCCCGGGTAAGATGACCCTCACCTCCCCGCCTCTGAATGGCCTTTATGCTCCACAGCACATCATTTAACACTCATTACATCAAAGTGGTACAATCTCAATGCCATGTTGTATGACCTGTAATGTACATATTTCTCTGTGACTATACTGATGGCAGGTGGAATTGATTTTGTGGCCGATAAACGTACCTGGATCTGATATTATTGATAGATTGAGTTCCTTTATAGAGATTTGTTAAAATATCTCAAGTATAGGCTAATGGTGCTCACCATGTACCTCAAGGGACATCACTGAAAAGAGTGAAATGTTTATTGTCACCGGGTATTTTTCTTCGGTAGTTTTTGTGTGATCACCTGTTTTGCTACTGAGGAAATAATGATAAATCCTCTTTTGATTGGTGCCATAAAGAGGACAAATCATAGAAAACACCCCAAATTTCATCCCTTCACACTTTTGATATTTTGAAACTACATCAACTGCGTTTATTTTAATTTCTATAAATCGTCAAAATGTGTTAAAAAAGCCCAGGCAACATCTTTGAAATTATTTGGTATTAATTAGTTGTGGGAATAGTTGCCAGTAAATTTTCTAACTGTTTATTCAACTAATCGTTTGAGTTCTAATTAGAAGGGTTTCTGATGAGCAGGCAGCATGAGTAGTATTAGGGTTGACAGTGATGAGACATGCCCTTAGTGACAGTGCAGCCAATTCAGGATTCTTAAGACGTTTGATGGGATTTACTGACTTGTGTTTCCCAAACCTCCAAGACTTTGGTTTTCTCCTCTGCCTGCCTTGTCTTCGGTTAATATGTTCAACCTGTTTGAAACTGCACTGAAATATATGATGACTGAAAGCTCTGTGTTCAAATAGCTCTCCTGATCTCCCCAAGGGTTAATTGTATTTATATGCAAGTGTCAACTATCTATTTATGATGCATGTGAGGAAATGTGACCCTCTGCCCTGAAGCAGCCACCCTTAATTTGAACCACACTCAACCAAATTATACACAGCCATATTGAAAAAATAATCATACTTCCTAGAATTTTTAAATTCTTTTCTGTTTCGTTGTACATCCAAATTGTTATTTGAAGCAACATTTTTTTGGTCTTGCACTTAATTGTGCACTCTGCAGGGAAGGTCAGCAACTTAGCAATTAGTTCAATACATTAAGCTGTAAAATGTTATTTTGTTAAAGATCACAGATCTACACTGTAGTGAAAATAAGAATTTCATTAGAAATTTGTCTTTGGTCGCCTTGAAACTGACAAATATATACGTTTGAGTAAGACATGAATTGTAATGTCAATATTCAGATTTTAGGGGTAGTCATCCTTGTCATAGCTATTTTCTAGTGTAATCTATTTGTATAATGATAATTTATAAAGGCTGCTCCTCTGTGTTTGAGTTTAAGTGAGAAGATCTCACTGTTTGTGTGAGCAAGTGTGAACAACTCCCCCCCCCTGTTTGTTTGTCCCTCACACATTGGTTGTTCTTGATGCCCTGTATGAATTTCATAGAATGTCAATCTCCTGTCACTCTCTATTAGACCACAGCTAAATGTCAAAGCCACTCGGGCTGAGTTACCTTGTTTATTCCTCTGTGCCCTTCCCGAATGAACATCTACAGGCTATGGTAACATAGGCAGCTTGATTTGAATTATAAGACTGAGACGCTTGAGATATCTTTGCTCCAGGTGCATATAAATGAGTGTTTGTGACATTGCAAGGCACAGCATCAGCCAGCAGACAGCTGTTTGTGGCTCCATAAAGCGTGCACACAAACACTCCCATGCCCACTCCCTCCACACTAACACACAGCTGTGGACGTGCCACGTATTGATACAGACCTGATTTATATAACCTTTAATATATTATATTTATTCTGCTCTGAGAAGTGAGTGACATCTCTCTTGAACCTCAGTAGCCTACAATCGGTAAAAGGATTTCAATATGTATTTATACTTTTTTATATACTTAACAATGTGAGTGTTGGCACAATGATATTCAGAGAAATTAGCATGTTCCAGCTATAGATGACAATCAATCATTGATGATCATTAAGAATTCCAGTCATTCATCAGTGAGTGAGTAAACATGGAGTCATGAGGGGTGAAGACAAATCTGTGGCAAATTAAAAAGAGTGAAAAATAAGAGAATAATCTAATAGCAGAATTACATTATGAAAAATGGCAACATTTCTTTAGTAAATGGTGCAAATCATAACAATAACCCTGCAATAAATGCCACTGGTTCTTATTGACACAATGTCCGATAGATGTTTAAACATCTTAAACCATTAAGAACAATTTCTCTCCTGTTTGAATCTGGTATCAATATTTAGGTCAATATTTGATCTGTCTTATCAATGAGGTGTTTTTGGATCAAGAAGCTTTTAAGAAGTAAAATGTCTGATACATAGGCTGTGTAATCCCCATCTAAATAATGCATATATAGTAATGGATACCAGCAGACACTCAATATTACAAAACTTTGATCTAGATCTGGGCTAAACATACATACTTTTTCTTGCTCTTTAATGTCTTATTGTATCCTTTTATGAAAACCAAATGTTTAACTTAGAATATGTGTTCTTTGGTAAAGAAGCGTCGAGCCCTGGAGCAAGTTTACCTGATTACTGACGTACAATTCACTCTCTCTTTTCGCAACTAGATGCATAGTTAGTTAGTTCCACTGTGTCCTCTTATCGAAGTTATTAAAATTGACATGGGCCTAAGATAATTACATTGAAACTTGTGTGTAATGCTGCCTGACTGTAACAAAAACACACAGTCTCCTATGAGCTGAACAATTGGAAACAGTTGTCAAATGGAACTAGTTCTGGATTCCTATCCCTCTCTAAATCTAGTCTTGCATCAGCTCTTCTTGGATATGTGAGTTTCTGAGATTTTAAGACGCCTAACTGTGTTGACAAAACCTCCCAGCATTTCTCGCAACAATCTTGCACTGTTGAACAGACTGTGTTAAACTTGTTTCATAACTTTAGGCTTTGCCCCTGGCAAAATTTTTTTATTAAAACTGACTACTGGTAGTTTAATTTCTTTCTTTTTTTGGTTGAAGTGAATTTTTTGATTGAAAAAAGACAGCCATTTTCTGAAATGTCTGTATTTGTGCCGTATTCCCTGTACTTGTCCAAGGTCCTTGGAAGAAAGTGCTTCATCTCTCAGTCTGTTACAGGGGGAATTCAGTCTTGTCCCTGAGCTTGTTTGAGCTGCTCCACTACGAGTGTGTGAGCAGTCGACTGTGAACAGTCCCGAGCTCTGCCGCGCTGACCTTGGCTCCCAGCCAGCCGCTGTGTCCTGGGCAGCTGTGGCTGTAGGCTGGCAGTCTGACAGTCAGGGCTGTGCCCACCATCACCGCACTGCAACCCCCACTTCCCAAGTGCCCTGCCCCGGCTTGATACTCGACCCCACACACATCCATCATGAGCATATCATAGCTTACCAAGCTGCCACATGCAGCCACACGTTCACCTGGGATGCAGCACAGAGTGTGGAAGAGATGACTTTTAAACACTGTGTCGCGGGATGGGGGACAGGGCGTGAGCTCCGGCCTGCACGCTGCCACGGTGATCTGACAGTTTTCTAGCCAGTACTACTAATGTAGCCCCATGGCAGCGCTGACAGCGTGTGTTAGTGTCTCACAGAGATGTAGGCCACCAGTGCTTGGGAATGATGAGGGATCTGTGATTGATGATCTTATGTTCCCAGAGGAGCAAACATAGTGTGGTTAGAGTGACACACAAACATAAACTGTGAACCTGGATTGACCATCACCCCCTTCCATTTTTTCTTACTCTGCTAACGTACCCTGTTAGCCGTAATTATAACAATCAAAGAAAGATCGAAGTGTTGGTCCTAGGTGCTTTCTAAGATTTGTTTTAATTTATAACAGTTCCTTGATCATTTTTGGGAATACTTTTATTGTTTTTTTATGGCACAGATTTAGATGACGATATCAACACCGATATCTCACTCAAACAGCTAGTTCTGAAGCAGGGGTGGGGATGATTTTGCTGATATCGGGTGGTAGGGACGGCAATGCTTCTCACAGCTGGTTTTACAAGACCACTGGATTTTTGAATTTATCTTGGAAAGTGCAACATTCAGCATCTCCTTTTGTTTTCTTGATAGTCTCTATAGATGCTTGTCAGCCACGACACTAAACAACCAGGTAGGTTTTTCGTTTCACCCTGACTGGGACTTGATGGTAACTAACGCTGAGCTTATCTGTGTTTGTCATCTTTGGGCAGAATAAGGACAATTGTCTCCTTCTGGTTTGATGCTTCATGCTAAGATAATCTAACATATCCATCATATTGAATGGACAATATAAGGGGGTATCGACCCTTTTTAAATAACCATTGCCAAAATATATGTGTTTACCAGAACTTTGAACCCTTCTTTTAAGGGTTCAGTGTGACGCACTTTCCTCGTTTAGGTGTAGAAAAGAGCAAATGTCTTTTGCTTGTGTAGGTAAGGTGTGTATGTATAAGTCTGTGTGTGTGCGTATGTGCTAGTGCTTCTCACAGGGCCGTTGTTGTTATTGAGTCTGTTCATGGTGTGATTAACAGTGTGTGCGGCCTGGCAGGAGCACAATAGGGACTCTCTGAGGATTCCCTCTACACAGCGCAGCACTCCACTGCCTTTGAAATTACTCCATCACCATCCACTCACAAAAAAAAAGATGGATAATAAGATTTACTTTTTTTTTACTGTATGTTGAATGCAAAGGGTATGAGTTGGAGAAAATAGCTTTATAGAAATGCAAGCCCACTGCTGCTCGGTCTCTCTGGTGGGAGTTAATGTAGTTTGGGGAGATGTATTTGACTCGAGCACAGTAGGATTTTCACAGGGCTTGGGATTAGCACTGTAACGGAATATCTTTTATTACATGGGACCCAGAGTTTTCAAAAACCATACTGTGACCGATATTTAGACCTAAGCCCTGGAAGCTGATAACTGTCATGAAAAGGCACTGTTAAGCTGCAGGAGAAAAAGGCAATTTTTTTAAGCTGCAGGTACCTGGGAATGATGTAGGATTGCATCTCTCTGTTTCTTCCTCCTCTACAAAACGATGTCGTCTTATGAACCATGTGCAAGAGATGGCATAGAAACCTGTTATCATTAGATAAAATGGTAGAACCCAAAAGAAATCTTGACAGTAATAATATTGGTTTGGATGCTTGTTTTAAAGACGTTTTTTAATAAAGACAAAGGTAATTCATGCTCAGCCCTTTTTTTGGATCAACACACATTTGAAAATGTTAAAATCACTTACTTTTTGACGACTAGTTGTGAAAATAGAGTTCACATAAATAGAAATTGTTTGAGCTGAATTTACAAATTTACTTAATGGCAATGGAATATTTTTTTAAAGAGCCTTGTTATGAAAAAGGTGGCCATGTAAGCTTTGCATCAACCGACATCTTGTTAAAAAACACTTAATCATCTATACGGGAGCTACGGTTAGCATGGCACATTGGCCCATAATGCCGTAATGTTGTGTGAAACTGTGATTGGTTGTTGTCCTTATGCAGAACGTGCCAGCCCCCAGCGTCAGGTATTCCCACCATCAACCATTAAGGCAACGCTTACATGTGCGTGCTCAGTCAGACAGAGTGTGGGAGATGTCATGCCTCTTACCCAGAGGCCTCCTAATCAGCTGGAAACCATAAAATTAACAAATAGATAAACATGTGGTCTCGTGACATAGATGCCCTGTGGATAAAAAACAGGGATGAATACCAGGTGTTCCAGGCACTTGATGAGGAGGGTTGTCTGTGAGACAGATGGACTTCCTGTAATGTAGACTTTGGCCTTTCAGACGAAGCCTCCGAGATCTCGTGATTTACGATAATCGTCTCTGCCAGAAACCCGCAATAGCCAATGATTAAAAGCTGACCGGATGTTGAGAACTTGTACAGCTGCAAATAAAAATAACAATAAATGATCTAACTCACCTGCAGCTTGTAATACACAAGCTTATTACGCTCTCTCAGCCATGATTTCATCCATTGTGTTTTTCAAATTTTTCGCTGCAAAACGGAGCACAGGGATTTTTTTTATAGAAAATGTAGAATTATCAATGTAGCCTAAGCAAACTTTTAACACGCACAGAAAGCTACATGCCACTCAAGGAAAGGGAAAAATACATCATATAGGTCCTTTAAAATTAAACAATTTAAATGCCATTTACAGACACAAAGATCTAGATTTTTTTCTTCTTTTAATTTCTTTGAGCAATTATGCACAAGAGATTGGACAGTTTATTGGCATAGGCGACCATTTGTGCTCTCCTCTTCCTAATTAGTGGTGTGTCAGAGCACTCAATTAGTGAAGGTGCCCAATAAAGTGGCTAATATTCTGATCTCTTCCCCCAGGGTTTCGCAGACAGCCCTCATTACGGCGATCATTTGAGT
The DNA here is from genome assembly GCA_038501795.1 of Pseudopleuronectes americanus. Taxonomy (NCBI): domain Eukaryota; kingdom Metazoa; phylum Chordata; class Actinopteri; order Pleuronectiformes; family Pleuronectidae; genus Pseudopleuronectes; species Pseudopleuronectes americanus. Next base: position 15,939,623 of record CM076716.1, read on the forward strand.
GACAGTCGATTAGTGTCCCATGAAGGATTGTCTCCAACACCTTTTGTGAACTCGAACGTAATGGGTAAGTAAATGATTCTCTTCAGTTCTCTCGTCACATGCCCTTTGGTAGTAGATATATATATAAAAAAAATTGTCTGATTGAGGTTGAGGCACTTCATACATCTGGAAGTAGCAACAGTGAAAGACTTACCAGGCTACAGGGCAGTTTTGATCAGCTCCTGCTGTCTTTATTCTCTCCCTCAATCCCCCTCCCCTTTCTATATCTCCCTCTTCCTCCTCCTGCGATGACCCTCCCCCAGGCTAGAAGTCACGCCATCAGTGTAGCTTTCCGTCATAAGAAGCTGTCTCCGAGACATCAAAACTGCCCTCAGCATCTTCCATTGGCAGCAGGGCTTTGTGTTTTTTTTTAGTTTGTAAAGATAAACAGACAGTTGTATCAAACATTATCTCACTGAAATATCAAACATTTTTAATTTCATTTATATAATTTCATTTATATTTTTTTGTAGTCATTTCTTTTGGATTGTAAAATCATGCCTAGTCCACGTCCTTTGATTTTTGCAATTTGTATACATTTTTTAGAATAATGCAGATTCCCTGCATTTTTTATATTGTTTCCCAGATCAGTGTTTTTTTAGCCTTTGTCATCTGTTATGCAAACAAAGCCCTATCATAGTAGTTAAATTCCCCTGTTATCAACACCCTTGCCATGGTCCAAGGGTGTTATACTTCAAACTGGACGTTATGTAACACTATTAATTATATCAAGGTAAATTTAGCTAATTTAAAGGGTTCCTCTATCCAGTACAGTAGGTGTGGTCAAATAGTAGAAGCTGGATGTTTCAGCTGTCTATCAATCACAATCAGTTTTGTATTTTATTGTTTTTGTGACACACAAAAGAGAGATCAGCCTCACACAACTACGTACTCTTATTACCAACTGGCAAATTGTTATTCCATCCTAACATTAGAGCTGGCCTCTTTGCGATGTTGAACCAGTCAACAGTTTTATGGCTAAGATCATTAAGTTAAGCTCATTACATAAGGACCCTGGAGACTGGTTTCCAAGCAAAGTGATTAGTTCATGAATGGGTGCTGCTGAATTGAAGTGAAATGTCATCTTTCTTGTAGTTGATCACGTGACTGTTTTACATACAGTGTGTATCTCTCCCCACGCTAACTGTGTCTGTAATTAGGCGAATGAGCTGCAGAATATGGATGCGATCTGATGCAGTGATATGTCAGATGTTGACAGTATGATTGTAAACTGGAATTGCTTGTGCTTAGCTCAACCGTGGAATTCAAGATGAGCCTCATTCAATAGTTTTTTCAACAGCAATATCTGGGCGTTATGTGGGTTTATGAAGTTTTCAGCACCTTCATTGAATCATGTCTGGAGGGTTATTCCTCATCAATGAACAATCCCACAACAACCATGATGTTTAGAGGTAGAGCCTCAATTTGTCTGGTTGTAGGGATGGTAACAGTCCCACTTACCTTAAAAAAATAAGCGATATATCTGATAAATGGATAGAGGGTTGACAGAAGTAGTAATGGTTGAATCAGTCGGTCTCTACAAGTTCTGAGCTGCTGAATGGGTTTTTCAAGTCAGGCTTCGTGTCAACATACCGAGTTGTTTCTGTAATTCTGAGTTGGCCAACAGTCCTCCTGTCAGGTGTGCAAAATGCTTGAGCAAATGGCTAGCCTGAGGACGTACCCAGATAGTTAACTCACTCTAATGGACAATAAAATATTGCTGAGTGGATGGCTTGTGGCCAAGGCACGGACTGCAACTTAAGAGAGATTGCATTAAAGTGGTGTAATCACTGGTTTACTTGTCTGAAAGGTGAGTCAGAGAGCTTTGTCTCAGCGATGTCCTCCACTGTTAACTCATCGTGCTGAGTCGGCCCAAACTGCTGCTGTGAGGTCTTACCAGAGACTGTAAGAGAATCATGTCAGACGAACTGTATCACAGAAATGACAGACAATGAAAGGCTGCAGACGTTCAGAGAAGACGCAGAGGAGGCTGCAGTTTGCTTATTCGTGCAAGAATTGCTTTTTCACCGCAATCTGGGTCTGAACAAAATAACAAAAACACCACATTAAATCATTTCACCAATCTTATTACTTTGGAGGTTTCTCAAGCCTAGATGATCAACTGTCAAGGTCAAGATGAACAGAAAAACTGTTGAAAAACACATTTTTCTGAATTTCTAAGATAAACTGAAGCTGATATCATAAGATCACCCCAATATTATAATACATTAGTAACGTCATTTATCTCTGCATCATAAGGAACTACATACACAACCCAGGACTTTTTTGGACAGAAAATAATTTGCAGTAAGAAAATTACATTATATCATGTAGTAATGCATTAAGTTTGCAACCAATACAATTTGAGCCACAAGCTAAATCTTATTTAGCTGGTATGAATGCCATGAGGATGCTATTATGAAATTACATCATTACAACATAAAAACTTATGGAAATGTTAAGTGTAGTTTATCAGCACAGGGGATCTAAACTGCTTTTTCTATACAGAAAATGCAACACAGACAAGGATTTTCCTACAGGAAAGAAAAAAATTGTTTCGCTATTACAAAGAATATCAGTCTTCATTGTTGTCAAGTAATTTCTTTCCTGTTGCCCATTCACTGAGCTGAACAGTCTCGGCTTCACCAAATAGCTGCAAATTTAATTTAATGGTATTTTAAGATCTCTAGAGTTTGAAGAGAATGAGGACCATCAATCTGGAGGAAAAAGACCGCTCATCTGATTAAGAAAAAACAGGCCACTCCACTGCACTCTCCGCTGTGAACGTCTGATCTTCTGCAACCTCTGTGGAATACGCTGCTGCTGTTTCATGTGTCCACCAAATGTCAAAATAACAGTAATATTGTAGATCAAAGAAACCAGAGACAAACAAAAGCCGACCATGTTTTATGTCATGTTCTAACCTTGTATAATCACGAGTTGCATGTGGTTGAAATTGGTTCTGCATGTTGGAGAGAAAGTACTGACGTATATTTCATGGATTTTATTACATGGTCCGGATTTTTTTTTCTAACCAAATTTGTCAATCAGGAAGAAATCTTATCCCCCCCACCCCCTATTACTTTACAACCTTCGAGATGTAAACGTCTTCACTAGTGTTTATCTGACTTTAATAATAAGTCCTCTCTAAACACATTGGAACAATAGGCCTCTACAGATACTGCAGCTATACCTGATACAAAACACACGTACGTCATATACCGTCTGTATTTCTAAATGTTCCCAGAATCAAATGAATCACGTTGTGCAGGAATTCCTTTTACACAGTGAGAGAATGAAAAACATGAATCATGTCAGTTTTTCTGCACTTCAATAAACATTGCCCTTGGAGATACATGTTGACGTTTTGGATAGCAGCCTTCTTTTTACGTAAACTTGCATCAACTGAAAAATCCCCCATTTACATGTCTGATTATATGTTTTTCACCATGAACATTAGCTATGCCTCTAAGAAGTCATTATAAAACAGATTAGACCTGTGAAAGGGCACCGTCTTATCCCGGTCTCACAGGAGAAGTGTATGGGGATTTGAGGATGAAGAATGGGGGGGTTTTGGTTGAACGCTAGGGAGCAACTGACTGCTTAACGATGACTATGTTCCCCCTGGGGGCCGGCTCCCATGTTAGAGCAGTGCATGGATCAGCTGGTCTGGGTCTCACGTGCGTCCTAGCCCCACCCCCTCTGGCTACAATCCTCCTACTAACCCTAACACCATCCACTAGCATGCTTCCCGACAGGTGCTAGGTGGCCGCTGCATTTTTTATACTGGTCAAACTTATTCAGTCTCATCCATGTGAGTCCTTTTGACTCAACCGCTCATGACATGTGAGGAAAGTGACTACAGTCTGCTGACATGTCGTTGGTAGAGATTTGTGGCTATATGATGTGTGATTCCCATAGACTAGCAAAGACTGCTGATAGTATTTATTTCCACACAGATATGATGACCATTTGCTTGATATTGAATTACAGTAGTTCATTTGATGGATTGTTTGTTTACCCTAATGGACACAATTATGTCTGTTTCAATGATTTCTAAAACACTTCGGTACAAGTAAGGCTTTTCTTTTCAATGCGAGAGTTTAGGCTGAATATTTCACTTTAGGAAGTGCCTGTGTCCCTTGAGTTCTGTGTTTCCACTTCCGTCATGTTCCTGTGGCTCTTGCGTTTCATTATCTGTCATTCTTTGTAATTAATATAAATGGTGTTTTTCTGTACAGTCCTGTACTCCTATAGAAAAGCTGCCTCACATTAAGTTAATATAGGTGACAGCACTTGGAGAGATTGGTCTATAGTGTCTGGTGGTGTAGGTAATTTTGAGATGAGACACACCACATAAAAGTTTCTAGCCTTCAATTATATATATTTTTGCTGTTAATAAATCCAATCATTTGAGTGATAGGTGGTAACCACAGTTACTCATTTATATACACTGTCCCTCTTTTATTTAGGGTTGCATGTAGAATAAATCAGCATACAGCTTTGAAGTAAAGTAAGCTTTGTGGTAGTTTGGACAGTTCTGATGATGTTACTTCAACCAAATCTGTAATTTTTACGAAATTCTTGAATGTATTTGGCAATTTCAATTATCATTCAATTTGTCTTAAGGATGTGACGATCATTTATGACTAGAAACGATGAGGTAGTTGGGATCTAACACAAAATTGTTTTATCCTGCAACAATTATCTTTTTAAACATACTTAGTTGTTGTTCCTGATTTTCTCATGTTCCTGTGCGGCTGATAAGTTCAATGAGTGTAATTCACTCAACCTCTGTATGACTCAAAGCTTCTGTAGGTCTTGCGGTGGAGGGTTGTTAGCCAACAGCCCATAGCCCTGACAAGGGATGGTTAGATTTAATTACCTGCTGAGATTTTTTCTTGTGCTGTCAGCTCGATGAGGAGAAGTCAGTGGGGGATGTTGATTTCAAGCAATCTGGGCAATTACCAGGTGATGAGCTACATTTGAGAGAGCTGCACCCTGCTCCTTTATTTCATGCTGTATTGTGATTGTAGATGTGTTTTTGTGTGTGTATACGCTTCTTAATGTTAGCCTTTTTGTCAATATTTAGTGAATGGACTGGTACTGATTTCCACCAAGTGTTGAATGCCTTTTGATTCTCAGACCTAACTTGATATAAAGCTTTGAAGTCACTGAGATGATTAGTAAGACAGGGTTGATGTTGCTGTTCACTATGTTATGATACATTTTTCTCTCCTTGATACCGATTCTGATGCCTGGACTTTGCACATGAACCGATACCATGTACCGATCTGTAAAAAAATAACAACTAAGAAAATATATTTTAACAGCGGTATGCTCCAACCCTGTAGTTGCTGATGTTTGTCTAACTCTGGCTACACTACCAGAAATCACTTCTTCTCCGCAGCCCAGAATGCAGTTCCTCTGTATAAAGCAGCGTAATGATCATGTTAATACATTTTTACTTGTATGTATTTAAAGACTAAGATGGGTTTGATGTTGGCTCTAGCTTGGTAGCTATGGTGACGACTGCTTTGCATCAGCTCTTTCCAGTCATGTGCCTGAGGACGTGATATCCCAACTGCTGAGTTGTAATATTGGGCTCACGTTCCTCTGGTGTGCTCCATGCATATTACTCATCCAGCTTTCTCCCTGCATTAAAATTAATCAGCTTAATGATGTCATCAACCCACGCATACAGCCGCATGCACCATGCCCCCTACCAGCCCATCATCCCTGTGACTACCTGAGTGGGATCGACGTGTTAGTTCAATAGCTGCCCTGTTTAGTCTCTGTACTGCGAGCTGTCACAGGCTTGTCTAAACAAAACATTTGAAGTAAGGACGAGCTACTGATGTTTAACATCTAAACATTTTGTTTTGTTTTCCAAAGTCAAAATTCCTCCCAGAGCTGGTGAGACGGTAATATGCAACAGATTTATTTTTGAAAGCCACTAAAGATTTGAATGTTTTGTTTTTCTGTTACAAATTAACAACTTGAGAACATTGCAACAAACATATTAGTAAAATCAAAGAACAACCAAACAATCTACTGAGGCTTCTGAAATGTTAGTGGCCTGGACTGCAAGTGAAGTTTCCCTCTTCGAACTCTGATGGTGCATTGAGCAAAGTGTATCCAGCATTTTTGTATTATTGTCTTTTTGTATGATATGACCTTTTTGTAGCTTTAGTGACCTATATGATACTGATAACGAAGTTTCTTTCCTCCAGTTAAGTTGTGCCAATACATATTTGAAAATACTTAAATACATTATGCAACCACTCTGCATTGCGTTTGGCGTTGGGGGGAATCAATCAATTCCAGTCTTTCACTTTTCCATATCTAATCGTTCCTCAAGGCTTTTGTCAAGTGTCAAATCCCACATCACACTGGCATCCCCATTGTGTTTTTACTGGGGCAGGTGTCATGTGCTAATGCTCGGTCCCATAAGAGACCCTCCTCAGACCCCGGCTGCGATTGTAGCCAGGTGCTGTTCAGGTGTGTTTCTACTGCTGCGTGGGTCACAGGTGCTGCCAATGCTGCTCCCTCTTCCCATTCTCACTGTCATTTATACACACGCTCGCACAAACATACACACACTATACTGTTAGCTTTCCCTGTTAGAGCTGAATACGCTGAACACAAAATTAGTTCCAGCAATTGTTTTGCAGGGATCATCTTATCAACAGTGATCCTCGCAAACTGTACATATATATATATATATATCCACTGTACATATGAACAGAGCAGAGGGTAGAGATGTGAAGAAGAAGCTTGCTGCAGTACAGTTTAGTGGATGTAGCTGGTCATTATGCAGAGCTGCAGGGTGCGCTTATCTATTACTGCGGTCAGTGGAGCATGAAGAGCTGAAGACGAGCTGAAAGGGGAGCAAATCCTTTTTCTCTTTCCCCATGCCGCCCACATCTCCCCCACTCATCCCAGCCCTCCTTGCCCTCATCTCTCTCTCAGCCCGTCTTGGCCCTGGCTGGCCCCTGCCTTGTCATCCCGAGGCCCTGGCCCCCAGCATGCGACTGGTGAGGCTGCCCAGCTGCAGAGGATCAGCTGTAGCCTCAGTACGCCTGGAGGGCTGTCTCTCTTAAGAGGAATAAGAAAGGCTCGTGCATGGCCAAGGTACAAAGACACAAGTCTCGAGGAACTAGCTGCAAGGGGTCAGAGCCCCGAGCCTGTATTTATAATAAGTGTAAAGATGTCTTCATGTAGCATGTTTCTGTCACTTCACTGCAGTTCGTGCGAGAGAATGATTGTTATGCATGTTGAGGTGGCAAGACTGAGGACAGGCAGCTTTGATGGTCAAAAGGCCTCAAGTGACTTGTGCATTTCTACAGTCGGTGTCTGCAAATGTTTGCAGAGAAATCCTGGCTCTCAGTTGCTGGTTAATTCTCATGCCCACCCCTCCCAAATCCCTCCTCCATTTGTTTCCCCACAGTTACAACTGCACATATAATATTGCTCTCTTCTCTTGCTGGACTCTAGAGGATTGTGATTGGGGCGGTTGTGGCTGAGGAGGAAGAGCGGTTGTGCCATGCAGAGGTGTCCTTGGGAAAGATACTGTACGGCAAATTGTCCCTAAAGGAAAAGGGCTAGATGCACTTTGTGAGTGTGTGTCAATGGCAAAAAAACTGTACTTTAAAGCACTTTGAGTGGCCATCAAGACTAGAAAAGAGCTATATAAATACACACCATTTAGAATGCAAACATTTGTTTCGCCTTTACTCCCACTTGATGTTGCCTGACATTTTCTCCTGCACTGGCACAGCCCTGAGAGTGGGAAGTGTGGGAAGTGTAGAGACAAACACGGCTCTGTGAGACTTTTTTCTCCACTGCCAGGAATATGGGGGCGGGAAGGTACTTTTTTGTCAACTTTCTCAACATAATCTCTTAAATGGCTGCCACAGTTTTTGCCCACATACAGTGCCATGCCCCCGGAGCTCCCTCATCGAATGATCTATCCTCTTCACGCAGCTTTGGTGTTTTATTTAGTGCAGGCTTGTGCTTCTTTAACTGAAGAAGGAAATATGCCCCCAGTGCTTGGAGCTGGATCGGCATGCCGGGCCCATATGTGTATCCTTCCTTGTCCTTCACCTCGGCTCTTTGTTGTTTCACCGCTCAACAGTTGTTTGGCATCTAATACCAAACATCTACTCGTACTTTGATGTTACACACTGACTTCATTCTAAAACCCAACTGGGGGGCCAATTGTTCTTCTTGTTAAATGTGCTCTTGTTCTCCCGGACAGTTGCTCTTGCAACCTGACATGGACGTTGGCAGGAAGCTCACATGTGAATGTGTGTGATCGAGGGGGGGGGGTGCGGCAGGTTCCTACCTAAGCAGCATCCATTACAGTGTTGGTGTACACATGGTGGGAGACGTTATTAGGCAGCTCATCGCATTTCTCCTCTGAGAGAATGGATGTGTGATTATGAAGTCATCAGCCATGAACCAGTGAGGCTGCGAAGAAGCACCCCTCCTCATGGGTCCTCGGGGTGCCATTGATTGGTGACCATGTGTTTGTGCCTGATAGACTGTGAAATGGTGTGTTGCTGCACGGCTGTGTCACACCTGCGTCCCAGCGAGGTGATTGATTGGTTTGGTCATGTGGAATGTTCCCATCTGGTCCGCAGTAATGCATTTTTTTCCTCATTTGTGAATAACAAGCACTGGCAGGACAATAGTTGGGCGAGGAGAAAGGCAAAGGCCAAGCGAAAACATTTTCCCCTTTCCACCTCCCCCTTTTTCCTTTTTTAGCAAGTTAGAAATAATTCAAATAGACCGAGCCATGACACCTGATTATCCTGGGAGGAGATACATGTGATCCACATCTCCTCTCTCACACAGAGGTGGATTTTAAGACAAACTGCTGGGCAGCAGCTCCTGATTTTCACTCATATCTTAAGGGCTTTAAAAACATTTTGTACAATGAGTGATTAAACCCCATTTCTTCATTTTTTGTCTCAAAGCAAGGGAGGTAACCTTCCTAGCCCCAGTGTTTCTCATTCCTGTTTTCCTCCTTTGATTTCTCTTTCTTTCCTGATCCCGGTCTCTCGCCTTTTAATTGATCTGTTCATTCCACCTAACGGCTAATTACACATCAGGCTGCATGAGCAGATGCATTTATCATCATAGTTCGTAATAATCAGTGACATTTCAACAAAGAAAAAAATAAATATGCAAATAAGAACTCATTAACATTTGCTCTTGCTGTTTTGAATAATGTCAGTGCTGACAAGGCTGCAAGCAGAAATTGATGTTGAGCTCAGGGCAAAGGGAGGAACGATTCCTCAGTGTTTTGTGGCTCCATCATGTTTCTCTGTCCTGCTGTCGTCCCTCAAGCTGGACTGTAGCTATTCTTCCCCTCAGTTGCGGAAGACACTGATGTTGTACACTACCTCCCGGCCATGTCCCCTCATCAACACCTGGTAGAAGCATCAGACAGCTTTCACAGGATGAATGTACACAAACTATCTTGAGTAGTGCCTTAGAAGCCACACAGCCTGTCTAATTTTAATTTCAAGGCGTCCACAGAGGCGTCAAAAGTTGATATAAAATTACATAAGCTAGAGCATCACGTTGGCAGTTTATTTATTAATCTGTCACAGCTCCTGATCATTTAATTCCCCTACTTTTCATTGAATTCAACAATAGAGATTGGAAAATGTTGTGTTTCTTTTAGCCTTGAGTTGGTCCAGCTAACATTCCGATATGACGAAATGGTCATTAACTTGATAGGAATAAAGTTTTGTGGTTAGGTGGCATGGAAGTCATCAGATGGTCACACGAGCAAGGACACAGGGACACCATGAGCATACACGTGTGCGCTCAGAGAAACAAAAACAAACTGAGTGAGCTGGTGTGTCATAAGTTCATTTGGTTTCTACAATAACAACATTTCCCCAGTTACGTATTCTGTGTTTGTTTTCATGGTCATTTCTTCGGGGCACGGAAAATGGACTCGTTTTCTGGTTGGGAAAAAAAGAGGCTCTTGGAATGCGTCGGAGAGGCAGTGAAGCACGCTCACTAATTGGCTGTTTTTGTGGCAAGGGTTTTGAATTGATCCCTGGAGACGCTTAGGTCACTACCTTTCACATTATTAGAATAAGGGGCTGCACACATTGCGTAGTGCTGTGCTTTGCTGCAGCCCTGTGATCAATAAGGAGGGACATCGTGAATGAGTGGCCAGTTTGCCTTTTTCTCCAGCACATAGTGTTTATTCACTTAATCAGCTCAGCATGGAGGTGGCTGACTTTGAAAAGGATAAAACAATTGATTGCAAATTTCAGTCTATTAAATATCTGCCAGTTTTTCTAATTATACAAAGTCAAATATTGAGTATACAAACACTGGCCAATAAAATCAAGGTGTTTTTTTGTCTTGGCAAGAAATCGGGAAATGCCCTGACCTCATTAAGCTATAATTTTGTTTCTCATTTCTTTTTCAATTTGTAACCACTAATTAATTATTATATTAACTATCTTAATATAGTATGCACTAAGTCCACATTAACACTTGAGTGCTGTCGTCGAAGAGGGATGATTAGAAGATGACCACTGCACATATCGTCAATCTCAATGTCATTGATCAGGTGGTCGACACCACTCATTCTGTGGTTATTTCAGAATTGTGTGTAAATCAGAGCAGTTTGTGATCAAACTCACATGTGTAAGGCAGCTGGTTTAAACGTGTATACCAGTAGAGAACATCTGGCTTAAGGAAAGAGAAGCAGTCCTTATTTCAATTAAGTTAAATTTTCTTAACCACCATCTTGGGTAAGGCAGCAATGTAAAAGCCAGCAGGATAACGCCTGTGTGGGACAGTGGAGACAATGTATGTCAGTGTAATGGAAGAGCACAGCAGGTTTCGTCATTAGCAAATAATAAAATGGAATTAGAGACGCAGAGATTCTCATCCCAACCAACCTGAGCAACCAGGCAAGGAGACTGAGAACATTGGTTGTTAAAGAACTCTCCAATTCCCTAACTCCATTTAGAGACCCTGCTTGAAAAATGAGATATCAGTGTTTACTTAAAAACTGGGCTGTAGGACAAATTGACCAACCACTTTTAATAAGTCACATGACAACAGCCTGGAGTATGAAAAGAAACAGTCAAAGACTAATATCATGAGGCACAAAGACGCTCTGGCTAATCCACAGTTGAAATGAGTTGTAACACAAAGTGCTATATTGAGCAGCGACTGGGCACAGATGACACCGTTCATACTACAAAGCATGATGGAGGTACAGCCAGGTGGAGAGGAGCCAACTCATTTGGTAGATAAAGGCAAACAATTAAGATTATCCTGCCTCACTGTGACAACAATGTTACAGTGGCACAGTCATCTATGTTTATGTTGTATGATGATAATGTATGTATGTTCTAACAAAACGCTGAGTTCCGACATGTTAAACCTTCAGCTGAAGCAACACTGGAGTGACTTGTATACAATTTAGACAATGGTTTCAGGAGAGTTGTCCATAGATGCTTCGATGACTTAATGTATTGATGTCTATCAGGAAGTGAAGAGGATTTCAACAAATAAGATTAAAAGTGTTTGAGAAACCAATGACCCTTTAAGGCAGATAATGAATTTCGCTACTTGTCAATCATTGTACTGTTCATCTTGTTAGTAGGTATTAGTGACACACACAACACACAGCCCTTCCCAATGTAGTTCCCGCTCAGAACAAATGGGCACACTGAAGAAATAATAGTAATAACAGCATTAGTAGCTGTTGTTGTGGCCTCTGTTGGTTCCTCCTTTTCCTCTTTGAAGTAAAGGTGTTTTAATTTATAAACTAGTGTTTCGAATGTAACATAAAAAAAAGGAACTGCCTGTGTTGAGTTGAGTTTTTTTCCTGCAACTAAAATATTACAGTGACCTGTTTTCTTTAAAATCCGTTATTGTGTATTTGTGCGTGTGACAGGAGATTGTGTCAGTGCCTGTTCAGGATATATTTTATTCAGCTAATTTGGGCTCCTGGCTGTAGAACTGGCCAACCCAGCAATATGTTCCACATGATATATCACTTTGTTCTACTTTACCTCATCATCCTGAATATGTGTTCTCCTGAAATCTGAATAGTAAGCCATCCACGTGGTTCCAAACTGTACATTTTTCGTATCCAGGAGCTACTCTCTGCTTGTTGTGAGGCTTAAGAGGCTACAATGGGATTTAACCTGTGTCTCTGTGCACAATGGCTCAAAGGATTGACTTCTAAAGTGATGATCAGCATTTGTCAATATACCCTGTGAATAACCAATGGACATTTGAACCTTTTGACCCCGGGGTTGGCGTCTGTGTTTATTTATCTATTTTTTATAATGAGGAAGATGGAGGAGAGCATATAGTTCCTAATCAAGGCGTCAAGCTAAAGTATCACCACTGAAGCACCTTTGAGGGCAGAGAGGATGAGATGAAGTGGTTGGAGCTGCTGCATCTTTAGCAGCACAGTCTGAATGAACTCAGAGACCTGTTCATCCATGACCTCTGTACGTTAATCCCCAACGCTGCCACGTGGCCTGTCCCCTGAGCTCTGTACTGCATCCTTCTCTTGCTGGCTGATTCAGGTCATGGGAGGTGGAGTAAGGTCTGAATGGGGGAGGGAGGGAGGGAAGATGGGAGGGAGGGAGGGAGGGACGGCCTGCCATGCGCAGTGCTCCCACAGATGTAACTGGCTACTCCCTGGATGCAAATGTTGTCTAGGACTGTGGTCCCCCTTTCAGACACCCCCTCACCACGCCTCAGAGTACTTGCTGTTTCTCTTGAAGACATTTCACCTCTCATCCAAGAAGAAGACTCAGTTCTACGTGATGTCCCTCCAATAACCAATGAAATTACAAGTGTAACAGTTTTTAAACCCCATTCACTGTGCCTTGTCTGAACCCACCCCCCAACTCCTGGTTTAAGATGGTGCCAAAGAATCTGCTCATTTCAAACCAGAGTTTTCCAACAGTAACAAGTACTTCCGGCATAAACACTCCGAGGAGCTGTGAGGCTGCATCTGTGTGTCATGGTGTGGACTGAGACGTTGTTTTCACAAACATATCTGTGTGTCCCGGTGGGGCCTGAAACTCAAGCAATGAGCATTAATTATTCACATCAGACGCGGTATGTTTGACAAAACACATGCTGCCACTAAATATTTAACTTTAGCACTTGACCGCACCTTTCACTCAGAGGACTTTTCTTGGGGGAATGAAAATGAATTTCACTAAACCACCTTTAGATGTTAGACGGAAAATAGAGAAATTAAAATTCCCTGTCTTCTTGATCATCCCGCCGTGATGCCGAACGTCGGTGGTAGACGACAACTTAATCCTATTTCCTTTTGTAAGAGCGTCGGCTCAGAACGGTATCACATTATTGTTAGATGAGAAGCAGCTTTGCCAGTTAAACCATCTCGTGTGATGTTCTCAGCCTCTTTTAGTCCCTGGAGAGAGTCGGCACAGATGCAGAACAACTGTCTCCTGCAGGAACGCTCAGATAAGCACAAGTGTATTCTCTTAGATGTGCCTCTGTTCACCTGGGCTCGTGAAAGCAACGCACAGATCAGTCATCATTGTGTTCCAAAAGATCCCGGCTATGCAAGTTTTAAACTCACAAAAAAAATATTTACCTTTTCCCCAGAGTAAACAGAATTTAGTTCCAACGCTTGTGTCTGTGCTTGTAATATTTGGAGGTCTGACAAAAATAATGTACGATGCCATTAAAGTTATTCATCATTCTCCCTGTGGAGCTCTCATTTGTTTGTTTGTTTGTTTTTCCAGGGGAGTAAAAGCGCTGAGTCTGGATATTGTGATGTGTATGATTCATGCATGCTAGAGGTTTTACTTTTCCCCTGAAGGGTGCTCGTGGCTTCTTCTTTGAGAGCTGCACCCTGGATGTGACAAAGACAAAAAGACAATTATCACTCTGTCAGTAATTAATTCACTTAAAACAAACTCTGCATAGTAAACAATCGGTGGCACTCGAACCATTTAAGTCATCAAACTATAGGAGCTATTCTGCTACAATTTATACAACTGAAGGTCTGTCTGGTCTAAACTACTGTGTCTGTCAACTAGTTCATATAGTTTATATTTGATAGGCTATATATAGTTCATTATAACAGAACCTGAGGGTGTCACATTTATATGAAATGTATTGATGGAAGTCTGAGTTCATTTGATATGACTGTTTTATAAGCTAATGTAGCAATGGCAGCGAAATACAGTATATCAAATAATGTATTTTTTTATTGGAATAATTACCTGGTGAGTGAGAGTCCAATTACTGAACATTTATATCCAATAATGTCATGTAGTCAGTTGATTCCTCCGTCCACTGATCTTTCCCTTTTATCCCTCCTTGCTTCCAGTCTGCAACAGATTATATCAAAAGTATAATCAAACAAGCATGACTATGCTGTTTACATTTAACCAATTCTAGGATTTGCCTTTGTTATATATTTTATTAGTGTACCACACTCCTGTCATTGTCCCTGAGTAGAAATCATTATTTTTTCCAATATACATTCTCTCTCTCATACATACACACAAACGCACACATACACACACACACACACACACACACGCACACACACATACACAGACACACAGACAAACTTAATATTTGCAATATGTGAGGATATTTGTGCGTTGTGTATGTATGTTATTACATATTATGTCATCATACTACAGTATTTCGAATTGTTTACTTGTTCCCTGATGACATAAATATTAGTCACATCATATCCATTTATAATACTTGTCAATCACAACTTTTCAAGCTTTCAGTTTTTCTTAATATGTCCCTGTTTAGACATCAACATAGTAGCAGACCTGGTGTTAAAGATGTGCGTTTGAGATTGTAAATATTAAATTAATTCACGAGATTATACAACAAGCACGGGTGCTCAGAATGGAACAACTGGCTGAAAGTTCAAAAAAGCCAGGACTTATAGAAAAAGGCGTTTCACAAGACAGTATGAGAAAAACAAGACATGCCAGAACTATTACAAAAAGGTGCTTCATAAAACTTAATATGGTAAAAAGAAATGAAATCTTCCCCTGTGTCTATCTGCTGTGTCCATCCGCTGTAGCAAACTCCCTGTTTACCAAGGCCAAACTTGTGTGAACTAAATCAACACAGTCAGGATACCAAATGTATGCTATTGTCTGGTAATAATCAATATGTGTGCCCATTTGTAATGGAAAACATCCCGTATGTGTTTTACAGGTAAATCAGAGAGGGCTTCATTTCTTGGCTTTGGGAGGGAACCTGGAGCATCTGGCTCCCAGGTGAGTTTCTTAGGTTTTATTGTTGTTCCTGTTTGCTCCAATGGTTTTATCAAATGATGGCTATATACAGGATATGATATCATATAACAACCTTCACTGAACAAACATTGTTCTCTTAAAAGCAGCTCAAACTAAATCTTCGAAATAATAGAGTTGCTATAACATCTGTACATTTAGGAATAGGGAGAAGGGGATATTAGGGAGCTAGTTTTTTATTTCTAGTAAACCCCCTCCACATTAATCTTTTGTTCCTGACAGCTAGAAGGAAAAACATTCATTTACCTTTTGATATTTGATTCTTGGATATGAAAGATTTATTTCAGCTTTGACCAACTTAAAAATGTGGCAAAAATTACACCCTGTCCTCTTCCATTGGTTTTATAAAGGGAACCGTATTATTATTTAATCTAAACTGGATTAATGTAAATCCCTCTTTTCCTGTCTAAATAAAAGCTCCCGTCACTATAAATACCACAAACACAGCAGTCAGGCTTAACCAGGATCGAGAGATGAGACTCTTTAACTTCAGTGTAACGTTTTTCTTTGACTAAGATCCTCAAATGAAAGGTATCTTCAGAAAAATTTAAAAAACAATTCGGTGTTAGACAAACTTGGTCTTCACTAACATGACTCTGCATAATGATGCTAGAGAGACAGAACATTTAAGAAACACGTTTTGTGAAGAGTCTGTAAAGACACACCTGCAGCTGCTGAAATCTGAGAATAGAGATATTCTCTGGTCAAAGAACAGAAACAGGAAGACTTTGCAAAGAATTCAGGAACATCGATAAAACATTATAAAAATAAATAACAATAACCGTTACCTTACAGAACACATTTTGAATTCCCATTTATTGATTCATATACTACTTTTCTGTCCGATATATAATGGTGCAGTCAGTGTGTCAATTGGTTGAGCCTCATAGTTTAATAAGGCAAGTAATCTTATGATCTACTTGCCATCTGGCAAGTTGCCATGTGTAGCTAACCACTGCACATCATGACACACAAATAACCTAATGTGTCATGTGATGTCCGAGTCCACAAGAAGAGCATCGCGAAGTTATAAGTCAGATGTTCTCATTCCCTTAGTTCTGCCTGTCAGTGCTCAGACGCCTTCACATGAGCTGCAAAGTATTTTGGTTTCAGATGAGAATTTCTGGATCTTTGTGTCACAAACTCTCCGACTAAACGCTGCATATTACATGAACAATTTTTAAAATCTTGAAATGTAAAGATGTCACAATAGTTTCAATAAAGAAAAATTATTCAATCTGTTGGAATTAGATTTTCTGATTCTTTCATGACAGACTTCAGAATCAAGTGCAACCACCTTCATTAATTCATTATTGGCTAATAAAACTAATTGTGTTCTCAGTCTACGTCAGAGACAGTCAGTCAAGTTTTCATGACACCTTGTTGGTTTCCTGTCTGAACAGCTTATATAAAAAAACAGATGCTGTGCTGCTGCACAGCTTCATTTTTGATTACAAAGATTACGTTTGTAAAACGTTGGCTCTGACCCAGAAAAATCTAAAATAACAAATTGATATAGTATATTTAGATTTTATGTGCACACTCACTGAGCACTTTACTAGAGATTTTTTCACAAAACAGCCTCATTTCTCCGTGGTGTGGATTCCACAAGGTTCTGTTCCATGTTGAAATGATTGCATCACACATCACTCCAGTTTGGCGCTGCCTGTCTCTCATTACTACATCTCAGAGACGCTGTATTGGATTCAGATCACGTGATTGGGGAGGCGGCTAATGTTCACTGAACTTGTCAGGTTCTAGAAACCAGTTTGAGAGGCACATTTTCATTGTGTGACATAGAGCATTATCTTGTTGGAAGTATAGAATCCATGGATTCACCATCTGCAGCCTCAGCAGAAATCAAGGTTCACCAGACAAGGCTGCCTTTTTCCAGTCTTTAACTGTCCGGGGTCCTGAGCCTGTGCCCACTGCAGCCTGTGACTTCCATACTTGGTTGACAGATGTAGAATCTGACATGTTCTTCTTCCGTTGTAGCTCATCTGCCTCAAGGTTCAAGTGTCAAGTGTTGTGCTTTCTGAGATGCTTTTCTGCTCATCATAAAAATAGTGGTTAGAAGTCACTTCAGTTTCTCTGTTTGGTCATTCTCCTCTGAGCTCTCTCATCAAAAAGTTTCCATCTGCCCACTGACAGCTCACTGGTCGCTTTTTGTTTTCAACAAAAGAATGCTCAACGATGTCATGGCGAAGTCATTCTGAAGTTTGACGTGAACATCTACTGAAGACCAGACATCTACTGTAAAGGTCTCAGTGGTCACTGTGTCAATCCTGAGGTTTTAAAAGGGCACATTAGGGGAGTTACTGAGCCAACTACTACACATCGCTCACATGATCCCTGCTCTGTGGGTCTGCAGCCGATTACTCTAATTAGTCCAAGCTCTTAATTGGCCTCTTAACCCAGTTGGTCGGGGTTGTAGAGGTCAAATAGATATTGGTGATATAAGGACATGGTAAACTTTTAAAGGTTGGCAAAGGTGATGCAGAATTGACATGCATGTAACATATCACATTTGTACATTAATAACAATAATTGTTTGTTTAATTTTCATGTACGGTTTTATAGGACATTAGGATATTTGTTATTTACAGAAAGTACACTGCTTGTATGATTTCCAGTATTTCGCAATATTTAGGAAACGAATGTTCTGGCGTACCAGCTTAATATTGCCAGCTGGCGATAGAAGTGTTATTTTCTTACCACAGTCAAGTGAAGAAAAAACAAGAATATTTATTTTCTTTTAGTTTAAAGCAGCTGTGTGTGTGTGTGTGTTTTCTCCTGCAGTCTTCTCTGAGGTCGAATGTTGGGTTGGCGAGTCCTAGGTCAGTTGCTCCATCGGGGAAGTCAGCTGCTCCGCTCTACTCCTTCACTGGGGCCAATCCCAGAAGACGATCTCTACAAGTGCCACCACCGATTGGTCAGTTCCTTTTCAATGAACGTGTTGACCACACGTCTTACAAAAAATTGTCTAGTTTTACATTTTTCTCTGCAGCGTCTCTAGAAATGAGTGTAAATATTTAAGTGTTTACAAAATGCTATCTTATGTAATATAGCATTATGTTCCTTAACCCATTGTTTCAGATTTGGGATTCGGTTTTTCATTTTTAAACATGATTCTAAAGTTAATTAAAATTTTTAAAAGAAGGAAAAAATTAAAGGATGTTGCTCTGGAAGATACCGTATTTAGATACATGAGTAAATCTGCTAAAATAGTAGGTAATTGCAGTTGTAATTTTGACTGGGTGCTTTCTAGACAGGATTACAATCACTGACCAGAGCCAAGACCACCCCACCTGCCCTAGAGAAATAAATCCACTCTGAATGGGACCTAAGGCTAAACAAATAATGAAAATTTGAATCATCAAAAAAATCCTCCTGCCAGCTCCTATCATCCTTTTACATTGTCTTCAGTGCTGAGCTCTTTTCGTTTAAAATGAATACAAAAATTTAGTAAAAAAGCTGAAATGTAACATTATTGTTAAAAATAACACTTCTGGAGAGATGCAGTTGTTTGAGTGGGGGAGTCATAATGTATTCACCAAGTTTCTTCTTTTTTTTTGCTGTGTTGTGGGGGAAACAGAATCAGGGCTTGTTTAGGGCACATTGACAGTCGCTTCCTTTTCGCCTGTGAATGAGTGGCTCTGCTTTCATCTCTCCACAGATCCTCTACAAACAAAAAAGGTTCGCAAGGTCCCTCCTGGCCTGCCTTCATCTGTGAGTGGAAGATCATCTACCTCTCATATAAATAGATTTCACAGTGAGCTTACTTAAGCAGACACACACACACATCTTTGCTCCTCACACTCACCCCCTCTCGCACAAAGATCGCTCTTGACATCACTAACCACTCCTCTTGGAAGGGAATTCGGTTGTGTTGTTTTTCTTGGATCTCTGAAAAAGTGACACCAGTGATGCTTGTGGATTTAAAATTATTTCATGTTTGTTGTAAACATGCTTGTAGTCATAACATTGTATGTAACAGTTTCTGTGAGGTACATCGTAGACTACGGTTCTGTAGTTGTGTGTGTGTACACGTGCACGAATGAGTGCGTGTGTGCGTACACATGTGTACCTCGAGGTGATTGATTTTCAGTGCTGCGCTGTCACAGTCTAGCCTCCTCTTAGCCTCTCCTGGGAGAAAGAGAGGCTGTCAGAGCGGATCCCCAGCTCTGCTCTTTTGATGTTTAATTAGTCATTACGTAGCCGAACAGGAGGACAGACAGAGATTAATAGCACAGAATATCTGAAATTTCAATTGGTAATGATCCCGGTGGAGCAGAAACCATTAGGATGCAGGAAAGTGTGGAGCTCAGCTTGCATTTGCTTAGACAGGGGGAGTTGGAGTTCATTAATATGCATAAATCACTAAGTCAGATGTTCATTGTTAAAACCGTGGCGGATTGGCAACGGTTTTATGAAGCCCTGGCTTAAATTCCTCAAACTAGTACCAGACAATGATATATATTTTTTCCTTTTTAATGATAAGCAACTGGTTTACCAAAATCCCACCCTTTTGTTTCCTTAAACAATGAAAAGGTTTTTCCATCTCTTTTTTGTGGTGCGGGAGTCAGAGACTGGATTTGCCTTCTAGAGCTTTGATAATCGTCACCTCTGCTGCTGTTTCTCTGAAATCAAATATGGAACAGGCCGGGGAACATAAAAGGCTGGCATGTGCTTTGTTTCTGGATTTGTATTTGAAAAGAAGTTTGTCAGAGCATGAGGGAGACAAGCAGGCCCTGGCAGCAGCAGGGAACGTGTGCTGCCTTCCTCTTAAGTAAGTGATATATTTGAGGTCTTGTCAGGCGGAGGCGGGGAGGCAAGGAATGGCTGCTTCGCGGGTTACATCTCTTTGTTGTGTAAATGGACGCTGGGCTTTTATTTGTCAGTACTTAACACATGGGCGCAGGTGCGGTTCTGTGACTCATAAGAGCACAATCAAGCGGTACAATGCTAGATGGGGAAAAACAGTGACAGAGCATGGGATAAAATACAGCTTCTTCTTGTCACTCAGTACTTCTCAGAAGATAAAGCCTGCGGCTTGGGGGAATTATCCCGGTTAGTCTTTGATCCCATTTGAAAGAATGAAGATGGGAGTGTTGAATAAAGGGCTGTAGGTCTTTTATAACCTGCTGACAGAGGAAGGAAAACATGAACCCAGTTCTTTTTGATAGGTGCTATATGTGGAATATGTTGAGTGGGAGTTTGTCTGGCAGCTTTTAGGAGGTTCGAGGATAGTGGTATTAGGCTAATGGGAGTCATAGGTGAGGTACTCATGCCTGAACTATTAAATGGTGTTAAGGGCTACTTGAAATGTGTTGTGACAGTTGTAGAGGGTGATCACTGTATGTCCGAGCCCAGACCCATGTTTGTGTTGCTCTCAGCGAGGGTGGTGTTGAGATGTGTCGGGGCGAAGGCGCACCTGGAGCCAGAGCCACTTTCCCGGAGGCAGCTGTGTGGAGAGCCTGCAGCGTACCTGTAAAGCTTGAATGCAGCTGCAGATGCCACTGAAAGCTTTTGCCTGTGTAAGCAAGCACGAGAGCCTCACCAGAGACCTGAATAGCTGCTTGATTTGGAGCAAAAAAACAACCTCAACACAGTGCTTCCTATCATTATGTCTACTGCTGGGAATTTTCTCATTTATTTATTTCATTTTCAAATCCCTTTTTTCCTGTAGCTTATATTCTCCATGCTAAGTCTAAAAATAAATGTAGGAGTTTTAAATCAGATGGGAGCTGCAAGTTGCAAGTCCAATGATGTGATGCGATGTGTGTGTGTGTGAGTGTGTGTGTGTGTACACGACATGATGGAGCTGAATCAAAATATTTACGGGAGCACATCCTCTGTGCATTTAGGTCTTGACACTGCAGTGCACAGGATGTGAAGGCTATCTAGACGGGCCAGCTGGTGATTGCAAACATTTAAATGTTTATAAGGCTTTTTCATCTCATATACAGACGCCCTCCTCCCCCAGCCACACACATACTCTCCTCTGTGCTCTGCTGGATGTGTGCTCGCAGACATGGGATCCTGCAGATGTGGTTGTAATTGTGTTATGCATATACCTAATAAATCATTGCTATATGTAGCGTTATTATAAGTAGTGTTTCAGGCTTGCCAAATGCAGGGGTAGAACGTTGATACTCTTTAAAGCATTCATGCATCAAAGCTTTTCCATTTATTTTCCTTACAATACAAACCTTGGCTACACTTGTCCGCCTGCAATACTTGACTGTATGAACTCTGTACTGGGAGTGAAGGACGATGCAAGATGCCATTGGTCAGACAGGACGGGATGCTGAGGGATGCTGATGGGCAGCTGTGTGGGCACCTGTTCGGCAGGAGGACTGAAGATAGAGGGAGGCGGTGGTGGGAGGCTGTTGCTCGTGGTGGAAAGTTGAATCTTGTGGGATATTTATGGCAAGCTGCAAGGGCATTGTATGTGTGTGTGTGTGTGTGTCAGTTTGTGTATATAGTGTTGTTTTTCTGCCCCCCGTCTACGAACCCCTTGTCAGAGGCACAGCGGCTTGATGTGACACTTCCTCCCTGGCTCTGGAGACGGTGACTTCAGGAGGAGAGAGGGAAAGTGGTGGGCTGAGACTCTGCTCCCCTCAGGGACTGGTGCAAGCGAGAACCCTGTGAGTGGATGACAAAAAAGATTGACATTTGATTTTGACAGATCACTCACACACCCTTGTTTCTGAGAGATTTTTACTGTGTGAGCTGTAAGAAGGGAAGTGGGCTCGAGGCTTTGAATCTGAAGACCCAGAGATGTTCCTTGCGGCGCTGTCTGGTGCATGACATTCAGGAGATATATCTTCTCTCTCTATCTGTCTTCAACAGCTCAAAGACAAGAGATCATAATATTGTACTACAGCGGCGACTTAATGTTCCTGGTGCAAAGAGAGCAGCTCCTTTTTGTTTCTTCTTTTTGAGCAATGGCAGTGAGAACTCGCAGTAAAAAGGACCTGATGAACAGACCGAGACTGAAATGCATCAATGCAACCTAATGTTAACAGCCAGGATCGCCAATGGCCCTCATAAGTCTCTGGGCAAAATTAGATTTTAGGACTTTCAAGCTGAATGTCAAATAGAAAGGGATTTTAATAGTTTGTAAAAATGCAATTAGCTTTTACACTGATGTGGTTAAATGAAATTAATAAATATACAAATATTTTCCATTACATCCTGGCCTGTTCCCCCAGTCCACTGTTATTATTTCTTGGTACAGCTAATTCAAACACAGGCATAATGAACTAATACAGGCCAGGGGAGGTGAATAACAAGGCCAAACTGTGATCTGCATGGCATTACTCAAGCCAGCAAAGGGATTGTTCACAGTTTTTGTACTTTTGAAATCTCCAATTAGTCATGTGATAAGATTATTTTAATAGTAAAAATATCAGAATCAAATTTTAACGTTTTAAGATCAGTAACTTGATTCCAATTAGTCTTTTTTTAATGTAAGCCTTTTCCAGAAATAAATGTTCTTGATGTCCACAAGTTTATCTGCTTTTAAAACACTTCACAACTACCTCATTTGATTGAAATAAGCATAAAATATACAAATCAGTAAAACAACGTTTGATAATTGAGAATAAGAAGAATAGTATATTTGACATTTAGACATCTTATATGTCTGCCAATGTTAATGTCTGAGGAACTTGATATTAACATTGGAACAAATACTGTACATGATATGTAAGGGGTTGTTCTCACTGACAAACCCACTGAAGATGACAAACCGCTGCTGCCTTTAGATGTTTGTTTCATTCCTGTGTTGTTTTTAAAATATAGGACTCATCCATATAAAAGTAGCTAAATCAAGCAAACAAGCTCAGACAAACCCAGTATATGCTGCCCAGCTCAAATTGGATGACAGTCAAGTGAATGTTTCAGTGAATGTTTTATCTGCTGTCATCAAGTGGAGACTTCAGTGGGATGCCCATGTGCAGCCGAAAATATTTTGATTTTGTTTTAGGTGAAGATAATAGGTGAGGTGAGTGATTTATATCAATATAAATAGGCATGTATCCAAAATATACTTATCTCTGTGGGTTAGTTTTTCAGTAGACGCATGACAGAATTGGACTAATGTGTATTAGTATTCCCAGATGTCATGGTTGTTGGTTCTGGCCATGTGTTTTATTTGCAGGTGATAACATTGTTCGGCTCTTTGAGCTGCCAGGGAAGAACAGTTAAGACTGGGCCCTGACCCCAGCTCCCCAGAGAAGGCCTCATCAGATGGCTGATTAGATAGACACCCGTGGTTTGACATGGATGATGCTGAACAGTCGCTGCCATCCCTGGGCTCCTGGGCTTGGTGTTTATCTTTGTTTAGTTTGCTGAAATTTACCACTGACGTTAGAGGCTGCAGATAATGGAGCAGGCAGACTAACCGGTGGCCTGACCTCTTTCATGTGGAAGGAGACCAAGGACTTAAAACGAGAATAAAAATAATGCACAGATTAAAGTCATTACTCACATTCTGGCCTGTTGTAAATTATTCACGTTGGGCTTTGCGTGAGTGTACAGCATTAATGTAAAACCTGATTTCAGATCGTTGGCAGGCTCAGGAACACACAGCCTGTCAGCAATCACAGGTAGAGTGTTTGTTATTGAGAAACATGTAAGCCAGACTGCTCTGTCCAGGAAAACATATCACTGAACCACATGAAGCTCTTGTCCTTCTTAAATGCAGGACTCAGCTGTAGGTCAGAGGTTATGTTTAATATGCTGTGTGTGTGTGTGTGTGTTATTTTTCCATCAAGATCCATTAATTCTCTGAGAAATTGGTGAAAATTCCAATAACAACAAAAGAAATCCATTTCATAATCTCAAAGGAAAAATTCCTGGATCTGCCCCCTGATCTGGACCCAAACCAAATGTTACAGTTTTTGTTTTTTTTGCCTTTGTCCCATCCGTCCACCAAGTTGAGGAAATCCTTTCTGTAGTTTTTGCGTAATCCCTCTAACAAACAAAACACAAATAATCCAACGAACAAACAGACAGGGGCAGAAACACAACCTCCTTGGTTGAGGTAATCATATTATTTTCAAAACGGGGATATTGTGCCGTCATATGTTCTTTTCTTGAATCAACCCGGTCGTCACTTTCCTTTATCTCTCGCCTTTATTTCTTCACATCTCTTTTCAACTTCTTAGATTCATTGTTACGTTTATTCTAAGTGCGAAATAATACAAATCTGTTTGTGTGAAACTGAGAATGTAAACAAAGCGAGCTGTGTTTCAAGAAGAACAATATTTTTAGATTTCAGTACTTTTAGTTTTCCTCGTGAACAGTTTAGAGCAGATGTCCAACAAATGTAGCGTGTTACATTTTTTTGTTTTATTTCTGTGAGCTCTGCGGATGGATGTAGTTAGTAGAGTCATTCATTTACAGCTGTCAGACACACTTTTGTAATAGCTGTGGTTTGAAGACTGCTGTGCCCAATCATTATGGTATGTATAGCCTTTTGCAGCCTTGAAGGCATGAGTGTAAATGATTGCATGCAACATACACATGAGTAAAATGATAATGAGCAGGAACGTTTTGCTGCCAAATGCCATACTGTTATAACTAAGAAATGATTTAGATGAGATATTGTCCAAAGCATGAATATGAATGCCTTTTCTTTATATATTCAAACAAGGAAATCACAGCAACACCACATTTCAGTGCTTATCAGTTGCAGCATAACATAACTCCTGGAGTTATAGATTAAACAGATATCAGCAGCTAAAGGTATAAATCAACCGGTTTTATGGGTCAATTTTATAAATTAATTTGGATTCATTTAATTCTGAAAATATCTAAACCTAATATGGTAAAATTTGAATTGACCACTTTATTCAATTTTTCTACAATTCAATAACGGTATTTACTTGTAAATAATGTTGGTTTTTGTTTTTTTAATTTTGAGACTTTGATGTGCACAATTTTTATAGCCAGTATAATGACAGAGGACAGGATAATCTGCAATTGATGACATTATTTACTTCTGCTTCATTTAATTTAAATATACAAAAATGCAAATCAAGTTAAATAAGATTCCTAAAGTGATATGATACATTTTTTATTAATGACAGTCAGAGGATTTTTACTCCTACCGATGTTACTGCTTAAAACAAGCTAAATGCACTAAATAAAAAAAAACTTTTCCACAGCTTAAACCCATTTAAAGATAAAAATGCTAAATAAACAAATGAATGGTCACAACAGAAACCAGATACAATGGATAAAGCGCATGTAAATTGTTTACATTCATTTGTTAAAATAAATATGTTTGAAATATTTTTCTCCCGTTTCAAAAATAATTCCAAGCCTATTATTACGCTTATCATTTAAGTTCAAACATTGGCACAACATCCAAGTATCTTCTGTTTTCTGTTTAATGTCTTTATCCTGTGGGTGGCCGAGCTAATTGGCTGGGCCTGCCCGATGAGAGCTGAGGAATTCTCACAGAGAGCAAAGACACTGTTTGGTTTGACGGCCGCGGTCGACAGTTTCTAAATCTGAAGTAGGAGGCAGTCAATCAAGTTCATGATGTTTCTTCACTTACTCTTTCTGAGTGGATCCGAACAAGCCCTACGCTCTCTTTGTGTGCACTACATGAGGAAGTCTTTATAAAACTTTGTGACAGCTGTGGGTAAATACGTTTCAGTATGAACAGAAAAAAAGAAAGAAATGCACTATGTCCGTTTGGATCGTTGTACCCATGTTGATCATCTTAGATACAGAAAGATAGAGAAAGAACTTTAACACGGATTAGCACAAATTAATTCTCTGTAAGACGCTTATAAAACTGCTATTAACTGATGACACCGAATGACTTATTGCAAATCCCCTGGTCTCTTATATCATATTCGCTTAGGGACACAAAAGTAGAATTTGTGCAGTTGTAAAACATGGATTGAAGATTTATTTGTGGACTATGAGTAGCCGATTATTGTGTTACAGAAATGGACATTAACAAGTAAACAGGAGGAGAAAAAGGAAAAGCAAAAATAGGATTTCATATTATTGAATTAAAAAACAAGAACCCTGATATGCCTGAAATCCAAAACATGAACAATACAGAGTATACATTTACTTTGGATACAGGGCATAACCTGTATTGAGCTGTATATATACTGATATAAATAGATACTGATACATCCTCATTGATATTTATTATTAAGCTGAAAATGATTTACCATCATACTTTTTTACCCGGTCAATATGACCATTTAACTGAGAGTAAATTGCATTAAATGTTGTGTTAATAAGGTCCTAAACTTAACACTGAACCCTGCAGTGTGTTGAAATCAATACATTGATGAAACAGTTGAGCGTTCCCCTCGCTTGCAACGCTTCCCCTAATTAGAAGCAGAGCAGGAAACAATCTTCCTGTCTGATGACATCATCTCCAAATCCGTGAGTGAGACAGGGGTGACCTCAGCCCCATGGATTTGCTCTGCATTTCTCGACACCCAAACAAAATCCAACAAAAGCACCTTGTGACGACTGGATTATCTTTAGAGACGGTGGTGTGGACAGGTGGGTGGCGGCCAACTTTAATGGACCAACACTGACAGTTTTTTCCACAACAGCAAGGCTTTGACCCGTGTGCTCGGTACGCCATTCACAGGGTTTCATGACGTAAAACCCCTGCATATCTATTAAAAGTATTCAGAGAAATAGGCCATGATGTGTGTGAGCATGATTTCCCAAATTATTGCCAATTTCTGCCTGCTTTCATGTGTTTTTCCCTCGCAACAATGTTGCTGCGTGTCTGGAGTTGTTTTAAAACCCCTTCAAACGCTTCTATCGTGACCATTTCCCTCAGAGCATCATCTTGAAACAGTGCCAGATATAAAGCGGTAACAGCACGTTGAGCCAGTGTTTTTGGATGAGTTTTAAAGAGTCCCGGAGAAGAAAGGGAGGATAAATAATAACAGCACTGAAAGGAAAAGCGTAATAAAGGCCTCGTTTTCTTAGGGAAGTGGGAGCTTTCATCTTTTTATAACAATGATGTTCTCAATGAGTCCACAGGCCTGTGTTTAGTCCAGGAAGCTATGAGTGGTGGACATGAAAGGCTCCAGTCGGACTGTACAGACCGGCCTCTCGCTGGAATATGCTATCTGGCCTCTCCTTTCTTCTCCACTCCTTTGCTCTCCCCTCCTCCTCCTCCTCCCACATGATAAAGGTAATGGGGAGCTGTGTGGCGTGCAGTGACAGTAAACTATAGTAAAATGGTTGTCTATGATTTTACCCCCCCCTCTCCAGTGCTTTCCCCTGTCTGAGGCCCCCAGGGTTTTGGAAATGGAGCGTATTTTTTTCCGGCCAGCTCTGATGTCACAAGCCGGCCTGTTTGCAGCTGTTGCATGCTTTACAACTCTGTGTTTACAGGCACTTCTCAGCTTAAGGTCTGCCAACGCCATAACTCTCATATTCCACATTTCATAAATACTTAGTCCATCTCTCTTTTCCGTCCTCTCTCTCTCTCTGTCCCTCCCTCTCTTTTTCTCTCTCATCACCTGGATTTGGATTCAGTCTTTCCTGAGCCGCTCTCTTTCCCTCACTAATGACTCCTAATTGGTGCGTGAGCTGTATGTGGGAACAGGTAAAATGTGTTGCCAGATGGTTGTGCTGTTTTTGTTGTTGTTGTTTCTTTTTTTTTCTTTCCCAAAAGCTTTATTTCCCCACTGCCTGTCGACGTGTTAAATCATCACAAAAACAAAAAGATTAGACGCTCTGGATTAAAAGGTTGAAGGGAACAGGCTCACTGTGCTCACTTATGCATTCATTTTGCCGTCCTTGAATCACACATATTAATGAAATTCTGCTTAGAATGAAATTATTTTAGTTCCAGTTTGTTGGGGTTCCCATGCAGAAAATCAGCATGTTGGTTTTTTTTTGCCCGGAATTAAACATTTTTTTTCTCTCTCTCTGTCTAAATCCGCTCACACATTTGTTTTCCGTCCCACCCACTTGCCTTTATCTTTTTCATACCCACCTCCCCTCCCTTCCCCCTCGTCCTTTTCCTCTGTGCCTCAGCACTTAGAGGCTTAAGAGAGGGATGTACCACGCGAGCCACTCCCTTCTGACAGCCTCCCCTTCCCACAGTGTGGAATGGTAGACTCCTGCTTTGCATAAGTTTCCTCTGAGTGGGCTGTGTGTGTGGAGGCCAGTCCTGAAAGAATTATTACTCCCTTTTGAACGATTTGGATGTATGTCTAGAAAGGAAGCCAGTGTGCTGCTGTAGTGTTATCTCTATTGCTTATAAATAAGCTAGAATGTATTGCGCCTACCCTGTCCCTGGAATGGGCAGTAACTCTTTAATGTATTACTACAACGGGAAATCGGTGAGTAGTCTCTTTGGGAATGTGTGTGTTTTGGACTGAGTGTCTGATTGTGTGTTTGTGCGTGCGTGTGTGGTGTAGAGAGAGAGACTGTTGGTGTCAGTCTGCTTGTCCATCTGACTGTCCTTATTCTATCTATTTAAAATGAAAGCACTGTGTTCCCTATGTCTGTGCGTGTGTATGTGTGTGTGTGTCAGAGTCAGAGTCAGAGTGTGGATGCATGTACCCAAGGCTCCTCTTACGGCTTTTCCATTACATCAGTTAAAGCTGCAGTTCCAGCCTCTTTACTGTGTTATAAACTTATTTAAGCATGCTTCTATATTCTTTTTTGTACCACAACTAAACAAGTTAACACTCTGGGCTACACCTAAAAAGGAGTTATGACTTTTAGAAGAAAAAAAAGTTCTCTCACACTCAGAATCAAACGGTGCAGAATAAAAAAGTTGTTTGCAGCCTTGAATTTATTTTCACTGGCTGGTTGCTTCAGCTCCGAGACTGGGTTGAAATAATAACAAGTGGGAGTCTGGGAATGATTAAGGCAAAGAGGCAGCCTGTTGAGGTTAGACTTTCCTGTTTGCAGATTGAGCTCCAAGCACCAATGTTGCTCTTATTCCATCTGTTTATAATAATTTTGGCCTTCTTGACGACACAGGGAGCCTAATGGGATTTCTGTACTTCTCTGTAATGACCTCTTTGATTTTTGTTACGTTTTCTGTGTGTGCACGTTTATTTTTCTGGGTAGATACATGCATCTTTTCCTGTAAATCTGTGCACTTGGAATTGAAGGCGCTGAGTTGACACTGTTGTTTTGAGTAGAGTTAGTGGTCCTGCTTGTGGTGCAGAGAGTTTTAAGAAGGCGATCAGTCTGCTTTTTTTTTAAAGTTTTTGTAAAAAAACTATTCTGTGGGATGATGAATCTGCTCAAGGACATGGTCTCACAATAGTGAGATAAGCTCTCTCGTGCATTTCAGTAATCCTGAAGTAATGATCCTGTCATAAGCAAATTAGACTGGCAGATTTCCACCTGTCATTGCATGTGCTGTTTCTGCTATTACATAAAGGGCATTGGCAACTAACGAAACAATAAGGACGTTAGATTTTTAATGATGTTCTATTGAAAAGGTCATCTTACTCAAGCTTGTGTTTCAACTTTCCTTATGAGCCATTACAGCATTTCCTCTTTGTTCGCTCTGCACAAAAGACAACTTTGATCTTTTTCATAAGTATTAACAGGCTTGTGTTACAGTTGGTGATGGGGAGAAAATTGATAGCATGTGGAACGAATAGGCAAAATGTATGATCAAAAGCACTTGTTAAATAACCGGCATCAATTTTTTTTTGTTTCCCTACAAGGGGAAAATAAATATGGCACTCATTCTGTGCATTAACCTGATCCACATTAATTTGTTGTAAGGCAGAGTTGCACAGCAAACTCACCATCTGGAGCACTGGGAGAATTCACAGTGGGCCGTTGGCTTGTGAGCTGGTGGCAGAGAACCAATACGGATGGAGAAATTCACTGATCTTTCTTCCGTTGCCTATTAGGGAAGAATAATAAAAATGAAGTGAGAGACCTGCAGCGCCGCCGCCGCCACAACAAGTGGAATGTCATCAGATTTTTATCTTAAACAATAAAAACACAAGAGATCCAACATGTGTTAATTTAGATGTGACATTCCTGCTTTTGTTGTTATTGTTTTCTGGGGGCAACAGGTTATATCATGCTTACATTAAAGAAGCTAATCCCTACATCTCCCTAATGTTCACATATGTTGCACATTCTTTCAAGCATGAGCGCTTGACTACATGTGCAACACAGTCAGGTCTGGGGTGAGGGTGTGTGTGTGTGTGTGTCTGTGTGTTGAACTATCAAAGTGTCTATACAATAAGTATAAGACACATATGTTGTGAGGAGTTCCTGAAGTTGCATTGATTCCAAAACGACATTTTTGTGGCTTTAGCAACTGGAAGGTATTCTGCTGTGTTGTTACTCTATTTTTAGAGAAGCAGACTCCCAGAAGGCTGCTCCTCTGTCACTATGTGCACTTGGATGAAAGATTTTCGTACAAGGAGAAAAGCAAATATATTAAATTACTTGTTTTTCTTACATAACAAACTAAAGTCATGCATCCATTTACATATTGAGGCAGAAACAACATTAGATGCTTTGACCTGAATGTTGTGGGGTGTGTCACTGGTGTTTATGGAAGATTGCAGATAGTTAGTTTTCTGTTACATTTAAAATTGTATTTATCTGTGGTTATTTGTTGTGTTGTTACATATGTAACACATTCATTTGTTTATTTGTGAGAGGATTTACTTGTTCCTTGAGAATAACTTAGTGTTTAAAATTAGAAATATTTTACATTTATATAACTTATTCAGTATTTATTATTATTTATCTATTTATTATTGTTATTAAGTGTATAAGGTTTCATGTGTCTTTTTTGCAAACTAAACCAGAGAAGTGTGTTAGACTTAGACTTGAAACAAAATGCCCCAGAGACATGGTTCGATTCCAAGTAATGACATACAGCTCAGAAACAAGACAGCTTATTAAGGGTGCGTTTGAACTTCTCTCTTTGAGCTTCTTGGCTAATAGCCTGATTTTTTTTCTCAATTTTGTATTTTTTTTATATTTCCCTTCCCTTCCTGTTATTGCACTCAGTCAGGCTGACAGATTGTTGTTTTGACGTGATATTTTGATTGGAGTGGCACAAACTTCAAAGGTTGGGGTACCGCAAGGCTTTGAGACATGGTGTGACAAGGTGTGCAGGATATAGTGTCAGTGAAGTCGGATGAAGTCAGGATACAGGATTGAGCCAATAACTCATTACAGTGTCTGTTATTTGAAGGTATTATCACCAAAATATAAAGTTTTCTCTTTTAAGAGTTAAAAGTTCAACTTGTTCTTCTTACTGTCTTTTGTAATAAGATTTAAATATTTCTATTGTCGTATATTTGATGGCAGTGCAATCACTACCACGAGTGAATTTTTGTATCTCAGAGCCAACTCAAGTTTAAAAAGTAGTACCATAAATATAGTATAGTTGGCAGAAAAATGTTACGGTGGCAGTAATTACTTTTAAAAAGCTATATGTCCATTGCTGAGGAGGAATGTTATCTGCTATTATATTATTTTTCTTCACAGATGTAGCTTAATATTACATTGGTGCAGAGTTTTAGTTGTGTATTTGTTTTTCCTTTATAAACCATGCCCGCTGCAGCTCAAACCGCTTATGTAGGTCTGTGTTGCTGTGCTGAACCGTGTGAGTGACGGCTTTTAATTAATGGTCTTGTAAAAGGAAACCCAGGCGGGCCCTCTCCTCCATAGGCTGGCAGGAATGAGGCACCCAGTGTTTGAGATGGTTTATTAATGTCTTGACTGGTTAGCCCAGGGTAAAAAGGACAATTAGCATTATCCGCCACCATATGCTGCCCATTGAGCGTCTGACAGAGGCGGAGGACAAAGGCCTGGGCTCCCGTGTGTGAGGCTAACCTGAGATCTCCATGGATCTCCTATCAACCCTGGTCACATGTGTAAGCCAGAGGACCCAGGAGAGCTCCACCTCTCCCAGAGCACTTTAATTACACACCCAGACAACAACCCACTGGAGTCCTGCTCACTCAGCAGAGCCGACAGCCCCGAGTCCCCCTTAAGCTGCGGTCCACACAGATATAATGAGCGAGTGATTGGACTGAATTTATAAACCTTGGTTGTGATGCCTTTTTTCCACCAGCGCTGTGTCA
This sequence comes from Pseudopleuronectes americanus, assembly GCA_038501795.1. Classification (NCBI taxonomy): domain Eukaryota; kingdom Metazoa; phylum Chordata; class Actinopteri; order Pleuronectiformes; family Pleuronectidae; genus Pseudopleuronectes; species Pseudopleuronectes americanus. Next base: position 15,972,102 of record CM076716.1, read on the forward strand.
TAAAACAACTTGAACAAGTAAACAACCTTTGTAGCCGCAATCCCACCTGCAGGCATTAGTAAACAACCTTAGAGGAGTGGAGCTGCGCCAACAGCCGAGTGTGATGTTAGGACACTGAAGGAGGGATGGGCTGGGACTGGAAAGGTGCAGGTGGAACCTTGCTGGCACGTCTGCCTCTGATTAGTGTTACACTACGGCGGGGTCATCGAGTCTTGCCTCTCCACTCCGACCCACTCCCTCACCCTCTCTCTCCCTCCATCTGGAGTGGATGAAGTCAGTCACCACATCACTGGTGTTTGGCTTCCACTGTCTTTGATCCTCCCACCTAGCTTGGCACACACACACAAACACAGACACACACACACACACACACACACACACTGTACAACAGCGTGCCCATTATGCCTCCCCTTTCCCTCTACCACCAGCTTGCAGGCCCCAAATATAAAGAAAGTAAAGCAGCCTGTTTTTGAAACACTCATTTGATTTCCGCCTCTTTGGAAATTCTGTAATTTGCCAGGCATTTAGTCGACGCATGTAAGCGGGTATCATTAAACTTCCATTAGAGGCTGAGTTGATCTGAAATGCAAATACCCCTGATAATCCACTCCTCCCTTCATGAGCTTGACTGCTTGCTAGTCATTAAAGAGTGTGTGTTTGTGTGTTTGTGGGTGTTTGTGTCTTCATAGCCACATCTTCAGTACATGTGTTGTTCAGTACATGTGTTGTTACTTACTCTGTGAGGTAACAAAATTCTTAATTGGGATTTTACTTTGCATTTATCATCAAGAAATCTTTGTTTCATTTTAACAACCTTATGTAGAAAAGCTACACCTCTGTACTCTATACTTGGAGATATATCCCACAATGCTTTAAAGCTTGTTAATAATTATTTTTCTCCCGGCAGGTGTACGCACCATCTCCAAATTCAGAAGACTACAACAGAGATTCACCGTCTTATTCTCCTCCTAAACCCTCCGGCAGTATGTTTGCAAGCACTTTCTTTGGTAAGTTTAAAAGACCTATCTGATGCTGCACTTGAACAAAATTTTACTTGATGTCTTTATTTTTAATGTCATCTTATACCACGCACCTTTCAAAATGTGTTCCCTATGTTTATTTTGAAGTACAATTGTTGCTGTGTGTCAATGTTTTAGTTCCAATGGACTTGTTTTGCTTACAAGAATATAGTTTGTTAATTCATCACCAGTTTTCACTGACAAAATGAAGCAAAAATATTGGACCGATATACTTTCAATTCCAATATTTGGAAGTTGCCAGACTCCGTTGTTTTGACAGTGTTCAGTAATGTTTAGTCTGTAGTCAGTTTTTATTTCAGTGTGAGTGACTCACACATCTAGACGGAGGAGCCGAGTTCTTTGTTGGTTTCAGCTTTGTGCTATGTCAGCTGTGTTCAAGACGAGGGTCATGTTTCATTCCCATGAGTAAAAAAAAATTGAAATTAAAGTACGCCTTGGATGCTTAAGTTATAAGGGGATGGTTGAAGGTTAGCCTCTGTCCAGCTCTGAGTCAACACTAAACTATGAATTGTGGCCGTCTATTCAATGACTTTTATACTAAAATGATGTGTCATTATGTTATTATTATTATTTTTAGATGGTACCCACAGTTCATCTGACCCGTGGAACTCGTCCAATGGGATCAGCCAGTCTGGTTATGGGGGAATGCTCGCAGGATCTTCATCTCACATGCCACAGTCAGGAAACTTCACCAGCCTGCACTCACACGACCGTTTGGTAAGCAGCGCCGCTCGGCACGTGATAATTAAGCGTATATGTGATCAATGATTGGTACAAGCCTGTTTTGCAGTCACACTTTCAAAAGGTATCCGATGAGTACTGCTCGGCAAATGTCGTTTGTAAATAATTTGTTCTGTCTTGCAGCCCAACAACAGAGCTCCATTAGAGGGGGTGTGTGTCTTAAGTTGTTTTCTGGTTATTATCAGTCAGGGCACCGCTGACCCTCTTTGTGTCGGGGTTTGATCTGATCTTGTCTGCCTGCCTGCTTCAGCTGGCTGGGCATCACAGGGAGCCTGCAGGTGCCGCCTGCCCTCTCTTCAGCTCAAATTGAGGGTCTTAAAAAAAAACTTTTCTTTCCTTCACACATACAAAAGCAAATTTTTGACCCAAATCTGTGCTTTTCTGTTCTTTTTTTAATCTTCCAGAATTACCCCACACACTCAGTCTCTCCAGAAATCAACTCCAGTCTTCCTCCCATGTCCAGCTTCCATCGGAGCAACACCAGCACTTCGCCATTCGTCAACCCAGCGCACACCGCATCCGTCAACACAGCCGATGGGGTCATGGGTACGTTCTCCTGTTAACAGTTCTGCTACCTGCTCTAATCCGATCGCTGAACGTGCATTCTGTAAAGGTAGCAAGTCAAGCGGTCGGACAGCTGCTTCGTGTACCGTGGCTACTCGTCATTTGTCTGAGTTTGCTGTTACAGTGTCTCTGTCTGTGTTTTCTTAGCTGCTGCAAATCGAGGGAACGCCACTGGAAGCTCGCAGACTGGAGACGCACTGGGCAAGGCTTTAGCCTCGGTGAGTCAAACCTTCCTGATCTAAGTCTATTTGGATTTTAAACAACTATGGTTCATTCTTTTAATCTGAAAATGAATATATTTTGTGTTGCATCAACGTGGCTTCGCTTTCAACCACCACAGAAGTCTCTTTTCAACCCCTCAAGTTTGACATCCAACCTCAACACACCCATATACTCAACTCTAATCAAAAACAGAATAATGGTGCGTCTCTGCCTCTGAAGAAGGTGACCTTAATAATCAGGCCAAGAATAAACTGCTCTGCTGAATGCTGATTAAAAAAGCCCAGAGGAGTTGTTTGGAGTTGTTTTTTGGCCTAAGCCTGGATAATTGTGGGCTTAAACTAAGAGCATTCAAGAAAGAGAATTGTACTTGAAAAATACCTCTAAACCAATAGATTACTATGCAAAACCATCCACTGGTATCTGTTGCATCCTGTAAGGTATCATAACAGGTGTTTGTCCATCTGTAGGTTCATTAGAGAAGAAAACTGATCACATAGCACCTCAACTGATTATAAATTATTATAAATTATGGTTGTCTTCTGTATCGAAGGTTCCTATGCAGCTCTATTGTAGTAGATAAAATGGAGAACATGGGGGAGAATGGGGGATTTGTCATTTAATGAACTGGAGATTTGAGAGTAACCAGTCACTCCTTTAACATTTAACCTTGAACATGAACCTTTATGGTATTTATACTGTTCCATGATATAATGACACAAGCAGATAAAGAGTATTGACAACAAAAGTTGAGACAAAAGTCGAATTTAACGATACTGGACCATATTCAATTGTAACAGTATAAAATGCACTTGAACACGATGGGTTATTTCTTATCTTCTTTAAGTCTTATCCTTCACTGCTCCTCATACTGTCCAACTAGAAAAAAGTGTGTCAGGAGCTGCTTTTACTTTTTACTTTTGTCATATATTTTACCAGACCTTATCAATATAGTCTTTTACACGTCACACAGACACAATAGGTGGATTAACATACTAACATTAGACGTATGAAGCAACAGTTTAATTTCACACATCCTAGCCACAGCTGGACGTTTTAGGGGGGGGAATATTCCTCACTGGTGCGAATCCAAAGTATGAGATTTTGGGTTTGGTAATAACAAATTAAGTCCTTTATATTTGCAGACTCAGTTCTATTAGCATGACAAAGCTCAAGTGAAATGGACACGGTTGGACTGTGGATGGGGGGAGGGTGTTTGGAGCAGGGGGCACAGGGGAGTTTATAACTGCTGTGGCTCGTCTCCACGGGCCGCACATTGTGGCGCTTTTGTTCTCCGCCCTTATAAATTGGCCGTGCTTATTGGCGCGGTGCCGCCTGTGGGAGCGTAACTGATGACGAGGCGGAGCTTCATTTATTCCAGTAAAATGAGCCATGTTTCACTTTGAATGCAAACCTCAGCGTCCAGTGGGGGAGAAGAATAGAAAGTCATATATTGTCGGGTCAGAAGTCACAGTTATAAGGGGCTTTCCTTTGAGAAAGTACGAAATATTTGTTTTGAGAGTCATTGGTCTCCAGCCCAGTGGTGACCACATTAATAATCCTTCTTAGTTTATGATTGAATTGCGTGTGTGAGAGTGACGATGCTCAGCAGAGAGAAACACTAAGATTGTAGAAAAGCATAAATAGTCACATCCTCCCTTCAGGCATGGGCCGCTCTCTCCTCCTCCTCCACACGTCCATGAAACCTTTATCCTGATTCTCCAAGTTGATTGAAAAACTAAAGCCCAGAGATCAAGATTGAATGAGGAGATTATTAATAATGAGTGGGTTCTGTCATCCCCACACAAGTCAAATGGTTTCCTGCAAGCTCAATTTGATTTTAACTTGGAGGAGAAATCTCTGTGGATCTGCCGGGGTTTTTTCTTCGCTAATTAGTCAGGATCCACACATAATACCCGGAGTTCTCTGAGACATCTTCCATTATGGCGCAATATCCTCTTATTAAAGAGGGGGGCGGGGATCAGGGATGTGTTTGTGCTTTAATCCAGCATTTGTTTAAACAAATGAAATCCCAGTAGAAGTTCTGAAGATGTAATCTCCTCGTTCCCTTGTGATTGACATGTCATCCTTAAACTCAGTGACCTCAGTGTAACCTAGCAGAGGATGCACCTATACAATAACATTACTGTGATTATCACAGCAGTACAACTGAATTAAATTTGACTCTGTTTGTTGGGTCATGCAGAAAATAGGGACTGAATCAATAAGGAATAGATGAGTAAACAACGTTGAAATACTGCTCGATTTTGATCTATGGCTCACCATAGAATCTAGTGCAGGCTGACACACAGCCCATGAGATATTCTGCTGTTGGCTTAACAGGGTTTCCAGGTTGGGCGTCTGCCTTTCTTGAAACCACAGTGGAATAATAACTGGAGTCACTCGAAGAGGGACTGAGCTTGTGTGCAAGTGACAAACAAACTGCCTCTATAAACTTGCACGTTTTTTATGGGTTTCTTTATAAGTAAAACACTGACCTTTCAGCTCTGGGTCATTTTCAGCCTGTAAGACTTATTTATTCAACCAATTGTGCTTTTTCAATTATTCAAATTAATTAATATTTCAAATGACTGCTAAAGTGTCCAGATTAAAATCGGCTAGATAACCAAATTTCAAAGATTTATATATATTTATCAATCCTCTAATATCACTAATCAAGGTCCATAAATCAAACCCTGAGAAACCAATGAAAAAAACTGCAGTGTAATCTCGCAATGTAAAAGAAAGAGATAAAAAAAAATCCTGGATACGCTCCTCTGTCCACATTCATTGCAAAATGGAATGGTTTGTCCCATGTCCCATCCTCCCACCAAGTTTCGTGGAAATCCGTTCTGTAGTTTTTGTGTAATCCTGCAGACAAATCAACTGACCAACAAATAAACCAACCAACCTACGAACACAGGTGGAAACTTAACCTCCTTGGTGGAAGTAAAAGCAAACAGCGACCTGTGATGTTTATTACTTACTTACTCTCTCTCTGTCTTTCTGTCTGTTTCCACAGATTTACTCACCTGACCACACTAGCAGTAGTTTCCCCTCCAACCCGTCAACACCAGTGGGTTCTCCTTCACCTCTGACAGCCACAGCAGGAGCTGCCTCAGCTGGCAGCGTGGTGACTGCAGCCGGCCCCCCCTCTGGACGGCCAGGTACACCACCACTCCTCCGATTTTATACACACCTCGTGTACACTTTAATGCCATAAAAATATTCATCTTAGAAACTGCTTTGTAAAGCCAGTGACAGACACACATCACATTGCTAGAATTAAGCCTTGTCCTGGAAGAGTCGAGCTAATTAGGAGGCCTTCATGAATATGACTTAAATTCATTTAATTACTTTATCTACATGCTGAATTAGTCGGCATAAAGCCCAAGCAGAATGAAGTGGGAAAACTTCCCCCAAAACTTAATTTAATACCCCTTTTAGCTTTAGAGTAGGTCTAATCATTTGGTACTCATCCTCATGCTTTATCTATTGCTGGGCAGTTAATGCCATTTTTACATTAATCCATTCTAAAAGACAGCTTAGTTCATTTTGGGATGAGGCTGCACATTTGTGGTAATAACAGTATTTCAGATAATAGCAAGACAACTTTTATTAAACGTGTTTCTCATGAGTTACATCAAACATTAAACTCAAGGCCAACAAAGAGAAGTGGTTCTTTGTACCATATTTAGCTACCAGCTGCTTCCTATCTGCAATGTCTGACCACACAAAGATATGTGACTTTCCCTAAAGGAAAATCCTTGATAATGAATCAGCTTTGCCAACTTGTTCTGATTTAACAAACCACTTTCCCCTTAAAGCACCATGACTTGCTGATCCAGTGTCCACAACATTAGCTTTGATGTACCTTATGTTGACTTCTGGTGAAATCACTTACTTGTTTTGTTTCTCAGCTTTTTTAGAGGGGGCATTGTTCGTGTTCATAAACTCACATCTAGTGTGCAGACAAGTTTTGCCTTAGATTTTACTTTAAAATGTTTGAAATATAAAATCCCCTGAAATCACAGTGTAAATTTACAAAAAGAGCTGGGCTGTGGTTTTGAGGGTGCGCAGGGATTTGAAAAATCTTGTAATGAAAGCGTTTAAACCTTTTTCATATTTTCCTCTTTAGAAAAACTGTTATTCATATTTTTAGCATTCTTAAAAGTGGCTCATGGCACTCATCCTACTTTGGAATGATACACATACCAATTTTATTTACATAATCCTATTTTTCCACACATGTGCTTCGCAGTTTGTGCTTTCCTGTTTGTTATATACTGTGTTATTTAGTACATTAAAAATAACAAGAGACATGTGTCTTTGAGGAATTTGCGTTTTCTGATGTGGTGACAGAGACGTGGAGAGAGTAATGGAAAGTAAATGAGTCGAGACAGTAAGGGAAAGCCCGTTGTGTTGCTTTAGTGGACAGTTGTGTCATGTGTGGTAATGGAGTGGCGGCAGCTGTCTCTATGTGTGCCCCCTTCATCCTCAGCTGTTGCCCTGCCCCATGGACAGCTGTTCCCTCCAACACACACTGAGACACACACACACGCACAAATACACACACACAAACCAGGCTGCAAAAGGCCTTGTTTATGAGCCAGTGGGTGAAGGAGGGTGGCTGTGACTCAGCTGATGAGGAGGTCTATGAGGGCCCTGCACAGGGAGATCTTCCTCTTGACCTCTTTACAGTACAGCACAACACACCTCACAGCACAACAATGGCACGTATAGACTTTTTACAATGTAATGTTAAAAAACCTGGAAATACATGCTATAACTATTGCAAGTTTTTATGATAAGAAAATGTAATGCAGTGTCAGTTTTATTAATGGTCGTCATTTTATATAGAATAAATCAACAGCAGAACCCGAAAATAAATACATGTGGAATTGGGGGGGAAATGGATATTGTGTCACTAGCTGTGCTTCTGGGTTTACAACTTTAAAACTGGCACATTATTTGGCTCGCTGTTGACGTGAGCCACCAAATCCATTCATCATTAGGATTACACCAATGTACAGCACATTACTCACCACTGGTTTGTTCAATTAGCCCTCTCCGGTGCACGTGGGGACTGAAGCCCCGGGCTAATTTTTCACAGCCGCCAGCCAGTAGAGACTCATGTGGAGTATCTGTCTCATTCACCTGGGAGAAGGCTGAGGCAGAGAGACTTTTTCATTTCCTCTCCCAAAGTCACTTGTAATAGTCTTTTAATTAAAGTCTGAGTGGGTGAGGAAACATGAAAACTCAAGTACGGAAGACCACAGAGGTTTAGTGAGAAATCTCATTGGAAAGAATAAATGGAAATTCTTTGTTTTACAGTTTGATCTCAGCGGAGGTGTGATTTTATGTTTGTTAATTAGTTGTGTTGTACTCGGTTGCTTTCTCTCTATCATGGTAGTCTGGTTTTTAAAGACAAGTTGCACACGATGGTTTTGTGTGTTTGATATAAACACAGAGAACTTTGACAAACGCTGAGCAATTAGTGTTCAAACATTGCATCAGTCTCCTCACAGAAGAGACTTGTTTTTTAGCTTTTAGATAACTTTTAATTAAGAGTGAATCAAATTTGATCCCACTCAGCATTCCCCAGCTCTCTCTGCATTAAATTACTCAGCCTGTTCTGCATTTTTCACTGGTTTGCTTTTAGAAGAAGTTGAGAACAGTACAGAGTGGGATGTTAGAGTTACACTAAATGATAGATACCCAAAACAAAGTCTCCATCTGTAGTTTGTGTTACAGTGGACTCCATTCACCGGGATGTAGGCTAGGTTTGGCATCTTTTCACCAATAATGGACACCAGAGGAGCTCTGAGTGCTGCGAGCTGGAAAGGTCCACAGACATCCTATCCTGTAAATAACCTGGAAAGGTTAATTTTTTGTCAAATTCCATTAAGGTTATTTAATTCTGTAATGCTTGCCTCCTCTTGCACACGGCAGGCAGGTTAGTTGGGAGATTTCGCTTCAGAAAGAAAGAAAGAAATGTTGCACTGCAGCTGGAAATGTGATCAGCAGATGTGGATTCCTTTTCTTTTGCTCTAATTGACACCAGATCAAATTAGCTTGATTCGCTTCCCTGCACTGGCCTGCAGATTAACTTTTTCTGGCTCACGTAAACATATTATATCCAGTGTGAACTTCTTCCAGCCAAAGGTATATTGTAATCCCTCGGATCTTAAATTTCTCTATTTATATTATGTGACTAAATTGCATGATTTTTCGTGTGGAATGAAAATAGGGAATCTGCCAAAGTAGATTGGGCCTCATTAGACATATTAGTAGAAATGAAGCAGTGATACTCCCAATGTAAATCCTGTCAAACACACACTGAGACACAGAGTGTGTAGCCACTATATCACCATTCAAATAAGTGTCGGACGAAAACCTAAGGAGGAACATAACTCAACAATACCAGCCGACTGAATCCAGATGTTTCGCATATTTTCTTCATCAAAAAGTCCCTGATGAAGGCCATGTGTCGAAAACGCTGTTCAAACACTGCATTTTTTATCACACTGTGTTTATATCAACTTTAAGTTTCCACAAAGGAGTGTGAAGGAAAACGAGTGTCAGATTAGTCAGTGGTCACATTGTTCTCCAGACTCTCATAGCAATGCTTATTACTGTGCAGATGCAGCGTACAGCTGCCCAGTGTGGAAGTGGGCGGTAGATGAACAAACTCTCCACTGGCTCGTTGTTTCAGGATGCAGTCCAGCAGTCAGGAAGTGATGCAGTTGAGTCCAGAAAGATAAAAATATCTCAAGTAGAACAACAAGAAACCAGAAAATCAGGATGTCAGTCTGTGATGGCTGCATGTTATTGTGTTTGTCAGTTAGCAGTGTATCGGGGCACCCAAGTGAGGAAGGATACAGCTATCAGCCATGATGATGCATAACGGAATAAGGGGATTTCTAAAGTTGACCTCTGCGACATCTCTTTTGTTTCTCCCTAGGTAACCACCAGTGGCCCCGTGCTAGCGGACAGAGCCCCTCCTCTCCGAATTATGAGAACTCCCTTCACTCATTGGTAAGATCGCTGTCGTCTGTGTCAGTGAGCCCACATTATGATGGATGCTCACTTTGGATCCGTTACTCATGAAGGACCCAGCTAGCATTTCAGGGAGATTCCTGTCCGACAAATGTTTTGCTGGGGGAAGGGGGGGCGGTAGAGGAATAACCAAACTGAACAATACCTGTCTCTTGGGGCTTGCCATCTGTCCTCTGCTCCGAGCGCCAGGGCGGGGATGACAGTTGGGGGGTTGGGTTTAGTTTGAGGGGGCTGGTGTGGGGGTGACAGCTGTTTGCTGAACCACATCTCCAGGATTCCTCTGCTGCCACGCGGCCAGGGCCACAGATCACTTTTCATGTAACCTGCTACCTGATGCATGTCATGTATTTACATCCCCTGCTCTTTAATGTAAGAATATTTAATTATGGAGCTCACATAACAGAAGTGAAAACAAAAATAAAGACAGACCATGGTCTTAACCAGTGTTAACTGTGGTGTTAAAAGTATTTTATCGTTTACATATTGTCCAGCTTTGTTTTGAAACCCACAGATATGTCTTCCATTTTCAAAAGCTGCTTGGTGTTAGTTACTCTGCTGCTTTGCTGCACATCCTCGGAGCTGTAAGCTTTGGTGATTCCTACAAATCAATAAAGTTTCTGCTGCAAAATCCACATATTACTCACATTTATTGTTAAATCCGAAAGCTGTTAATAATATTGGACATCACTTTATAAGGCCACAGTCCAGCTGCAGTCTTATCACATAGTTCCCTCCCACTTTTGAAAACAGCTGATTTTTGTGTTGCGGAGGAAACAATAGACCTGCAGTAAATCGCAGTAGCTTCTCACAGAGTCAGATTCATTCCACTTTTCAGTGGCGAAAGGACAAAATGTAAGAGAGTGGCCACACATCATTGTACTGTAAGAAAAGCAAGGATCACATTAATGTAATTGAGTCAGAACTATTTGGGACTTTAGAAAGTATTGGTAGTTATAGAAAAGTGATACACAACTGTCAAGCAAGTCAACAATTTGATTACAGACCAAATAACTGATATTGTTAGAGGTTTTGGGCCAATGACACTAGTTTATATTAGTTAGACTTCTGTTTTATGAAAGGTAGCCACAAATCTTTCCTGTAAAGTGGTCAACTGCTTCATATTATTTAGATTTATTGGAAAGCATGGCTTGATTTTAGAACTATAACCACCAGAGTTGCAGCATATCTATGTCGTAAGGTGACTCAGCCAATGGAGAACACAGGAATAAAATTCATTCCAAAAGAGAAATAACAAAACACAACACTTTGAAGCCAGCTGTGCAAATTAACATTTGTGCACGATAGTGAATGTAAAGTTGAAGATGTGAGCTGTAATATTTAATATTTTAAAATGTCCATAGAGTGAATGGTATGATGCGGCATGCTTGCTTCTTGTCTGCGTCTTTACAAAAACAATCTTTCCACAGTTTGTATTCTCGTATTTATAGATACTGATCTTTTCTCATAATCCTCTCTCATTCTTATTTGACTTTGCCAGAAAAACCGAGTTCATCAGCAGTTGCATGAGCATCTCCATGATGCCATGTCTTTCTTAAAGGATGTCTGCGAGGTACTCTTCAGATAGAGCCTTTAATCACTACATGTTTCATACATCTTTGCGTTCCTCCTTTTGATCGACCTGCAGTCCATAACCCTCACAGTGAAATGCAGTTTCAATTTATTTTTTTATTCGTTGCCATATTGTCATGTTATATTTTAAGCTTCTCCAGCTTGAAGTAATCATCTTAGGTGCAGTTAAATTCTAAATAATTGTTGAAGCACCTCAATTGGCTGTAGCGCATCAGTCGGTTATTCAGTTAAAATTCATGATGACTTCTACACCTCAGGCTGGATGGCTCTGTCGATCTTGCATTTGAATGCCTTCTTTATGTTATGTTTCAGTTTTTTGTTGTTGTCTCCAAGTCCACACCACACAATCAGTGTTTTCAATTTTAGTCCTAATGTGCTTATACTAAGCTACTCTGTCCTTCTTTTCTTCTCTTCTCCCTCTCCCTAACCCTCCGCTCCTCAATCCCTCCGGTCCCTCCAGTCTCGAATGGAGGACCGTCTGGACAGATTGGATGATGCAATCCTAGTTCTGAGGAACCATGCAGTGGGCTCGACTACCAGTCTGCCCAGCGACATACACAGTCTGCTGGGACAGGCGCAAAACGGGCCAATAGCAGCCATTGGAGCTAACTTCCCCGCCTCGGCATTGGTTCGGACTGCAGCGATGGTATGAGAATCAAAGTTTTCTGTGTGTTTAGAGTGTTGCATGAGGCAAGAGAGAAAACAATTTTTTTTATTGGTATTTTTCTGACTCATCCACAAATAAAGCCTCACCCACCTGTTAAAAACAGATTTCCCAGCATGCGTAAAAACTACACATTTTTCCCACACAGGAACAGTCGAATATATCCTGACATATTTTCCATAAGTGTAATAGCTGGCCGAAGGCTCACACTCCTCTCAAGAGCGGCTGTATACACAAGGGTGGAAGAGAAATGAGAAAAACAGGCGTAATGGAGTGAAGTTGAGCTTTGGTGTAAGAAGTGTTTGTGTGTTGCACTCATTTTAGAGTCAAGGTCAAAGCCTTCGGAACTCAGGGGAGAGCAGGACTCAGTATAAATCATGATGTGTTCACTCATCCTACATCTGAGGTATTTCACTTTAAAAAGCCAAGAGATTTGAAGACATCTGCAGTGGAAATTAAAATGTTACGGCTCGTCCAACGGTAATATGGAGGTGTTTGAAAATAGTATGGGTCACATTGAGTAATACAAAAAGAAACAATGATCATTCACTTTTAATGAGTGGAAGATCAGATTACTTTTACTGGAAAGTTACTGGTATCAAATGATGGAAGGAATTATTTTATTTGTTTTACTTTTAAAAGCTCCAACTATGCTATTATTGTCATTATCAATTAATTGCTTAGTTTGCAATATTTCCAAATTTCAAATGCTCATTACAGTTTCTTTACGATTATGATATTGTCAAATTGCTTGTTTGTTATCAGATTAGAGAAAGAAGAGCATCAACTCTTCACAATTAAGAAGCTGAAGCTAAAGAATGTTAGTTTGTTTGCTTGTAAGGAGAATTACATAATCACTTCTGATACTCAGCTATAAGTTGTTTTTAAATAAAATTTATATTTAATTCATTTCAACTGTCATTTGGGCTTTTCGTGATCAATAAAGGTGAACTGTATTTTGTTCTTCCTTATCAGGCTTTTCACTTCCTGTCTCTGGTCCAGTGTTGCCAGGACTAATGTATTAGAAAAGCCTCTGAAGTTTTGGTTAGTTTGAGTTCAGTGTCTTTTCTGTCTCTGCTTGTTGGACGTTGATGCTGAAGCTGCTGGATCTCTGAGAGAAGCTTGGTTTGTCCCTGAACAAGAATTTGTCTGTGGTTGTCAGAAGAGCTCAGCTTGATGTATTTGTTAAAGAGAGCTAGGCTGTGGCAGTGATGTTGACCGACTGCGACTGTCACTGTGAGATAGAACATACTGTGTCTGCACTAACACAGGACTTCCTGTGTGGAGAGAGGTCCCGTCATACGGGACTGACCAGCACAGCCCAAGGCTTTTTACTCCGACTGACACCCCACCCTCTACCCCTTCCTCCCTTTCTCATTGCTCCTTATTAACAACTGAGGAGATCTGAATCGTTGGAAACGTGTGTCTGAACCCGCGGCCTCCGCCCAAATAGAGCTCCTCAGCTGTATGCTAATCAGGCCCAGCCATGAAAATGGCAGCGTTCTTTTCTTGCCAGAGCCCCAGTTTTCCCTCCTCCTTCACCAGACAAAGAGTTGTTTGGACACCTGTTGAGAGCACAGCAAAGATTAGCGTAGCGCTCAGCAAGGGGAGGGTCTGGGGGCTGGTGGGGTTAACAGAGGCCAACAGTGACTGGGGATCACATTCCACGAGAAACAGGGAAGATTCCCTCCACCCTCTGTGAGGATTCACCGCCTCTCCCTGGTTCCCCAGAGAGGGAATCAAATAGCTGGAGAACATGTGGTAAACCTCAGGAAGTAGGAGGGTATAACATGGTGGGAGCTGACCAGTTTTATGTTGTGATTGTGGATGAAATAAAAAGGAAATGGTCGGACTGAGTGGGATGAGCTTGAGGATTTGTCTCATGGAGACATGAGAAAAAGACATGTTCTCTGTTGTGGTCCCAGAGACTGAGAAGATCACAACAGTGAAGTATAATGTAACATAGAAGAGAACATTTTCCATAATGTGTAATAAAGTATATTTTATTTGAAACTATTGTTACATGGGTCTTTTATTAGCTTTTTTTTCATGTTTTCCACTCATGGTTATTCATGGGCAGCTTTCTACTTTGAAACAAATAACTAAAGCACTCCCAAGTGTTGAGAAGGATAGATTGGTATGACTCAGTAGACCCTGAGCTTTTCATAGGAAGAGATACAGAATGCAAATAGCATCCAATCTGAATTATATCAACATTTCAAAAGCCATTAGTTGTTATTTAATGTTGAAAGATAAATCCTTGACCTATGTGGATGGACCATATCACTGAAGATGGCGTCGCCATGATTTTTATTTTTCTGTTTAAAACAATGGATCTTTTACTTTTGGCTGTTCTCTCCGCTCTTCACTATTTTGTGCCCCGTCTCCTGAGCCTGTCTTCTTCCTGTCACATGTCTGTCCTGTCTGTGTTGCAGCAGGGTGGTGCCCACGCTGACGATGCTGCCAGCCTGAACAACAGCCATGGAGGCCTGCCCAGTGCCGGTTCCACGTCCAGCGCAGAACTCAACCACCAGTTGGAAACATTCAGAGGTCTGGTGCAACCCTGCAGACTTACTGTGTCTCAGACATAACATTATATAGACACGTATGAGTTTATTTCTTTATGTCTATGTTTACATTGTCTTCAGCAGGTCTTGCTTCAGCCCTGGCTGGCCAGCTGCCCTCCGGCCTGGAGCTGAAGATGGAGAAACAGGACAAGGACGACATGAACGACGGCCTCTCCGCGGACGACAAGTCGGACGACGAGAGCGATAGAAGAGACATGAATACCCCCCGATCATGCACACGCTCGAGGTACGAGCATGTCGAGATGCAAAAACAAAAATATTTTTTACAGTCAAACAATTAGAAATTATCTAATGTTTGGTTAGGTGTCAGAAAAGTATTATTTGAACTGAAACCTTGAGGATTGATCCTGCAATTTGATTTATAGTCAACAAGTCACTGTGATGTTTTCTAAAGCAGTAACACTGCAAAAAGTGATGATAAAGCATAGGCAGGAGAGTGTCAACTTAATTTATCTTTGCTGATAGCACTTTACTAATATTCCACTATCAGTCACAGGGAGAGAGGGGAAGACTTCAATGTTCCTTAGTCTCAATTTACAGAATATGTATTGTTTGTTTTGTGCATTTAGTTGTAAACTACATGTGCCATTCAGCTGGATTTCTCTTCTTCCCACAGTATCAATGAAGATGAGGGGCTGAATCCTGAGCAGAAGGCTGAACGTGAGCGTGAGAGAAGGATGGCTAACAACGCCCGTGAACGTCTGAGGGTGCGAGACATCAACGGGGCCTTCAAGGAGCTGGGGCGCATGTGCCAACTGCACCTGAAGAGCGAGAAGCCCCAAACTAAACTGCTCATCCTCCATCAGGCTGTGGCTGTCATACTCAGCTTGGAGCAGCAAGTCAGGGGTCAGTGTCCAGCTAGCGCTCGTTTGTCACAACTTCAAATGCTGATCTTTTAACAACGCTTAATGTTCTTGCATGTGATAATTTGTGTGTCACATCTTCAAAGTTTGAATCCTGTCCCTATGAACTTACAGAGCGGAATCTGAACCCCAAAGCAGCCTGCCTTAAGAGAAGGGAGGAGGAGAAGGTGAGTGGGGGCTCCGGTGACGCCCATCAAGGCCACATAGGAGGTCATCCAGGCCTGAGTGACGCATCCAACCCCATGGGCCACATCTGAGTAGCAGACAGGTAAATCTCACTTCCTGCAACTCACCATTTCTTTCATTATTAATTCACCTGGCGACTGTTCACTCATTAATTGATTAATGTGAGAATCTTAGGCAAAGTTAGTATCTTCTATTGTGTTTTCTGTAAACTCATTTTATTTTTTATATTTGTATCTTTTTAAATGTTGGTTTTAATTAATTTGCAGACATAATTGAACTGTAAAGTACTTTTATTCATTTATTTGTTTTGTTTGTTTGTTTGTTTATTTTTCCTGATCCACAGTAGCCACAACTAAAGAGAGTTTGGTTGATTGTTGAACGATTAATGATTTTATCTTTTAGTTGCTGATTATGTCAGACAGTATTAATAGCACTTTGACATGAAATATATTTATGAATGTAGTTAGTGTGATTATTGACGATCACCTCTAATCAGTGTACTTCTCGTCTCCTCTCTCCAGATCAAAGTGATCCACATAATTTCTGTCCCGTTTGGAGTTGGCGACCTTGCTTCCCAGCGACAGACGGGACTCACAGAGTTTGTGACACCAATTGGAGGCGACAGACCACTTGAAGCAAAACCACCAGACTTAACAGAATCCAGTCCTAAAAGACAGAGAAAGAACCAGGCATCCAGCTCCCTGTGACCAGGTTCCATTCGCAAAAAACTCTCCCCACTAAGAAAAATCATCAGCACATATCACTGTCTGCAAGAAGTGTGTTGCTTCTGAACAATCAGAGACTCGCAATCTCCTCACACCGTGTGTGGAAATTGCCTCGTGCCTAAACTGAATTGACGAATGCATTGTAACAGCAATTGTTTTTTGTTTGTCTGTTTCTTTTTTTTATATTTATTATGTTATTGAGTTATAAAGTGTATGTCTAAAGGGAAAGTTAAGTACATCAAAGAAGTATGCAGCTTTTCAGTCTATAGTTTGCCAGTGTCATCATTAAACATAGCACTCCACCCTGCTAGATCTTTGGCGAGTCCGGGTTGAATGAGGGGAAAAGATTTGAGCACTTACGAGATTGACATTAATTTATTGGCCGATTTAGAGTGATGACAAAAAAGTATTATTAGCTTTCAGAACTGAAAGACTAAACGCCCCCATTAAAAAAAAAGAAAAGAGACTATATTATTTATATTTATATTTTATTTGTTCTCCCACCAAAACTACCCTGTTTATTTCTGCATAGGTTAGAGGGGCTTCTGTGCTACTGACCAGTGGAGTTATAGGCCCCACTGCATTAGCATCAACAATATTGTAGGGGACAGACAAGTGGCCAACTCTAGTTTGACTGAAGGCTCAGATTAAGTCCGTGCACAGTGAAAATACAGAACCTTAGCATTCCCTGCATATTGTTAGTGTCTTAACTAAAGGACTACGTTTACTTCACCGCCCTTCGGCTTCCGTCGCCATATAGTGTTAAATGTAAGCGTTGACACATTTCCTCTGATTCACGTCTTTGTTCAGCCTCCTGACAGTTAAATGCTCCTGACGTCAGCACACAAGAGGCTTTTTTCTTTTTTACATTTCTTCCGCCACTAGCTATAGAAAGATTGCTTAATGAAGAAGTGAAGACGAATTTAAACAGATAAAAAACGACGACCACACTTTATCCTGGCCTGATGAAGATAGATCCACTTTTTTAGTTGTCTTTTCTGTTATTATCGCAAGACATACAATTTTAAAAGCAGTTAAAGTTTGTTATACTTGTTTGTGTTTTAACCGGTCCTTTCTCTAGGCTTCCAGCTTTATAATACAGAGAGAACATCTAAGTTATTTTTCAGTGTTTTGATCCAAGCCGTGATATACTCTATACAGTAAACCAGACTCGACACTTCATTTGTTTTTGATAAATATCATAGTGTAGCATAATATTGAACAAAAGCAGTTATCAGGATTTTTTTTTATGTTTCAAGACATTGCTCATGGCTTTCTTTATTTTTTATTCCTATGAGTGTGCATGCTTTTCGTTTCTCCTTTTATTAAGTCTTTGGTCTTAAGACTTGCTTTATATTCCATTTATTTCTTTGTACATTGTCTCCTATCATTATCATTATCTACACCTTAAACAAGGCTGCCACATTCAGAATAAGTATTCTGCACAAATAAGGGACTTAAATTACAAAAGATGCCACAACAAGAGTTTACATGACATATCTACCGTTTAACAAATGATTTGTTTTTGTAAAACAAACCTAAGCTGTTTTTTTTGTATATCATCAGACTGAATATGGCCTTGTTCTTCATTTCAGTATTCAAAAGCTTGTATTCATGTTGGCAGACTTTGATTGAGGGTATAACGTTCGTCACTTCCTGCTCTCTTTCTTTATTTTTTTTTATTTCCTGTCCTTCATTTCTTTGCTTCTGTCTGCCAGGTTAGACTTTGCTGTATTCCCAGATGCTTTCCCTTGTATAATATATAAAAAATGAAATCAAAAAATGCAAAAAAAAACATTTGGCTTATTTTTCACTGTAGTTAGTCTTTTATACAATAATACTGTAAGAATATTTCTTGAATTCTAAATATTACTCTTTCTAGATTTTTGAAAGCAAAAGTTTTGAGTAAAAAGTTTCATACTTTATTTTACTATATTAGATAGTAAAATGTACAGTTATTCACCATAACCTGTCCATTATTATGAGAAAAATACAAATGGCATCTCAAGAGCATGAAATTAATTGTTGCTCGTAGTCTTGAACTTAAAAAAGGCTTAGTACGAGATCCAGGTTCCTAAAAGTGCGACTTGCATCTAATTCTTCAGTCTCGTTAAAGATTCGAATGATAAAAGAATTGTTCTTGGTATTGTCAATGCACATTCAAAACAAAACTGAAAATTTGAATTTTATGTCTTTTTCAACAGAAAAACAATGTATATAACATTTATGTTGCAATAAATGTGCCATCTTTTTTTAAACTCAGTTGTATGTGCATTTATTTCTCTCACTGAACGACCATGTTTGTTTCTATTTCTGTCATCTATTCTCCATGTGTAAATGATCTCCACGCCATAAAGTTTTATTTCATGAAATAAACAGGAAGGATGAAGCAGGGTGAGCTCAGAAACGCGGGTTTGGATTTAGCATTTCTTTTTATTTTTTTGTTTTATTTTTTAAAGACATTTCTACAGTGGATTTAGGCCAAATAAGTGTTTTATAGTATGTGAGTCATTTTTGAAAATAATGCCAGTGGACCATTGTAGTCTGTATGAAAAGTACTATCAATATATATGTTTATATTTTTAATAAAGTGTGTTAGCAGTGTACTGTACATGCGCCTGCTCCTTTGTTGTTCATATTCACATCCATGCAGGATGAAGACAAATATCTGTATGAAAGTTATTCCAGCAAAAGGCAAAGAATATGAATATTAAGTAAATGAGCTGAAAAGCAGAAATGAAACGAATGCAGCCATTATGAAATATACAAACTGTATTTACTGATAAATTATTTGTATACTCGCAGCCGTAAACTGCCTCATTGAATCCACTAATCAATCCCAACAGTGTTGTGAGAATGCTGCTCTGAACCTGCAGGACTGCGGTGCTGTAAATCTCAGCCTCTTGTGCATCTGCACTGAATTACGCTGCTGCAGATGGGAGCGTGAGATCGCTCATCACATCCTGAGGGGTCTGATCCCAGTTCAGTTTTCTGTCAGATGAGACACTCGGAGGAAAACTGCTGACTGCTGTTCTGTCTGTGGTGAGCACAGTGAAAAAGCGTAACTCACGACTGTCATCTCTCAAAAAGAAACAGAGGAGATGTGAGTGTGTTGGGCCAATGGTGACGGTGGTGGGTGTACATGTGTTCTGTAGGAGTGGGACCACCAAGTCTGAAGGCTGACTTCCTGTCATGGCTGCTGGGCCAACTGACAGAAAGTCTTTGGCTCGCGTCCTTGAAGCGCGAACCAAAAAGCTTCCTGCTCCTTCTGCTGCGAACAGTTAGATCATCCACTTCTCTACCACCAGACGTGCTTCATGTTCTCTGTCCTCTCTGTTGTTTCAATTTCTAATCACAGCTTAAAGATTCAACACTCAGACTATAGTGTAGTAAAACAATAAAATCACTATCAACTATAAAGCATATATATATAAGAGAGTGTAATAAAGTGATAAATAACTACGATAGGCCTACATGGTGGATGCTCTCAGGCAACAGAGTTACAATCATTGTTAACAAACTATAACATTTACAAGACCAACACAGGACATTGATAATTTAGGAATTAAAGGACAGGTTCACATTATTCAGGTTGGTTTGAAAACAAAGCTCACATGTGCCATAATGTGCATTGAAGTCATCATTGATCTCTTGAAAGTGATGGGGGACAAACTCCAGAGGCCCTATTCTGTATAACGTACATGTGCGTTCTGCTAGAGCCAATAGGAGGCTTCATACGTCGCCTTCAGACAAAACAAGTAGTTATACATTCACAGACTGAACAGTTAAGGTCTTGTTGAGCTGTGGTAAAACAAAGAGGGAATTTCATAATAGAAAGACTGAGCTGAAATAGTATCTTCACATGACGGCACTGCTGGATCTTGGATTTGGAATCTATGGCCACAAATGGGCCACAATTTACACAGAATGGCCAATGATATGACCAACTTTCATGCACGAGTCCTGATTCAGTAAGATGCACATTTAAGTCACTCCTTGTTCACTGTCTGCTCTACAAATTTGAGCAAAGCCACAAATCATTGAAATATATCAAAAATTGTTCCTTGTTCAAGAACGGGGGGTTCTTAAAATAGCCTAGAGGAAAAAAATTTAACAGATTTTCACATTTATTGTTAGTCATGTTTGCATTATTTACTATTTTTTGAAAGACCATAAGGACAGGGGCACTTTAGGGCCGATCTGATTTCAGATGGGGCCAGAGCCCCCTGGCCCTGCCCCTGGATCCGCCCCTGCAGGATAGAGAACTGTGTCTTTGATAAGTTCTACTTTTGCCATGTATGACCAGAGCTTGATGACTAACTTACTAACTAACTGCCTGACTGGCTGACTGGCTGACTGACTAATTGAAAAAACTTGGAAGACCATGAGGGAAGGGGCCATGTGTTCCCCACATTGTTTTCAGTGGTGACTTTTGCCTCCCACTCAGGTTCAGCGACTGATTTTTTCCATTACGTTCTTTTCAAGAAAATCACAACAATGGAAAAAAATTAAATGCAGCAAACTCAATGTGAACATGTCAGCTCTGTTCCCTTTGACCTTTCTTGCTGTTTGACCAGAATAAGAGCGAGCAGCGTACTGGGCATGCCCAGATGTCCCAGCTGTGGCACGTCTGCAGAGTACAGAGTTCTCATTGTGTGCTGCTGTAACACAACCCAGTGGCACAGAGCTCGGATTAAAGGCTGTGGTGCCGCACGGCCTCTCTGCGGACACAAATATAAACAGGAGGCCGCGACAAAGGCTACTGACCTGCAGGGCCTTCATTTCTTCATTTCTGCAGCTCAATACAGCGATATTTGTATGATCATTTCTTTACAGACTCAGTGCTGCTTTTCAGGAGTTGCAAAAAGTAGAAAAGTTGTGTTATTCAAAGTATTCTTTGTGAAGTTGGAGGTACTTATGCGAGTTTAAAGTATGATAGGATTGGGAAATATTAAAACAATGTGCCTGTAATGATTGTTAAGGGAAATTGCCTTTGTGTTAATGTGGTATTTATTGTATGTGATTTTTCGTTCAGCTCTTTTTCATGGAAGTGAATTATTAAAAACCTCTTTGGGACAGCTTTTCAATATCAAGAAAAAGATAAAAAAAATATCCCCTGATGTTTTTTATTGTTGCTGTACTGGACTCTCCCCATTTACCTGAGCACCCCAGGTCTATCTGTTGTGATGGTTTACTGTTATGGTGTGTGTGTGTGTGTGTGTGTGTGTGTGTGTGTGTGTGTGTGTGTGTGTGTGTGTGTGTGTGTGTGTGTGTGTGTGTGTGTGTGTGTGTGTGTGTGTGTGCAGCAGCCCTTCCCGCAGCACAGCTTCTCATTAACTGACCTCACTCAGGTCACCTACTAACCACTAGATGACGCTCTCGCTTTTAAAGAGATGCAGCTGCATTTATGCATTTATGCAGAGTGCAAATAATTAATGTTACATCCTGCATGAGGCGAGCAAACTCATGTATAAAAGCCCCAGGGGAATTAAATAATTCATAGGAACATTAGTTTACACATGAAATTAACATGAATTCAAGAGGTTAAAGTGTGATTTACTTATCATTTCATTCTCCCAAATATTTTAATAATTCAAAATATTCCTGTTTTCCTATTTTTTTAACAACCAAATAGCAATAAGAACCTGTTGGGCATGCTTCTGCTGAATGCAAACTTTGCATTACTTTCTCAGTCTGTCTGTAGTTTAATATGTAGTTTATATAGTTCATAGAACTTAACAAGGTAATAAACATATAGTGAGTATCAGACCTCACATACAGCCTGTGTCCTGCAGCCTATACAGACTCTGCAGGGCTGAACCGAGCCGTGCCAATGTTTATCTATTGATTTGTTATTTTAATACTTCTTTTGTCTCATGTTTACTCTTTATAAGTGAAGTATTGATGTGATAACACTTTATGGCAGTCCAATAGAGTTAATACATACATGCTCCACACAGGAGTTAGTACATCTACATAAGTTAAGCTATATAAAAGTAATGTTTATTGTGTGAAGTGTCTCCGATCCAGGACCCGCCGACTGGTTTGGGGTTTGTTTGGGTGGGCGGGCGGGTTTGGTGCGCTTGATTCAGGAGGCGGAGCGGCCCGGAGGGTCGGACGTCCTTCGGAAACAGCCATTCTGAGAGTGTCCCAGAAAACAAGACAGTAGCGGATAAGTTGGACAACTGTGCCGAGGCCGCTGCGCACGACTCTCCGTCTGCTCTCCTCTTGACCAAAACACTTTCAAACAAACCTGTGAAGTCTTACGAGAAGAGAAGCGGAGGCACAAACGACGCCGGTGAGTAAACTAGCACCCAGTGTAGATTGTAGATGCTCCGTCTCCACTCTGAACGTGTGACTGTGACACACGAGCCGTGATAAGAGGTGAAGTGAGCGCACTGAGTTCTACGCTGACTCCGGGTTCTCTCCACCTGTTGCTCACAAACTGCGTCAACTCGAACTGCGCCGATTCTCCACTTTGCTTCACCTGCTGCTGTTTTAGTGCACTTATCCCCCGGTGCCATGTTTGTAGTTTTTCTTTTTGTATTCAACACATCAGCGGTGGTGATTTTTTAACGCGTGCACTCTTTCTGCTCCTGCTGCTGCTGCGCGCTCACGTCGGCTCCACATCAGTGAACTATTGCGTAACTTTACAATATTTTCCCACAGAGTAAATCCTACAGAGCGACTGACCTCCTGTCAGTTCTCACCTTCTCCCGCCCTGTCCTCAGCTGATCTGCCCGGCTCGTGCAGTCATGTGAGCAGCTCCACACTCACTGTCAGGACAGACGAGCGGATGCAACCTCTGCTTCGTTCATTATCTGCCTCGACACCTTAACCTGTGCTGCAGCCCTGACCTTTCCAGAGGCAGTGAAGGCCACACGGCCTCTGGAGACAGTGGGGGGGTAACTCACTGAGCGTTTCCTCCATTTGCAGTTACAAACCAGACCAAAACAATGGCAGGGAAATGGTTGCACCTTGGGCTGGAGTCCCTGTGAGTCATATTAACATGAAACTATGAGGATGAGGAGTCTGCCGTCCCAACTGAAGCTTGAACCGGTCCCTGACAACACCCGTACACCCTTGTTTGTTTTGAGAACACCGTACTATGACTAAATAGCAAGATCTACTACACGTTGTCAAGCTCATTCACTTCAGGGTTTTTCCCTCAGCAGGAAGTTGCTTTGGACAAAAGTGTCGGCCAAACGATTACGTTTAATTGAAGCGCCAGGACCAGCCACAAGCAGGGGTTGGATCATGTTGTCCTAGGAGTTTATACAATAATATGTTTTAGGCTCTATGGTGTTTTAAAGCAGAGGCAGTTGACCTGACCTGAGACAGAAAAGGCCTCTGTCACTAAAGATAATCCACTTTAATGAGATAACATTGCCACCCCCTGTGGGGAAACAAAACAGAGGTGCTTTTTCATGGTGGCAAATCCTGCAATGTTCTGTCTTGATAAACTTAGTAATAAATTCCAGAGAGTCGATTTAGAAGTGGATACAATAGGGTTCAAAAGTCTGAGGTTGGTTTCCTGTTGAAGCAGATCACACATTGATGAAATATCGATACAATAACCAGAGGGATGTCTGTTGAATGCCTTTATAAATCCTTATACTTCTAAACGTCACCAAATAATGGATAAAAGCATTCAGTAACACTTCAAATCTAATCTGCTTGTTTTGCACTTTGCATCTTTACCCACAATGCAACCAGAGGCAAAGAGTGTGACATGGTCTGTGTCAGCTGACAGATCTTCTCCACAGCCGTCCATAGGTCTGGATTTACCTTTTCCGTCTTTATGTCCTATATCCTGCTTTTACCTTTGTTGTCAGGGTTATCAGTGTCCTTCCTCCTGGCCCATCTCAGTCTGTCTTTGTATTGTACCTCCAAGTAGAATGGGAGTTTATCAGTGAGGCAAACAGGAACCTGTGAGAAGCCCATTGTCTGGTGAAGCACATGTTGGCTGCTGATGGCTTTGTCTTCAACCATTTCCCAGATATAAATTTGTCTCATGAACATTTAACAGCTCGGTTTGATATTAACAGTTTTATATTTATTACCAGGTGCGTTCTCACACTGCTACGCAAAATCTGTCAACTCCAACAACCCTGACTACCCTATAAATTATTACGATACAGAGTTGAGTCTGATAGGTTTTGTTGATCTTTTACCCATGTGTGTGTGTGGAGACAACAAATTACAAGTGCAAGGATCGGCTACATTGCGTATTCACAAATACACATACAGCACATTCACTCGAAACCTCCAACATTGACAGACCTCTCACATTTTTCTCAGGCCTGACTCAGTGCTTTCTTTCTGTTGATACCTTTGTGTTAACCTGTTTAAGCCACATTCTCTGTCACGCACAGTAAACAGTCATTTTCTTGTACCATACCTGTTAGTCACTTACCCGTGAGGCCTTTCTAAAAAAGGGTTTGTCATTAAAACGAATGTGGCTCATGCTGCGTCATATTTTTCTGCGATGTTATGGGCTCTGATTTGTTTCAGGCAACACAGGGAGCTTATTGTCCCGTTTGGCCAGAGCACATTAACTGAGAGGTTTGACAACAAAGATCTCCCCGGAGACAAATCAGAGCATTAAGAATGCAAAACAAAAAAAGAAAAAATTGAAATTTGATTACATAATTAAATACAGCAAGGGGTTTAATGTTTCATTATAGGCTGATTGTGGAGCCGTCAATCAATTGTTGATTTTACTTAATTATGCCGGCTCTCATTTCTGACTGTCAATCTTTGCTTCCAGAGGTGGGCCACCTGATCCAGGGAGAGGGATTTATTTTCCTCCTGTCTTCCTGATGGAGTCGTACAGAGTGACTGGCATTCCCGACAATGGAATGCAGCGGTCCCGCTCCTCCAGGCCCCAAAGTAATGGAGCTGGGAAATACGGTCTCAGCATCCGCGTCCAGGGTATAGATGGACACCCCTATGTAGTCCTCAACAACCAGGAAAAGGGTCCTCAACCCTATATTGACCCGAACAGTAATGGGTACATTGACGCAGAGGGCTCTTTTATTGAGAACTACCAGGAGTATGATTTCAAAGGAGGCAAGGAGGCTGGATCCGACAGCCCCTTCATTGAGTACAGGTCTCAGAAGATGATGCATAATGCTGGTACTCAAAATGGTGTCTCAGATTCACAAGGAAAGAAATCCAACGCCCTTCTGAACTTCCAGAAGCACCCTGAGCTCCTGCAGCCTTATGATCCAGATAGCAACTCCCTCAACATTGATGGTTTCCACAGCCTGCCTTCAAGGCCTGTGGTTGATACTGGGAAGGAGCCCCGCAGTCTCTCCTCTAGATCCATTGAACCTGCTCCGTCCAACACCAGGTCATCGAGCATGGATCGTAATAAAGCTCCTGCTTCGCAAGAGAAAAGACAACAACCATCCCAGAGTCTGAGTGAGAGAGCGGTTCCAAAACCAAGAACACAGCCTCAGTCCGTGCCTCTGGCCCAGCCTCAGACCAAGCCACTATCACAAACAGCTCAGCCCCAGTCCAGATCTCGTGTCCCCAACGTGAGTCCACCTCAGTCCAAGCCGGCCCCCAAAACTCAGCCCCAGTCTGTGCTTCCAGCCCAGCCTCAGCCCTCCGCTGTGTCAAGTCCCACTAGTGATGGTGGGCAGAGCAAGACCTCATG
Organism: Pseudopleuronectes americanus; assembly: GCA_038501795.1. Classification (NCBI taxonomy): domain Eukaryota; kingdom Metazoa; phylum Chordata; class Actinopteri; order Pleuronectiformes; family Pleuronectidae; genus Pseudopleuronectes; species Pseudopleuronectes americanus. The sequence continues at coordinate 15,998,005 of CM076716.1, forward strand.
CAGATCTCCCAGTTCCATGAGCAGCACCAACTCCAGCCTTGAGCGGGCCCGCCGTGAGCCTGATGTCCTTCCTCTACGCAGGACGGACTCCAGTGGCCCAGTTCTCCAGTCCTCTTCCCGTTCCCGTCACTCCTCATCGTCCTCCAGCTCTAAGGCTCTGGTGGATGAACAGATGGAGGCTCTGTATGCAGACAGCATCAACCGCCATGAGAACCGACGCTACATCCCCTTCCTCCCTGGATCAGGCAGAGACATCGACACAGGCTCCATCCCTGCCGTCGATGAACTCATTGACAAGTTTGATGGCAAAGACGGCAGCCACCACAACAGGGGCCGGGCGGGGCGCCGGAACAGGATCAATCCAGAGGACCGCAAACGCTCCCGTAGTGTTGATAGTGCCATTGGCATGCGTTCTGGCTCAAGCTACATGGACGAGTTTAGCCCCAGTCCAGGCACATCAGCGGAGCATGTCCTGAGGCCTTCACAGCTCCGGCTGCAGAAAACAGCGGGCAGTCGGGACTCCTGGATCACGTCTGTAGATGGTAAGGTCGACTCCAGGGCGTCATCTCACGTCACCAGCGCACCCGGCTCACCACAGAGCAACACCTCTAAAGGTCTTGGCTACATCCAGCCTTACAAAAAGCCACAGACTCGCTCCTCTTCATTACCATTCAACAGTAAAGAGAGTGATGACAGTGCCTCTTCAGCTAGAAAGAGTTTGACGACATCAGCGTCAACGTTGCTATCCAAACCTGCTACCACTGCAGACAAGAAGCCCAGTGCAAATGCAGATGTTCAGGTATGAGGCCATTGATTGCTGTCTTTCTTTTACCTCCTCAGATCCCTTAACCCTAAACCTCCTCAGTCCAACACATCATTGTATGTTAACTCCTTTTAATGAAGACGTGTGAGAGACGATCCCTCCTTTTGCTTTGTTAAGATCTCTTTCATTTCCTCTCATATCCAGGCGACACCTGATCTTCTGAAAGGTCAACAAGAGCTGTCACAACAAACACATGAAGAAACAGCCAAACAAATTCTGTTCAGTTACCTTAAGGATGGGTGAGTTATCTCGGCTTTCCTGTTCCAGTCAACGAGCTTCTTAGGCTCTAAATTTACTCAAAAATGTGTTTTGAAAATGTTTTGGAGGTTAGTTGAATCATGAACTGAGCATTTTGTTCCAACTGAAGCATTTAATCATCCTGTTGCACCATACGCCCATGCGTCATGAAGGTAGAGCTAGATGCGTGGGGGAGCACATATATGTGGTTTTTATCAGAGCTCGACTGTTTGTGATAAAAGTGAAGGAATGTGCTTCTCTGAATTACCCTCCCCTCTCGCATCTAGGGCTGTGAGGGATCCAGCTGTCTGGAGTATGTTTTCTTACCCAATCCCACTTTCTCTCTCTGCTGCTCTTTTAGCTGCAGTGTGAGCATTCTGTTGGTTTCTTTAATCAGACGCTAACTGTCTGTAAGGCATTAAAAAAGGGTTAAAAGGTCAAAGAAGAGGCCATATAGGAAGATCTGGGCATACTGTACACTCCTTTTATTTAAGTTATCAAGTCAAACAATTCTTTTTGGATAAGTAGGTTGAATTCAAATGCTATTTAAATCAAATTCCGCATGATAATAAAGTGAGGGACAGTTTGCAGATTTCCACAGTTTTTGCGTTTGCTACAGGCTTGGGGTAAAGTATAGAAAGAACAGGAAACTCCTTGGGTGTGTCTGGCCTCAGGTCAGGAGTCACAGGACAAAGGAAAGGAAGCACAGATGGAAGTGCAGGGGCTGAAGCAGACCTACATTCCCAAGGCCCAGAACATTTCGCCACCAGGGGTTATAAAGATTTAATGGAAATCATCTGTATGAGGAGATGGGAGTTTTTGTGGGGGTTGGTTTGGCTTTTATTGTCAGCCTTGTAATTTATTGAAATAATATGTCACTTTTGGCGTGTGAAAGAGCTGAAATCCCAGTTGAGTTGAATCTGATTCTTCACTTAAACCAAAGAATTTATTTTAATTTTTTTCTCTGTGGGTTGAGAACATCATCTATTGTTTCAAACATCTGTTGATAAACCCAGAAAGCCTGATGTTCACCACCAAAGAGAAAAAACAACTTTCAGAGAAATTTATGTGTATGGAAGTTTTTAGTGAATAAAATAACTGTTATAAGTTATTTTTTTAAGAATAAGAAATGCTATGTTTCCATTTGAGAGAATAGGCCTGAGGTAATGTATGGGTGTGGCCAGTTTGAGACCAAGTGCTCTGAATCCAGGCTTCTTTAGAAAACTCCAAAAAGTTTGTTAATAATAAAGTGTTAGTTCTAGCAATTTAATGATAATATGAACCAGCCTACTTCTTGCCTGTCAATGTTTATTTAATATCAGGAGCGAGCAATAACATTATGTCAATTTAAATGACTTGAAATTGTTATGTTTCTTAAGGACAGTTGCTCCATTATTATTATCTGGTTCCAACTAATTTGCCAGGTGATGGAATGTGACTCTTCAACAATTGTTAACAGCATGTACATTTGATTGTTCCACTCTCGTGCCTCCTACTTTATTAGACAGGAGTCATGAGGTTGTTTGTGCTGTGAGGTTAGACTTCAAAGCAGCTCCAGCCTTCATGACCCAGCAGTCTGGGATTTATTCTTGACCCCCAACCACTGTGAGAGGGCTGCTTTCAACCTAAAGTAAACAGTGTGCATTAATGTGTGTGCATGTGTGTGTGTCTGTGCAGAAGCAGCGATAACGATGAAACGACAAAGAGAAAGGTCAACCTGGTCTTTGAGAAGATACAGACGTTGAAGTCTCGGGCCACTACGAGTGCACAAGGCGACAACAAAGTGAGAAATTGTCATCTACATATCAAAGGGGATCTTTGCATATATTATATTATAATCATAGATTTTGTGGTTGTAAAAAGTAAAATTTTGACTGGATGAATGTTTTAATATTGAACAGTTGATAAATGTAACAAATATATTAGAAATTTCAAAGTAAACATTGAATGCTATCCTAACATCCGGGTTTGCTTCAAAGCACTGAAGACATTTGTTGTTTCAGATCCATCCTATGAGAACCGGTAAAACTATGCATATTATCTCAGCCTCCAAGCCTTTGGCAGTGGGGCTGTTTACTTTGAATATCAGAATATCACATCACTGTTCAGCTATTAAATATTTACTTTATACCTAAATCGCTGAGTGCCAGAGTCGAAATAATCTGTATATTTTTTTCCTAATCAACAAAGAAGAAAATAACCAGTTCTTAAATCTCTGTGATCTTCTCTCAGTCGCTGGACGTCTCGGCACAGACCAAAGCTCTGCAGGAACAAAACGCTGAACTGGAGAAGGAAATGGTCCAAGTCAAGAGACAACTTGAGGATCAAACCACGGTAACAGCCGTCTGACTCTGCCTCCTAACTCCGGCTTGTTTATGTTGGCATGTCAGTTTATTGCTGAACTTGTTGTTTGAGCAGCATATCCTATTATCTTGGTTGGAAAAGAGGTTTAAGGGATTACTGTGCAACTTGTTGAATTTAGAGAGACATTTTGGGACTATTGGTTGGAGTTATGATTGGCTAAGCTTAGCACAAAGGCACATTTTTATCAACTGAAAAATAAAGGGAATGGCAATGATTTTATTTGTTTTTTGATTCCATACTGAGTGCCAAGATAAAGGCAGAGTAAAATATCCAGTAATAATAAGTCCTCAGGTTATGTTCCTTATTGATTATAGAAGAAATGATGCCAACCCAGTGAAGAACTCGCTCAAGCCCTGGAGCTGAAGTGAATCTAGAATCTACTGGAATGAATGCCTGTTCACTGTGGCTTTGCTTATTTTCACTTTTCCTCTTCATTGCCTTATTTGCCCTTCCTGCTTTGGTTGTGCCATGACAGATCCACTTTCTTTGTGCTGTAAATCAAACCTTTATTTTCCCCAGAGATATTCTACCCAGTGCCAGACGGATTTCCAAATCAAAGCTAGGCTTACAGTGGGCCAATCTAAATGCCAGTGGTGTCTTTCTTCTCTAACAATGATATTGTGCAATCCACATACACATCACAATGATTATAAAATTTCCATCGCAACTTCAAATACAGTAACAGAAATTTCAAAACACTGTTGTTTGTGCTGCATCAAAAGTTAAGTTTAAGTGTCTGGAATACATTTTGTTCTGGGATGAAACCATTTTCAATTGTCAATTCTTATAACATGCACATTTTATAAACTGCACTTTCATAGAGATGAAAGCTTCATTTTATGATGCAATGACTTATGCTGACATTGACTGGATTCTATTTACATTTGCTCATCACTCTATTGGTCTTTATGATTTCGGTTTTATTTAACTATCGGCTTTAGACTTGGCTTTCACTGATCATCTTACTTTTGTTACTGTGTACCTTCTTTTAATAACTCTACCTGGTGTCATTGATTTTAATTATTTGTCTCAGTATATTTCCCAAACCGTTTCCTTTTGGGAAGTTAATTTGATCCTGTCCTGTCATTTGCAATATTTAAAACAGATTTTGCTATTTAAAATGTATTTTGTCTTCATTGAGGTGGTCTGATCAATTCAGTCCAAATGCCAAAAAGTAATTTATTTAATATTTCACCATCAGAGGAGTCAGGGGGACAGGAGGACCGCAGCACGGTTGAAGGATCTTCAACAGGAGCTGGACTGGAGCTTAGAGGAGTGCAAGCGTCTGAAGGCAAAACTGACCAAAGCTGAGACTGAGCTGCAGAACACAGTCGAAGAGTAAGTGAAAACAACACTGGAGAGTGGCCGGGCAGTAATGAGCAGCATAGATGCATCCTTAGATTAGCTATATTTGGCATTTCCAGAATGTTGTGCTGACTTTTTGAATTATCAGTAAAAGAATAAAATAAATCTAGCTTGAAGAAGTTGGTGGATGGAGGCAAAACAACTGAGTTCAGTTCCCTGTGTGGCCTCTCTATCTTGGTTGTTTTGTTTGTATGCAGCCTCAGTGAACACATCTGGTGATGTTTGGGTTGGGAAACTGGGGAGGGATCGTGCTCTTGTTGCTTTACTATTGATTCCAACTGATTTGTAGAGGATCGTGCACAGAAGGAATAACATGAATCCCTTTACAGTCTCCTGTGAAACTCCTTTTAAGAAATGAAATGAAGAACCTGCTGCTATTGTTAACATCAACAAGTCATATAATAATAAATAATAATAATAATAATTAGGGTGTTATTCATTAGCTGCTGATTTAGACCCTATTTTCCACGTGTTATCTCACTGATCAGTGTAGGACGTCTTTTGATGAAGTGGTTCCTGTGTCTCCTCCTTCACTTCATTATACAGACCTTTGCGTCTTCTCTGAAGGTTTATCTTTGACCCTTCTCATTGATATGAGTTAGGTGATTCATTGACTTTTCAAAGGGTCAGCTCCAACATGCAGCTCAGTTTCCATCCCCTCATATCATGCTGTTAGTGTTGATCTCTTGAATCCAGGATCCAAGGTTTGAGGAAACATTCAACTGTAATTTTCTCAGTATTATTTAGAGCATTTTTGTGTTCTATTGGACACTAGATATTGAAAAGGCAGAACGGGGACACAGAACCAGATTTATATTTAACAAGTGACAGTTGTATTGCATGAGCTGCAGCCATTCAGCTGCTGGTCCCTCCCCTCTATAGATCCTACTCTTCAGTCAACATTACCATGTGGTGAGTTGTTTGAGGTGCTGCACATCACTTATCACCTTCCCCCTAAGTGTTGTCGTGAAGAGAGATTTGACACATTATTGGTTTGCCCTGGGTCAGGTGTTCATGTTAACCTCGGCAGTATGTGTGCCTCGCATTCAGACCCAGTGCAGGTGTTCCCATCTGTATGTGTGAATTAAGGTGCAGGTGTGTGGGTGTGTACGTGCAGATGTAAAGAATGTAGGGTTCCTGCACTGTGATGTGATGTGTTCTGTGATGTGCCAGACTGTTCCAGGTGAAGATAGAGAGGGAGCAGTACCAGACAGAGATCAGAGACCTGCAGGACCAGCTGTCGGAGATGCATGATGAGCTTGACTCGGCCAAGAAGTCTGTAGACGATGGAGAGAAAGACATGATGATGGCGGTAATGCTCAGTGTTCATTGTTCTGTCACTTTGATGTAACACAAAGCCTCTTGTTCGCATGTCAGTTTAGTGCTTTTAAAAAGTATGTTTGAAGACAACCTTTGTGAAAAACCCAAACAATTCTATGGTGAAGGCTGTTTATGGAGACACTATGGAATAAACCGTCTTATGAGCAAACAAGGAAGGGACTACAATATTGAAACATATCTAAATAATGATTAAACTGATATTGATTATTTATTTCCAAATATTCACATTCTCTCGTCTTAAATCTGGTCTGATTCTGCAGATTCAGCTGTAATGAAAAGTCACCAAACCACCCTTGTTTTCCACAGGACATGATGCAGCTGAAGGTGGACGTGCAGGAAGTTCTCCTGGCCAAGGAGGAGCAGGAGGAAGTGCTGAGGAGGCGAGAGAGGGAGCTGACAGCGCTGAAAGGAGCCCTGAAGGAGGAAGTTGCTGCTCATGATCAGGAGATAGACAAGATGAGGGACCAGTATGAGAAGGAAATTAGCAAGCTGCAGACGTCTTTGGAGGAGGCCAAGCAGGTAATCAGCCTCCCGTATGTTCCCCCTCCCCTTGTGTCTCTACCTCCCCTCTTTCTCTTTTCCTTCGCTGTCCGGCCCTCCCCCATTCCCGGAACACACCCTGTCACAGAGGAGTGTTGAGATAAGCATCTCATCATGGGGAGCTATAACTTTGCATATCTGTCATGCACGTTGTCCTGTAGGTGCATCAGAGAGTTGGGCGTTGCTTTGAAGTGATGTTATTTACACCTTTGCATTTGTTTCACAGCTTTTAATGCTCAGACAATATACAGTGTATCCAGAAAAAGCTCGGCCCTTTAAACCAGAATCGCTGTTCTTCTTTGGAAAGGATTCTCACAAAGATAAGGACAGGGAGCCAAAAGATCAGTGTGAAAGAAAGTCCTTACTAGAAGTATAACTAGAATTTCCAGTTTTATAAAACCAGCAATTGATAATATTATCATTCAACAACATAATGTCCCAGACCTGTAATTGGGTAATTAACTTGTACGTATCATCAGTGAGCCTATGATTTTTGTTCAGCTGGTTTGCTCAAAGACTGATGACAAATAACAACAATGATAAAATAGCACACAGTGTTCTAAACACTGATTGGATAGAATCTACTGCTCTAGAGTGTTAGAGGTTTGTCACATGACAGTGGAAATTAAACTCTACTCGAGTTCACACACTTAAGCTGCATAAACATAACAATCAGTTAAATGTAGCTAGTCATCATTTTTCTTTCAAACAGGTCAAGTGTGGACGTGTTGTCCTCTCTCAGCTTGTTGCTCTATGGGGGAACATTGTAGATGAAGTTTGATAATAACATTTAGAGACATTTATCTGTTCTTTCCTGACAAGGTCACTGTCACAGCTCAATGAAAGGCCCTGACAGACTTGGAAACACACAGTTCTGTTTTCACATCTGCAAATAAGACATCCCTGAAAAGCTGCACATGAAAATTGAGATATAAGGAGAACAGTACCAGTGATGAACTAGCCATAGATTTAAAGTAAATAAGTAGAAATATTATTTTTAGAAAAAGCAGTGAGGCGCTATGAGCTAATGCTTTGGAAACTGTGGGAGGTTAGTTAAGACGAGTCGAGCAGCGGTGCATGGCAGGACACGGCACACTGAAAGGACTGAGGACACATTGTTTTTTCGGTCAGTGTGTGACTCACGTGTGTCCTGTTTGTCCCAAAGAGTGGAAGTCCTCCTTGTTCTCGGCTTCCTGTCGGCTCATTGGGGGTCCACATGCAGCAGGTCTCTGCAGCAAGAGTCTATTAGAACATTTCCTTTTGTTAAACAGATGGACTGCTCCCCCGAGGGAGTTTGTCATCAGGGGTTTACCCTTCGTGGTTTGTAAACACTTGGGGAGATGAAGTCATTGTTTGTTTCTCTTTTAAGATATAAAAGACTTCTCAAGCACTGGAGCCTTTTCTTCTATGTCCTTGAGTTGATGTTCTGTCCTCGGGTAAGACTTTGTGAGACTTTTGTAGATTAAAAGACTGAGCATATCAGTTATTATGAAAAACATCAACTCAAAGTAATATCTACAGACACAGTTTGTGCTTTATGTATTTATATATGCTGATTGTGTTGGGACAGGTTGCAAACGATTTTGAAAGCATTTAAGTAACAAACACAATGTAATTCAAGATATTATACATTATCGTTCTCTGTCTAATGAAAATACACTGTGTGATAGACAAAGGTACCAAAACAAATCATGCAGAGTAATGAGATAAGTTCAGTCATGGAACTTAAATCTTGTTTGAAGTCCAACGTTGACAGTCTGAGCTACAGGTTCTCAGAAGGTCTCGTGTACGTTTCCACTTTGTGTCAGGGGGAAAAATTAGAGCCAAAGTGAACTGTACATCTTTTCATTCTTTTTGCCCCATCTCCAACCGAAGTGTTGCCTCTGGTCTTTGTGTGGCCCTGCCATTTTGCACTGACCAGAGCAGCCCATGTGGAGAAGAATGCTGGAAACTGGAGCACTAAATTGCTCTGTATACTAGTTAATTGCAGTGGCAAGCCTTCACTAATCTAATGAGCTGCCATTTTTGAGTTGCGACGTGTCCCCTCTTCTTTTTGTGCCCTGAAAGAGCGGGGGTAATTGTGGACCTCAGTCGACGATGAATGATGAGTTTGTTTCGCACAATAATAGCAGTGGGGGTTGCTGAATAAGTGGGTCAGTATGTTGTAGAATAGGGGATGCGTGGCCAGCCCAGTTGAAAGGAGTAGGGGGCCTGTTTTGTGTCTTAAATTGAAAGCTGCATTGTGTTTTTCATTCAACTGAATTAAGTGGTATTTTATTAAGATAAAAAAAGCTCTGGTCATTCTTTCTAACGAAGAGATTACTTTGTTTAGTTGAACAACTATTACCAACCGAGACCTCAGCACTTTTGGAAGTAGATTTCATCGTTTGTTCACCGTCAGCATGTGCTACTATGCAAAAAATGTGGAAAGATGAGGTGTGGTGAGTCGTGAGAGGGGTTTGTTTCAGGAATGTCGGGGTCAAAGTGGAGAATGTGCTCCCTGGAGACCTCCTTCTCCCCTCCGCTCCAGCTCTGTTACACTGTACCCGCTCTGACCTGCAGGATAGACTCCAATCTTTTTCGTTTTTTTGCCTCTTCATGGGGCTGCAGTTGCATCTCCATCTCTGCAGCGTTCCAGATTCTCAGTGTTTGAGGCTTTAATTGGTCTCGGCCGTGCACTCCCTAACCCTACTGTAAAGACAGAGCTTTGTGCTTATCTCCCTGTTTCCAGCTCTGGTTGTGTTTCACCTACAGCCTCAGTGTGCAACACGGCCACATTGTTATCACGCTCTCATCTGTAACCTCAATCCCAAACGCTGTATTTTTTCATTAGCTAACGCCACAGCATCCACACAAGACTCTGCAGTGATCTCCCACTCGCCCAGTTCATTTTCTGGCCCGTACCGTTCTCATCCATATCTCAGCCTGCCTCTCAACTAATCTCTGCCGGTGTGTGAACTGAAGTCTCACTGTCTGATCATCAAACTTACAGTACGTAGCCGGAGAAGAGTTCCCCCTCGGGCTTGTTTTGAAAGCAGGGACTCCTGCGTGAGTCTGTGTGTTTGATGATAGCGCTCTATTTCGCAGCGTAGCTTTGGGAGCTGATTTAGCAGGTGGCTGGAAAAGCGTGGATGGAAACGCAGGGCAGCGAGCGTGGAAGGAACTGATGGAGAGCGTTTCTGGATCTTGACAGAGACGGCAAGGAAACAGTTATTTATCCTTGCAGAAATACTGCTTCTTCAAATGGCTTTAATGATAACTTTATAGACTGATGACATTAAACACGAAAAAACATGAAGTGAATACGCCGCAGTTCCCAAAGTGGCTGCAGCAGATCGGGGTCAGTGTGTGTGAAAACAGGCAGAGGCCTAGATTTTTCTGTTTGTTTCTCCTTCAATTCACTGCCTCTGAAAGCTGAAGTGGTGGAAGCCTACTCTGCTGAAACATCTGTCAGGAGTCAAGTTGAACACGCAGCTCCTGTTGAGATGTAAAAGAACATCTGAGGCTTCTAAAGGTTGTCAGGGTGTAGTTGTTCCTTTTTCACATCGTTCACATTGTTCTTATTTGTAGTTTTACAATGCTCTGTCTGATCAAGATGAAATGAATCTGATTGTTTTTTGTTAAATATTTACTTACTTAATTGTAAATGTGTACAGCGTGGGTTAAGAGCTCTGTTTGTGCTGTGAGTTTTCAAGCTGTTGTGTGGGATGTGGATCTTGGGCGTTCCTTCTCACCCAGGTTTATACAAACCTTGTCTTCTTTGGCCTTTGGCCTGGAAAACTTGAACATGGATTTTTCTGTCCTCTCTATTTTTCTGCTAAGACTTTGCTTGAGTTAGATTTAGTTGGTTCTGTGAGGGACATTCCATGATTCAGTTTTATGTTGTAACAATTAAGGATTTTTGCTGAATATTTTACAAAAAACTCGTCAAGAAAAGTTTAATACTAAAACCTAAAGTAGTAAATATACTATATTGATGTCGGCAGTGACTGATGATGATGATTACAGCCATAGTTAAGATGCATGTGCGTTCAACAGCTAAATTCCAAAGAGTCAAATTTGGTTCGTAGTGAAGAATTTAGGATTTTTCACACAAAAAACTTTAAGTGTGATTTGTGTGATTATTTTTTAAATAAATTCAAAGTATCTCAGTACAGTTTTATAATCACAGATCTGTCTTTGTGATTTCCTGTTTTACACCCTGGAGAACATGCAGCTTAGATTTGCACTGAGTTTTTAAAGCAGGTTTTTGTTTCCATTCTTCTGAGGACAAGACAAGATTTGATTCCTTTCACCAAAGAGATGCCAAAGCTTCTCAGCCGTCACCTTTTCATTTCTACCTCAGTCTTTCCTTTCAGACCATGACAGGCCCTCTGTTCCAGTTAACCTCGGGTCCAGGCACAGATTTTAATGAGTGAAGCTGTTGTATGTGTAACTCATACTTTGTGCTGGCAACCAAAATCAAGGCATCTACACTGCCAACGTAGGTTTTTCTATAATTTGATGCTGGAAGTTACTTGTACTTTGAACAGCCATGGTCAGTTTTATTTCACTAACTAATTGTTGGTTATAGATAAACCATTTTTGAAAGCCACAAGCAGTTTTTCTAAGTAGTCAATAACCGACTGTCTAATGACATAAAATACACAATTACAACTCTCAACTTGATGTATTTGAATTCCTATATATACATTGAATACATTTTTAGACAAACGGCTCTGCTTTGATCTGATTTGATGGATATAACTGCGAGCCAAGAGTTCACCACAACACACGACCACGGGACACGCTCCACTTTCATGCCTCGCTTCAAAGACAGCCCAAAGTTAGTTAATGTGCAACTTTAGACAAACAGTGTGAACACACAGAAAGACCCAAGTCAAACTTTGTGTTAAGGCAAAGGAAACAGAAATATACAAGTGGTGTGATATTACCACATATCCTTCAGTGGTGGTGTGCTTGTAGAGTGACGTCTGCTTGTGTTGTCAGTCTCTTTGTTAAATCACTGTATTTAAAGAACAGATGACGAATTCTAATAAATAGACGAATGCACAAACTATTGTCTAATAGCTGATCAAGTGATTTGTTTTGTTAGTGCTAATCCATAGTTGATTGTTTGGTCAACTTTAACAAGGCCTTAACTCTTAAAATGAATTTTCACTTTATTCCTATTAATAATTAATTTGTAACCCTAACCCTATGAAACTGAAAAACTAGTGTATACAAACTAAGTTAGCTAATGTGTGTTATTAATAGTCTTCATGCACAGGATTGTAAATTACATGTAAAAGAGGCTGAAGTCACTGGATTCTTCGCACGTCCTTTTTTTTAACACAGCAGTGTCTCCCTCTCTGTGGTGGAGGTGTTTTTAACTCGTATGACCCAGTGTGGGAAGTGGGACAGGCAGATAAGTGTGAAGGCTGAACTTTATGTGTATGCTGCTAAAATGGAGCACTGGCACAATGCACACACACACTATCAAAGCTGTATTATTGTAGTGAAAGCTGTGTTTAGTCCCACATCCCACCCAACCCCCCCTTTACCAACCCAACCACGTATAATCAAACCATACGATGACATCTTCTTACACTTTTGTCTTCAGCATGGTTTTCACAACAGTTCTGAAGCAATTTGCACCAAACATGGAGGAATGAGGCCTTAACCAGGGAACATTTTCTGGTGCAGCACAATAAACGGATTTAGCAATCAACAGAATTTCAAAACAACATGAGGAATCTGCTGTAAAACAAAATAAATCAAGCCACACAGCGTTCTGTGACCAAACTAGATGTGCATCAATTCAAAAAACTGCTGATGTGGGTTTAATTTGCAAACTGTTAACACTTTTTGCATTGTGTCTTTTGGTTTGTCAAATATAAAATATATCCATACACTAGTCTTGTATATACAGACCTGCTGCTGCACTTGCCGCTATTACCATTCCATAGTTTGTTCTTATTGTTTATTGTAAAAGCCGTCCTTATTCTCTCTGACTACAAATCAGCTTTACTATGCTGCCCTTGTTAATGACATCCCCAGTACATGTGAAGTCTGTGGTATCTTTCCTCTGTAACTATGGCAGATTATTGTAGAAGAACAAGTACGTCAGACTTGGCACTGACACACAGTCCAGACGTCATCAACATTAGTTGTTTTGGTAACAACATAGACGTCATGTCTACGTACTACCATCACTTTGCATTTGACAATGTCGCTGTGTGTTGCGTTGAATTTAGACTTGAGCATTTGAGACACACACACACACACACACACACACACGTCCAAATTAAATGTCAAATTATCTCCAAATGTGGTTTGGATCTGACTTGCAACAAATATGTTTCATGTGTTGTTGTTTTTTTTACTTTCTACACTTTGTAAAATCAATCTGGAGATAATCAGGATAGGCCAAAGTCTGGTTTTGATCTGCTAGTGTGATCAAGTGTAAATCAGCCCAGAGAGACAGAGATGAGGCAGCTGTGTGGTGACAGGGAAAACAGGTCTGACTGGCCTGCCAGCACTGAAAGAGGGAGGCACCGGTTACCCTTCTGCACAGGAGGTGTAGAGATGCAGTGTTGTTTTTAGCCAATCTGACTATGAAAGACAGGTTCACTGTCAATCCGTGTGTGTGTGGGTAAGCCAATCAATGCGTTGCACGCCGGATGTGGTTTGACTGATTGGATCACAAACGAGTCATTATGTCTTGTTTGAATGCACAGGAGGACAACATTGTACTTTATTTCAAATAAACATTGAGCGTTTAAGTTTTTCAGATTTTTCAGTTGTGTTACATTGTAAAGCTGGGACTGATGACTCCAACAGAGACTTACGATGACAAAGATGTCTTCTCTGCTCCTCTGCTTGACAGCAGCTTCCTCTCCCCTGTCAAAAACATGAAATAGCCAAACCAGTTTCCTAACATTCCACCTCCATGCTCCAACAAACGTTTTGCAAGATGGTTGTCAACCAAGGTCGCCGTTCACAGGACGGATGTAATTTCTGCCGAAACCTGTTATCTGTCCTGAAGACTGAGTCACCTGGTTGATGTCAGGTTTCTTTTCCTGTGTCGCCTTCCCTCGCAGACTTGTACTTCCGTCTCTCCAACCTCAATTTCAGACAAAGCCGACACTTCATTCATAAATTTGGGCCCAGGGAGATCTCAGAGCACCCTGCATTGACTCTGTATCTGCCAAACATGCAGACTAACAATGTAAAACCTGTTGAAGTGGTCACACAAAATATGTTTTCCCATTAGAATATCATAATAGTGACCCAGGAGATGAGCAGGTCTGCCTTGCTTGTCTGCTGACTCAGCCATCACTTGGTCAGTTATGAAATGTTGGAGAATTACAGAGGGAGACTTTATTCTGTGTCTCCACAGAATGAAAAGCTCAGTGAGCATACTACAAACAGCTTCTTGTTGCCTGAGACATTTGAGGGAGTCTCAAATGTTCCATCATGCATCGCTCCACTTTATGTCGAGTGTCACAGACTCCTGCTTCCTTTGTACTGAAGCCTTGTGCCCCCCTCTGATCTGCAGAGCAGCGCAGCAGTGGTCCGTGAGAAGGCCGAAGTGGAGGCAGCCAAGGGTGCAGTGGAGGGCCAGGCAGGCCGGCTGAGCCAGGAGTCCGAGCGGCTGCGCAGGCGAGCACAGGAGCTGGAAAACGAGGTGGCCAAACTCAACCGCATCATCGATGAATCCAAGCTACATGAGAGCAGGCTGGGAGACAGAGCCAGCAGGCTGGAGGTGAGGGGTCAAGATGATTGGAAATGGACGGCTGGTTCAGTTGTACACTGTCACATGTTACTTATTTTGAATGAAAGTTTTAATTATATCTAACCCTGCCCTCTTAACAGAGAGAGAAAAAGCAATTTGAAGAGTCACTGGCAGAAATTAAGGAGCAAGAAGAGGAGATGTCGCGTGCTAACAGAGCACTGACCCTGCGGCTGGAGGATGTGCAGGTGAGATGAGCAGCACAAAACTACACTGCATATAGAGGAATGTGGGTTAATGCCATGAGCATGGTTTCACACCTTCAATACTGTGTTCTGCTGCAGAGGAACCTGACCAAAATGAGCGGGGAACACAAGGAGTTGGAGGAGCGGTTACAAGAGGAGAAGATTCAGAAGGAGCAGTTCAAGAACATGAAGAACAACATAGAGGATGAGAGGAGGCTGCTGGACCGAACAGTGGAGAAACTCCAGAAGGAGGTGAGTGCTCTTCAACCTGTAACCACCAGTCCCCACCAGTCACCTCATGAGTGGCCGTCTGGACTGGGTGAGTTATATTACAAATACTTTTAATCCGACGGAGGACATGGTTTCCTTCCACAGTCAAGATATGCAGACTGGGGTTAGGTTGATTGGAAACTTTACTTTGAATCAATTCAATGTGGTATTGAGTTCTCTCTTCCTCTCTCACAATTCTATCTTTATGTCTCTCTCTCTCTCTCTCTCTCTCTCTCTCTCTCTCTCACTTTCTCTGTCTGCCTGTAGATGAATGATATTGTGGATGCGTCCCAGTCGTCCACTCGGGAGCTGCAGGAGCAGATTGATATTTATAAAGAGAAGAACCGCCGGGAGCTGACAGAGCTGCAGAGACTGCTGAAGGAGCGAGGGCAGGAGCTGGACAAGTACCTGCTGGTGACCAAAGCCCTGCAGGAAGAGGTAACAGTGGGTTACACCGGCCTCCTCTAATGTTGTGGCCACTCACAGCAGAAACACACATTTGAATGCTGACACTGCTGTCTTGGTGAGAGTGGTCAAATCAAGGCCATCAATAGTCAGGCCAACTGAGCCCTCCCATGCAGAACAGCAGATGACGAGCCATTGTTCCTACTCAACCAGTTTATCTCCTCCCACGCACATCATCCCCTTCTTTCAGAGAGCGATGTCATCACTTTGGTATTTTCTGCTCCCCGCCGTCCTCTCAAACCCAAAACATGGTATTAAAATGAAGTCGGTGAGCCGAGTTAAGGCTCAGAAAGATCTCTGGTCTTTATTGAAATGAATGTTTAGTTTTTGTGGTAGAATTTAAATGGAAATCTGCCGAATCGCTTTGTGAAGACGTCACGTCATAATTGTGAAACACTCTGCCTGAGTCAAATTATTCTTGTCAGCACTTCGGAATGTGAAGAATGTTTAGGTTGAAAAGGGCACTTGATGAATGTTGATAATATAGGTCAGACAGGGGTGGATCAGATTACTCTTAACATTTATCAGCACATATTTAAGGCAGTAAAATAAATACTATGGTATTTGAGTCTTTATTTAGGATGGCCACACTTTCATTACAAAGTGCTAATGTCTATTATCTAAGCAGGCTACCAAAACATTTCTCTTAAAAAACAAAAAGGTTACAGACGAAAGAAGTTGCTTTAAAAAGAATTCAAACATAATAAAGACCTGTAATACTGTATTTGAAACCTAGTTCATAACATTTTAATGTTTTAAAAGACTTTTTTAAGGCCTTAAAATTCAGATTATTAAATATTAGATACAGCAGAAACGCTGAAGATTTTACATGATCATTTTAAGATATAATTGATCATGACTTGGTGGCTGTTTTTAGATATTTCTGTTTTCCAGTAGTGCAGAACAAATATCAATATTGGATACGTGTTTAATGAATTTAAATGTCCTCGTTCAGACAGGAAGAGAAAATAAAATAGTTGTACCTGTCTTGTGTTCTAGTTGCCTGCTCACAAGGCAGCAATGTGTCATTAAATGAAGAGAACTTGACTTTAAATGTAATGTAGGTCGTTGTTAACAATGAAGATTTCATTACATTTCAAAAATACATTTCAAGTCTTTTGTGAGATTTAAAAAAAGCATCAATCAGGCTTTTAAGGATACACACAATGCCCCTGCCCTCTACACTTAAAAACACAAGGGTCTGTTTATAATGAGAGCTTCACTGGGCACATTTTTAACAAAGGCTTTTTTTTCTAAATTCTGTCTTGATTTTAACACTTTTCCTCACATTTCCTTCTCCGGGAGGAACTCATTTCTGGAACCTGTTGTCATCAGCTACTAAATCCATCACGCATAATGAGCTACCACTCTATTTCACAGTTATTACAGCTGGACATGTCATGTGATATCAAGTAAAGTGTATATGTCAGGATGAGGTCAGTTTCCTCCAGGTTCTTCCTTTTTTCATCTCTATGTCCAAGCTCATGTATTTTGGTGCAGCTGCTGCTCAGGAAGGGGAGGATGTCATTGTTGTGATATCATTGTTGTGAAAGCTGTGCTGGCTCCATTCACATCCTCCTCCACCGCCTCTCCCAAAAAACTGATTGCTCTGGATTTGGCCTAGTGAGTCCACTTTTCCAGTTTCTCTGAAATGCCCAGTAGATCTCCACCCATGCGAACTTGGGATTCCTTCAGTAAAAATAACAAGTGTAGGCTGAACACATTCTTCGTCTTTTTTACTTTATTAAACCACGTAGATGTTGAGATCAGGACAAGAAGGCAGAATAAAAACAACGATAAATCCATTTCATTGAATGATCATCACATTAATTCACTTAAACTCTTACGAGCATATATATCCAGGGCCTGAGGGAGACTGTGCCATTATCCAATTACACTTATTAATAAGTCTTTGCATGCTCTGCTTCAGCTCCGTCGCTTAAATTAGCTTTAACCCAAGTATTTACAAGATGAAATATGTAATAATTCCGAGCTAATGGCCAGATATTTGTTTGGGCGAGAAATTAGGCCAGATGATTAATTTTCCTTGTATAAGCATGATGGAGTGGGGGCAGCTCTGTAGCTCTGGGGGCTCTGCTGCTGAGGTAAACAGTACAGTAGCTATGTTGGATTCATTAGTCACTCCGGAGAACCATGTAATCATTTAGCTAAGCAGCAGCTAAATTGTCAATCATCACTACATAATAAGACTTGATATGAAGTAGGCGTCATGCATAACAGTGACATGGATGTTCAACATGAGTGCACGGTTTAATACATCATAACTGCAGTGGTACTTAAAGAATGCTTCGGGTCCTTTAATGAGACACTGAGGCCCAACGAGTTTAACTGATCTTCAGGGATCAAATGTGTCACGATTAGGAACAATTATTATTATATTATTATTATCAATAAGAAATGATGTAAGCAAAGTTATTTTTAATGTTTTGAATTATGTGGATTTACTTTGTTTTAGGTGTCCCGCCGTGAGGAGGAAATCCGGCAGTGTCGGAGGGAACGAGATGAGGCTGAGCTCCGGGCGAAGACGCTGGAGGACCAGGTTCTGGATCTGGAGGCGGAGACCGAGACCAACGCTCACGCTAAAGACGACAAGACAAGACACATCAAAATCCTGGAGGTAGGTTCATGATGCCAAGTAAAGCCACTGATACAGGATTTGTCCTTAGAAGATATCGTAACTAATGTCAAATTGTGAAAAAATAAGCCTCTGATAATCACTTAGGATACATGAACACACCAGAAGACATTAATGGTCAACGATTAAGCTACAACTTTTTTTTTAAGTAATTAAATGGCAACACTTACTTTATTCATTTTGCAGGAAAGGGTTTCTCAGCTGGAGTTGGACCTGGCTGAAGAGCATCAAAGTGGAGACCAGCTGATGAACAGGATCGACCGAGGAAGAGAACAGGTAACACACACACACACACACAAACACACACACACACATTCTCATAATCAGTGTTCACCTGTGTCATGTCCTGCTGTTCATATCCTCTCATAGAGGTGTCTCTGTTCCATCTCAATCTGTAAATTATATCCAGACCTCCTATTACGTTGTCTTCCATCTCTAACTTCATAACTGCAACTGCTCATCTCCACATACGAGTAGCAAGTGAACTCTGACGAACAAATTCTGATCTCAAATACAGTCGTGCAAGAGCCAGTTCACATTATTAAAATGCAGGTTGGCGTGTTGCATTGGTGCTTTGGTGCTTGAGAACACTTTCAGTTTACATTCTTTTTACACATAATATCCACACTCCCAGTTTACTTCTTTTCTGGGTGAGGTGGACGGGTTATTGCTTTGTAAGATGATCTTGCATGATCGGTCAGGTTGGTGGCCTGCCAGTGTGGACTCAGCGCCGTCTATCCAATTTTTTGTGCATCGGTCACAAAAGAGTCTTCTTAATGCACCGTCCGAGCCAAAATACGTGAGCTGCCAAATGTCTCAAGTTTTCAGGTTGGGGAGTTCACTTGGAAGTTTGGCTCAGTAACTTCATCTCGAAAGAAAATCCACTTCTTGGGCTTGAATTCGTTTTTTTTATCCTTGCTCCACTTTTCCTTCCTGTGTGATAAAGCTGCTGACGGAGAAACTGTGAAGTAAGATTTTGATAAAGTACAGTGACTTGTAGGACTGTTGTTTGAGTGCTTGCTAATCAGCAGGAGGATGTTGATCCAGTAGTTTTTGAAATTACACTATTTTATTGCAACCTTGCCAATGTTATGCTAATGTGTTTGTCTTGTGTAGCACATTTCTCCAGTAGTGAGTGTCATGGCAGCTTTAAAGCTCCATCACATGTGAAACTATGGTGTGATTCGTTTTGGTTACAGGTTCCTCTCGGTCTGGAACTGACACAGATTCAGAGGCTCTGACCAAAATTTAGTGACGGCTACAGAAGCTTAGTTTGGATGAGTGGACTTTTTCCTTTTTTTTTAAAATCTCCTTAAATGGTTTCCGTCTTAAAAAATGTTTGGCCCAGAGAAGAAGAGTGGCTTTGTGACAAAGTGGCATTGGTTCAGCATGAGGCTGAGGTCGGTTGTCAAGGCAACGCTGGAGCTTTGTGCCGTCAGGATGGAGTAGGTTGAGTGGTGCACACACGCACACACCAACACAGACACACACAGGCCTACACGTGGGTATGTGGCGGTGTGTGCGCTCTCATGTCTGTGGGAGGGGAGGTGGGGGGTGGTGAATGGCGAGGGGGTGGTGGGGTTGCGGCGGAGGCAGCAGGAAGAACACCTGCGTCTCTCCTGGCACCAGGTGCTCCTCTCCTGTCTAAATGAGAGTAATCTCCCCTCTCCTCTCCTGCCGTCTCTCACAAAGCAGATTAGTTTCGCTCTATGTTCCAGTCTGCTGATTCAGCTCCCTCAAGCACCGAGCTGGGTGCACCAGTTATAGGGGCCATCGTTCATCAGAGCAGCCCACTGTCACCCACTAATTGGCATAAAATATCACCAATTCCTAGCTCCTCTCACAAAGAAAGAAGCATCAGCACTGTATCGATCTGTTCTCCTCCTCCCTCCTTTAGAGCTGGGATGTCACTGAGCAGTCTGGCCTCTCTGAGCTGATTTAACGTGCGGTGACGACACCTGCATTAAAGAAATAATTTGACGTTTTAGAAAATGCACTTATTAGCATTCTTACTGAAAATGATATGAGATCTAATGTCTCATATCACATAAGGGTTAACGTAAGACACATTCAGGGGTAAGAAGGTAGCCTGGTAACAAACTCTGACTATCAGCACCTCTAAAGCTTACAAAACACACAATAGCACAACGTGTCATTAAGCTTAAGTTTTTACACAAACAAGTTATGATATGTTAATCTGTGAGTTTTAGAAATACTGGTAGGTGGATTTCATCCGCATGGGACAGAGCCGGGCTGCTGGTAGTTAATTATTCACTCTTTGTACACCAGTGGTAAAGAAGGTACTCAAACATAATACTGAAGTAAAAGTACAAACAAATAGAACAAAAAGTACTTGTGTGAAACTAAAACAGCCTCAACTTTTCCATTTGAAAGTAAGTAGGTACTTGCTCTAAAGAAATTTAACTTAAAAGTATTAACAGTAAAATTACTTGCTGTTGCTGCAGGAGGCGGGGTCTAGTGCTCCCTGTCCACATTGGATCAGTGAACCAGTTAACCTTCCGTTATTGATTACTCTTAGAAATATAAAAGGTTATGTGAAGATGCAATGCATTGTAATGTAATCTAGTAGAAAGTACAAATATTTGCTGATATATGTAGTGGAGTGAAAGGTATACCAGGAAAAAAAATCTACTTAAATAAAGTACAAATACTTGAAAAATTTACTTAAGTACATCTCACCACTTTTCCAGACAGACGCCAGGGATCTTGATGTTATCTCTTAGTAAAAAAGTGAACTTGAATTAAAATTTAACATTTCTTCACAGTTTGAAAGCCAACAGCCATTTATTATATTACAGTCTTTGGTGACTCTTTCTACTACAACCAGTTTTCACAGAGAGTTGAGGATCTCAACTTAAGGTGGAATGCAGCCAAACAAGAAAATCCAGATCACCAATTAACTGCAGGTCTTTCCGCATTAAGTTTCGTATTGTTTAGCGTTTTGACTCACTGCGAGCTGCAGTGGTTCCTGTTGCGGGTGAGACTCAGACAGTGACTGATAATAATTGTCATCCGAGTGTGTCTGTGGGTGTGTGGGGGCGTAGCAATGACAGTGTCTGGACTCGGCTTGACAGGTGGAGCAGATGAGGAATGAACTCCTGCAGGAGAGAGCTAGCAGACAGGACCTGGAGTGTGACAAGATGGCTCTGGAGAGACAGGTACACACAAGCTCCTGTCGGGAGGAAAACAACTACACACAGTGTTTCTCTACAAACTCAGTTCAAAGCACACACTCCTTCAATTCATTCATGCATTTCACCATTTTCATTTTAGTTGTATCCATCCTCTCGTCTTATTTCCTAATTCTTTTTACAAACAGATATAATTGTGGTTTAAAAACATTTCAAGCACCTCACAACTTGTGTCTCTTCGACCTCTCCAGAATAAAGACCTGAAGAGTCGAGTGGCTCATATGGAGGGCTCCCAGAAGTCCAACAAAGAGGGCCAGGTAGCACAGCTGGAGGATCGCGTACAGGAGCTGGAGGAGAGGCTGGAGGGAGAGGAAAGGTGAGAGGGAGACCACAACTGGGAGTAAAGATGAGGTGGTGGAGAAGAGAGAGAGAGGTTTGAATGAAAAGTAGGTTCATTAGTTTGGAGATGACCTCTAGATGGGTGGGTTTTAAAGAGATCACAACTAAATGATTTATTTAAGTTCAGATCTGTGGTAATGGAGCAACTTAGGGCTTTTTGTGTTTGTGTGTCTGCCTGTGTGGTAACGTGTCTGCGTGTGTTACAGGGAGCGTGCCAACCTGCAGCTGGTCAACCGGCGACTAGAGAGGAAGGTTAAAGAGATGATGATGAGTGTTGAAGAAGAGCATAACTCTCTGCAAGATCAGAAGGACCAGGTATGTACACATTCACTCTCGAACACCTTGAATTCAATAACAGATCCAATATTTGTTTGGCGATCTTTTACTGTTTTATTAATGAGTGCTCCATGTTTGCTTCTGGAAGCTGAATCTGCGTCTAAAGGCCCTGAAGAGGCAGATGGACGAGGCTGAGGAGGAGATCGACCGACTGGAGCACGGCAAGAAGAAGCTGCAGAGAGACCTGGACGAGCAGCAGGAGTCCAACGAGCAGCTCCAGAGTCAGCTCAAAGCTCTGAGGAGTGACATCAGGTAAGACACACACAAAATACAGTCTTAGGATTTATCTCACAGAGCTTTCTAGTTTCACAGTTATCATATTGTTCCGTGTCATCCAGGCGCAAGACCAGCTCTGCTCCGCTGCTCAACACTCTGGACGATGATGACGATGACGACACCAGCACTGACGGGGAGACCTACTTCAGCTCGTCGTCCGGGTACAAGCGTTCCTCCAGTCAGGACAACATCCTGTCCACCTACACTTTGTAAACCAGCTCTGAGGGGGGAGAACCAAGCTGCTTTATATGCATCGCTGTCGGACCAAACATCTGGAGAACAGCTGGAACTGTAGATCACACTAGAAAAATCTGCCTGAATATTCCGAGACCTTCCAGCGAAGTGAGATCATTTGAAACATTGTTTGCAAAATGCTCTCAGTCTCCACGTCCATACATTTACTCAGTATTATTTGAGCGGCTCTGAGTCTCGGTGTGTTATTCTGTCCAGTAGAAATGAAATGTACATAGTGATTCATTTGATCATTTTACATTCAGTTAGTGGATTTCCCTTTTATTAATTAATTGGAAGGACACACGCTTGTCAGTGATTATTTTAGCCTTAGTAGACTTGAACGCGCTCCCTGTAATGCACTGTAATACAACAAGATCACTTCTGCCTTTGTGAACAATATGAAGATATTAACATTTGCTTTTTTATGCCTATCAACTATTTTAAATTTACATACAGTATCTGAATATACATTTTTGTATCATTTGTTTAGATAAAATATATTTAGCTTTTTTTAAAGAATGAAGAGCAAATCCAAAAATATGAAGTGAGGACCAGGATGTTTGTTTTTATTTATTCATGGTTGAAAACAGCTCAGTGAGGTTTTTTAGGGAGAGATAATTGAGGGACTTTGTACACATGCATTTTTATACAGTTGTATATGATTGATATAATACTGGAGCTCCATTCAGTTGTTATCAACAGAAATGATTTGTAATCTACCACACAGGCTACTCCTGATATCAGTGATACCACAGGATTGTTAATACGTCTACTGGAAAGGTCTGCTTCATGTGGCTGACTTCACTTTTTTTTTACGATGGAATTAACAGTTACAACACTGAACAAAGCTGCAAACATCTCAACCATTTCATCTCTGAAGGCCTTTTTTATACTGGACACACTTTTTAATGTAACTTGTATCTCTGGTGATTCCTGTCCTGGATGGATGGAGTTTTAATACTCAACATGGTGTAAGTCTTTAACCTGTGGTGTATGTTTGAGCTGTGCCACTCTGTACATATCCCAAGACCTTACGCAATGTGGACCTCCTCACATTTATACTTTTCAACAGACTGAGGGAAAGTTCTTCAGATGAGATAAACTGACAATCGATGTTTTGCTCCGATGTGATGATTTGCACTCTCTGTTCTCGATTCTGACGTCACATCGGACGCCTGCGGAGTGGGGGAGAGAGAGGATTGAAACAAATTCCTGCCGCTACCTCTCTGTACACATTTGTTCATAAATGTTCCTAAATCCTGCTGAGACTAAAATAAAGTTACTTTCATTTACTCTCGTGTGCTCTTTTCTCTCGGTGAAACATTCCTGACTGACTGCTCCTGATATTCAACACTCATAAATCCCCTCCAGACATAAATATGCTAATAAACATAAAGAGAAACTTTCCTGTAGCAGATGAATGTTGAAACAGCCTAGAAAGAGCATGTACACGTGTGCACAGTGAGGTAAGTAACTTTTGACTTTGCTAGTATAACTAAGACATTTAGATATAGTTAGTTTTAACCAGTGTTGCAATATGTTCTCTAGCCCTTTACCAGTAAAACTTCCAGTCTCAGTTTGAAAATACTGATAATGTGAACTTTACAGAAATTTTCTTAAATAAATAGTTTTTCTTTAAAGGGGGAACTTTTCTTCCTCCTTTAAATAAAACTCAGCTTTCAACACACGTCACCTCATACAAAAAATGCTGATTTAAAGGGTGATCTCCTCCAATATCAGATTTTTACATGACTATATCAATATATTGTATTGTTGCACTGTGCCAAAGTTTAAATCTACAAAGAAACTCAAACAATCATTTAAATGTGGAATGTAAAGTATAACATTTCTAAAACTTATAAGAACAAAGTGTTTGATCAGTGACTTCACCTATCGTCACATCACATCTCTGCAGGGTCAAAGCAGCTGTGTCAATAGCAGCTCTTTATCTTCACTCTCATGCTCAGCAGGTCAGTGTTTTTCCTGCTGGAACATATGAAGCATGTGCATCCTGTGATGGGGTCGGATCTCCACTCAACACAGAGTCCCTCAGTCTCTGAGGCAGAAGATAAAACTGCTGAGGAGCAGGGAAACACTGCTAAAAAACATAGATGTTTTATTGACTTTTTCCACAACACGAAAACTAGAATATTCATATTTAAAACTTGGAAACAGCTAAAATAAAGGGGGGGGCACTTTGAATGTAATGTTTATTGTGTTTTGTCTGTATCTGTTGGCAAATGAGTTTCCTCACTAGGGATTGATAAAGATCTCTAATCTAATTAGAAGCTCCAGATATATTCACATTCACACATTCAAAGGGATGGTTTCCACATTCTGACGACGTATGCAGACTCGGGACGGGCTCCATTATTATTCTACAGGAAGTCCCTTGAAGTCAAATGTTTTTCTTTGCACAGAACGTCAGGACAGTCACAGCAGTAATGGGCTCAGAAGGAGATGAGATACTGGGTCCAGTGCACACAGTTCAAATGCATTTGTTTGAATAGAGAAGATCAAATCTTTCTGTGATCTGTGTTCACCTCCATGTAAAAACTTTTCTTCCAGACTCAGATCCTCAGCTGATCCCATGCAGCGGTCAGAGGTGCACAGAGGAAGCTTTGTTGCTGCAGTGTGATTGGATGCTTTTGGGATGTGACCTTGATTTGTTGCTGTTCTCTGTGGACAACAGACAAATCGACCTCTTAACGGCTGCAGCGTGATCTGCCTGTGTGTCGGGCCGGGCAGTAACACGGGCCGCAGGCTGCAGGGCTTAAGAGGGAAAGGTTGTGTGTGCTTAACAAGGTGATCATTCCTGGGATTCCTTCATGTGCTTGAGTGAGTCCAGCCAGAGAGACTGCTGGGAAATGAAAGGCCCAACAGCTGAGGACAGACAGATGTATAGAGCTGTGCAGGGGATTCTCCTGTGAGGAGCCGATCTGCTTCACACGGATCTCTCTGTTTCCCCGATTCACACAGAAAACAAGTTCTACGAGTCTTACAAGGATCCAGAAACAACTCAGACATGAGAAGTATTGGCTGCTGTTGATTATGTGCGTGTGTGTCGCAGTACTGTGCTGCCCCCTAGCTGCAGCAATGGTCATTGTTCATGCGAAGGATGGGTGGATAGATAGATAGATAGATAGATAGATAGATAGATAGATAGATAGATAGATAGATAGATAGATAGATAGATAGATAGATAGATAGATAGATAGATAGATAGATAGATAGATAGATAGATAGATAGATAGATAGATAGATAGATAGATAGATAGATAGATAGATAGATAGAAATGTAATTAAAAAAAAATAATTTAAAATCTCATTGTTGTTTGACTACTAAGTAGACCTAAGTGGAGTAAAAAGAGACTGTGTGTGTTCTGACTGAATTCTTAGAGGCTCGTCTGTGTTTCATTAGTTTTCTCCTGGTATGAGGATTTGATTGATTTGAGGATTGATTCTAAATCCGAGGACTTCAAATGAAGCAGAGATCATGACATGGTTTGCATGTGGGAGTGGAGACTGGTTTCTATTCCCAGTCAGGCTGTCAGTGCTCTGCAGACCCACAGCGACATGAGGGGGGTCAAAGTCTATTAACCTGTTTACCTCTGAAACAGATTCATTTAGATGATGGGGAGATTATGGTAAGTGACCTGTAGTAAATGACCTGTTAGTACATTCAGACTCCTTCACATCCTGTGGGCTCTACGGTCTGAATTCAACAGTCACATTCTTGTGCTTGATTTTAGACCAAAACCCACAACAGTTGACTATGTTTTTGTTGTCAGTGACACTAGCAACAGGAATCAGGCTCAGAAACAGAAACACAAATGAAACAGCCAGTGAACGCCTGAGGCAGTGAATGTGTAGAGCAGCAGGATGAACCTGCTTTCAGCTGCTGTTCCACTGGAGCCACTGTCAGTGACGACAGAGGAAGGTTTTACATATTTCACTTGTGTAAATGTAGAAAGAAATCCTCTCCAAGTTTAAGACATGCTGTCAAGTAAACTTAATGACGTTTAATTAGCAAAAAGTACTGAGAGTTTTGAAAGTGGAAGTATAAAACTGCATGTTATATAAGTAATTATCAGATATAATGTTACGTGATGTTACCATTTTTTATAATTCTAGGTATTTTATCATATACTGAGTAGTAGTAAAATAGTAAAAACAAATGTTGTAATTCATCAGCTTTTCATATGATGTATTTGTAAATCTGTTTTATCACAGCTGAGTCATTTAATGTAAAGTTTCAAATCAATTGATATTTTATAACATATATGTTTTCAGAACAGCATTTCAGAAATGACAGTTTATTCTTCCACCAAGGTAAAACAACCCTCAGATTGAGATGAAATAGAAAATCATCAGATTTGTGTCGCATCAGTGATCGATACGTTTTCATATTAAGTTATATTTTTAATGCATTATAACATTTAGGCCATAATCATAACCCCAGCTATCATAGATCTGAATCATAAAAGAGACACAGAGGGAGAGAAAGATCATCGATCCCTCACACAGCGGACATGTTCCCCTCAAATAAATTCAGCCAAATTCCCTCCGGATACATTTTACACAGAAACGCCAGGAGGTTTTTCACTGGTGCAACTTAAGACTTAAGAAAGTTGTCCATCAACTTACAGTCCAAGGTTTCACAAACAATGTTGACAAAACCCGTCTGTGAGGTGTTATTTAAGTTTGTCACATGTTTCTGAAAACAGTGCATCTTTGTGAGGTTGTGTAATTGTACTACAGCAGCGCATATATCTGTCAACAGTTGTGATGGCTCTTCTCTGTCAAGCAGTCACTACAACACTGACCGAACTAAATTCCACAGCTTCAGGGACACGGAGCAGAAAAATGCTGTTGTTGTTGCTCTCAACACCTTTTTCATCTTGAAGCAACTGGTCCCAGACAAGCGATAAGCTTGAGTAGTTGCACTGCAACATGCACGCGGCAAATAAACAATCTTAATCCTGGGACAACATGAAGTCTTATTTATCACTATAAGCAGATACGAAACTTTAAACTGCAGATCAAAAACTCTCCATTAAAATTGCCACATGGAAACTACTTTAATTGTAAGATCTTTACTTAAAAATGTGTAAATGCATAAAATTCTCAGAGATAAGAAACTGGTTTCATGAAACATCTGTTGTGTTTACATGAAAAACAACTGAAGCGACTGAAACTGAGTTACCTAACCAGTACAGATCAAATAAGCGACTGTCTTACTCATCGTTTCAGCTCTAATAAGACCCAAGTGGAAGTTTTACTTGTAAAAAAGCAAATCAAATAAACTTTATATGTTTAAAACGTTAAAGTGAGGAGTGCAAAAAACTGCTGACATTCCATCATTGTCGTGTACATGTTGTTTATCTGCTTGTTGATTTTCATTGTTAATATACAGGAGCTTTGTTAAGGAGCAAAGTGTATGAGTTTGAATTAAGTCATATGTGATAATTAAAGCTGCTTATCTTGTAAAAGTGACCACATGGGAATGAATCAAATACTGAATCCAGACCGGATGAGAGATAATACATGTAAATATGAAACTGAGAGTGGGTTTCCACATGGGTTTCCATGAGATTGGCTTTGACAGAGGCCTGACTGAGAGACTCTCTCTCAGATTGCAGAGGCAAAGAAACACTATTTGTTTGAGGTCTGGTTACTCATTAACTGCTCGGCCCAGTAAAAATACCTTTTACATTGTCCCGAGAATTTTTCTTTTCTTTATACACTGACGTATTTTGACGATGTAACAGCGGAGCTCTGTTGAAGGACACTTTACAACTGACCGACCTTCTAAACAGGCAACTTGAGTCTCTCCCTGCCTGCCGTCTCTGGTTTCTATGAGCAGGGAGTGACTGCAGGTCATTCATACGAGGAATGTGATCTGCCTGTCATGAGGAGTGTGTGTCGGCTTCTTTAAGGTATTTGACAGGATGAGGAGGTTTAAATGGATGTGTATGAATGACAGTGTCGTTTTCATAGAGTAGAGTTAAACACATTCTTCCTTTTTCATTTTTGCTATCTAACATCAACAATATCAATAATATATTGGCCATAGACACCTGCAGCAGCTTCAGTGTGAACATGTTCCACACTTTCTAGTGGAAAATGTAGGATTCAAACCATCACCTAAATAAAAGTATCACATAAAAAGTTCCCTACAACAAAAGTCCTGCCTTCAAAATGGTTGAATCTAAAAAAACGATTTTATTTATGTGTTTATATGATTGGATCATAATGACCCCCATGATTGATTTATGATTTCACCCTTGTCCGTTTGATTGTTAGCTAAATTACACAAAAAATTACTTATTAACGAATTTCCATGACACATCCATGACACTAGCAGAGGTGGATCACGGAGCAGATCCAGGAGTTCCTCTTTCACTCTCTCTAGCATTGTGGGATATAGTGTTATTTTGAAAATGTTGTTGGTTTCACATTTGTTTATTTATGGGTCTTGATCTGAGATGTTTAGGGAACTGCAATCTATGTGTGTGTGGAATAGGTGGTGATATGTTCTCTGCTCAGTGCCATGATGTAATAATATGCAAATTGTACATAAAACAACATTATATTTAATAAAAACTTTTGATACTTTTATCTGTAATAATTCATTATAGGTCATATTTTTATATAGTTACTATTACTGCCGAATAAATATATAAAAAATATGTTCTAGACTAGCAGTATCAAGTAACATAAAATGTAAATGCTAAAGTATTGTACAAAAAACTCCCATGTAAAAGTTCTTAAGAATTTAATATTTAGTTACTTTCCACCACTGCAAAGTGGGAGACCAATATTTTGATAAAAGGACAAAAGTCGAATATGTATTGCCTGTAACCAAGAAGTAGAAATACATGTTGCAGTAATCAGAAACATGCTAAACAGGGAGATACTGTCCAGCTCCTTCAGTGTGAAGTTCACAGTGCACACGCAGCCCCGCCTCTCACCCAGCCCTGTAGATAAGAAGTGTTCCACCTGTCTCAGGACCCGCCCTGTGGTCGACCGGGGAGGCAGGTGAAATGTGGCCCAACAGGTCTGATGAGAGGACTGAATGACTCAGGGAGAGTGAAGAGTCAGGCAGAGAGCTCATGAGTGACTGACAAGCCTGTCAGCCCAGTGGATTAGAGGAGCACTCTACTTGGAATCAAGACAATGACGTTTTTGTGTTTGTTTTGCTGAGTGTGGGTCTGGATTGTACCTCAAGGGTCCTGTGGACTCCCACCACCAAAGCTACACCAACAGCACTCCCAGCACTTCCAGCACCACCAGCAGCAGCAGCAGGTTAGACAGAGTGGAATTTCCCTCCTCTCTCCCCCGGCTGGGGCTGGGGGCATATGGTCGCTCTCAGACTTTGAGCAGGACACAGGAAGGAGAGTGAGAGGAGAGGAAGGGTGGGAGGAGGGCTGGACAGGGGGAGAGCAAGAGAAGTGAGGAGTGGACAGAAGAGGAGACATGCTTCGCTACGGTTCAGGACGAACGGTTTCCACCACCACAACAGAGGAATCTCCGGACTCGGAGGTAAGAAGTAGTCCCAGAGAAGTCAGGTCACTGAAACTCTCTCTGTGTCTCTTTCTTTCTCCACCTCTGTGTTTTGAAAACAGCTCAGTGGTTCCCCCCCCCTCCTCCTCTGTTTGTCCCCTGTTGTACCGACTCGGTGGATGTTCTCATCTGTAAACTGTGAGAGAAATTGTCTCACTCAAGATAATATTTTCTGTTCCCTGATCCTGTGAAAGTTCATGTTTGTTATGGGATGTGTTCACTAACAGGAGCGTGTAATGGGAGCTCAGTGTGCAGGAGGCTGTCATGTTTATTTGAACAGCGCTCTGATAAAACAGGCCTTTGTACTTTCAAGTTACCCCTATTGTTTGTAAATGAACACAGAACCTGTTCATTTTTCTAAATTGGGAATGATATGAGGAGTATAACGCAGTCATTTTAACAGTTTTCACATAACTGTAAAAGTGTTTTTGCATAGTACAGAACCAAACACGTCTCACAGTTTACGAGCATTTGCATGAAGTTTGTTTGCAGCTCTGTCACTATTTTCTATAAATAAAACACATTGTGCTGCTGTTTCTCATAGCAACACATCTGAAAACAAATATGAACGTGCTCGCATATCATTTATTTGCATTTTGTGTGTTTGTTGTTCTCAGAGGAGGATCAGACGTCTCAGGTTGACTCTTCATGCGGGAGACAATGGGAGCGACGAGCCAAAAACAACCAACTCAGACACAGTAAGTCACTTATCTGGCTCTTATTGAAACGCTGCTATTAATCAAGCTGCTTCCTGCACATGGATCCTGCTCGACAGCTCTCCTCAGATACACACACGATTGATGCAACATGAGTTCCACCTTAGGTTATCTCTTGGTAAACTGAATTCAACTCAACAGAACCAAGTGAATGTGTGTATCTCTCAAAAATAACGCACATTCATGATACCTGGAAAGAGAGACGGGGCAGCATCTGAGATTCATGTGTTTTCATCATCTGGTGCAGTTACATAATCATGACAGGAGGGCGTGTGTGTGTGTGTGTGTGCGTGGGTGTGTGTGTGTGAGAGAGACAATGCACATACAGCTGTTTCAAATTCACTTCAAAGCTCCTCCATGACTCTGTGTTTTAAATCTATTCCATAAAAAATATAAAAAAAAACACCTGACAGTTCATCTGAAACTGTAATAACACACTCTGGTAACTTATCAAACAAAGCTCACTGGCTTTTGCTCAAAGTCCAGAACATGTCAGACACTATCCATGTTTGTTGTTGCACATTGTTGCTGTGTGAAATGCTAATTGTGAGTCCACGCTGCAGGGTGTTTGCTGTAGGTGGATCTGCCCCGCTCTTTGTTTGTGTTAAGGATCTGTGGTCCACAGGCTGATGCCAGAGTTTCTCAGTGAGAGTGTGAGAACTGAGAGTGATACCGCACTTGTTCCTGGCCCTGAGGAGTTGCTTTTGGTGCTTGCAATAATAATCCTGACAGACGGATCCTGGTGGCATGTTTTCGATGAACCTTGGCCAAGGAGTGTGGTGTTCGTCAAGTTATCTCTCCTCCAGTCGCTCCACAGATAGCACGCTGTCCTAATCTCTGACAGGGAGGGCGTGCCCCCACTACTACTGGAACTGATGACAGAGGACAGGCCGGTCAAGAGCGCACACAAAAGTGGAGAGTATCACATGTGCTCGGCGATGACGTGTACTTCAGTGTGTGTTCAGTGAGGATGCAGCTCTCGGCCCTGTGCAGACAGTGTGTCTCTGACAGGCATCCCCCCCACACACACACACTCACCTAATCAATCAACAGTCAGTCGCCTCAGGTGAAGAGAAAATAGAAACAGGAAATGTAAAGTGTAAATAGAAATGTTGCTTTTAAAATGAAAACCGAATGGTTAGAAACGGCCTACGAGGAAAAATACCACTTTGTTACATTTGTGTAATAACTTTGTTCACGAGAACATCAAGGCGATCAGCTTATTAGCATGCATCTTAGAATAAAGAAACCATAGACTAAAGATGGACAACGTGACTGCTCCACCAAAAGTGAAGCCAAAACCCACCCCCACCGTGATAGCAGATGGGACATGGACTAAGATAAAGAGTCGAAAAACACGTCAAATAAACTGATCTCAGAGATCGTTTCCGTCATGTTAAGTTATTCTCATCATACTGATGATTGTTCAAGTGAATTTGTTGTGATAAAAACAGGCTGAAACATCATGATTGACAGCTGACACTGTCTCGTGATAGGTCGAGCTTGAGTATCAACAGGATCTTGCTACAGTGGCTCAATCCCCCGATCGTTACCGCATAGACTCTGGATCCAAATGGGCAAAATTGCAGCAATGGAATCCAGGATATTTTGGTTTGTGCAAATACAACAGAATCAAACAAACAGCAGCTGTGAACGTCACTTGTTAACACTTCTTGTTTGTTTTATCTGTAAAGAGAGAGAGAGAGAGGATTAGACACATTGGACAGATTCAGGCTGTTTCTCTGTCCTCGTCTTTGTGCTAAACCAGGACCATCAGCCTTCTCATCTAACTCTCATTCTGCGTCTTAAAGTTACACAAATATTTCACATGAAAATATTCACATAATGATTCATAATATAACTACAGAAGGTAGGAAAACCCCTTACAGAGGAATTTACAGAGGAATATCAGAGTTCAGTTTTCTGAAGGGGCTCCTGTTATTACAACTCGTTCAATTCAAATTCTCACACAGTGTTTAAACAAGATTTAACAGTCCAATTTGTAATGCATTTATTTACTCATTGAGTTTCCATTTAGTCTTTAAATACAGATTTAATTATACTTGATATATAGATTTAACACAAGCTGCTCAATCTTGATTCGTATCTTGGATCTTTAGAGAAGGGCAAACGTAGGTCACTTGGGTTGAAGTAAACAAAAAATGGGAAAGCGGAACTTAATCAAGGAGGAAGGAAGATGCTGATACATCCTCTGATGGAGATAAACAGAGAGATTGTGTGTCAGTAGAAACGCTGGTTAACACGGTTCTCAGAATCACAGCGGCTGCATTGAGATGTTTCTCCTCCTGCAGTATTAGATTTCGTCAGTACAATGGCTGAATGTCTCTTCGATGTGAACACGACTCATCTCAAGGATTTGCAAGAGAGGGTCTTTGACTTCAAATACAACCCTTGTGTGTTTGTGTTGGAAATCCAGAGCTAATCCAGTCAGTTGACTCCTTCACAATGAAGTCATTGGACGGAGCAGTTAGTTCATATAAGACGCCGAGAAAGTTTGACAATGCACTGACAGGTGATTATTACAAAGGGACGTCTTTCAGGTGCATCGTTCAGGTTGGTGACGGTTATGAGCGACACAAAAGGGCCCTTTGTGCTCTTCACACCAAAATTACTACGCTGCAGTTTGCACGACAAAAACCTGGTCAACATTCTCCCACAGTTTAGTCAAACACTTTAAAACCAAAGCTGAATGGAAAGAAAGGAGAGCTTTTAAAATTCGGAGCTCTCAGAGAAGCTCGCCACAGCGTTGTTAAAACTCCCCCCCATCGGCCGGAACTCACTCCCACATATCAGCGTCTGTCTCCAGAATGTCCTCTGTAGATTGAGCGGTGCCGAAATGTGAGGCTCAGCTCAGCCCAGACAACACTGGTGTCTTTGTTCTGGTTTCTCCTCATTCTTATCTCTGAGAGATGTGGAGGAGGACGCCTGCTTCTCTGGTAATAGATCTGCACATTAAGTCTGACCAGAGGCTTTTAAATTGTCTATCTATCTATCTATCTATCTATCTATCTATCTATCTATCTATCTATCTATCTATCTATCTATCTATCTATCTATCTATCTATCTATCTATCTATCTATCTATCTATCTATCTATCTATCTATCTATCTATCTATCTATCTATCTATCTATCTATCTATCTATCTATCTATCTATCTATCTATCTATCTATCTATCTATCTATCTATCATCAAGCCATCCAAAACCGAAATCATTCACATACTTTACAGTATACATAAATTCATGTTACTGCAGGATTGAGGAGGACAAAACAAACATGCAAAGGAAAAATGAATAATAAGAGGAAGAGAACAAACATGAGGGAAACTGTTTGCATGATTTCTGAGTCTTTGCTATGTGTAGCACGTCAGACTCGAAGACATTAACACAACACAGGCTTTGCTAATGACAAGGTGTCTGTGGTGTGGAATGCTTACACAAAATGATGAAGGAGTATTTTTTCACTTTGTAGTGAATATTTGTTGTTGTTGTTTTGTGTGCAGGCTCAGCGAGAGAAAGACGTCAGTGGCGCCTTGAAGAAGAAGAATGGTCTGATCCAAAGAGGGAGGCCAGCTGGCAGGGAGTCACCTCAGCAGGTAGGCAGCCTCCTCCACCACATGAGTAATGGGCCCGACGCCGCGACACAAGTGTGTCACTGACATGCCTCTGTAAAACATGACTCTGTGCAAGTACTCCCAGACTGTCATTAATAATCTTCTCATAGATATTCAGCATGAACAGATGTTGGTAGAGGTTTTTTTGAGTTTGAGACTTAAAATATTCATCCTCAGCGGTTTGGGAAAATGTTTTTTTTTGTTCTGAGTGAAAATGAAGAACAGAAAAAAATAAGATGTCATCAATCATCTGGTCCCTGTTTCTAAAATGTAAATATTTGTTTTTTGTTTGTCTTCTATTGTCCAGTAAATGTTTATGTTTTATATTGTTGTTGGACAACTCAGAAAATTTGAGTCAACTTAGGAAGTATTGGATGCAGCCGTGATAAATAGTTTCTAATAGTTAATTTATTATTATTAATAATTCGCTTATTATTTCAAAATAAATCCTTTGCCTCTAGGATTTTAATTGAAGTATATATTCTTACAGATTAAACTCCTAGGCCAAAGTCATTCATCTGTGTCATGATAACAATTGTAATTTGTTGTTAAGTAATTTCATTGTGTAAAGTGCTGCTCTGCCCCTGTGCTGCTCTGCATCTGTTTCCACCGGTGTCTAGGCTGTCAGAGGCACAATAGGCAGAAACGGCAGCAGCCCGTGTACTGGGTTGCAGAAACATGACACCTTCAATACACCCTGTACTTTTATAAGCTGTTTGTTGCCAACCTCCTGTTTCCTGTGCTCAGCAGCAGTAGGGCTGGAAATACCTGATCACGTTTACATATGCAGGCATGAGCGTCCGCACACAAAACATGTGATGCGCCTGCAAGTCTGTACAGTAAAACTAAGCATAAACACACAGACACTCAGACACCGTGACAGTCTTGGTGAGGTGGAGGGGTGGTTACAGAAACCTGACCGCTGCTATCCTGTCTCCCTCAGCACCCTGGAGACACGGCCAATGGGGTGACAGAGTCCTCGACGCAGCAGCATGGGCCCAAAGTGTACGGCGTGGTGCAGAGGGCGGGCGCCGACAGACAGCAGGAGGTGATGGCGCGCGAGTGGACGGTCACTCACCTTAACGATGAGATGAAGTACATCAAGGAGGTGAGTGGAGACTAAAACACAACAACAACAAGCCCTTAGGCGATGACTCATCGTGTCAGCATCACACCAACAATGCAAGGCTGTGTGGGTTGATGCACTGATAATATTTGTCTGTTTTGTGTGTACACAGGTGAGAGATTCTCTGGAGAAGGTGAGAGAGAGGATGTACGGTCAGTTTGGAGGAATGCAGCAATCCATGCAGAAGCTTTCACAGGAAATCAGGGTAATGAGTTCTGCAGCATCATAACAACTCCCTCATCAAACTCTCCCTGTCTGTGAGCTGTGAATAAATCTGCATCATTTGTTTGTGCAGGCTGCAAACTCACATCGCAGGAGTCTGGAGTCAGAGGTGAGGGTCCGGACGGAGGCCATGGACAACTTCGATCAGATGAACAGCTCCCTCATCACTGACAACATCACCCTGCAGGTAACCAATCAATGTTGCCGAGTCTGTGAAGACTTGCTGGATGACGGCTGCGTTCCATCACTGATGGGTTGTCTTGATGAGTAAAAGAAGTCTCCTTTGCAGAAATCCCTTCTGGAGAACTGTCAGAGCAGGCTGGACACCAGAGAGGAGGTGAAGAGCCTGCGGCGCAACTGTGAGAAAACACAAGAGAAGCTCAGGGACAAAGAGAAGGAGCTGGCCGCTGCGCAGGTGGAAAACCAGACTCTGAGGCTGCAGGTCAGACTGAGGACACACTCACTCGTTCACACAGACACACACATGCATTCACAAATGTCAAAACATTCCCATTGGAAACCTGCTCCAGTGAATACTCAAATGACCTTTGACAAAATGGTCTGATGACTCAGTAACAGTGGAAAGGTGTTGCTACTAAATGATCGGAAATACACGTCACATGTAGAAACTAGACTCAGTAATTATTATTTAATAAATATAATAAGTACAAACCTTTATATGACCTATTATTATCAATAACTAGAATTGCACTCAGTTGAGCGCATAGCTCCACTAAGGTCCAACACTCCCATTCGATTCAAACAAGCTGCACCAAATTTCCATAAATCAATATGACAGTTAAAGACTTAAGTAAACTTAGGGTAAAAGACTTGGTAATGTGCACAGATGACATTGCAATTGGAATGCTAACAGAAAAGCTGGCTCACGATATGACTAGACCTGAGTTAAGAGTATATAGTATATATATATATATATACTATGACCAGTGTGACCTCATTTATGTTTTCACATATTAATAATGTCACTTAATCCTAAATTCTGCAGACAAAGGAAAAATACTCAGATGCAGAGCTTTGAGTGTCAGACAACCAGCTGAAAACTCACTGAAGTGCAGCTGCCTAATTCATCATTATACATTATTACATATGCTGAAACCTGGACTGAATGATGTGCACATTCCCACCATTTCACCACCTGACTCATTGTCATCATCCTGATATAGATGCAGCCAGAAAACCAATGTAATATTTTTCGAATTGCTTCATATTTCAACACATGCATGCAAACACAATTGATTTTGTTTCATATTTAAAGAAGAGAGCTAGAGAGACAGGAGCTGGAGGCCCCTGAAGAGGTCGGAGTAGTAGAGAAAGCTGTTTGTGTTGATCCAGCAGATCCTTTCACTGCAGTAGAGCAGCACATCTGCTGCATCTGCTCTACTGTTCTACCTTCAATGTTACAGGATCAGCCGAGCTCAGTCTTATTTCTGCTGCGCTGTGGATCTTCCAGGTGGAGTCTTCACAGGAGGCCAACGTCCAGGCGCTGCGGGAGCTCTCCGAGAAGCTACAGAGGGAGTACGATGAGAAGCTTCTGGAAGAACAGCGGAGGCACAGGGAGGAGATCGAAAACCTACAGGTCTGCATTCTTGACTCCTCGTGTCATAGTAGCGCATCAGTTTCAATGTCAATAGAAACCATAACTTACTGTTGGCGTCATAAGAACAGGTTAGATGTGGAGTAACCACTCAAGATGTTTTTCGATTTGTACACATTTTACAGAGACAGAGTCAAATAAAGAATCACTTCAAAGTTAATCCGTAACTAAAATATATTTCTGTTCCCACAGGCTCAACTTGATGAGTACATCAGGCGACTGGAGGACGCAGAGAGACAGATCAGGACAGCCGAGGCCAAGATCAGTGAGAGGGACCAGAGGATCCTTGAGCTGGAGCGTCTGCTGGACTGTATGAGCAAGGTACGACTCAACAGGACAAATGAGACATTATTCTTCAGAATAGGAAGAGGAAGGGTCTTGGTCTTGGGGTAGGTCTGTCTGTGGGAGTTTGCATGTTTGCGAAAGTTTTGTCCAGATGTTCCTGTTTCTGAAATTCCTGTTTCTAAAGACATGCAGATTGGGGTTAGGTTGATTAGAGACTCTAAATTGTTTCTTTGTGTTAATGGTGTTTTTCTCTGTATGTTAGTTCTTGGCCAATAACAGCCGGGGATTGTCTCTGGGCTGGGCCATGATCATAGGGTGTGGTACCTGTGTTAAACTACTCAAATTTACATAAAGATCCATGTGGTATCAGATTTGTTAAAAGCATTACCATCCATCCATCCATCGAGGTCACCAGTGTACTGCAGAGCTTAATGCTATCACCAGATTAATGAAATGCATGAAATGTTTAGAAATATAAACTGTGGATTTAGAATGTTACGTTGTTTTTTAGAATCGTGATTTGTTTCCTCACAACAACTGAGAGAAACTGAATAATCCTCTCAACAGGAAAAGAGTCAACTCAACAAGAAGCTGCAGGAGTGTGAACAGCGCCTCCGCCTGGTGGAGCTGACAGACACAACTGATTCAACTGTGTCTAAGAGGTACAAATCAAACTCAAGGAACAAACAATTAATAAGCTTTATTGTTTGTGAGCTGTCAATCACATGATATTTCTCAGTCAGTGACGTTTGCTCTTCATCTTCAAGTTGAGATGTGTTGGTCAAACTGTTATTTCCAAATTCAAGAATAACCTTCCATTATATGAGGCTGCAGATGCGTCAGGGTGCTGTAGTTCCTTTTTCCTCCTGAGGTTTTTCATGACCTAATCTGAGAAGCATCTGCCTTGGCTGCACATTTCTGTAAAAACACAAAAAGAACCCCTCCCTGTCCTGAGATCATCCCGTCTGTGGGACTAACTGGTCGCTGCTCGTGTTCAGGTCCAAAGAGCTGCAGGACGAAGCAGGGGATCTCCGAGAGAGAATCAAACACTTGAACGACATGGTGTTCTGCCAGCAGAGGAAAGTCAAAGGCATGATCGAGGAGGTGAGGAGGGTTTGTTTGTTCTGCTGTGTGATTTGATGATGAGTGTGGATATTAACATTAGCTGAAGCAGGAGATCATTTACTAAAGTAACAGAGGGCAGATGAAATCAGTGTGCACCAGGAATGTTTTTAACTTCAGGCCTCAGAGTTGTTAAAAGCTTAATGGTGCATATGGGGGAAATAGTTGTTTATTAACCGTGAGAAATTACTTGTCTAAAGCACACATTTACAATAAGAACTTAATTGTTAATAAATATTAAGTTTGGTTTAAAATTTAGCTTTATTTCCATTATTGTTCTGCCTATAATTTCTCTGAAAGTTGCACCAACTTATTTCAAGTTACTGCTTAAATTCACCAGATTTCTGGTTATTTGAATCAACACCAAATTTCACAAACTAAAATTTGAACAATGTTAAAGAAGGTTTAAACTGCCATAGTCCATATAAGATCACAACAATCTATTGAATTAACAGAGATGAGATCTGCCTGAAAACACCCTAACCCTTCTTGAATCTGTGAAGGTTCAAACTCTACGAGCTCAAGTCGCCCAGAAAGACATGTTCATCTCCGAGCTTCTGGACAGAATAGCAATAGTGGAGTGTGAGGTAAGAAGTCAAACAGTTTGTTTACCACTTGTTTACCGCGTGTTCACTGCGTGTTCACTGCGTGTTGTGATTTTGGTGTGGTTTGGTTATCTAATGCATGGCTACAGAGAATGCCTGGGTTGCTATAAGCGCTGGATGTCCTGAACATTCAGCAATGTCTGTGTGTTTGCCTCACGCCACTGCACCTATCAATTCCCTGCAGGCCCTTGCATGTGTCTTACCTGACAGTGTTGTTTCCTTTCTTTTCTTTTCCTAGAATAATGAGTTAGAAGACAAGCTGAAGTATTTTATGTCCACACAGAATAGGCCTCTTGAGGCTTTGGAAACCAGGGAGATCGGAGTAGGCTGCGATCTGCTCCCCAGGTAAGACATGCTGGAGAAACGTGTGTAGTAGCTTCAGGTTGTATTTGGTGCTTGGTTTGTTGGTGATTTCTCCCCCTGATGTCTGACTGTGCATCTGCAGACGTGACGTACAGAGTCATGACATGCTCCAACCCACTCATCTCCATCCAAATCAACTCCCACCACTCGCACTGCCGCCGCCATCAATGAAACCTCCATCAGCCACAAACCCCTTATCACCAACACAACCTCTGTCACCAACACAACCTTTGTCACCAACACAACCTCTGTCACCAACACAACCTCTGTCACCCACACAACCTCTGTCACCCACAAAACCGCTGTCCCCCTTCCAACCTCTGTCCCCAACACAACCTCTGTCACCCTTTCAACCTCTCTCACCCTCACAACATCTGTCACCAACACAACCTCTGTCACCCACACAACCTCTGTCCCCCACACAGCTTCCAACCCCCCTCCAGCCCTCATCCTCAACACAACCTCTGCCCTCCACGCAACCTTTACCCCCTCCCGCTCAGCATCCATCGTTCTATCTGACAATACCTTCCAGACCGAGGACGTTCAGGCCTAGTAACCCTCCGCCCAGCAGGCTGGAGTCTAGTTTACTGAGATACACTCCTGTCGAATACAGCCGCACCCTGATGTCCTCCCCCACGGCTCAGAGTGGGACGTACCCCTACAACCGCCCAGCTGAACCCGGGACGCCGGTGAGCCCCGGGAGAGACGAGGTGGACTCTGCAACGAACACAGACGCACGCTCAAACCCGGAAGAATCCACGTCCACCCAGCCGTCTTCTAGAGATCGATCGAAAGCATCTGGAGTTTATACACCGTTCATGAAACTGATGGAAATCACAGCAAATCTAAAAATAGAGCCATCTTAAAGTAATAGAAATATTTATATATACATTTAGGGAAAAACACTTTACCTCTTGCTTCGCTGAGTTACATAAGAAGATTGAGACCACTCCCGTTTTTAAATCGTAAATTAGCTTAGCTTAGCAATAATGCTGAATAAACGGAAAACAGTTGGAGCTACGTTCTCACTACCGGCTCAACTGGCCTAAATCCCAGGTTTTTGTTCATATTAATCGGTTAGTTCAGGACAGAGGCCAGTGTTGTAGTCTGATGCCGGCCACACTATTTTTGTCCAAATTTGAGAAATAAAGAGAAATTCTAAACAAACAATACCACCCAAGTAATAAATCCAAATTGAGCACTGAGACCTGCAGTGGGAAAGTGGCCAGAATCTGCCCTCCAGCATCTCGAAAGCTGATTGGAGGCAGTGAAGTGTAAAGTTATCTCAGTTAAACAGGGGTTATCTCTGTTGCCATTGCTCTCAGCCAATAGTTAGTCCCCATCAAACAGTATTTGTATGAATTAAAAACAATTTTGTTGAATTTAGAACCTGGAATTTAGACCTGTTTTGGATATGTCTGGACAGAGATTTGTCAAATCAGTACATTATGAAAATGTGCATTAAATATGTTCCTGTGGTTAACACTAAGCAAACTGCTTGAATGTGGTACTGATCCTCTCTTCTATTCCTCAGCAAAGAAAGATAATAAAAGCAGTTTAACTCTTAAAATGTTAAACTCTTCCCTTAATGCTGAGTTAGCTTCGGTGTGTTAGTTTTTAAATGACCTTATGACCACTGATCTCACTTTTACCAGTAAGAAGCTGACACAATAATGAGTTATACTGTGTAGAACAGGAATCTGGTCGATGATGAAAAGTCTGTATTTCTATAACATTCAGATTCTCTGTGTGCACATATCACTATTAATTGTGATACATGTTGTAGGGTGTAAATAATCGAATGCTCTGTAAAAAAAACTTTTTGTAAATAACATAATGAAGGATTATATTCGTTTTGTTTACAGTAAACGAAACCTACGTACATGAAGGTTATTTAGTGTATTATCCTATCATTTTTTATTGGCTGTGTACAAATTAAATGAATATTATTTTGTTACTGTCACATTATGTACATTATATTTATTAACATGCTGCGTGCCTTTGTGAGCAGCTGTTATCTGATACTGGTGGTGGAGATGAATCTCAACAGGGTAATATAATAACAACGATAATAACTGTACATTTATGTGGTGAGGATAAAACTGATAAATGACTTTCAAATGTATTTACCGTAATGAGGTGACTGCCATTTCTGAGCCACTGGCCCACGTGTTATCCAGCTGCTGTCTGCACTGCCACGACTGTGATAAAAGAAAATACTTCATGATGTGCCTTTACCTTAATGCTACATATCAAACTGCAACTAATGAGATGAGGCCGGCAGATGGTTGGCTAATAAAGAGTTTACTGTACAGGTATCCTGACTGTGACTGTGTCAATGGACACCAACATGCAGCCCTACATTAACAGATGTCTGAAGCCATGTAGCCTCTATGACTGCCTCATTTTTCAGTGATCTGGGTTGATCTGTCGGAAATAGTTGTGACTAGTGAGAAACACAAAAGCCTTTTTATTATTATATATTATATAAGTAAATGTGCAGAAACAAAAATCCACTGACTCTATTGCCCTTTCCTATTCCGCTTGTTTATTGTAGTTCACAGGAAATTATGTAGAAAGGCCTCACAATGAAAATCTGTAGTTGCCTGGTAAAAACTCAGCCGTTTCACTTTTCACAGAAGGATTCGTTATTGTAATTTAATAAACTAATGTAGACTCACTTAGAATGTATTGCAACATTTTAAATAAATAAATTAAAACAAAGTGGTCAAATGTGACATGTGGCAGAATCATGCACAGGATCAGGAAGAATCCCATTGGGCATATGGTGGGTTGTTTTACTTCTTCAGGTGGGATCTGACAAAATTCACAGGACCTATGGGCAATCAGTTCAGTTTGATTTGTTAAGTGCCAAATCACAATATAGTAAAGTCCAGACCTTACAACACAAAGAAAGCCAACACGGTCTTTAAACAGGAAGAAACCTGTTCTGGCAGAACCCGACTCAGTGTGAGTATCATCTGATTCCATAGTTGGGTTGAAAAATGGGATTAGATGAGAGAGAGGGACCAGGAACAGTTGTGTAACCATCATATCTAAGCTCTGTCATACTGGGGGTTTCAATGAAAATAATAATAGTGTTGCTTAAAGATGCAATGCAGGCACTATTCAATTCAATTCCAAACAACTTTATTTGTCCCCGGAGGGCAATTCTAAGGCACAAGTAAAAACAGGAAACATCAGTCCAGTCTACTCAAATTATAAAGTGAGAGTTAGTGTATATGATTGTAGAAGGACAGTGAACAGGATAAAGACTGTGAAAACTGATTGTAAGAACGTGATCGGAGTGCATTGAGGTAAGGAATGCTATTAATAAGGTAGTGTCAGATCTAGATCCTGCAGCTCTGGAGCTCATTGAGATTTGGACTTTGTGTGCAGCTGCAGCCGAGAGTCAGACCAACCTTGAATGGTGGGAGAGGACAGAGAGGACACAGCTGTAGCGTCCTGGGTTCAAGTTCAGGTCACTGTCTGTTGAGCTGAGGGAGAAACCGGTTGTCTGGGAAACATCCAAGGCAGGAAGAGCAGAGATGGAAAATCTGCTCACACTGACTGCACTGTCTGCAGAGAGGAAAGAATCAGCTTGAATGGAGGAGTGTCACAACAGGCACACACACTGTAAAGGTCACGACAAGCTGGAGTGACAGACTCCTCTTTGAATTCTCTGCCCGGGGCTGATGACGACACTTGACCTGCAGGGGGCGGCAAACCACCGCCACCAGTTGGGCTGCGGCAGGGAGAAGAGGTGCACTTCACCATCCTGCACGCTGGGGGGGCGAGAGAGCTCCGCCTCTCGTGTCTGATTTCCGGTCAACAGGGGGAAGCCAACTTTGAAACTATGATGTTGAAGACAACAAGCTGTGGCTCCAGGAGCTTCCTGAAGCTGTTTAACCCCCAACAAGTCGCTTAAATGGCGGATGGTGGACTCGGTTAACGTACACACTCAGTTTTATTTTAATGCCACGTGTTAAACGTCAGCTCCTGCTGCTGTGAATGTCTGTCGCTAGCTGTCAGTAGTAGCTGTCAGTAGCTAGCTAGCAGTGATGTCGCGGACAGAGCGCCAGGGTCAGGTGGGAGACCTGACGCAGAAGAGAAGAGAGGAGCTAGAGGATCTGCTGCTGCGACAGGAGAAGATACTGTCCAACCAGTAAGTTCACACCAGTAACCAGCCAGTCTGTGTCCTCCATGTTCAACTCTCTCACATGCTGAGACACACGTGGATCACTGTGGAGGACCACTCCTGCTGCAGTGACAGTAAAGCCAGAGGAGACATTAACTACTCTGAAATATACTGAGATCTGCTGTTTTCCATCAGTATAGTCAAGATGTCAGCTTCTCTCCCTGTAGTGTGTGTCTGAAGTTTGTTAAAGCATCTGGGTTCAATAGCATCAAGTTTATCTGTCAACATATTGCCATGAACTGAAAATACTTTCATCCCAAGGTGGGATGTTGTATTATTTTTAGATTTCCACTGTGGCCTCAGTCTGTCCCAGTGACTTCTGACTCATCATGGGATCTCAAACTGACTCCCATGTGACAGACAGATTCAATATTCAAAACATAATCATTCTCTAATGCTGGATCAATTGATATTTATCCTTCACTGAATATAATACATAAAAGAAGACTCTCCAGATGTTCCTTTTTTTTGAAGGATTACAAGTTTTCAACTAAGTAATTGAGTAATTGACCTGTGGAAATTAAAAACAAAAAATGTAATACTAAATATAATAGTGCTGTTTGCCAGCTCTGCTCAATGAAATTAACTTGTCAAAGCTGTAGAGAAGAACAGTGCTCTGCTGCAGGATTTTCTTTTCTTATTTCATGACTCTGGCTGTATGTTTTGGA
Organism: Pseudopleuronectes americanus; assembly: GCA_038501795.1. Taxonomy (NCBI): domain Eukaryota; kingdom Metazoa; phylum Chordata; class Actinopteri; order Pleuronectiformes; family Pleuronectidae; genus Pseudopleuronectes; species Pseudopleuronectes americanus. Next base: position 16,042,544 of record CM076716.1, read on the forward strand.
TAGTTGTCGTTCTGTAGAGTGAACATGAGACCGATCAGACGCCTCACTGATGGACAGGAATCTAAATATCTGAGGTTTCTAAGGCTTCGGACAGTATTGTAGATGTCAACATCCAATGTAGCTTCAAATGTGACTCATTTTTTGCATCAATGGAAAATACCCTGCAGCCAAATAGTTTATCACTGTTATGTTATGCAGAAATGTTAGATTAAATAGTAATAGAAGAAACAATTCTATAGAATTATGTAATGATTGAACTTGGCATATAGATTATTTTATTCCAAAATACAGATTTATAAAAAAAGTGAGTAGAGAAACATGAATGCAGATGATCTAAGATTTTAAAGGGTTTATTTAACTTGAAAATTATGAAAAAGTTATGGGCTTCCATTCACCAAACCTAGCCCACCTAATACAATAATACAAATTACAAGTTAGAATATATTTTTGGTAAGAATGGTGTCTACCTCTCCTGTAGAGTTCAACAGACTTGTAAAATCTCTTGATTTACATTTAATGTTGGTTTATTTCCTACTAGGCTGCATCTAGGATGTAATGATGGGTTCATCTTGTCCACAGGAAGTTATTGCAGTCTCTTCCCGATAAAGGTAAAAGGATATCGGAGTTTGCTGAGAAAGTACGTCTTGCCATTGAACACCACGATGAAGAGGACAGGAGACAGAGCTTGGTGTCTGCTGCCAGGATGGAGTTACAGTCCAAGTACCAGCAGGCTTTCTCTATGCAGAAATGTGTTGTACCCGACACACCAGCAGCACAGCCGGACAGACAAAGTGAAACTGCAGCAGGAAGTGTGGTACATGAGAGGGAGACCTCACCTGTCTCTGCTCACGTACAGGAAAAGACCACTTTGGACAAACAACAGGACCAGTTAGTCTCCAGAGTAGCTGCTGGTGAAACCATGGAGACGGCTGCTGCTGGGGCCTCTCTGAACTCTGAAGAGACAAAAGAGGGTGACCTTGTGGAGGCCTTTGAAAGGGTCAGACTGTCTGAATCTAGTACTGGTTTCAGTAGCAAGTCCAAAGAGAGAGACAATCCTTTTCTCAGAATGCAGACAGAAAGAAAGCCTCACTATTTAACTGTCCTGGAAAGAACAGAGAAGACTGCAGCTCCTAGGAGGCAGAAATTTAAAGCAAATCAGTAAGTGGATTTTGTTTAATGATCTGATGATGTATCTTGCAAACATCAAACATCAAAAAAGTAGATAATTGTTTAGATCTCATTCAGTAACAATGTGACAACATTAGTTATTTGATGGTAAATAATTGTTTTTTCCAGGCTGCTGGACAGAAGTGACATTTCTTCATCAGGGTCCTCGTCACCCGGCCAGTCCACTGAAGGCTTTTTGCCGCTCTCTGTCCAGCAGCGGAAGGAGAGAGACAGAAAACACTTGAACGACATCACTGCTGCCAGACTGCCCCCACTCCACTACACCCCAGCTCAGCTTCTGTCTCTGGATGAGTCGGCCGTCCTTTTGAATGACCAAACCAAGAAGCATAAGGTCTGTGCAGCTGAGCCCTTCACGCACTCCTCTTATACATGCACTGTATATACTAAAATGTATAAACGATAACGGGGTCGGAAATTTCCACTTGCTGAAACATGTTTAGTCTTTGTATGAGCAAATATTACGCCCTCACAGCGAATGGAAACATACTGAGGTAACTGTATGTGAATGCTTTGGTTACAATCAGCCACGGTGAATTTCAAACATTACAAACAGGCTGTAGAGACAACTTCAATTCAAATTGATTTCACAATGAAAATAAACGTTCACGCAAGGCACTGAACATTGTAAGGCCGAGACTGCAAGAGTTTGCCTTGGTGCTCGTGTGCTGCTTCAGATACTGATAAGAGATGAAATTACAATACATGAAATTCACTTTGAGTTTCATTCTATTGAAAACGTATCAGTCTGCAAAAAACTGCATTATGTTTTGTATTCTGGTAAAGCATGTTACTGCTCTGTCACCCACTCCAGTTTCATTAATCTTTCAACGTGGTGATCAAGATGTGCAGAATATAAATCTGGTGTTCATGTTACAAAGTAATAATATAATAATTATACTATAATATTTATGTTCACTTGCATGGAACTTGATCACCACAGTGCTGTCATGTGGTACAACAGCAGTTGAGCATATTCAACTCTTTGTTGAAGGACCCTACTTTTTCGTTTTTCTGCTGGAGCCACTTGTGTCAGCAGCCCTGGTCTGACCTCATTTAAATGAATGAGAGGGCTGTTTTTTCACACGGTGCTGAAGTAGCCCTGAACACAGCCTTCATTTGAAAGACTTCCTTTGAAAGTATAGGTTATTACATTTATGGGAAAAAATATGTTGACTATCAAATGTTATTTAAGTGCATTCTTTATTTGTTTTTGTACCTTCTTTAAAAAAGTAGAATTTACATTACTCCAATTATAGGATTATAATGGTAGTCAGTAGATTCTCTTAAACGTGCCAGATTTTGTTTCATCAAGATCCATGAATTATTGTCCGAGAATTCAACAAAAAGTCTTAATAATCATAAAATTTACCCAAACTGTCATACATCAACATTTGATGGATTCCACCAAAGTATAATAGATTATGGTAGAAACACTTAAAATTCAAGTATTTCTTTTGAAACATTCTTCCAACCAAGTGCTGAGTTGCACCTTAAATCAAACAAATTGAGCTCATACAGTTGTAATATGTCATAGTTTCTGATTTAATAAATTTGTAAGTAATTTTTATTGCACCCAAGTGTGAGATCCTACCGTAAGCTCTAGAGGGCAGTGTTCAGACAGTGTCAGTGCTGTGTGTGACTACACATCCAAATTACTGATGGTAGAGCCAAACGTCAAACAGTGTGCTGCTGTCAACTGTTAAGCTTATAATCAGTCCTACTTTTCTTAAGGGTTTAGTAGCTATGTCTCTGCTGCTTTATAATAATGTGCTTGTGTACTATTTACCAGCCTATTCATGTCAACTTTTTTGTTATTTTGTGTTTAATTTCAGGAGTTGCAGGCCAAGCTGGCAGCCCAGAAACTGTCTGAGGGATTGAAGATCTCTATGGGGAGCTACTCTCCTCACGATGGCCCCATGGCTGCCTACAGAGAGGTTCATGATGAAGGAGCCCTGCCCTCCTCAGAGGAAGACTGATCCTGGAAGGCTGGAGCTGGGGAAACCAGTGTGACCTTGGCCCTGAGGAAAACAGGCTTTGGACCCTGCAATCAGGACCCATCAAACAGGACTTTCACTCCAAGGACAGGAATTCTTAACAGAGAAAAAGGGGTCTTTGCATGTTGTGCAGGCATAGTGAGTATCCCAGACTAGGGAAGTTGAGTGGCAGGTTGGGAAACCAGCTCAATAAATAGTCATTCAGGTCGTTTGGTGTCCTGCAGAAATAATAAATACCTGTGGTTGGCCTGGAGTCTTAAATGCTGAAATTGAAGTATATGCATTATTTTGTGGAAAGTGCCTCTCGTCAGTAGACTTAAACAAATTTTGTGACTCTGAGCCTCGGAGTGTTGTACATTGAAATTTATATTTTGATGTGTTTCTAATGACATGGTTTTAAAGCTCATCTACAGGTGGATCAGACTGGGACAATTATGACTATTAGTTCACTCACATTTAATTACTAAAGAATGTGCAACTGAATTTAATAAACACATCTGATTCCCTCAATTATTTTGTTTGTCTCATATCAGCTGAGAATCCAGTGTTTAATAAGTGTGTAATATCTCCCTTCACCGATGAGAGTTTCATGTTCGTGACGATCTAGTCTTCACCTTGATTTATCTACTTGCTACCATCATAAATTTGGTTTAATGAGAAGAGAAACCACATAACAATCTGATAATGTGCAGAATAATTGGGTTGTATTTTGTGGACTCAGCAAACCTAGTTACACCTAGATACCACAAAGCTCTGCAGATATTCAAGTCGTGTGGTTTTTTACTTTCCACATATGGATGAGACGAGACCAAGTTAAACAGCCTCTCACATATGATCCACTTTCAATAAACCCAGCATTTGTGAGGTCAATCGTTCCAGGTTGACATTTTAACCACTTTGTGTTTACCTTCTGATAAAATAAGACCCAGTTTCCTAAAGTCGGATTATTTTAGTTTCACAATTTTTTTATTTAATTCTTTATGTGCTAAATAAATCTGCTAGGTGATATCCGTTTCAGTTTCTAGTGGAGCTGTGGTCGGCCCCCATTTTCAATAATCCTGTGCGATGTTATCAAGCAGGGATCTGTGACACACTTGATAAGATGAATGCAGAGGTAGTGAAATATTGAATGTTGATGACTGGGACATCTGGACTGCATCATGTGGTTGTTGGGAATGGCAGGCGATGATGGGACGGCAGCAGGCTAATGCAACATGGCAAATACCATTTCTCAGCTTTGCTAATATGTGGTAGATAAGAACTGCCAGCGACGTTCAGCGTCTTTCCAAAGTTTCCCATCACCTCTCTCCCAGCTCCCACAGAGGACTGCAGGCTGTCCCAGTTTAAATAGCAGGGATTTTAATGAGAAGAAATAGGAGCAGTGAGGCGAGGTTCAGAGGAAATGAGGGTGGGTTCACGTTGGTCAGGTTCTGGTGGTAGATGCCCCTTGATAACCTTTGGTAATTGTGGCAGAGGCATTGGTGGGAGACGCCTGAGAAAGAACAACAATCTGATTGCGGTGTATTTAGAGTATCTGATGGGCTCCAGAGTGGCTCTGTGCTGACGTCCAACAACAAATACACCATCACACTCTGCAGAGGATCCTCACTGTGCTGGGATTAATTACAGCCTACCTTGCTCACATAAATTCACAGACTGTTACCAATTATGTGGCACATTTTAGCAGTATAGCTTTTCTCCGTGGTATCTGGCGTCAAACCTGACTCTGAACGTATGCTGATGTTGTTGAGGTGGAACCGAGCACACACTCTGTAGTCAAACTGTTTTTTTCTTTTCTTTTTTAACTTGTTCCATTGATGATGAGGTTGTTTATACTTCGACTCGAATCCCGGACCCCTTGTCTCAGATTAATAAGCTCCTCGTGAAGTAGTCTGCAAGTGATTTGCTCCAACTCTTGAGTCCGAAATCACACGTCTCGCGGGAGTAAAAATAATTTGCTGTTTGGGAGGGGAGACTGGAATGTGATTTCAGAACTGCCTCTTCAAAGAGCAGTCAGCCCCGGCCTTAAATTAGATATACAGTATGATGTATAGACTGGCGTTAAACACGAGTTAGGCTCTCGGCAGAATGATTGGATTATATCTGCCAGGTTACGAAGTCTGAGGTCATACTTTTTCCATTCTCTGATGTTTTTGTCATATTTCTCAGGGCACACGAGGAGATGAAATAATGCAGCACGCAGCAGTTTTCTGGAGATAAGGTTTCAGACTATCTCCTCCTCCCAATTGGAACCAGCTCTCCCTCCTTTAACTGCACTTGGACTGAGCCAAGTTAAACTTTTTTTTTAGCCATAGTGGCACAACCATAGATCGTAACGTTGGTCGGTTGTTTCCACCTGTAGTTTGATGGATTATCATAAACCTTACAGACATTCATGGTCACCAGAGACTGAATCCTAAGGTCCTACAGTGAACCTCCTCATCTAGCTGTGGACTAATAGTTTTTTCCTCTGTGAAGAAGGTTATGCTTCAACCCCTATCTGTTTGTATGTTTGTAAGCAAAATAAATAAAAGCAACTTCAGATTTCCAGGAAACTTGGTGTAAGGATGTGGTGTGGGTGATGGAAGAACCCGTTAATACAGATCCGGATCAGGGGGCTTATCCAGGAATTTTTCTGTCTTTCTTTAACATTGTGAGATAAGGAGTTCTTCAACATTTTCACAGATTCCGTGGAAATAATTCATGGATCTTGATGAAAGGAATCTGGCATATTTATGGGACTGAGGGAGTGGAATCTGTTACAGCTTGATTGTATCTAAGGGGACGTTGATACCATTCATGCCATGTTAGTGTCAATATTTTTATTTAATCAAATATACCGTATCACCTTCCTAGGTGACATCTTCTTGCACCAAATGGATGTTTGCATTGAATCTTGACATGTAGAGGACAAAGCTCACAGCGAGTTGGAGAAAGACGGTGCTGCTCACTGGTGTTTGTCTCGAGTGTGAAAGTTGAACAAATGTTTAATTTGCAAATGGAACGAGCTGTGAATGACCAACAAACAGCGCTGCATGCTGTGTGCGACTTCACCGTGTTGTGTTTATCTCTATGTGTGTGTGTGAGTGTATGTGTGAGTGTGAGAGTGAGAGTGAGAGAGGAGGCTTGCACATACAGTAGTTCATGTCATGTCTGTTGACTGAGGGAGCGTGATATGTGGCTGCAACATTCATGAGAGTCCTGCAGCTGTCTCACCAGTGATGCAGATAGAAAAATATTCCCTGATTTGTGGGTGAATCTGTCGAAGGAGAATAAACGGGGTGGAGGTGTCTCAAGCTGAGTGCGGGTTGTAAAACATGGTCATGGGAATGATTTATCAACTTTTCACATTCTTACGATTGTTTTCATTTCTTTAAAACATTCACCAGACATGGAGAGTTAACTGCATGTGCGTGTGGTCAGAGAGCAGCATTTCCAGTGATTGCTCGTCTGTTAAATACACAGACACTGGCATTACAGTTATTACAATCAGATCTGCTGAGCTCAGTGGAGCCTGAACTGTACCAGGTGTTACTGGACATGTTGGTGCTGATGCTCGTCACAGCTGTGTCATATTCACAGATAGTGGAGCTTTGATAAATATCTTACATATAATCTCCTTTCAAATCTGGGATCAGGGGTCGGATCCAATTTTTTTTTAGGTAGGACTTTTTTAACCTTTCTGTCTTGATTCACAGATGAAAAGAAATCGGACAATTTAAGGGGACTGAGATGTATAATTGTGAGCAATATGTTGCAGATCCAAATAAATGTCCTGATCCAGTGAATTTAAATGTGGTTCAATAAGGGGACTGTAGGGCCTTGACAGAGGTATGTACTCTGATCCAGTCTAGGGACCAACTTGTTTTATAAAATGTTACTTCTGCTAATTTCTACATAGTATTAACAGGAGCATTATTAGGCCTCAAAGAGTCTGCTCCAAGAACCATGTTAAAAAACAGAACTTCAGAAAATCTACTTCAACATTTGCAGTAAATTATGCAGCCGATTTATTATAAGTTAAATAATTACAATTAATTGACATTTGTATGAGTGTATTCCCCCAGTTCCTGCAAACAGCAGGATTCATTAGACCAACTCGTCGTTGGTCTGTGAAACACAGTGAGAGTGTGTGTGGCCGTCTGCAGCAGCATCAGTGTTTGTTTGTACACATGGTAAACCGGTCTCCTGTGAAAATCTCACTGGTCCTGCCTGATTTCACACTTTTAAATGTTTTCCGAGTAAAGGCCCATCACTCTTTCCCCAACAGCAGCAGCAGCTTGTGTGTTGCAGAGTCTTCCACTTAATTCTGTTCTGCTTTGCAGCAGGAACATGTGCTTCTAATATTCAGTACAGCTCAATAAAAAATACACATGCACTGTTATTTTACTATACACACTGTGCTGTTTTGTTTATTAAGAGTTTGTTCCTTATTTTTCCAGCAACACATTTTTGCTGCCAACTTTGAAATCTACTGACGACCAGGTTCCATGTGAGCACAGTGAACCAGCAGAGATAAGAATGTCACAACACAAGTGTTCTGTGTTTTTTCTTTTCTATGGAGCCATGTTTACAGTTCAAAAGCCATAAATCTGAGCACAAATGGAAAAGGCGTAGTGTCGCTGTAATGAGTTATCCTTGTGTAGTCACGTCTCGCAGCAGATGGACAACACGTTTGTTTTGAAGCTCGGCAGGTTGTACCTGCTTGTCAACACTGGATGGCAGTAGTGTATCTTTATTCCTTGCTGTGCAGCCTGATCTTTTATTATCATGTTATAGTTATCACGATATATCTTTTAAAAAGCAGATTTTTTTTTCTAGAAAAATACATTGTCGAGTCTGTTTCTTTCCGCTCTGGGTGTTTTTAAAGCTATGCATCAATGAGGAACTTATATTAAAGTTAGGGTCACAATCCTCAAGGGGCTCTGGAGGATCAACAGCTGTCGGTGGTTATTTGAGACAAAGAGCTAAAGTTACTCTGTGATTCCAGATAGTGAGCGTCTGTCTTTGGAAGGTGTGGTACACGTCCCAGGTGAGTCTCACACCTGGCCGCCCAGCCCAGATAACAGCAGCTCTGCAGCTTCACTGCTCTCACTACGACTGCAGATTGTTCAAATATGATGCGGATACATCTGTGCGTGAAAGAACTCCCACAATCTGCTGCTCGGAAAGCTTTGCATAACAATCCTGAGGCACTAGAAAGAGAGAGAGAGAGAGAGAGAGAGGAGGAGGAAAAGGAGGGGTAGAATGGGTTGAGGCCCGTGATGCGTGGAGTGGGCCAAGAAGCTGCCAGCATCCCAGCCGCTCCATGTCTGGCCTGGCACAGCATTAAGCAGGCTGTTTTGGGGCCTGTCAAAAGCTCATCACGGCAAGGAAGCCGTCTCTGTGGGGATGCTGCGGGGGTGCCAGGGCACGGCAGGGGGGAGAAACCAGAGACCCTGCCCGGCAGCTTGGGCATAATGAGGAGGAAAAATCGTATTCTTGTATTCCCATTAATATTACAACAATTCACTTTTGTCCAACTTTTCCCCCCCTCGCGTTTCAATCATTTTCATGCTTTCTTTGTTTCATCGCCGTCATTTGCAGTTACAGATAAAGATAGATAAAGGCACACAACTGGTTGAAGCCATGCTTTTCCATTATCGGACGCACACATTTCCAACACAAGTGGAAAACTCAGTTGATTATCCCATGTGTATTGTGTTCAGTAACTGCCTGCTTGAGGGATTATAAAACTCTGGGTAATGTCACTCGTGGCAATCAAGTAGTTTACAAGTGTGTTAAGGTATAATTTCTTGGCCAGCGTTGTTTGTGACATCAATCTAAAGCAGTCCAGAAACGAGGGCGTGCAAAAACAACATAATATTGTTTTTCATTACTGCTTGAGTGAAATCATGCCCCTTGATTTGAGAACATCCCCACTAACAAGCACCAGGAGTGAAAATTCAGCTCCTCGGGACATCGGCCAAATCTTCGCCGAAAGTGTCATGAAGCACAACATTTTAAAACATAAAAGAAATGCGTTGATGCCAAGTTTTTTTTTGTGTTGCAGGTGTGAAAGAGTGCGTGCGTGTTGGAAATCACTTAAAAGTTTGAAGGACGGTCAGTTCGCTGCGATTCCCCCTCGGCTGGCAGCTGCTGAGCTAGCGCACATTTCTCCGGCCAATTCCTCTTTGTTTTTAAAAATGACGTTCATAAAAACCTAAATCGGATGGTTCCATGTGACACTGGGTCTTAGGTCTTACAACAATAGTAAAACTGTGCAGTAAAAGGAATGGGAAAAGGCAGAAATCCTCTTCAGTCCAACAATTACTTGGCCTCTATATGGAGGAGTTGGCTCGTTCCTATGCTGTAATGTTGTGACCATTCCAGGCCCCGAGGCCAGGTGTTTTTGATTGCAGTGTAGCACGTTGAAGCTCCGACTCGGCAGCGCGGCTCCGGCCCCCACAGGACGGCTGGATACCACTCGGATCAACCAGAGGGAGACCGGGTGGGAGTGAGAGGCCCAGACTGTTTTCCTTATTTATTTATTAATGTTTTGTTTTCCCCGTGCCGAGCTGTCAGACAGACAGGCAGCTACACCCTCTTATTAGATGGTTTCCTTCGCTGTGTAAATATATTCCAGCTGAGACCTAACTTGTCCGTGTGCTGTGTTTTGATAAACAGCCACAGACAAGGACAACATAGGGGTTTATAGCACCAACAGGGAAACTCCTGGTATAGGGAGTACAGTCAGTGTTTCGGGGACAAAGACACAACCGAGCAGAATCAACGGTGACTTCATTTTTATTCGATTGAAAACAATTCCTACATTTTCTCTGCATGCTCTAGATGTTTTGATTTTTGGGGTGTATACCCTCGTCTTTGAATTCCCGTCTCTTGCACTCTCCTGGTTGGTGTCTTCATCTCACACATCCCTGATGTGTGTGTGTTTCCAATGTAGTAGAAGACAAGAACAACAACCTGCTGTTCAAATCATCCTGTGAGGCTTGCACAAAAGCAAAAAGATCCAGTTTGGGTTAGCTGCGTGGGAGTCAGCATGATAATGTCGCCCTCTAGTGGCAGCAATTATGTCTGAGGGGAGGCCTCCATGTCATTTTATTTGGACACACAGATATCTCATGCAAGACTTTAATATTAAGGAGTAAACACATTGGCCTTATCGCTAGCGGTTTGTAAAAAACTCAGAGATGCAGAGTGGCTTGGTTTCTGTGGTAACACATGCGTAACAAGTATATATCTATTATAAACCGTAGCTAAATTACTTATTATAATAACTATTTTACTTTATAAGCTGTTTGTTTTTGTTGGATGGGAGAAGTTTTGGAAATTTAGTCAGATATACATTTTGTCATTAATAATTATGCAAAAGACCTAATGTGCTATATATCAAATATTATGAACTAACTTTATTGCTATAGCACTTTTCAAAAAAGCAACAAGTGAATGCCATTTTGTGAAAATGCATTTTTAAAAGACTTTTGACTTAGATTCGTATTTTGCACAGTGTAAAGGAAAGGTCTGTATGACTTTGTCCTTGACAACATTAATTAATTCTGACTTGCACTTTTCTGACGATGAGACTATTACACATCCTAAGTAGTGACCAGGGAGATTAAAAGGAAAAACCTTTTTCCAATAAATCCTGAAACTCAAAACAATCAGGTCCCATTTACATGACGTCCCCACTGACATAACAATAACACGTGGGGTAGTGAGCAGAGGATTATTCATTTACACTGAGGGTAGAGTGTCACTTAACTGAATTCATAAAGGCTGTTTGTCTTCCTGTTGCTCTTTCCTTCCCTCTTAGCATAAAACATAACAACTTTACAAAGAGGTCCATGACCAATCGAGAATGCTTTACACTTTGACAAACATTTACAGGCTGCAGATGGTCCTGGTTGCTGTGTGCATACGTCCCCGCCTCAGAGCCCACAGGTGCCTCAGCAGCAGCTAATAAAATGCATAATGTGGAGGAGACTGGATCTAGGAGGAGAGAACGAGGCCGCGCTCCTCCTCTGTGACTGGTTTTTCAAAGCTGCGTTTAAAGATCGTCAGAGTGTAGCTATGACATCCTGTCTCTCAAGCTGAGCCGGATGGATTCCAGTAGATTGTGTGCATGTAGCTGACACACACACTGTAGATAAACCACATGACAGCTCCGCAAAAGTGAAGCCAATGTTTCTCAGTCGCCCCCTGCTGGCTGGCTGTAGTATAGGTCATAACTCCTGCCTCCTCTATGTCAGTGGATGGGACATGTATCAAACTAGATAGTCAAAACCAGTCGTCAACATTGTGATTGGTCGAGTGTGTGTATTGGCGGGATCTTGTTACCTTGTCTCCATCCCATCTGACTCTAAATTCAAAAAAACTGTAGTATTCTTAAAAAATATTTTAGCTTGATTTATTGAATTTCTAGTGGGAGAAAGTGGAGATACATCATCCATCTTTATATACAGTGCATACTTTATATAAAGATGTACGGTAAGACTGTTCACTTGCATCCTACCACCTCTATATTAGTGGATGGGACACGAACCTCTAAAAAAGTAAAGTTCATCAAACAAATGTTTCTGCAAGATGGTTTGTGTCATTTTAGATAGTTCTTATCACACTGATATGTTCATGTGATCCGTTTTCATGCACATTTGATTTTAAATGGTTATTTGATGCTACATAAACAAGATGAAACCACGGTTTGTATCTGGGGTATGTTTACTTCGTTTATGGTTAGTGAGAGGAAGTGGGTACACGTTGTATAAATCTTTATATACATCTTTACAGCCTTTGCAGCCTTATAATGTGTATTTGTAGAAAATCTGAAGTTGTTTGATCTTTAATGGCTCCATTTTTGTGCTTAGTCATACAAGGTTTTTCAAGTGACAACTATACACACTAGGACTAAGTACCCTTTAAAAAATAAATTGTCTGTTAAAGATGAGAAGAGGCAATATCAGGGTAATTTTCTAGGCATAATTTCTTTTATGAGCTTCATCTCACAACAGGTGCTCTGCTGTACCGGAGCAGTTAGGGTTGTTCCTGAACATGCAGGTCTGGAGGGGATGACTGTCAATCCTGACACACTGGGAACAGGCTGTGAACGTAACATGACTCAGCTGTGTAATCACCTTTGTGATTTTCATGTCACAGCTTCAAAGTTCCATCTCTTTTTCATGTGGTTTCTCCATTATTCTGTTCATCTCGTCAACACTGAGCAGGTTGTAAAAGTGTCCTCAGAGTCATTTTCTCCATTTCAGTCTTGAACATAATAGTTAAAGGTGTTTAACATCGAATTACTGGAAAACTGAGTATCGTATTTTCTTGAATATCCTGTCAATTATAATAAAAGAACATATAAATAAAATACAGATCTGACAGGTCTAATTATTTTATGTTTTCATCATAGGCTTCGTACACACAAACACACACACACACACACACACACACACACACAGACACACACACACACAGGTGTTTTCACTTACGGCCATTACACCTACTGTGGTTAAAGGTTGAGCTACATGATGTCACTGGACCAACAACATCTCAGAAAAATTATTCAACACAAATAAACAAAGCACAAAACACAATCTGGAGGAAACATAACTGTGACTGATTATGTTTGTTGTTGTATTAGAAGTATTTTCAATGTACATATTGGTAAGTCACAAATAGTGCAACATATATGTCTTCCACTAAAATATCAACTCTTGCATTATAGTGTATATGCATATAAGTATATAGTGATTACAACATTATTGTACTATTGAATAGTTATGTCTCAGCACTCATACCACTAGGTTTGTGGTCTGGCTTAACACACACATTGACTTCAGACATAATGTGTTTATGTACATTTAACCACAACCACAATCTTTCCCTGTAACGTTTAACCACAGAAGACGACTCGGGATGTAAACCATGGTCGCTTTGTATATTTCCATCATCCATCCCAACCAAGTCCTGTTGACACTATCGCTGTTTATTGAAATTCTTTGGACTTCATGTACTGACACGGATGATAAAGGCGTAAATTGTCATCTGCTAACAAAAACAACAAAGCCAACTGCAGAGGCTGTGTGTGTATCTGAAAATGACTTTCTATTAAGTGCCACAAAATGACCTTTCCTCCCCCTGGCAAAGGGAAGCCTTTTTCAGTCGACATAACAAAGTTTAAGACAGAGGATGAAAAGAGGTGCTTTAGCACAGTCCAGTATGAGTCTAACAATGTGCTCTTTGTACGTGAAACTTATTCCATTAGACCTTTCATTATAAATATGGCCCCATAAATGACCAAATTATCAGCATCTCAAAATAGACATCTTCAACAATAACGTAATACCAATGTTAATTTCAACATAAAAGTATGTTTTGAAGTGTCTATAAAACAGGGAAGAGGTGTTTATAAATGAATGAATTGTTTACAAATTTTTGAGTTCATTATCCAAATAAAGCTTTGTAAGCACTCTTCCACAAAGTCTTTACAGGATATATAATCAGCTAAAATACAAAATAACCTGTGAAGGTTTGCTGTGAGTGAGCAGAGCCTCGAGGGGAAGGGGTACATCATTAATACAAACATTATTCATATGTCATAACATCTAGTTGCTGGAAACAACGATATTAGGAACTTGGTTAAACTTTATAGTAATGGATAAACTGTATAATTTATGTGTTTGCATGTAAACCTCACTACACGCAGTGATGCTCTTTATTAGATCAGCGGTAATAGCCGCTGTAGCTTGACCTGCCAGCTCTGTTACCGTCAACCCTGTTGTGGAAAGTAACACAGCTGCCATGTACAGTGACGTGGACGCACCGCAGGCTCCTTATAGATTCAAATGATGTCAAACACACAGTGTAAAAATCCAATGAACTCAAAGAGACTGAAACTTGTGTCCAGCTGCAGCTGATCATGACAAGGGGGCATTTATACAAAGTCAGTTAGTGTTAATATGAGATATAAGGTTTCATGGTTTTGAACATGAATATCGTGAGTTTATACTGTAAATATATTCATTTTAATTTAAAGACAGACAATATGCACTTAGATAAATAAAGCGCACTTTGAGCAGATGGTGCCTGTTGCGAGGAATGTATACTGAAGAAAAACCTCAGAATCACCCTATCTAATCCCAGAGAGTATCCAGTTTCCATTTGGCCTCGCAGGAGTGGAGCTCATCACTGCTTGACAGTCTCGTATAATACCTATAGTGGGTTTTGGACTCAAGGTGCAAAGTAATCATAATTATAACTTTGTTGTCCAAGTGTGATAAAACCAGGCCGGGCCCTCTAAACACTCGCTTTACGTCAAACTTGCATGTTGAGTCTGGCTGGTACGTGCTTGGAACAGCGCTACACTATATACAAGTGGTCCAATAAACTTCACTCAGCAGCCTGATCTGCACAGTCTCATTTCACTGGCGCACCTACAGTAACCAGGACTCCCCCAACAGATTATTATGTTTACTCCCTGCTCACGAGTCAGCCAGGTATTAAAGGAAGTGTCCCTTCAAATCTCATTGATGGAGAACTTGGCAGATATTTTTACAATCATACTTTATTCAGTTGCTCACTACACTATTTCAAAAAGGTTTTTCAAACAGCATTTTGTCAAATAGTGCCAGAGTAATGCCAGAGTAATACAGATTTCTGAGGACCAACGCTGATCAATACCAGGCCATAAAAAATGTCCTATATCGAAAATAATATAGAAAATCTACATACGCATTTTAAATTGTAAAATGTTAACATAAATACACATCATCCTGCATTGTTTGTTCTGTAAAATAAAAGCTTTCATATTGCCAAACACAAACGCTGATACAGATATATGTCTGTGAAAGGCTCATATCAGCTCATAGTAGGTCAAGCTCTTTGTTAAATACAGGTTAGTTGATAACATTAACAATCACTTTGCTCCATTTTGCTGCTGGCTTTTATTTAGCTGCTCCAGTACCAGGCTCCTACTATCGTACATGTTTTTTTGTGCTTAAACCAAACAGTGACCGTGTTATAACCACAACTTCATGTTAATTATCAAAGCCATGATAATGGATTGGAGCTATTTGAGGAGATACACATGCTTTGTATCAGAAGGTGGAAACAAACACCTCATTTGGCCAAGAGAAAGATACTAACCTACTGTAGTTGCTGTGTAGGTGAAAGAAATAAAAAATCAGTACTCAGTATTCACTGTACAAACATGTACAGTGAATAATAAGTATTATTAAGTATTATTATTCACTGTACTACAGAAGTGAAACCAAGTTATCATCAATTGTAGTTTTCATTTAACTCATTCTTTTACATCTTGTCACTGATCTGGGTTCCAAAAACTGGCACAGGGCAAAATAAAGTAAAACAAATATACAAATGAAAAAGTTATGTGCTAATTACTGACAACAGGCAAACAGTGTATGCGGAACACACTCGGATGTCTGGGGTTTGTTTTTCTTCATTTGCATTAAATACTGTACACATCAGAGCAATTGCGTCCGAACTTCCATGTGGCCTCAGCCCCCTGGTGGTTGGCCTTTCATCCAACTGGTACAACAAGACCATCGCACTCACCGGAAAAACAAAATGGTAATAAAAGACCTTGCAAAAGGAGAGAAGCAGCTGTGACTGTGTCTTTGGCTCGAAATCATTTGAGAGTATTCTTTAATCCTGACACCTGCAAGTCATTGCATCATGATTTACAGTGGGGAACACGCAGGCCGGGGGCAGGGAGGCCACCAGAGGAACTGTTTTCACAACAAATGATGAGGAACACACTGTTGTTTCTTCCAGGCCCGGCATTTGCAGCGTGTTGTTCACCGACATATGGATGGCTTGATCTGACAATGAAAGCGTTGGCAGAAAGTCGTCTCCACAGGACACCCTACGACGACATTATTGTGTTTACGTGAGAAGTGATTGAGAATGGAAGGAGGCCCGATAGAACAGGAGAGTGCGAGTGAAATAATTAATGTGGTGTGTGGGAGAGACAGAGAGTGAGTGAAGAGAACTAGGCTGGAGGTTCTGGGACAGGATATGCAGCTCACATGAAGGATCATTAGCGGACTCTCTGCAGACCAGCGCGACACCTTGTAGTCCCCCAGCTGCTCACCCATGATGTCTTGATAGCATGATGTTGTTTACACTCGTTTTCTCATGTCATTACTTGTGAGGGACTTTGCCACATGGTGAAATACTTTGGGTTTTGGACATAGTCAATGGGTTTCATAGTGCAGTGGAGCAGTAGCGAGTATGTGTGACAAACATTGTGCACGTGTGGTGTAAGGATTTAGCTGAGTTGTTCCACCTAAACACACTTTGGGGTTTGTGTCTGCACAATTTACACCAAGTTATTCCACAAGAATGTGATGACTTGGAGGAGAGGAAATTCCAAGTTGTGAGTCATTTTGGGGAACTGACATAGAAGTATCTATCTATCTATCTATCTATCACTATCTATCTATCTATCTATCTACTATCTATCTATCTATCTATCTATCTATCTATCTATCTATCTATCTATCTATCTATCTATCTATCTATCTATCTATCTGTCTGTCCTTCTGTCTGTCTGTCTGTCTGTCTGTCTGTCTGTCTGTCTGTCTGTCTGTCTGTAAAATAAATCAAAACACATTATGATATTGAATGAAGAGCTTTCTCCTCTCAGCAGAGCGCCATGGCATAGTAATCCCCAACTGTTAGATCGACTCCTCCAAGTCTGCCCAGAAAAACATATTGTGTGCAGACGCTCTTCTTTTCCACCGAGCCTGCTCAGACCAGAGAGGTGTGGATGAAAGAATGAGCTGAAAGTGAGATCCTCGGCGTCCCGTGGCATCACCACCTGTCGACCAAGTGTGCGCGGCTCTACTTTCTGCTAACTCCTACACATATAAAACCAAAACCACCTCTCCTCCAGTTCTAAAAATATCACACTTGTTTTCTTTTGCTCAACACATCACACATTGCACATGACTGGCTGTATCAAGTCTCACTCCATTTATTTAGACGTTTTACCGCCGTCGGCCTGGCAAAAGATATGCAGCTTTGTGTTTTGGGTTTTACTTTGAACCTTTGGCAGTGTTCTTGCACAAACGATATTTGAGGATGAGAAAAAAGGGAAATCACGCCCCAATCCAATGAAAAAAAGAGATGTTAATATTAACTTGCCAACTGTGGAATGAATGTTACTTAGAAGTAGTGAAAAAGTATTGTTGTATGCAGATGATACAGTTCTGTCTTTCGTATCTGTACCTGCAGCACACAACTACAAAAAATACATCCGATTTAATGCAAAACAAACTTCACTTGACATTTAACATGTCAAGTGAAAGCTCCTTAGAAAAGCTTTAAAACAGTCGGTATCATAAAGGACTTTTCCACCTAACTGAACACAACTTAATTCACTCAGCTACTTACTTACTTTTGCCACATACTGTATGAAATACAACCATGAAACGAGTATGTAACAGGTAATGTTGTGTTTTTTTGGGGTGAAAATAGTATATCTACAGCATAAACCGTACAATTCTTTACTGCAGAGCGAATGTAAACTGCTTCCATAATAAATAATAGCTGCCCTGAAAAGCTGAGTGAATGCTGGGTAGAGAAAAAACAACGGCCTCAGCTGCAGATGGATCATCCAACATGTTTGAGGCTCTGGTGCCGTGAAACACTTCAGGTTCAAAATAACTGATATCATCCATGTGTCAGTGAAAGTATATAGTGGCTATTACCTAACATGGGGTTTCTTGAAAACATTCCAGCACAGAATATCCTGTGTTTATGTCCCACTTTGACCTCTGGATTACAGTTGGGGAGCCAACCTGTCATATACTCATATACAGATCGGATGTTGTCTTCTGTCTTTGGCAAGAAAAGCATCCTCCTTTCTCATAGAGAGATAAACTCTGCCAAAATACTACAACTTTATGCACTGTCTTCCTCTAGACTTTGCCCTTTCAGCCTCTTCTCTCCTTTAACTATAAATCACAATCACTGATTTACTGTATGAAAGTCCAAACTGACATTTATATTTTGTGAGGTTTTTCATCAACAAAATACCAGGCAATATATGAACATTTTAGATAATTACAAATGGTTTGGTAAACTACTCATGTAATAGTATGGCTGCAAGCAAATGCAAATATCGTAAAGCCAAATGAGGCACAGGGGACTGGTAATAGTTATGAGTGTCATGTGTGTACTTTACCTCAGCTGTAATAATGAGAGAAAAGCTTCGTGCTGCAGCTCAGAGAGCTGGACAATCAACATGCCTTACAGAACATTTGTTTCCACTCCTCTTATCTTCCCATGATATAATGTATTGTTGCGCAAATCACAGAAGTGGACTGGTATCAATAAGCCTTCAAAACGGTTCCCTAACGCAAAACACGTTCAGGACTGGATGGTTATCATGTGAGCCAGAGATCTTTATCTTTCAAATTACGAATGAGCCTGATGGCAGTGGAGGTTATTTAATACCCATCAGCTGACATATAAATCAGTCAGAAACAAACACAGAGGACCAGCAAATACACTGGACTCACCAGGAAAACAGTAAATTACAAAAGTGCAGCATAGCACCACAAATCTTTACACAGTAACAGTTTAACATGTAGTCAGGATTTAAGGTTATATATCTGTTTTAACGTACTGTATTTATTTTCTGACATAAATTTAAGCATTGTGTTGTAAACTTTTATGGGATTATGTGTTGTTCTTGGGCTTAGAATCACTACTGATGATTAATAAGCAAAATTAGTTGCCGTAACAGTTTTTTGGCAACAGTTTTTTTGTCATACATTTGTTGATGTATTTGTTGCTTTTAAAAAAAAGAAGCAAATGTCTTATCTCACCAGCATGCATTATTTTACTTTTTTATTTTATTTGTGTTTGTTGGACATTTCAAATGACTTATTGTGCAGATAAAAGTTGATATGACCAAATATGACTATATATCAGGTTATAATTTATCGAATAAAAAAAATATAATAATAAAATATTACTTGTATGGTTTTACTCTTCTATTCTTTACTTTCTACATAAACGTACTGTTAATATATATATATATTTTTTAATAATTTAAAAGTTTAAAATCCCCCTCACAGCTCCACTGAACCTACTTCTGGCCCTTTTGTTCTCGCACTTTTTCCCCTCTCTCTCGTTTCCCTCGCTCTTTGCTGCGCTCCCTCTTCCCAGAGATGACACTGTCATATTTTGAAACATCTCTGTCTCTCTCGGTTGGCGCTGCTGTGCTTTCCTCTGTCTCTCTGTTCCTCTTTTGTTTAGGACCACACAGAGGGATGACATGTTGGAGGCACATCCAGGCTGGGTGGCCCGGCTGCAGGAGAGATGTGGGTGACAGGATCAGCCTTCAACAGACTATGGCAGTAATGCGTGTAGACAGTGTAAAACCAGTCTTTTGGAGACCTGTAGAAAGAGCAACGCTGGCAATTCTGAATAAATGCACTTTGAAAAAAAAGAAGAAAAAAAGTTCTTTGGGAGCCTTGTTTTAACTGCAGCCTCCTGCACTGGACTCCCATGCACTACTAATGTCTTTAAACGCCCCTGGATATAGAAGTAACTCTAATTTATCAAACATTCAATTTATCCACAGTATATTGCAATCATCCAGGGTAATTTGGCCTTTACAGAAACATATCAAATGTTAAAGTGCACTTTTCTTAAAGACAATTTTTTTTTAAAGCATTTTTTTTACATTTGACTAATAAATCCATTTAAAAATGTTCATATATGATATATAGCTGTAATGCATTTTGTTTCTCACTGGTGGTTTAATCAGTGTTGAAACTTCTCTGACAATGAAAGAGGTCTGAGAACTCTTCAAGTTGTTTCCAGTGTTATCAAAGATCTTAGGGTCCTGCAGAAAATGGAGATCACCCCCCCCCCTCCTGATAATTACCATGTAGCATTTAGCACATACTTAACAGAACAAATGGGCCGAGTGTGTGTGTGTGTGTGTGTGTGTGTGTGTGCGTGTGTGTGTGTGGTGTGTGTGTGTGTGTGTGTGCGTGTGTGTGTGTTTCGTGTGTCCGTGCGTGCGTGTCTGTGTGAAATCCACTGATGCTGGACTTTGTCAAGCCTGAGAAGCCGAGGAGAAAATAGATCAGAGGTGTCATCACTAACAGGCCCCTGGATCCCAGTGCTCCGACAGCTTCTACGTTCTGGCTCCGGATGAAAAATGGTGCGGCTGGTGGTTGTTTATTTTGTTTCTCTATCTCGTCTTAGCAGCCCCCTTTTAATGAGAATGTGCAGTTTCAAGTTAAGCCCTGGCCTTCCTTCCTTTCCTGTTAACTACTTTTTAGGCAGAAAAAAAATACAAAAAAACAAAACTAAAACTAATTAGAATATGCTTTATTCAGCCCAAAACTCACATGTTTTTTCTTAACAACTGCACTAATAACGTGAGTCATGAATATCCCCAAGTGTAAACAAATCAATATGAAAGCCCTACACCCACAGGCGTCGTGTCTGACATATATTATGAACAGACAAAACATTTGTAGATCATAATAACACGTCAGATGATGTGGGTGGAAATAAAGTGGCGGACTTGTGATTGGAAAAAGACATGCAACAGCTTCACCGTTTCAACACCACTGAGGGAGAAGACTGTGCGTTTGTGTTTTTAAAAATAATCCCGAGCAAGGAGCAGTTAGTTGGGACATGTAAGAGCCTTTTACACAGCACAGTGAACGTGGTTTCATATGTCAACACAGAAGAAAGCACGTTAACTCACTCTATAGCAGGGGGAGGAGAAATAAAGAAGCATTCAAACAAATCGGCTGTCAGTGGACAGATAAAGACACAACCGAGAGAGAGTGTTTGCGTGTGAGAGAGTGTGTGAGAGTGTGTGAGAGTGTTGGAGTGATCCCCGGGCACCAGTAGGTGGTCAGGTGGTCCTCTGTGCTCTCCAATCGAGCGTCTCACCACCCCACCAGCCACCCCAACACCATTGTGAGCCGCAGAAGCTGCATGACTGATGCAACAAAAGAGGAGACATTGATCTTCCAACACAAGCTCTGCTCTCAGCACACTGTGTTGTGTGGTGAGGGAAATGAGCTGATCCTCCCGAGCAGACCGCAACTAAGCTTTGGCTTTTTTTTTGCCGTAGTAGCGACTAATCCACAGAGGATGGAAAACTTGGGAACAAAATGAATTTGTGTAACAGGCCTTGTAAAATCCAAGTAGACTCTGGTAATAATCTTTAATAAAGGTTTAAAGGGAAATCCCATGTGTTTACAAACTAGAGTAAATTCAGGAAAACTGCAACACGAATCTCAAAGGCTAAATTTTATGTTTAGCTAGAATATTTTACTTCCACCTCCATGCAGCGCACAGCTCCGACAGGTGTGGCCGTTCTAATGTACCCCTGAGCATGGTACTTCAGCTCACTTATCACAGCTCCATTCAATTGCTCTAATAAAACAATCCAGCTGCATAAACAAGTTACAAAATGTGTGAAATCTAAAACAGAGAGCATCTTTAATGATCCCCGGATAACACTGTCTGCTACAGGGGCCAATAAATCATTTCACTGTGTGACTTTAGAGCTCACTATTTGTCACGATGTCAAGTGGCACCACACTGGGCCAGGGTGTCGTTTTCTTAAGTGTCCATTACTGTGAAAGTCCACTCTCCCAAATGGCAGAATGGGAGGCCCCATTTGGGGCGGCTGCTCGAAGCTGTGACGCCATGAATCGGCTCTAAAGGTCCTGGGCCTTTACACCTGTGTGTGACACAGGGGATGGTCGGTAGTGAGCGGGAGAGTCAGCCAGCTGTGCTCTCCTGTGGTAGCTCCGGGGATAGCCTGGAAAATGTCAACTGTAACATCCCACTAAAGTTCCATTCACAATTCTCCCAATTGATATAAAAACACTTTACAACTGCTGAAACACACATGTTGCCGTGACTCAACGGTCCGGATTTAGCCGTGTTCAGACTTTTTTATGTAACTGCAGATGTTGGGCTCAGTTTCGAGCGCTCGCACTTCACATGAAAACTTCACCTCTGGCAATGAGGTCACACAAGATGAAAACCAAAGCCTGTATTTTCTCGGGCTTGGGGCTCGTCGCCGCTCTCGTTGGGTGAGAGGTAATTGCTCACTAAATATCCATCTCTCGGGGGTGGCCGGGCCTGCCATTCAGCACAGGTCTGCACAGTGTCCTCTCCCGCTCCGAGGCCGGTCCAACGCGTACGGTGGCTTTTGCTCTGTCTCCCAGGACAGCTCGAGCAGCAGCTTCATCAAGGCTGATTGCTGGAGACATTCCTCTCCCAGTGACACATCCACCTGATGTGAAGCAGACCTGTGTCCTCCACATTCACTGAGGCAGCGGAACGAGACGAGTCCCACCGCTCCAGAAACTGGAGGGTCCACTTTGGCAAAACACACCACGGTGGAAGAGCTTGGCAACGAGACTTGTTTGCAGGCATTAAGTAACAAACAACCCCCCCCCCACACACACACACACACACACACATACACACAAACACACACACACACATACACATACACACAAACACATACAGACTCAGTGGACTATAAATGTACAGATATATGGGCCATTAGTGTAACACAAGTCTTGTGGGCCTCATTTGAGCTAGATTAATAACCCAGACAGCTTCCATTCGTGGATTTAACCCTCATTTTGGTTCTAATTTATGTTGATATTTGTCGTTATACAAAGAGATTTAACCTGATTCCCAAAGTTGTTGTTGTTTACACTCCACCTGAAGTTGCTGTAACATTGTTTATACAGAAGAGAAATCTTTATTTATGACCCTGACAATGACACAAGAATAAGTTCAAGCCCTTTTCCATCTGTTTGCAATCCCAGTGTAATGCTATCATCACCTGTTTCCATGGTCCCGGTCACATCTGGCTTGCATTACATTCACACAAGGTGCATTTTTTCCTTCCCTCTATGTGTGTGCTTTACTTAAGTATTTGGCTCATATTACTGAAAAAAGTCTAACAACAAATTAAGATCTGAGACAAGAGACAAAAAATACCCACTAATATTGAGGAACAATTTGCTTTAAATTTCAGAATCAGACTCCCCTGGGGGTCTGACCATACGAGACACGGGAGTTTGAGCTCTCTGTGAGGTTTATTGCAATGTAAAGCTGGTTTACTAAGATAACACAGATATCAGTTCTCAAAGTTGGTGAGGAATTTGTTTGTAGTTAAATCGTAAATAAATGTGTGTCTAATTTAAAAGTAGAAAATAGAAGTTCCACTGTATCTATTTAGGGAAGCAACATAAGGAGTTATTAACATTGAGGGACATCTGGTCCTCTGATCTAATTTTAATGTGTTTGTGTATTTTAAGATACAACAACATGCAGGTTTATTTCTGCCTCTTATTATTGCATTTAAGACAGGGTCGATTCTTGCCATAACAGGAGGACACACATCAGTGCATAGTGTGTGAGTATAAGTGTATTTTTCTGCCTCATAACCGTCTGGAATTTGTGTATCCTCTCCGTCTCTCATGGACACCAGCTGTGCAGCTGGTGCTCGCTGGAAACTGCAGTTAGCCTGTAGTCGTGAGGGATTTTTAACACACTTCTCCCATGTGCATTCAAGGAAGCAGTAATGTCATGCAATCGGGGCCATGTTATCATTGTTAGGATCCTGGAGAGTGATGTCAGAGGAAAAAGGAAACTAGCTAACTCCCAAACCAAGAGAGCAAAGGTTAAAGGCAGGTTGGCACAGACCCAGGCTGGCTTTAAGACTTTCCTTATTCTATTTCCCTTTCGCTTCCCCTTAAAAACCTCGTCCCTCCATACAACTGGTTCACATGAACAGGATGCTGCTTGCTTTGGCATGTCTGGCTATGAGCTGTGATTTATCATAATGGGCTCACAGTTGTCATTTTGGGGTTAAAGATAACAGCTCTGTGAAACGGAACGTCCTGTGAGATGGATCCGCATTGATGGAACACACTGTTGTAAATGGATGAAACTGAGAAAAATGGTTTGATGGACAAACTAATTCATTGACTGCATTAACAGGAGCTTTTCATCATTGGTAATGAAAAATCAACACCACCTAAGCAATTACATAAAGGGTCGTTTTGCATCGCTCATATATTGTATCTCCTGTGGAGGAGATTGAAAATCGACTTTTAAAAAATTTGAATCTCAGTCTTGAGAGTGCCTCTGAGAGCATTTACGAATATGCTACTATAAAACCTGGGAAATGTTCCTGTAAAGAAAATAGGACTTTATACATTTTATATATATAGGATTTAATGATGACTCAGCCCTGCTTATCCATTGTGAGAGAGGTATATTTATATTGGAATATTTTATTTTGGCAAACCAACATTCTACCATTGTAATAGTGTAACAACAACATGGTACCAAGTCCAGACTTGTCACAAATGATATGAGGGTAGGTTTTATTTGTGGATATTTAAATGATAAACGGAGTCCAGTCCGTATAGTGGCGTGTTTGTGACTCAGAGTTAATGCACCTGCTTTACCTTGGATGTACACTGTTGATCATGTTCTCGTAGGCTGGATTACTGATGGATCCAGATGGCCCCAAGGCCGGGCTGACTGCGTGTGAGTCGGTTTGGGATTTTAATAAATGCAAATTTGCCAATTTGTCTGGAAAATCTGATATCAACTGGAAAGATAAGAGCCTTCCAGGAATAATATCACGGCAGAATGCTAATGTTTGTATCCTGGCGTCCTAAAGGCACAGTAAACTGTAATCTGGGCAGTTCCTCATCGAGTCCTGTGCCATAAAAGGCCTCAGATGCCGTGCAAACAACGTGATTAAGTACATGCAGAGTGCAGATCTACAGAGTGAGCTGTGGTAATAGTTGAAAGGAAGAAGTGATGGGATCCCTGTAGCAGACATCATGTACTTTAAATTCTTTCTGCAACTACCATGCCCCAGTATTGCAAGCGTATTTAAATATGAGAAAGCTGTTGCTTTGTTCAGCTGGTTTGACATCAAGAGGTCTGGTGGTGTCAGAGAAACTAACAAAAGACCCTGTTGTGTTTCTGTTTCTGTACAGGATGCAGCCTGTCCCGGGATCACACACAAATATCATCTGAGCAGATTGTCTGAGCCAAGCCCACATCCAGCCGTGCACACTGAGGCCTTCTTGTGTTTCCAGTTCGCCTCGATGGGACACAAAACAGACACACAAGCTATGTTTGCTCAAGAGATGTCTGATCGCACCAGCATCAGATAAATAAAGAGTTCTCTTCTTGAGGTGCAGCTCTTATGTTTGTCACAGTAATAATGACATCCACCCTGACTTAATCTAGCAAGATGACAGTTTAGAGGCATAAACCTGCACAGGTTACAGATTGTTACTGATCCTAACTTGCGGTCTACCAAACAGACTAATAGAAGATAATGAGGATAGATGTCTGACATGCAGCCAACTGGACTTCCCTTCTTTGGTTTTGATGGTTCACAGATTGTTCCTGTGCTGTCTTGTCTGAAAAGGGATAGAGGACGTAAACATTATTGTGCCCTTGTTTTGCACTGCTGTTGGACAATATATGCACCTTTTATCCTTTGAGGTTGCAGGTGGCTGAAGACAATACCAGGTGACATTGGGCGAGAGGGGCGGAACCCTGGACAGGTCGACAGGGTTGGACTATATCTCAAGATCAAATTTTTCTTTCCTAAACAGATAAATATCACACAAGGAAAAGTATCCAATTCTATTTAAAACTAGAATGACACTCAGTTGTGTGCATGCCTCCATCAAGGCCGAACAATCCTACATGCGATTGTCCAGATAGTGAAAGACACAAATCCTGCATCCGCCCATTAATCCACAACCACACCAAAATGTATTGTGTTCTCTCCAGGCCCTGGTCCCGTTCCTTTACCAAGTTTTGTTGAAAAATTTTTTTTTGTAGTTTATGTGCCGCAGACACAGGAGGAACAAATTCTGAACTAAAAACCTGAAACTATTTAAAAGCTAAAAGTCAGACTGTGAGATATCTATGTCAGTAACACTGGTGGCACCTTCCTGGAGTTAAATTGGCCAAATGTAGTTTATCGGAACAATTAACTTCCAAATGTCTACTCTATTTGTAAAACCACTGCTGCTTCTATAATAGACTCAAGTAGAGCAGCGTTGTGAATACAAACAAATAACTTAACTTTTGGTGACAGAGGAGTTTCTCATGTATGCTGCTTTTTACAAAATCCCTGTTGAGTAACTACAGGGTCTGAACTGTGTTAGTAACAGACAGGAACATGGGTATTGGTACAGATGCACTGACTTGTATGATGTAATGAAACTAGTAATGGAAAGATAATGATGGCAATAATACCATGTAGCAGAAATGTAGCTCTGGGACTCAGTGTAGGATCCTTGTGATGATCAAAACTGATGTTAGAGATGAGTTTGGCTCGTCTTCATGACAGAACTATTGTGAAAGTTCACATGTGTTAACCCTCTCTGTCTGAGACGTCTGTGCATCTCATGCCTCTTTCCTGATTATGTGAAATTATCGAAATCTGAGCTGAAATTGTTCAGCCGTGGTATACTGGCAAAATGTCCTCCTGAAAAAGGGCTAACTGGAGAGACTTTCAAACATGGGGACGCTTTATGCTCTACCTGGAAAAGTAAGTTGCTAAACCACCTTGTAGTTTTCCATGAAAAAGAAAGTTAACATGTGTATGGGCGGATTATGAGACTATGGGCCTCTGACTACAGCCCTCCCCTCTTCTGCCAGACTGATACATATCCCTTTGTGGTATGTTTGCATGTTTTTGTGGTCGGTTTGCATCTCTTTGTGGTTATTTTGCATGTTTTTTGTAGTCAGTGTGCCATTTTTTTTTAAACTTCTGGGCTGTTTTGACTAGTTTTGTGGTCATTTGTTATCTTATTGTAGTCATTTCATGGTCTCTTGTAGTCGTTTTATTGACTTTCCAACAATAAATGTTAACAGTCACTTCAAACAGAGGCTCTGGCACAGGGCCCCCTGAGTCCTTGGGCCGGTGGAGCTGTGCCTGTTCTGTAATCCATCCATGAAGGTATGACAGTATGATGTCATAAAGAATCGTAATATGTCCTGAACAGGATTTCTTAGGTTTGCTTGTTTTTTTCCATTTCTTTCTTCCTTGATGTTTTGTGTTTGGCTTTAGTCCCAGGTTTACACTCTGCAATCATTTAAAATGCACTAAGGAATCAAAAGTGTTTTTTTCCTAGGTCACTCCGAAACACAAATGTATCATCATCTTATTCCCTTTACTTTTCCCCTTGTACCAACAGGTAGGAACACAGAATATCCACTTTGTAAGATGCAGGCTGAAATCTGAGGTACAAGAGAGGAAACAGACAAAATGAAAGATAAGTATCTCAGACTTCACACATGCTTCTTTGACTCATGCAGACAGATGGAAACAATTTCCACATCATTTGTGACTCTGAGCATAATGGTCATTTTTACTGACATCACTTGCAGGCTCTTGGTTATTTTTGGATATTCTTTGTGAACAAATTGACACCCCTCCCAACTTTCACATTCAGTTCCTGATGCAGTAAATAATGATGTATATGAAAAACTTGCAGATGCACTTAACTGAATAAGTTGTTATTTTGCGGGCGAGTTAGGCCTATACAACACAATGAGGTGCCTCTGTGTTGAGTATGGAAGTCCGGAAACCTCCCTTTGGTTCGGTATGATCGACTGCATCTTCTACCTCTCTTGCCCTGCTGAATAAAGAACTACTCGAGCTTGGCAATAGACATGTCAAGCACAAATTTTATGATGACATTCAAAGCCTCAATGTCACATTCTCATTTAAGTCCTTAAGGTACAAATGAGTCATTTCATTAGTCCTCGAATGAATTTGGCACACCATGGAAACCTAATAGATCACACTGGTAATTCTGTCCTTACGGAAGTGAGAGCTCGGTGGTTGAATCTGAGAAACTGTGCTGCAAAATTGAATCTGAGGCTATCGAGCAGATGGCGAGATTAGCATGCAAATGACCCTCATAGATCATCTTTCTGAGCATAGGGTAATGGCGGGTGAATGATACTTATCAAGCTCCATAAGTGCTCCTTCCAATAAATACACACTTCAGGTCATTTGTATTGGGATTCAAGTGTTGATGGATATGGGATTACCACTTAACCTTGGAGTAATTCCAAGACACCACCTAAATCATCTAATACATTATCCATAGCATAACGGCTTGACCGGTCTTTAAGGCTATCACTTCTTAATGCAAAATATGTTTTATGTGATCAATTGAACTGTAGGTTTTAGAGGCCTATTAATTAGAAACTCTAGATGACAGGACATTGCAATCCCTTTATTTCCCGTTACTGTGCAGTATGTGTCTTGTGTGTATCCCAATGCTTTTCTAGTTCATATTATTTAGACATTGATATATTACAGCTTGGCACACAGGTTCTGTAGAATATGGAAACTTCATGTTGTCTGTTCAGGCAACAAGATGAAATTAACAATACATGACAGCAGTCAGGTTAGGCAGGTTAGAATCTGCCCACTAAGAAACCAGGACACTGA
Organism: Pseudopleuronectes americanus; assembly: GCA_038501795.1. NCBI lineage: Eukaryota > Metazoa > Chordata > Actinopteri > Pleuronectiformes > Pleuronectidae > Pseudopleuronectes > Pseudopleuronectes americanus. The sequence goes on from CM076716.1 coordinate 16,071,275, forward strand.
CACATGAAAGTTGATTGAGATCATGTGCTTCTCGTTGGAGACCAGCTTTCATTTCCCAACCAACACTTGACCTTGACCCGGCCTGCCAAAGTTTTATTTGAAAGGTTTTGTTCCAAAACACTGTAAAATCAAAAAGGAAGTTTGGTCTCGCACATGATTCCTCGCAAACGTTTTTTTAAAGAACATCTTAACGCATATTGTTTTGTTTAAATGTTCTCAGAATTGACGTGAGGCCTGTGTTTGAAGTGTATAGTGTATTTGAATAGAGCACTTAACGTCCCCCGTGGTTGATGAGAGGGTAACTGGTCAATGACATTGGGCTACTGGCTGTAAAGAAATGTATACCTCATGTGGTGAAACGTCCACTGTCCTCAGTTTCAGCTAAAATACATATATTTAGTTGAAGCTGAAAATTACTAATTACTAAAGCTAGTCGTTTTAGTTTTTTTGTTCTAAATGTAAGTCTGTGGGGCTGTTGCCAGGCTGCTAACACAACAACATGTTAGCAGGTATAATATCAGTAGTTATGGTTTCATCTTAGTTTAACATGGTAGCAGCAATGAATAGATGTGGATGATAGATATTTTTTGCAGGTTTTTTACAGAGACTGAATATAAAAATGGACAACATCACAACAAAAAAGTCTTTATCACCTCCTGGTGGCTGGCTGTAGTAGAGGTTAACAACCCTGCCTCCTCCATGTTAGTGAATGGTGTATGGACCAGACTTAAAAGTCAAAGTACTCATCAAATACATAGTTCTCTTGCACACATGAGCTCGTAACAGCGTCACTTTGTGGAGGAGTCTCAGTTCTCTAAATCTGTTCACTCACTGAGTCCTGACTCACGCTACACTGGAATGAGAAGCATTTGCAGACGCTTGCACAACATTAAGTGAGAAGAATCAGACGTCTCCTACAAGCACACACACACCCCCACACACATACACAGACGAGTGCTTCAATGCAATACACATCTCTAAAACACCCTTTAAGTGGCAAATACTGAGGACCAGCCAACATCACACTTAATCGAACAGACACCGAGAACCACGTCTGTTGAGTTAATTTACTCTTGTAAGAACATATTATGAAACAACTGATAACAGGAAAAACTGTGGTATCTTGCTGGAATATTAACTGAAGCTATAAACATGGCTTGTGAAGGATAAGGGTCTCTCTGGACAAAAGGTGAATGTCCCTGACAGTGTGTGGTCTGTTTCCGAGCTAATGTCCTTAAATGTGGAGTTATACTTGGACACAACAAAAAAAAATAGGACTTCTAAAGGGTTCTCACGAAGGAGATGTGGACCTGGGTGGATCTATTTTAACTTGTTCTTTAAGAAATCAGACACAGGATTCATAAAGGATTCAAATCCAGTTTTCTCCTCACTACTCAAACAATAAGGGGACATGGCGATACTCTTCAAAATTGGCTTGATATTTTTTAATATGGGTGTGTTAATGAACAGTAGGCTATTTAAAATAACTTTTAGAAATCAGTCCAGCAGATCGACTGTTACAGACATCGGCCAACAACCCCGACATGGCAGAAATAGCTACAATGTCATCGTAAGGGGCAACTGTGACAGTCCATGAAATGACCACTAAAAGTGAGAGAAGGCAACAAGCAGAGGAGATAAGATTAAGGTTGCCGGACTCTTAGCAAGACCCAAGATAACGTTCTGAACCTTGAAGGCAGTTTAAGTGGACTGCCACAGTGGCTTCTTTGGATTACATAGCAGCCACTGGCGCAATACAGCAGCTGCTTGTGGAGACAATCCAATGGACCGTTTTTTTGTTAGTACCATTCATTTACACAACCGTTAATAGGCCAAGGTTAAAAAATACCAGGAAACTCACTGAAACACATCTCTGTTGTCATTTGTCTTTTTAATAATATATAACTTGCAGTCTCTGTGATAGGTTTTGTTTAGTATAACTGTGGAAAAGAAAGATTCAGTGAAGTAATCTGTTAGAGCAGCAAGGAGTATGTGTAAAGAAGTAACTGTATTCGCTAATGAACTTTATTCCATGTGCATGAAATGTTCTAACATCGTAAAAACAGGACCCATTGTGGTTTTATTGCCAGTTCTCTTGCTAGAAGACACATTGAGGTCCTTGGGTCCACAGTCTGTGCTGACACTCCCTGTTGTGTTAACAGAGTGCTGCAATAAGGAGATCACTTTTTCATCTTCTCTTTGGAAAGGCTGCAGATACCAACTGGGAAGGGAATTGTGGGAAAATGTACCCCAATAATTTAAAAGCTGATTGCCAAAGAAAGGCTCCAGTGCAATGTCTTCACATCTGTTCATCTCCAACTAGAACAGCAATGCACTCCAGACTCATATTTCTGTTGATTTAGCCCCTCTCAATGGACACATGTCCTCACCTCTCTCTGTTAATATGTCAAAGATGGTGCTGGAATAATGCATCTGCGTGTGTATTGTTGAAAAACAAATTAAATGTAGGCTTACGCTCATGCCGGAGAACTTGAAATCAGTGCTGATGCTTACTGCCTTGGGCCATTCAAAAAACAACTCCCCCTAACATCCAAAAACGTTTTTTTCTCTGTCTTTCTTACACAGTTTAGCTCAAACTCAATTCATCCTTCATCCATTCATCCCAGTCTCTGTTCTATGTAACTTGTTTCTGTGTGACATTGTATTCAGGTGATGTCATGCAATGTCTACTTGTGTTGACTCTCTCATTATGTTTTTCATGCTCCAATAATAAAAATTACAAGAATATGAACCTCTCATGAACCTCATCTTGATTAAGTGTCTCAATGGAAACCCACAGAAACTGAACTACTAAGTGATCTACATTAGGAAAACAGATGTTTCTCTATTTTGTTATTGATTTCCCCAATATTTCAAAGTTGTATTGCTGTTTCCACCTGTTTGCCAGCTGCTTTTCACAGTAAGAAAATCATATCTCTATCTAAGACATAAATAATAAAAGGATTGTATAACCCTTACACTAAGATGTATAACCCTTACACTAAGATGCAAAAAGATCATATTGAGATGAGTAATGAGTCGACCTGCCTAGTAGCTGATAGGATTTTAAAGAAATCGAACATTATCGAAATGTCCTCTTTTTAACCATGTTTCTATTTATTGTATTTTTGTCTGTACTGCTGAGGAAATTGTGTGTTCAACATTTATATATATTTAAATGTTATTTCAGTAAATTGCATCCACATTCTAAAATATGAGAGTTCAGATAATGTTGTTTTTGTTTCCCTTTTAATAAACATGAAAAGTGGGTATTTAGACCACAGCCTGAATACCACTGATTGTGTGATAGGATGACTCAGAGAGAAAAAAGGTTTTCCAGGAAAACTATGTTCATTTTATAATTTTATAGGATAAGATTGTATAAACATAAACATAGATTGACATCAATGAACATCAGTTACATAAATGTTTAAAATACATCTACTCCTCTTTTAGCAGGTGAGAGTAAAATGCTTTTAAGAGGTTAAAATCTTCCACGTTTACATCATTCCAAAGGTTTGACATACAGTGTTAAGTCATATGAGCTAAAATATAAACAAAGACAATTAGAAATCAATTTAAATTCTGAATTAACATTTCATCCACTCATATCTGAGGCTGACAACATCAGTGGTCTTGAATGAGCTGACATGCTTGCATAAATTCTACCAAGACAATGACACATGAGGTTTTTGACGATCATACCGCACAGTACAAAAAAAAACTGCCTCCCCACACATGACAAGTTGCTAGCAAAGGGTTGTTTGCACGTGCGGCGACTGAGTCTCTGAGCATCCAGCATCTGGGGAGGGAGGATCAGGGTGTAGCGGCTGGTTGCTATTGGGGTTTGCAGTCAGAACAGCCTCCCCCATCGTCTCTGAGAGTGCTTTAGTGGAGTTAGTGGAGGAGGTAAACAGTATGGGGGTAGTTCAGTGGTTGTCAGTAAGACTAGAGACAGTCCACAGATTCAAGGCGGGTGGACAGAGCTGGACGGGGACTGGATGACTGCCTGTGGTGAGCAGTGGCGGAGCTGATGGAGGGACTGAGAGGGCAGCAAGTGGTCACAGCCTGTAGTTACCACAGAGATAACTAGGTTTGATGGTTAATGGGGTTTGCCGCTGTGGATGGACCAACAACGGGAGGCAGCTCAGTGATGAGGAAGACGCTTCCTTATGAGTTCTTGGCGACCATCTTCATCGTGATGGTCTTCACTTCTGAGTACTCCTTCAAGCCGCACTCTCCCCTGAAAACGAAAAACAGGGAAGAGTTAAAAGCTGCTCATTCTGTTTAGAATATCAAGCAGGCAGAAACATTGAAATATAGTTTGGACACTGCTGGAATCTCTTTCTTTCAGAAATAGTGTAATACCCTCTGAGATAAAGATTTATGTGATGTTAAGCAATTTGTGGGTTTTCAAAACATTAGTTTTACTGTGTTTAATTTGTGTTTTTTGCATTTGGCAGATGACCAAGTTATACTCACAATTCACGTCCATTGCCAGACATTTTATATCCTCCAAATGGACACTGTGTGCTCAGGGCGTTGAAGCAGTTTATCCTGGGAAATACAAAAAACATTGATCATTCTTCTGCGTTGGATTAATGTGGCTTGCTATTGTTAAAGACGTGCATAACTGTGTCTAAAGCAGTACAATTACAACAGCATTTAGTAAGAGCCCTTAGGGTTAGGGTTAATTTCAGATTGGGCTTTTGTAAGTGATCTAAAAGTCACATGACTATTTGTTGCTTGAGTAACTGGAACGGAGACACCAACTATAGTGTACTTGATAGTGCACTGAAGATAAGCTGAGTCGTGTGTGTGTGTGAGTGTCATGGTGAAGCCAAGATGGAGACGTCTATCATGAGAACAATGTTATGACTTAATATCAGAGGAAAGTCTGAAGCTAATTCCTTGAGACATTAAAAGAATCAACAGATGATGCAAAAGACATGTGTATGAGATCAACTGGAGACCCAGCTGGTTGTCAGTCGATCCCACATGTTATTCAACATTCATAATTGGTCATTGTGGTCTGTATCAGCGGCGAGGAAATGTTGTTTGGAATAGACAGGATTTGTAAGGAAAGTCAAGACGGTCCTTCTTAAAGTTTCACAGAAAATCCTGGACAGAGGAGAAGTAGGACGGTGATTGAGGCCGAATCGAGGATGAAGGACGAGGCGGAGAAATGTTTTCTTAGCTAACAGAGGAGAGCAGTCAAGGATGACAAGTTGTGAAAATGTCTTGGCAGATGCTGCATGTTAGTTATACTTGTAGCCCTTCTCATGACCATCTGCAGGTCATTACAAAAGAAACAAAAATAATTTGAGCTGAAATCAAGAAGAAACATTTCATGACCATTTCATTTATACAAATTATAAAATTGGGGTGTCCGTTTACATTTACAGTTTATGTTTTCACGTTGTTGTCTTGCACTGGCACATGACTTCTGATAATCTTACGTCTTGAATGTCTAAGCTGAGGTAAAAAAAAATGGAAGGAAAACATTTCTTCTGCGGCTTGTGTAATGATAGTCAAATGGCCCGTTGCCAGTTTATGGTTTCTGGATGCCTGACATGGTTGATACTTCCCATATGAAAATGTTCTGATTGCAGCTCAAGAGAGACAGCAGATGAAACTTACCAGACAGTGCCGGCCTGCATGGCTGTGGATATGGTCATGGCTTTGTTGATGTCATTGGTGAAAACAGCCGCAACCAAACCATAATCGGAGTTGTTGGCTCTCTCTATCACTTCGTCGATAGTTTTGAACTTCATGATCTGCTGGACTGGTCCAAAAATCTGTAAAGACACGAATAACAGACAGGTTTGTTACTAACAGCAAATCTAGTCCTTTAGGCTACTTATCTTATTATTTATATGAATTATAGCTATATACCATTGGTTATAAACCGAGAAGAAGATAAGGATGAGTTTAGAGCCAATTATCTCCCACTAAACTTTTATACTGTGTATTTCACTGTTGATGGAAAGTTGCTCAACTCCAACTTTTGGTTTTGCTACTTTTATTTAACTACGCAGAGCTTCACATGCATTGGTTTTGCTGGTCCAATCAAAATCCGTCTCTTTACCTCCTCTTTGGCGATGCGCATCTCATCCTTCACATCGGAGAAGACCGTGGGCTCAATGAAGAACCCGTTCACGCCGTGTGCTTTGCCACCACACTCCAGCTTGGCTCCTTCACTGATGCCGCTCCGGATAAACTCCAACACACGATCCTGCTGCTCCCGACTGATCTGTGGTGGTAGGAGGACAGAGAGGATGTGAGAACTCAGGGCAGAGGAGAAATATTAAGTAAACAAGTCTGTTGTTTCTGGAAGTGATAGATCAGTTTTTTCCTGACTCACCTGTGGACCCTGCTCAGTAGTGGGATCGAAGGGGCTGCCGACTATCCTCCTCTTGGCTCTCTCCACACTTCTGCGAACAAACTCCTCATATATGGGCTCCTCCACGAAGATACGAGAGCCGGCCGTGCAGCACTGGCCTGCGTTGAAAAACACACCCTGGTGGGCCTGTTCCACAGCCAAATCCACTGGGGGGGGGGAAACACAATACTTATTTGTTGAAAAACAACTGCCTGATTAAATTTACCTAATCAAAATAAGTCTGGATAAAGATTTTTTTAATTGGGATCTTTAAAAACAAAGCTATTTTAGAATTCAATGTTAACATATGCTAGGTACATATAAGATCTACAAAGTGTATCGTTACAAAATTTGCCTCAATATATATTGGAGCTGTCTGGCACAAATCTGATACCTGACACCTGAGAGACAGGACCCTGCTGTTGCCCGCTAAGGGTTAATGCACCCCTGTGATTTATGGGTCTCGGCTGAAGCACCCGACTGAGTCAGGGTCCATTCTCCTGATTTACAGGCCTTGGGGAGCCCCTCTCACGGCTGCTGAAAGCATTTGAAAGCCACAGCACCCCCGGTTTGGTGAGCCATATAGGGTTTATATGAAACCCATCCATCCACAGTTTTCATAGCACTACAAAACAGTTGTGCATTTCAGGATTCTTACTCCACGTGTGTCAATCCACACAAAGAAGGGCCCGAGAGCAAGAAACAGAATTAAAGAAAACATTAATAGTGGTGGACCACCTGGTGAAGGCGACAGGTAAACAGAGCCAGTAATAAAACATGACTTGAAAACTCACTATCTGCATCTGCAAATATGATGTTGGGATTCTTTCCTCCCAGCTCCAGCGTCACTCTCTTCAGGTTACTCTTCCCAGCTGCTTCTTGGATCAGCTTGCCGACCTACCGGAAGGAAACAGATCTGAGGTTTACACGGGGAGATGCAGGCCTGCAGCCAGATCCGTAAATCAGCTGCAGCCATTAAAAAAAGCCTAAAGAGGTTGGTTATTGCTCCAAACAGGGAATGCACGGGTAGACCACCTGAAACACGAGTTCTGCAAACTCACAGAACGAATATCCATTACAGGTCTCTGGGAGCAACAGGAAGAATACAATGATGTTTTAGCGTGTGATGCCTAATGAAGGGCAGAGAGAAGTGACCACAAGGTTTGTGGGTGGTGTCCCGTGATCTGACTGACGGCCTGATGGAGAGGAGCTGGTTGCTATTGAAGGGGTCTCTGTTGACTGAAATGTTATATAATTTCTAATTGTGTCTATTGTTCAATCTATTGTTGTGGTTTGATATGGTTTATGAGCAAACTGACGAGGAATTAATTTCTTTACCTAACAAATGATAATTATACTGTAACTAATCAAATCAAACAAATGTATAACAATCTCTACAAAAGCTGTTAAAATGAATGTTTAACATATTGTAGAAATATTTAATCAATTCCTGATACAGATCCTTCAAGTGTCATAATCATGATACTAATTAAGAACACATGCAAAACTGCACTGGGAATAAATAAGAAGATTTAACCCACGATTACATTTTTAGGGAAAACACCTTTTTCTGGACAGTAGAATGAGACAGCTGCCTTAGCTGATATTTTCTCAGTGTCATGATATATTGACTTGACAGATAACAAGCCTGAGAACCTCCCCCACACACACCTCCCTCCCTAACAACCCTACAGCCTAAACAAGTATTCATCTTCCTGTTACTCATGCAGCCTGTTTTATTTTCCAAGAGAACTGACAGGATAAAGTGGAAAAATACCATCTCAGTGTCCAACCGAAAAAAAAGAAAAAAAAAGATAGAAGCAGATGGAAAAGACTCATCTTCAAGTTACCGAGATCTAATCGAAAACAACAGAACAGAATCAACCTACTGCTGTGCTGTGGCTGGTATATATGGCGCAGTATATAAGAAATATAAAAACAAGACAGGACTTGGCTCTGCTTCCTTTATTTTATGTGTGCTGTCTGTCTTTGATCAGAAACACAAAGCGGGAGGTTAGCGTGTGTTTATTCAAGGGTAAAGGAAACACGCAGGGCTGCCTGACTCCTCTGTGTGGACTCAGTCTCAAGTGAGTCAGTATGAAGATGAGCTGTGGTCCTAAAATCCACCTGTAGCTACATCAGCGCCCTCCACCCTGTGAGCTGGAGATGCTGTGATGGCTACTATCCACCCAACCACTGCTACTACAGCGTGGTGACTCACTGTCTGGGCATCAGCAGTCTCTCACAGCACTGCCTCAGTAATTGATTCCAGATCACATGAAACAACAGGAAAACTAGTAAAAAAACAAACGGGGCCGCTCACAAAGGAAACGTTCAATCAAGATGAGATGATAAAACAAAGAAGATGTTTGTGTTAGAAGCTGCACACAATCAGTGTGTGAGTGTGTGTGTGTGGGAGAGAGAGTGCATGTTTAATGTTACACTATAAAAACATAAATTAGAGATAAATATCTATAAACCATTCAGATTTGTACCGTTTAATTTCCAAATGATAACTGTGTCAATGTTATAATCCCAGAAAACCGTTGATTGCAGTTTTGATGCAGTTAAGATGAAACTAAAGAGCCAGAGAGTAAATATATGTTTTTTTTAATGTTAATCATGTTTGTCATGTTTTGATACCATGTTTCAGATTGTGTTGTGTTTTTCTATCTGCAGGTTTTCCATTAAAAGTTCAATGATTGGAGCTGAAGTAGACATTTCCCAGAAAACCGACTGAACATTCTTTGTTCTATGGTTGAAATTTAGTTGATGTGAAAACAAGATTCTACTGACCCGCTAGCAACTGGACTTATATTTTCACAGCAGTGTTTTCAGCATTGACTTTATATAAAGATGAACGACACATCCAGAAATAAAGCCAAAATGTCCGGGGTATAAACTCTCGCAGCAAACATTTATTTGACGTGTATTTTGGCTTTTTCTATCTATAATTATGAAGGAGGCGGCATTTGTGACTCATACTGCAGCCAGCCACCAGGTGGCGATCATGAAACTTTGGCTTCACTTTTGGAGAACTGTCATTTTGTCCATCTTTATATACAATCTATGGTTTTGAGCTTTTCAAATACGCCGCCAGCAGATACCTCAATAAACCACAGAGGCCGATCCAAATATTTATAGACTTGGCTCATTTCCCTAAGATACATGAACGTGAGTTACACGCCTGTCACATAAAAACATACATTACACTTAGGAATTGCTTTGGTTATTACCAGAGGGATATATTTTAGATAAAAATAACGTGTTATAAATGATCGGCAGAAAAGGAACATGCTGTCACTCTTGCTGTTACATCTGGCCAGAAGAATGCATATGGAGCTCGACACATAACATGGTGTGTCCTTGACTACAAGGGTTTATGCTGTGTGTGCGTCTCGATAGTGAGTTTGATGAACGGCAGTGTGGAGGTACATTAATACAGCAGAAGCCGTGCAGGGAAAACAGAGGGGAGTTTTCAGAGAGATGGGTTTATATGCTCTTGACACTGCAAATATGTGCATGTGTGCAAGATCAAATCTGAGCCCCTTGTCATGAGGCATAATGACAGGGCACGCAGCTTGTGTAAGAGCCCATTTGTTTGTCATTTAGACTTCAATAAAAGCACACAACGTCCCGTAACTACCAAGCCTGCTCTTATGTTCTGCACATGTTTGTCACTGTGTCACTTGTGTTCGCTGACATAAGTCAGCAGTAGGCAGGTGTTGATCTGAACCACTCCACCAGAGCGAAAACGTACCTGAGTCGATCCTGTGAAAGCCACTTTGTCTATGCCCATGTGCGAAGCAATTGCAGCTCCTGCCGTTGGCCCGAATCCCGGCAAAATATTGATGACTCCCGGTGGAAACCCGGCCTGTCAAAACAATATGAGAGGAAACAAGGTTTAGCACAGATGACAGCAGAGCCAAGCAAAACCACAGGCAGTGTGGGGGAATCAGGACCCAACCCAACCTCCCTACCAGCAGAGAACGGAGAGAACATCAAAAAGTCGAAGGCAACAGACAGATAGTCTCCATAAAGAGGAGAGGCCGGAGAGGATGTGGAGACTGACATTGGTTCAATATGTGGTTTTATTAATATGCAATGCTGTGTGGCTCATTTTGTGTTTACCTCTATGGTACTTGACTGGATTTAATGGACTACAATGCTCTGTTACACATACATCAGATTAACTCTTCTAACACAATGTATCTTTGGAATTCTGTTGTGACATTTCCATGTGTCAGCATTGTTAACTGTTGAGTTTCAAGAGGTGAACTGGGAGTGGGATCCTTCACATGTGGCTCTCTCTGAGGTTTCTACGGGTTTTCCCCTGGGTTACTAGGTTTTTTTTTGGTAGTTTTTCCATTCTCTTGTGGTTAGGGACAGAGGATGTCACACCTTGTTAAATCCTATGAGACAAATAGGGATTTGTGTATATGGGCTATACAAATAATATTCAATTGATTGATTACAAATGACTCTGATGAATCAGCTCAGTTCAAAAGTCAAAGTGGCTAAGTACCTTGTTTTAAAAGCTAAATGATGTCACCATTTAAACTACATCATTAAGTGAACAGTATTTATACCACCGAGATAATTCTGACTGCACTCATTTCACTGGTACGTTCAATCTGTTGCTGATTTAAACTGTCATGTTCAGTTTGCTACCAAACTTTACAATGCCAGGGTTAAAGCTGCACTCATGCACTGCTGCAAAATGGTTAGATCAGAACAACGTCCTCCATTCCAACTTGGGATTGTTATAGAACAAAGTGTTAGCCCTAATGTTGACCTTTGGTTTTAGTTGTGTTACGTATTTGCAGTAATTTGTTACCGAGTGAAACCATATACACCGCTCCTATAAAATGAGCTGAACTGATTGCATTAGTAGTAATATTGGATTTAATTAGATGGAGCTGCCAGCGGTGGTGCATTTGCAGCCATTCTGCCAATAGGTCTTGGCATGACTGTTGTTATTATCTCCACATGGAAGAAATCACTGGAGTCAGAAATTCATAATACCTCCAACTTAGAATTACAAGTCTGAGGCTGACGTGAATCCTCATTATGATTTAGAACATACATGTTATTATATGATATATGATATAATGAATGATACTTCTGCGGTTTTCATGGTCTTTTAAAGGGGAAGTATCGTACTGTGAATGACAGCTGAGCTGATGACAATGCTCTCAGTCTCCAGTAAGAGGAGCTCCATTGCTAAATGCTACTGATTCAGTTATGGACATTGGTGATTTTAATCACTGTTGGAAAATGTTTCATGCATGTTAATACATTTTTCTCAGCCCCTATGAAAACTGTTCAAAGAGCAGTGTCTAAATTCTCCTGAGCAACCAGACTGTTGTTCATCAGCACCATTAAAGGTTTGCTGGTGATAAGCAGAACTTTAGAACCTTCCACTCTGGAAAGCTATTTGCATGGGTACTTATCTGTACACGTGATAAAATGTGTTTATTTTTTTCAATATAGGCAGTAGACTATTTGTTAATTTCCACTTCCCTTTGTGTGTGTTTTAGTGTGTGTATATCTGTGCATAACAAAAATATCTCAAACTAATATTCAACAAACTTAGTGTGAATACTACTTGGGAGGGTTCCTCCAGTTCGTTAGAACGGTGTCTATATTTTTGCTGAATCCTGGCTCACTACAAGAGGCAGCTAAATCTTTATGGATGTTTTAACTGGCACAGACACATGTACGATTTCTCCTGGTGCTGTTGATGGTCAGTCTGTGGCAGACGGTCAGTGTGTTTGGTGTTAGAGGAAGGGAGAGTGCACCTGTTCTTTTCAAAGCCCGTTGGTTTCAACTTGTAAAGATAAAAAAACTCCAATTTATTATCAACAGCAATAACTGAAAGATGTTCTCCTGTACACACAAGTTCACTTTCTGCACATGCAGCAGTCTCTCTCAAAGGGGAATGAAGAGAGCGCAGGGGAAATCGACAGGTTGTTAAAGGGGCACGTTTTTGGATCATTTAGGTTGAAAGGAGATGGGATCCCCCCCCCCACCACCTCTTATCCCTGACTGGAAATATGTGAACTGATCCTTTAGCTCATTCTAATTTGTTGGTTGTGTTCTTGGCAAACTGAAACCTTTAAGTGATTTTGATTCATTTAGTGGACTATTAACGTTGGTCATTCCAAATTAAATGTTGATCAGATGTAACCACGATGGTGGTTGGTAAAGTGATTCAGTCAGTTACCTCTTTGACGAGAGCGGCGATGTAGAGGCAGGTGAGCGGCGTCTGCTCAGCAGGTTTCAGGATAACAGTGTTTCCACATGCGATCGCCGGGCCCAGCTTCCATGCTGTCATCATCAGAGGGAAGTTCCACTGTGCATGACACACACACACATATCGGAAAAAAACATCAGGCATCTGACTGACACACTGGGTGGTCACAAGTCAAGCTCAATAAGTCATCGCTCTTAAGTCACTTACTCTTAGGTCTAAACATAGTCAAGTGAGAAAAGGTTCTCGGCACTTGTACAGTATTTTCTCTTCCCACAGTATTCTGAGAAAGCCGGGAAATTGCAACATATGTGCAATAGACCCGTATCACTGTACAACACACAGGCCTGTGTTATTTCTGCTTTATACAGGAGCCCATGGGGCTCAAAGCAGAACCACACGCTTTCTGCACTCTTGCACAATCAACTGTGTCTCTTTCTCCTTGATGTTTTCCTCCTTTCTCACCATTCTCCTTTCCTCAAACCCACTATGTGAAATCCCTCAGCTCAGCCCTCTGCTTCTCACTTCTCGTTCCCTATTACTCAAACTCACTGGCACAGTCATTCTGGGGGCTTACCAGCAGGACTTATCCGAATAAACAGTGACTGTCAGGGAATTACTGGAAAATTCTGAATGTAATGACAACAAACAGGCGGGACTAACAACCACCAGAATCTCTTTTAAAATCAGCCAATTCACTCTTATCTGGGTTTTTAAAAAATCTTTTATGTCTCTTTGTATCCATTATGTATGTCACTTGTCGGAAGGGAAATACTCACGGGAATAATTTGTCCACAAACTCCAATGGGCTCATATCTGGTAAATGTCAGAAACTCTCCATCTGTGGGGGAACACACACACACAAACACACATTTAGCTTTAACAATTTAAAGCTTGAAAATACCCTAAAACGAATGAAGAAATGTCACCACCTGATACCCTCAGTGTTGTTGACTCAACACGTTAATTTGTAAGCGAGTCCACACGCAACATTCCATGGTTACTTTACCCTGGTGAGAGATTACATTTCGTTGGGAGCATCCAGCAGCGCAGGCTTGTGTGTGTGTGAGTGTTTTAGGTCATAGAGATGGGTGTTATGCTGGAAAGGTTTGCTCATTCCTCTTGCATTACTTGAATAAAAGGAGGTACTTATTGAGGGTGTGCCATGCTTGTTCATGGTTCACGAAAACAATTGATATTGAGAAATGTTTGTGTAAATTTGTGACATCAGTTATCAGCTGATGAAACACTGCTTCATGTTGCTTTCGGACTGGAACGATCAAAGTAGAAGACATAAAACATAAAACTGCCTGATGAGATGAAGTTAAAGTTGATCCTGTATATGTCTGCTTTTTTTCCCTTAATTCCAATCGTATCTGCGAGGTTCGTTTGAAAGCATGACGTCTGAGACTGACTTATATTTCAATTTGGAACAAGCAAAGTAAACTAAACCAAAATGTTTAGCCAAAGGTGCTCAACATGACGACGCTCCCTATTCATTACACACTGTCAATTTAAATCTAACACCACATTCATATCATAATGTGATAGATGAACAGATGCCAAGAGGTAGTTGATGACAGATGTGCTGCACCTCATCTTGACAGGTGAACAAATATGATTATTAACTGCCTTACATCATCCAGACGAGGGGAATGTCCTTTTTTATTTCCTCTGAAAGTCTACAAGAAGAATAAAGCTTCAACCAGAGCCCTGGGAAAATGCTCACAATGGTTGGTTTGGCAGCAGTGGACGAGAGAAGCTTTGAGATGGGACAATACAGCTGTATCAGGAGGTTTCCCATGTCCTCTCTCGTAGTCTTTTTTTCGTTTTTTGTGCTTCCTGTTGAAACCGACAGCCAACTTTCCCCTCTAACACCCCCACATTCATCCGCCTCAGAGGGACGACACTGGTGACGGCCTCCTCTGGACAACACAGTTTGGATTGAGCGCCAATTTGGTGCATTACTCAGCTCAGTAGGAGTATGGATTACATTGAAAGGTATTTTTTGATTCCACTAAATATGCCTTAAAATAGCTTTATGGCTATTTATACTTTCACAAAAAAAATTGACTAATGTAAGATTTAACTCTGACTTGACAGTGTCTCCCAGCTCTACAGTTTTGCTGTGTAGTGATATAAAAAACTTTACTGTCTTTAAGGAAAACTAATATTAATAATAAACCTGTTTAATTAGAAATCATATTAGATTAAGATTAAAATTGAATAGGTTTTTAAACATAATACTTAAATGTCTTTAGCAGTTGAGAACATAATAATTCTCATTGTGAACACTCTTACTCATTTTAAGATAACATTTTTGATCTTAACAAGCAAACAGCAAGTAACTGGACCAAAAAGCCCTCAAAGCCCAGAGTGAAAGAACAACATCCAGGCTGTGAACTTAATACAGCTTCATTCAGCAGCTAAAGAGCCAGATGTGTCCATCAGGATTTGGTGGAAATGAAAACAGAGCTACAAGAAGGTGAATACTGGACAAGTTGTTGAGAAATGCAACATAACCGCACCAAATGAATGTTAATTTGACTCTGTAAGAGCTGGATCCTATTAACTTAAAAGAAGAAAATACGTCAGTGTTGTGTTTCATCCGTCTATATGAGTTTTACATGAACAGTTACCCTCATTTAACAAAACAATGGTTTAAATCAAGCCACATCTGATTACTGAATGAGGAAATAAAACTGAGATTCCAGCCATCGTTTGGTGCTTGTCTGTTTCACTCAGAGAAAACAAAGTAAGTTTTGTGGTTTGATACACATCCCCAACTGACGTGCCAGGGATTCTTCATAAATGACACGTCTGTTCTCATCTTTGTTCTCATCACCAATCTTTAGTCCATTTCAACTCGGCTGCAGAGCTCAATCAGGGATCTTACCCATAGGAATGGTAGTGCCATGGATCTTGTCTGCATATCCAGCGAAGTATCTCAGTGTCTTTATGGTTCCTTGGAGGTCCACAAACAGGGTGGGCAGGAAAGGCTTCCCACTGTTCAGCGACTCAATGGTCTGAAAAGAGATGGGGGAGACGTTTGAGAAATATGCGATATAACCTTGTGATCCTCGCATAATTCCATTCTGCTCCAGCCTTTACACTCTCCCATGGGCGAAATGAGTTATATGTCCTCTTTAAGGCAGAGCAGAGTTTATTTGTATTTTTAAACACAGATGTAACTCAAAGGGCTCGACAGAAGACGTTAAAATGGGTTATTAACAAGGAAAGCAAAGGAAAAAGGTTTTATAGGCAGCCACAGCGCTGTTATAAATAATAACGTAAAGAGGGTAATAATCACATGGACAAGAGGATTTACTATTATATACATCTGGGAAACATCTTCAAAAAAATTATAAAAAGTCACAATAATTGATTCAGATAAATTCCAATGCTAAGTTAACTTACTGCCAGATAAACACTGTCTCTCTCCACCAGGTCGGCCAGTTTGGCCAGCAGACGACCTCTCTCAGACGCGTCCATCCTTCGCCATACGGAGCCCAAAGCAAATGCATGGCGCGCCGCCTTCACCGCTTTGTCAACATCCGCCTATGACACAGGAGGGAAACACACAGGTTATCAAACAGGTGTGTTTGTGCATCCTCATGGCATTATAGTGCCAGAATATTATCTGTTGTTTTTTGCTGCTCAAAGTTACTGAAATCACGAAGGGCTACTCATCAAAAATCCTGATCCCTTAATACACTTCTGCTTTTCTAAATTTCCTAATAGTTTACTGCTGTTTAAAGAAGTAAGAACAATAATTTAAGTTATAGGAAAAACTGAAACTGCACTTTTCATTAAAAATAAGTAAATGTGTTTTCCTAAAGCAGTAAATATCAACACAATTCTACATTTGACTACATAACATTTCAGAGGAACATATTCTACTCACTGCATGTATTTAATTACTAAAGCTACTTTTTCAGATTTAGTCTTTGTATAAAAACATACAATTATCCTTTAATATAATAATAAAACCCTGACCAGTGCTTAGAGAGAAAATACGATATTACCTGGAGAAGTTTGACACTTTTACTTAAAGTAATGATATCAGCAATTCAAGACCACATTGTTTTCAATGAAAAACAACAGTGAATGTTGAGCTGTATTTACCTGATCTGCTTCCTGGACCTCACAGATCTTCTCTCCAGTAGCTGGGTTGCAGAGAGGAAAGACCTTCCCACTTACAGAGTCCTGCCACTCGTTGTTGATAAAAATCTGCATCAGAAAAAATGGCCGATTTTAGTATTTTAGTAAAAGATAACTTGCGTAGAAGAGATTAAAAGTCATGATTCATTACACAAACAAAATGCTCACATGGATGATTAAAACCTCACATCTGCAAACATGTTTGAATGAGATAAAGAAATAATACTCTCTTTTTTACATCTAAATATTGATGTTATGTGAAAGAGTCATTGCAACATGTTGGCTGCAGCTTTGTGCTTGTAGTTGAGGCTGTGAAAGACTAACAGCTCTGCAGGCAGCAGCCCCAGCACGTCCAGGCTCTTGTGAAAGGGATATGGGAGAATCTCTGGAAATCTGGACCCAGATTCCTGCATGTCCAGCATTGCTCTCTGGGGAGTGCTCCACCATCCAGACAAAGGGGGTGGGTGGATGGTGGAGGGGGGGAGTGGGAGCAGATAAATCCCTATCAGCCTGCAGAGCCCCTCCACTCACCCACCCACCTTCCCACCCCCAGCATACAGACACACGTTCCACAACATCACTGCTCGTTTACGAGATCATAAAACACGTGCCGCACTTGGTTTCTGGGATGCGTTAAAGCAAGTCTTCCGTTAAACAACCGCCTGGGATTCCACACAGGACACGTCCACCGTCCTCTGAGACCAAAAAAGGGAACTAAATGTTTGCACGATCACCATCTGAGAATTATTTCGGTGAGATACGCTCAAAGCCTTCATGTAAGCTGATGAAAAGAGGGACAAAATGCTCGTGTGAATTCAGATCCCAACTCAATCTTACACAAGTTAAGTCCCCAAGAAAGCCTCCTTTATTGCTGACATGTTTAGATCCATTAGGCAGACAACTCACACACTGTTTTTAATGGCTGTCAGTCGCTCTGATAAATAGAGTGCAAGGAGAACATCTGCTGGCACAAATCTCTCTGTGTATACATATGCTCTTACCCCGCTTCTCCTTGAGAAGAGCTGAGACACACTGAGAGCAAACCAGAGAGCAGGGTTCAAGTATCCCACTGGCCTCAGCCTCCCTAAACTCTCCAGCATGTTTACCTCAATAAACGCGGGGCTCTAAGTACTATTTAATTGGCTGTAAACTGTTAGCTCTGTTTACTTTCGGGTTGGTATAAAATGCCAGGGAGTCTGAAAACCTCCGGAGCCGCAGCGAACACATGACTCTGCCCGTCTCCTCCGCTCCATTCCCACGGCTCTGGAGCTCATAGCGTGGGCTCTGTGAAGGAATAACTCACATGCAGATGTGGAGGTGATCGGTATCTGTGTGTACCACCCCGCGGAACCAGGCGCTAACGGACTCATTCATTCCTCTACGGCTCCTTTGTGCTAGTACTT
Organism: Pseudopleuronectes americanus; assembly: GCA_038501795.1. Lineage (NCBI taxonomy): Eukaryota > Metazoa > Chordata > Actinopteri > Pleuronectiformes > Pleuronectidae > Pseudopleuronectes > Pseudopleuronectes americanus. Next base: position 16,089,474 of record CM076716.1, read on the forward strand.
CAAAAAACAAGAAAGACATCCCCCCACAACAGACACACATGCTCAGATAGAGACAGGCCAGAGTGGCTTCCCCTCTCCACCAGCCTGGTATTCCCAGGCGCCTTCCATCAGAGGCCACCTTTAATCTGCCGCTCATTAAGAGCACTTCATAAAATTGTCAGTAATGATAAGGAGCAGAGGGCCAGCTACAAAAACAGAAAGTCCTGTAGAGCACTGAATTAGCTTTTGAATTTATAGGGGCCACTGAAGTGAGGCGCCCTAAATCAGAGGAGCCCCCTGACAGCCTCAACAGTCTGAGCAAGAATGCAGACCATGGGTAGCTTTATGCATGGCGTAACCCCTCTCACAGGCCGCTGCTGAAGGAGAACGGATGAAGCGCGAGAACAGTGGAGCAGGCCGCCACCTAAATCACAGCCAGAAAAGGACAACTGTCAGCCGCCGCTTGGCTCGGCCCTCTCTCCGGGCCTGGACTGGTGTTAGACCTTTGTCTCGTTCCATTGAGAGGCTTGATTAAGATGACAGGCCCGCGTTGTAAATCAACCCTCAAGGTTTCTTAAAATTGCTTTTGGGATCATTTGGACGAGGGGCAGAGAACACAAGAATGGAAAAACAAGTGCATGGGTGCACATTTTCAAATGACAAATAGTGTTTTCTTTCCCATTCCCTGCGGGGTCGTTACTATCACTTCACAGGATGGTTTTTCGTGTTTAGAAAGATCTGCGCCGCCAGCGAGTTCATAGAATTAACTTGGTATCCAGAGGCTACAGAGCTGATGACAGCATTTTCAAAATAAACAGGTTTCGGCCCTTGTGGTGATGACAAATGAATTACAACTTTTAAGTACTAACATTTTGTACAGCTGAAATCATGGAAAACAAACAAACATTAAAACTGACCAAAAAAAGCTATATATGTGACGCCTGACATATAAAGAGGAGGCCTGATGTGGATGAGAGCTGCGCAGTGAGCCTGCCGGTCAGACCTTTGTGCATGGCCCACAGGGCAGCTGCAAACATTTAGCAACTCCCATGCTTTTCTGCATAAGCTGTCAATCCCATCCTCCAGAGACGGCGTAGCCATGGGGATAATGAAAAGATGAGACATTATGTAAACAAACATGTTTCAAAGTTTGTTTGTAAGTTTGATAGCTTGATTCAAATCAGATGTAATTGTGTGTCTATTTGCTAATTATTCAATCTCTTACACAACCTTTATGTATTATGTAAGAAAACAGCTATTTGTCCTCGAAAAATATGACGATGATGTGAGGGTCCTGCATTTTTTCACATTAGCAGAACTTTGCGTGATATGGTGAGAATTCATTTTGTAGGAATGAACTGTAATGGGAAGTAAGAAATGCCAAAATAGTTTCTGAAGCCAACAAAACATCTGTTTGGCTCTTTGCTTCTTCTCACAGCTCGGTCGCTAACGGCTGAAGGAATATTTAATGCTGCTCAGTTCTTGTGTGTTTTTTTAAGAAGGGGGAAGCGAGGGGGGAGGACGGGAGGAGATGTGGCGTGGGTTGGTGTGAGGGGCACTGCGAGTGTATTTGGGTTTATAGATGTGTATATATATATATATATAGATATGCATGTGTGTGCGTGTTTATGCACAACGCGCCAAAATTCCACAGCCACATGAATCCTAACCGGGCACCTGCAACCCTCGACTGCGCAGGAAGTTTCATATCCTCCTCTATCACAGGACCTCTATTTCCTCTCTGTTTCTGGATGGGTTTCAAAAGTCTTATAATTACTACTGTTACAAGTGAGTGGAGAGCATGTGAAAGTGGAGACCAGCTGGTGTGTTTTTTCCCCCCCTTCTCCTACTCCTCCCCACATGTCTGAAACCATGGAGCCTTCATGTTTTCCCTCACACACCCACAGACAATGCCACCCTGCGCTCTCGGGTTTGGCGAGGGCGACCCGGCTGTCACTGACACGCCAAACGTCTTAGTTTCGTCACGGTGTGTGGGCGAGCTGTTGAAGTGGCCCGTCCTGACTTTGTTCGCTTGTTTTCAGTTATTTCACACTTCTTCCGACTGGAGTAAATTGTTATTAATACTAAAGTTAGATTCGATCTTTTAAAGTTGAAAACAAACCTTTGAAAAAGATTCTTATCCAATAAATTGTCATGTCAGTAATTTATCCAAATGAGATTTATCCAGAATTTAGTCTTCTCTCCCAAACATAACAGAAAGGTTATCACTCAACATAAAGATGTTATTACACAAAATATATTAGGGCTTAATCTTCAATCTTAATGAAAGCAAGAGCAAAAGACAACGGCTCCATGCAGTTTCATTTTCATGAATCATCTCCTCCTGTTTTTTTTTCTCCTTTGAACATCTGAGGTTTGATGGGTTTCCTGTGTATTTAACCATTCTTTAAATCTCAGGTCAAGGAAATGTTTAAAGAAAACATTTTACATCGTTTCACTCGTGAGATCAGTGGACCAAGAGGAAGTCATTTTTAAAGAAATGTGACGGTTCTCCGCAGACAAATAAACGTCTCGAGGAGAGTTGTGTCTCTGCTGTGTCCGACGCTCACGTGGAGAAAGGGCCTATTCCAACAGATTTATGAAGCCAAGTGTTTTTCATAATGACCCCATAAGGATTTACACGTTCCTTGTCAAGAGGGCCGCAGACTGAAGCTATGGGAAGTTAACAGGGCAACCTCCCTGTCACTGCTCTTCCTCAAACAGTGATTAAGAGAGGGGGGGACACGATGTTGACGTGTCTAGTAAAATGATAATTTACACTCGCTGCGCAGGTAGGCTTTTCACACCAATGGACACATTAACGGTAGTGCACACTTGCCCTGTCACAATCAAAGAGAGGTAGTTCTAGAGTGTGTGTGTGTGTGTGTGTGTGTGTGTGTGTGTGTGTGTGTGTGTGTGTGTGTGTGTGTGTGTGTGTGTGTGTGTGTGTGTGTGTGTGTGTGAACAGGGTGATTGTGTAAGCAAAGGCACGGAGAGGGGGTGGGGGTGGGGCTAGGGGCGGGGGTTCTCGCTGTGCTCGTTGCGATAAATCATTTAGTTGCACAGTATCCCCTAACTTTGGCTCTGTTTGATCTTGATTGCAGTAAGACGGTGGTTTTGAAGTGAAAAACTCCAGAGCGGGGTCAGGCTCTGGGAAGGCAGGGCCACTAACCCACACAGTGAGACAGGGTCATAATTTACACCCCGGCGGACAGCACCTAGCATCGGGGAGCCCCCAGCCTCCATCTGTACTATCTCAATCAGTGACAGATTGATGGAGCCTCTTATTCATCCACACTGTGTAGATGTCTCTGCATAGACCGCTCTACAAATACACAGGTCCTGGGGAGACAGGTTCTGCACAGGTTCCTATGGAGAGGGCGCACTAACGCCACAGTGAGCCAAAGCAACAAAGGAAATTTACAACTGTTGATTATTGAGAGACGTGTAACTCAGACAATTAACAAGGCCACTGAATCTCACTGCTCTATATTGTCTGTTATTCCTCTATTAGAACTACAATAAAAACTAATTTGAACAATAAGAGACTTTTTAAAAAATGCGTATTTCTACCTCCGACAAGTTTTCGTCTGCATTTGTGTATTTGTTTGTCTCTAAGCTAGCAGAAGGATGGTAATAGTATGGGGCGGATTACAAAGAAAACTACATTTTGGATCAGGGAGCAGATCACAGATTTTAAAACATTGCAACATACAGCGTTTTTCAGGATTTTTGTTGATTTCTAAGAGAATAATTCATGGATATAGATGAAAAAAATCTGACATGTCTAGAGGACTAACATTTATGAGTGTGTGTAATGTGTTAAAATAAAAAGATCTAAGATATAGTGAATTTAAATGAGGTTTAAAGAGGTGTGGGTTGGGCATTGGCTGAGGTATTTGCTATACAAAGTGCTATTCTACTTTCTTATAGTTTAGCAATAACAATTCTCCAAATTAGCCGAAAACAGGTTCTAATTCATCAAGATAAAGGGCAGGATATGTTCTTACTTTACACAAGAAAAAAAAAGTTCTTTCAAAGCAGACGCGACAAAGCCAAGCTTTTATTTCTTTTTTTTTGCTCGCTTCGCCCGACTGAGTGTCTTCTTCTAACAAGACATTATCACTTGAAAGTGAAAAAAAAGAACAGAGAGGCCAGAGGGATCAGCCGCTAAAAAGAAACTTTCTCCTTGACTATACAGAGCAGATCTAATCTCTACTTCTACCACAAGTGAAACCCATTAATAAATAGCTATACACTGGCTCTTTTTCTAATGGCTAACTTCCCCTATCGTCCTTTAAACAGTTTCTATTCGGTCACCCACCCGCGGCCTTCTAAGATACAAATGTGTGGATAGAGAATAAGGAGAAAACTCTCATGGTGAAAAGTGTGTATATGAAAACCACGAACAATAGGCAGAACTTCAATTTTATGCAGATGCACAAAAGAAGGAGGATAAAGCGTTCACTGATGCAATCATGCAATGTGTCTTTGACGGTGAGCAGTTCATGACTCGGTGAAAAGGGCAAGGGGCAATAATATATTTTATCACATGCTTTGCTGTTATAGAAGCAAACGTGTTAAGATACTTATAAGATACTGTATCAGCTGTATCTCTGTTTCCAGGGTCGCTACAAGGTAATCTTTGCATTGCAAAACACACAAAAATAGTTGTGTAGACTTAATAACTGAGTTTTTTGTAAAAGTTGGAAAAGCTTAACGTCACAAATTATATTATAGAAAAATTGAACGTATGTTAGTATAAAAAACAATGTTGGAGTAAAAGGTGCGTGTAGATGCTTGCAGCTCCATCCACACCCCTGCAGGCCAGTGAACAGTGTTGGCTGTTTCCTTTGCAGTCAGTGGGGTGGAGAACAGGAACAGGGTGTGAGGAGAGCCCACGCCAGGGGTGCCCATAAATCAGGGCCCTTCTGCCCCCTATGTCCACCAAACCAACAGGGACTGGATGATCCAAATTCCTGGGGGTTAATTCACCAAGTCGCTCCCTAAACGTCCTCTCCTGTACAACCCTGTGTCCACTCGTCTAACCAGCACTCTGCACTGAGGGAATGGAAAGCTTGTGGAGCCGACCGTCCTCTCTCCAGTGCACCAGCGGCGTGCCCTTTGCACTTAAAACACTGAGGTATGTGTTAACACACAGCAATGATAGCACTGGATGAACTTACACCACACTATCATTAATCTGTCCTCTATGAGACGTGCCCTTTAATCTCACAGTCATAAAACCACTTGTCCTGCAGCTAACAGACACTTCCAGGAGCGATGATGACACCTCAAACTAAAAATACCACACAACTAATGATGTAAGTGTACTTCAAAGTGTTAAACAAAGTGAGTTAAACAGACAGAGGCACAACACTTTGTATGGGTGCTATTTTAAATAAGTGTATGGGGAAGTCTCACATTTAAAACACGGGGGGTTCAAATCAGGAACTAATATTGTGAGATTGACAGATTAATTATTGCTTCCCTCAGACCAGTGTTAACTGCTACTTACTTATCATGGCAATAAACAGTGAGAGCATTTCACTATAGATTATAGGTTTTACATACAGCCTCCTGAGTTAAGACCAGATGTTTTAATTAAATCAGATTTTACCAATCTGCAACATGATAACTTTCATGGCTCAAATAAAGTTCTTTGTTTGACTCTTTGTCCAGCTGTTTTCTACAACCTCCCCCCCGAACCCCACCCCGCCCCCCCACCCACACACATCAGGCTGCAGAACTACTCCAATAACTGCTCTGATAACCCCTATTGAATTTCAAACAGTTTATTCACTAGATAGATGTTGTGTTTATGTCATAATTATGACACTAGTCCTGACCGTGTGTATTTATATGTGTGTTGTTACACTGTCTAAAAATGCTGTGATCACAAATATCATTTAAAAATAAAATATTTTCAGAGAAGCCAGAGGGGACTGTGGTTGTATTTGATCTGGCTTTTTCACTGATACCTGATATTACCTTTTCAGTAATTTTTTAACTAAGGGCTGAATACCACAAGAATTTAGCAACATTTTATAATCATAATTGGAAAATGAAAAAAACTTGAACAACTTGGATGTGTGCCCCTGTAATAAAGCTCTATATTTACCTTATGGGAATTTTAATTGAAAAGTTTTACAAAATGGCTTTTAATTAAACATACTGTGGCCGGCTGTAAGCTACCTCAATGCAGAATAAATATAAATAGTTAAAAATTGATTTTAAAAACAGCCATACTCCATTTATTTCTAAAAGCCCATTAAAGCTATAACACTATCTTTATTAATACATTTCGTCTACACTCCCCCTAAAAAAATATATATATATTTTAAATATAAATATTTATTTTAAAGAATATGGAAAATAAAAAGTTGGGACGCAAAGGCCCATCTTTAAACTCAAAAAACACGAAGTAGTTTTAAGCAATAAACTCTTTTTGAAATCAAGACAATCGAGGAGGCGAACAAACTACAAAAAAATAAAATAACTTCTAAAATATGTTCTAGTCTGTATTTGATCTGTTCCACGTGTTTAAAACTTTCCCAGCACTTATTGATGAATTAATGATGATCTACAGCGAACACGTGGAGGCAGAAACACCTCAAACCGCGCAGTGTTCCGCTCAGCTGAGCCGGAGGTTCAGGCTTAAGTTTGGATTTATCAGCTCCAGACCTGGGAGAGCTGCCCGGTCTGACACGGAAACTTCAGCTGCCCTCACAGTACAGAAGGAACAAATACTAATATAACAGGTATACAAAAGTTTTGTTCTGACATATGTATACACTCTGGCAGAAAGTACATGAGACATCTGCGAGGAAGAGGAAGAGGAGGAGGAGGAGAAGTGGAGTGTTTACGCGCAGAGGACGCGCGGTGCGTGGAGACAAACAGACCTTGGTGTACTTGATCTCCGGGTTGGGCACCGGTGAGGGCATCAGATGGAGGGATGCCATGAGAACGGCGGGGTCGCTCTTCACCTCTCCGGGCATCTCGATCTTACTGGAAGTCATCTTGTCTGTCTGCTCGTCTCTCTGTCTGTCAATCTCTGTCCCTCTCTCTCTCTCTCTGGAGCCTGCTGAGACGCGCTGCTGGGACCTTCGTGCAGATTTCTGATCAGGACTTCGGTCTCCTTCCTGGGTTTATAGCCAGGTGTCGGCCGCGCTCCGCTCTCATTGGGCAGAAGGGGGAGAACCAGGGCCGTCCTCTTTGGAAATTCAATTCACGCATTTACATAGACGACCTCAGCCTTTGCGTGTTGAGGAGGAGAAACACGTCCACCCCACCCACCTCCCACTCCCCATGCACTCCCTACTTTCTTCCACTACAACCAAAACAGCTGACTGCTCTCTGCACTAACTCCCAGTTGAACACATTTCACTGCTCACAACCTAAATCCACCACACTGACCCAGTTCAGAAGTGTTCAATATGGACTCAGGTCTATAAACGGACCCCAGCAAATAACCAATCCACTTGTTATTTCTGTTTCCCACATGTGGCTCCCAGTAGACGTTGAAGTTCTATAACATAAACCAGTGTGTGGATCATGGAACATGAACTTAGACATACACACCTTAAATAAATACTGCTTAAAAAAGTTGTAGATTAAAAGTGTAATAAACAAAACATGCACAAACACGAACTTATACATGAGCACGTGTTGACATATTAATATTTGCACATCCATACATACCAATACACTTCTCATCTGCTCACAAGATCACCACAACGTCCAGGGTCTTCATAAGAATCTGTTCATCATGTCTAAATCGTATTTAATGTGAACTCAACAACATCCATAAAATATATAACAATAATAAATAGATTTGCTGCCTCATTTGTAGTCTATAGTGTATAGGCTTTATAGCACAGGAGCTTTTGTGTAGAAATGTTTATAAGTTGCCTCAATGTGAGATGATTATTGTTGTGTATATTAATAGCTTTCTACTAACTCAAAAGTGAACACATTTCACTTCTCATTTCATTAACACAACATACTGACTCACCGAAGGAGTTTGCAAGTGTTAATTGTATAAATGGTATGTTATCTTAACACAACAGCTACAACGTATAAAACTATAATAATTCAGCATGTAGATCTTTTTTCTACTTTCCTCTATTTGGCGTCTAGTATAGACTAACACATGATCCATTTTGAATCAGTGTGTACAAAGTTGCGATTGAAAATACAAATATTTTAATATGCTTCCCAACTCTTCAGGTAAATCCAGATTGGTCTTCTTTCAGTTTAAAGTTAAAGTAATATACAGTAATATAAGTTAGTATAAAATGCCATACAAGTGATATAATCCAGCATGTTTATTAGATTTTCTACTTTCACTCGGACTCCAAGTACAAATAACAAAGGGCCCATGAGTTAAAAAAAAACCACAGTTCCAGAGAGCAGGCCTGAAGTGATAGTGAAACAAAAATAGTCTGTACATTTTCCCATTGAGTCCATTGAGCAGCTTCTGGAGCTTTTCCTCACAAGATCTTCCTCTGCAGAGTTTACCCCAACTTCCACGCGTTTCCAAAAAGGTCCATTTGCAGACTTGTCCTGACACTTTCATTTTGTTTAACCTTGGAAGCCACAGCAGCTTTAACAAACCTCTCTCACACAGACACTTAAAAGCAAACTTCATTGAATAAATCAGCTCACATTCTTGCTGCATCATTAACTATTTCCTAAGTGACATAAAGGTGTCAAACTGCTTCCCTGCGCTCACCATCACCCCTGCGCTCTTGATTTGCCGAACAGCGTCTCCCCACGCTCTAAGATGTTATGCAAATGCAGGCTGCGGGCCCAGCAGCTACTTGCTGTGGTGTTGTTGGCAGAGATTTGTCCTGCAGGTGATAATTCCTTCCAGCGCCTCCTTTAAACAACTCCAATAAACATCCGCCAATTAGCCTTGAGAGAGCCTGTCTCAGAGACCTAGATGAGGGGAATTAGAGCACATCCACAACAAACACACACATCCTTATGAAACCACTGGAGCCTGCAGGAGTTTGTTTGTGATGCATCCAGAGTTAAATAGTTTTATTCAAGCTCAGGTTTATTGATCATTCCAGGCCCTTTAAATGTTAGATCTCATAATCTGAGCCTCTTGACAGGACAAAGGAGCGAGGAGACAGATGCGGGCCCCATCATTTGCAAATCCCCGGAGGATGCTTTCTCTCCATCAGCACATCGGCCTTTCTTCACAGCATGGGCGACACTCTCCAAGTGTCTGGTTCACATCAAAGCCCGCAGCGCTGACATTGATGAATGCAGTGAAAACATCCAGTCCTCGGCCCTGTCGCCTCCACCGTTTCACAGAGCCCAGCGAACGGAAGATAAGACGCACCGGGGCCGGGCCCGCCGCGATGTGACAAACTGCAGCAGGCGGCAGCGTTCAAAGTGCATACACCGAGCGCCCCCTGTTGGAGGATGAGGGTACAGACTCCTCTGACTCGATAGGCCTGTTGCAATTCGTATCATTTTTTTTAGATGTTATGACTGTGATATGTGACGCCAGAGCACGATACAATATTAAAGGCAACCAAAGCAACGTATTAAAATTCACAATATGAATGTAATAAAACAAATAAGACAGTGGAGATGGTGGTATTAAGTTGATACTGTTACAAAAGCAGATACAACCTTTGAATTGATTTGTGCCTGTTTGAGTTTTTAAAGGTTTTCATTTTAATAAGCTTTATTGGAATGACATTCAAATGTGTTGCCAACGCAAAGATTCACATTTAACATTTGAAAATGTTATTTATAAAAGACAAGTGAGCAAATTGAGATGGCAGTAAGTTATTCATGTTAAAATTTATAATATAACAGAATTAACTGATTTTAATCTGTGTGCCACTGTTTGGGTCTTTTATGGTGATAGGAAGTTACAGATGTGTCTGTCAAAATACACTCTCTGTTTTTCTCAATTAAAAATTTTCAATTCCAAAAAGCTTTATTGGCATGACATTGTGTTGCCATCGCTAAAAGATAATATTAAACACAAATGTTATTTTTCACAATTTAAATTTTGTATTTAAAGAATTAAACAAGTGACCAAACAGAGATGGCACTAAGTTGATTATGTTACAATATATATACATAAATGTTCCATTGTTTGTGTCTTTTATTGTGACAGCACATGACACACTTGGCAGTCAAAATCTCTCTCTCTCTTTCGCTCACACACACTCACACTCTCTCTCACACACACACACACACACACACACACACACACACACACACACACACACACACACGCACACACGCACACACACACACACACACACACACACACTACTTAAGAATCATTTTACGAATTTTAAATAATCTCTAACTTTCAAAACTGACTCAAACAAAAGTGAGTTATAAATATTTTCATATTGTTATGTAATCAACAATAATGACAAACAAACCCAGATGCAGGTAGTTGCTAATATAATGGTATTTGTGTTGACGATATATGGTAGAAAAAATTTGTGGTTTAACTCTGGATCAAACCTCCTTCATAAAATCTATTTATATTAAATATATTCATCACTGTGGTGGTGACATGTTTCTGCGTATTCTTTACCTGTGTTATTTTATAAAATAAGATTGCTTTTGCACATCTGATACTTGTAAATCTTATTTCACAATCCATTACTAGCTGTTAGCTAGCTAGCTTCTTTTCTGACTAGCTAACTATAGCTAGACCAACAAATTAAAACTTGGAATAGAACACTATATACTTAATAGCCTGATTGATATGCATTTAAAAATATGCTTTGGATTTTCTTTCTCCAGAGTGTTAGTACAGCTGGTCAATCATTTCAGATTAATGGTTGACATGTTCACAAATATGCTGGAAAATGAGGAGGCAATTCTATGTCTTGATTCTGGGTCTGAAATCTGTGATGCTGAGGACCAGGAGTTTGATCTGGAGGATCCACCTGGAGTTGTGGGTGTGTCTTTGAATCCAGCTCCCCTAAATGAAGAAGGCTCCTTTGATACATTAAAGGCGGATCTTTGATGTCACAGATGACTGATAGATAGATAGATAGACAGATAACAATGAAAGAATACGTAGATTCCGAAACAAACACGGTACAGCAGACGTGGTCCTCTCTATATGTGATGAAAAGTTGACCCCTGGCGGTTAGAGAGGGAAACGATCGCAAAGAGCTTAACGCGCTGCACAGCAAGGAGGCGGCAACCGACTGTCACCCAGAGAGAGTAGAGGTTAGCTGTTTGTTCTGGTCGGAGGAAGAACATCAAGGAGATCCAGACAACAACAACAATAACAACAACAACAACATCAACAATGAAAAGCGAGACCAAGAGGAGGCTGAGGGAGAGGTGTCGCCTGAGGACGGACATCTTCAAGGAGTTCCTGGCGGAGTTCCTGGGGATATTTGTCCTGATAGTGAGTACCTCCCTCTGCACCTGTCCCCCAGCTCCCACCGCCGCTCTGAGGCTGGGAACCACTATGCTAATAAGGTGTCAAATCGAGGCTCCCGGGGGCTCCCGGGGGCTCTGACTGCTGTCTCTCATATGTCTCTATTAGCAGAATTAAGTCTCTCTTTGATGGGCTCACATGTCAGAGAGCTGCAGGAAATCATAACAAGATGTGACTCGTCTTTATTCCTCATCCAAAAGTGAACTGTTAAACCAGAACTGGGTTGTTGTAGATGCATTAAGTCATTTCCTCTCAGTTGAGCTCATTAGAGGAATAAGAGTAAGCAAAAATAATCCTCAGAGCAGTGTTTTTGTTTTTGTTCTCTGTTTTCTTGTGAGAGATGTCTCTGTTTCACAGTTATTGGTTTTCCATGATCCCCACCTGCCACATCAGAGGAGGGATGCAGCCCTTTTTACTCGTGGATGACTGCTCTCATCTCTAAATTGCTTCTTCCTTTTTACCTAATAAATGAGGGGATTAATTATTTTCCAAGTTGGACAAATTGTCTGTGGCAGTCAGAGGCTGTTGCTGGACAAGAGGGCTAGTGTTAATGGTGGGTATAATTGGAATAATTAAAAACAATGGCTCTTTCCTCCTCAATCCTTTGTGTTTTTTTCCCTTTTTCTTTTTGTCTGCGTCCCAGCTCTTTGGATGTGGTTCAGTGGCCCAGGCGGTGCTCAGTAGAGGGGCTCTCGGGGAGCCCATGAGCATCCACATAGGCTTCACCATAGGAGTCATGATGGGCGTCTACGTATCGGCAGGAGTGTCAGGTAACAGTCGAGTGATCACAAAATATCCACATCTTAGTTCAGACGGAACTATCTATATGTTTCATCATCATTTAAATAAAATTTGAAAAATGTTTTTTGCCGTCCGACCACACATCATTAAACCCAGACAGGTTTAGTTCACACTTATAATGAATATAATACAGAGTAATAAATAAGCCATAAGGATGTTTGATATTTTTGCTTGACAGAAAAGGGAACCATTAAAACGGTTGCTCATTAATTTTCTGTTAATTCCACACACAAATAATTGACTAATTACTGCAGGTCTGTCTGCAAACCTATAGACACTAGTGCTGTTTTGTTGGTAAGTTGGTTTCTGGTCAGTTCAGTAGTTTACACAGCCATCCCTGGTTCTGAGTGAAGGAAAAACAAGCACAGCTCACAGTCATTTAATATTTCAGGCGGAAGGAATTCGCTGCAGACACATGCTGATAACAGAGGTTGTGGATGTCTGTATGTCACATCCATTTTGTCCAGGTTACTCTGTGTCACTGTTATTTTTGCCATCTTTTGGAATATTCACAGGGAGAAAAAAAAATCAGCAGGAAAGAAAAAGTATCATGCAGATTTTTATTTCATGTCATTGGCATCATTGCATTAGCTTACTCATCTAGATAAAGTACAGGCCTGTGAAGAGCAGCGTAGACATCTGTTATGGACAAGCAATGTTACATAATGGGGAGTATTATGGTGCTGAAGGCGAGAACTACTGATACTATTGGGGAAATTTAGTTTTTTATTGGAGAGTAAACAATTTATAGCAATTATTTAAGTGAATGATTTGTAGTATAAGAGTGGTTAGTTTGTGTGTGTGTGTGTGTGTGTGTGTGTGTGTGTGTGTGTGTGTGGTCTGTCTGTGGGTCCCTTTGTGGAGATATTGTGTCCAAATGGGACTTTATCTGTGGCATTCCTCCAGGATTATAGTAAGAAGAGCCTGCTGCAGTTTGCCAGCAGTGATATGGATATGAGGGAAGAGTTGTTGAATGTCACAGTGCTTCTCAAGTTGACTGTCCATTAAACAGTAATTGAGGGATTCAGCACGTCAACGGTTACATGGTACAGACTCCACAAGATCTCTTTATGGTCATTTCCTGCATATTTGGGACGGGAAAATAATCATCGGAAACAGACAGAAGAGATCGTTTAAATGTGATGTCCGACTGTGTAATAACTACTTAAAGGAATAGTTTGATATTTGGGAGCATGAGGCAACTGCTACCTTGTGGTTTCACGGCAACACAATCCACCCACCAGCACATTTAGCTCACTAATTAACAAACCAAAGTGTAAAATCCTTTGGGCACAAGGCAACTGCAATAGATGCAGATATTACTGGTCCCAGGCAATAAATAGTACAGCAGATAAAAATGCAAAATTGTTGTTTTAGCACTTCAGATCTTGGATGGATAGATAGCTGGATGATGTGGAAAAACATGATATTAAAAAGAGATTGTCATATCAGTTGATGTTGACACTTATCACAATAAATGTAACGTTATTTTTTTGGTAAAATTTGAAGTAGGATTTTTGCTCCTGAGTCTGAGGTCGATGAAATGTGTGTTTTACCTCCTCACTTTGCTTGCAAAATGAATCAGCATTCTAAAGATGGATATTGAACCTTTGTAATATTGCTAATGATGAAAATGATATTACGATAACTATTGGTATTGATTTACTGCCCAAGTGTCACCTCTGGACAGATTAGCCTTTTCCTTAAGTTTTTTTAAAGCTGAGGTAAGCTAACTTTATAACCATATATTTAACAGACAAATATATTAATGATGTTGATCTTCTCATAGAAGAAAAATGGCAAATAAGACGCGTCAGATTTGAACTCATCAGTCCCATGATGGCATGGTTCTTTCTGTGTAAGTTTTAGTGCATCAGAAGATTGAAGGGCTGATGTGGTTTGTCTCTGATACTTAAGAATATTCATGAGGAAGATGAGTTTGAAGGAAACAACCTTCACATGCTTTTGTTGTTGTTTGCCACGTTTTGGTCTTTTATCCTGACCCACGTTCCAATGGAGCTTGTGCGAGATGTTTAATGAGAGGAGTTGTAAAGCTTCAGAGGAAGAGTAGAAAAAGCCTGAGGACACGGAGGGTAATATATGGAGAGCTTTTTCTGCATGACTGGGCCATTCAGCCCCGGGGTCCACAGCTCAGTGGGAAGCTTCTGTCCAACGACATCTCTGAAGATGATCATAGGTATTGGACTAATGAGCTTTACTGGGGCATGGGTCTCTGGAGAGGAGGGGGGTCAGGTGTGACAAGCCTGGCTTTCTAGGCTCGCCTGGCAGGATGGCCCCATAGGAGAAGAAAACACAATCGTTTTCACTTTGTAGTCTCAGATTTCAGATGACAGTGTTCCGTAAGTGTGACACATCCTGGTCACTCTAATGACCTGCAGTCTACGTGTGCCTTAAGCAGATTCAAGCACATTATGTCAGATGCAATTCAAATCGGCAGGTCTGGCTGGTTGTCCTGGACAGTGTTTGTGAACGGGACGGGGGGATTAACAATGGGCGCATGGCTGATACCCCCAGTGGTGTGACCACAGTGAGGTCAAAGCCAAGATCCCAGAGTGTTAAATAAATGACCCCACACTACCACCCCCGCCCAGAAACAATTGGCTGGAATGTGTCCACACACGCCTCTTTAAGACAAAGTAGAACATAGGAAAACAGGCCGACTCTGAGGGCCCAAAAAACCCAGTGCCCTTTGTCTTGAAATTTATGGAGATGTTTGACTGAATGAACATCTGTGGGTTTGAATTTAAGCACCAAATGATCAGTCTGTCACTTAGTGTGTAATCCACTGAACTCCACTTATATTGACTGCAAAAAAAAACTTGGCTAAGTAATTCGAATGAGCTTGGACACAGATGTTTCAACTTTTTTCCTTTGTCAACGGATTCATTTAATCAAGAATCAGCAGCTATATTGACATCACTGAACACATCTGGGGGTCTTGTTGAGGACCACTTTGTGCATGATAAGATGATGTATATCAAGCTTTTTGTTACTTGTGTTCATCTGTTTCCTCACATTGTTGTAGGAGGCCACGTGAACCCGGCAGTCTCTCTGGCCATGGTGATCCTGGGGAAGCTGCCACTGAAGAAGCTCCCTGTGTACCTGGTGGCTCAGTTCCTGGGTGCCTTCACTGGATCCTGTGCCGTCTATACGTTGTACTATGGTAGGTGTGAACAAACTGTCTCAGAAAGCAGGATATCCAGGTCAGGATGAATTTAACCAATATTTGAATACTCTCTTTTTTATGATTTGGTAACACAAAAAAAGCTTTTCAGTAATAAAGGGAATAAACAGTTGTTTATTTTTCTTGTGTGTTCTTTTCCTCAGATGCTTTGATGGACTATAGCGATGGAGAATTATTTGTTACTGGTGCCAATGCCACAGCCAACATCTTTGCATCTTATCCTGCCAAACATCTCTCCCTCCTAAATGGGTTTGTGGATCAGGTAGGGGTTTAAGACTTGCTTTTAAGAGATATTTATACAATTGATACACTTTGAACAAACTGACTGATGACATGAGAGTATTTTTCTTCTCTTTTTTTCGTTTTGAATCTTATATTCAGCATTGGAGGGTTTTTACCCTTTTTACGGAATTATTGATGTCAGTTGGATGAATTTTTCCATCATGATTCTTTGTATGTGGAAGTCACTGGAGCATACAGAGATGCGTACGAGCCTATATAAAGTCTACGATGTGAGCGTGCATTTTGTGCATTCATGAATGAATCTAAGCATAAATGGACACAGTTGTTTGCTGATGTATGAACAATTCTGCTCCGATGCTGAGAATAACCTCCATCTGCATGAGTGTACATGTCAGTTAGCGTATTAGTGAAGGCAGTGAGGATATTAAATATCTAATCTGTTGTTTCTCTTTATTTTTTTGTTGATAATATACATTTCAGGTACCTTAAGTTTGCGTTATAAGTTTCCCAAGTGATTACATTTTCGAAAAAGCCATTATTTCTGCGTTTACAAGTATTACCGATGTAAACAAAGCAGCTACACCATTAGAAACATTAATAATTAACTCTAAGAGTAACGGTCATCTCTCCCAGGAGTGATTTTTTTATGGACCTAAATATAAACACTGCTTTATCCAGACAGAATCCAGGGTAAAGGGGAAGCCTCATTATAGGCTTAGACCAGATAACAGGGAAGAGGTGTTTTCATTGTAATATCCTGATGCTTTTGTTTTTAAGGTCTACTCAGCTGGCGCTCTGGTCCTGTGCATCCTGGCCATCACTGACAAGAAGAACAGTGGTGTCCCGAAAGGCATGGAGCCTCTGCTCATCGGCCTGGTCATCATGGGCATCGGAGTGGCCATGGGACTGAACTCCGGCTATCCCCTCAACCCAGCCCGAGACCTCGGCCCACGGGTCTTCACGGCTGTGGCCGGCTGGGGCCCGGATGTGTTCAGGTAATTTTAATGATGCAGTGACAAAAAGGTTCCTGATATAATTTTTAAAGTACAGTGTTTAAGATGTGCGATTATAAACCCTAAATTTGAACTATCCAGAGATATGTTGGGATTATTATCAGAAAGAAAAATAGAAGAAACTTTTTTTCCAAGCGGCTTCACTGGGAAAGTCACTGGTCCATTAAGTATTGCTGCTCTTACTCTCACCAGTTCCTGAGACATTGGTGATGTGTGATGTAAGAAACTCCAAGTTTAATCAAGTGGCTGCACTTTCCTTTCCCACATGAAGCATTCGGAGCTTCCTCCCTGTTCTCCTGACAAACAGAATGAATATTTCAAAGACCATGCATGTATTCACTGCATCTTGAAAAAAGGGCTCTTGGATTTAAGTGAACAGGGAGAGATTCCATGCACATAAATATGAAATATTCAGCGCTTCGTTATTGAAATGGCACAATGCTGTGTTCTGCTTTCTCGCTTTGATCCTTTCATTCTCCCCCAGTCTTTATAGTTGCTCTGATTGTCTTTATGCTAAAATTAATCATATATTGATTAGACTTTAAAGGATAGAATATTATTCTTATATGAATATACAAATAGCTAAATATAGCTTTTAAGCTCTTTAAAACCACAATTTGAATTATTCATTTTAGACAGAAATGTATTTACCATCATTTACCATCTAGAAACTTGGTTGAGGTTTTGACCCCTATGGAGCAGTACTTTGTTTGTATCAATTACTTTATCAGGCAGCATTGTTAAAGCCTATATATGCTCATGATTAGTATATGGATATGGACTGAGCTTATGTCTGTACTCTGCGTTCATTTTTGTAGCGTTAGTATGTAAATAATGAAATGTGACAACACATCTTAACTTCTGTTAAAGTTATCATCCTGCAAATACAGCTGTGCTGACACTGCTCTCAGTAAAAGCTAGAGCGACTGATAAATTGGCTAGCTAGCTCATGCTAACGTGTCATATAAATCAATGCATCAAACAACGACAATGAATTGATGCAGCGTAATTAGCCTATATTGTGTCTATGGCAACCAGTCACAATCAACGTGGTATATGTCAGATCACAGTTTGAGCCGATGCATCGGATTCTCTCTTATATCCTCCTACAGAGTGCAAGCACCCATATGAGTACCACCAAATAGGATGTTGACCATAGTTCCTTTTATGGCCACAGCTGTCATTAATAACACGTTTCTGAATGTTACAGATGATAACTTTAAATAAAATCTAAAAGCGAAAGCGTCTCTTAAATAAGCTGCCACTCTAATGTAAACAAATTGCTTCCAAGTTTGACTTTTTGCATTATTACAATACTTATTGGCAGCTAGTTATCATGTCTTTTGCTCCATGAAACGCATGTTAATGCTCAGTAGTACACATATGGTACTATAATGTATTTACAAAAAAAAATTCCCCTTACATTACTTTTACTTTTATACTTTAAGTAGTTTTGAAACCAGTACTTTTACACTTTTACTTAAGTAAAAAGCTTGAGTTGATACTTCAACTTCTACAGAAGTATTTTTAAACCCTAGTATCTATACTTCTACTTGAGTAATGAATGGGAATACTTTTGACACCTCTGGTCTGCACGTTGGACAAAAAAGAGCAGACCCTGTCTCACTTTCACGTTGGACTTTGTCAAGAGTGCAAACAAAGCTGTCACTCTCAGGGACATAAACTCAGTGGCTCAGAACAGAACATTTTAAATGCCATACTTATACAGGATAGCTCTAAAAACATATAGAGGCTTGATAAGCAAACTTGTTTTATCCCTCTATTACCTGTGCAATGATAAAATATCGTTCTTCAATCAATTTTTGAAGCATCTTGATTAGAGGATTTTCATTTTCACAAATTTGACAATTTCACAAACTTTTCTGCTTTACTCAGCAAATCAAAGCCTCTTTTGCTCACGTGCTGCCTCTCTAAAGCTTCAGTGCAGTAGAGTACATGACACATTGAACTAAGTAATGTAGTAAGGGCTAAATCTATTCTAAGATCAGGTGAGAAGTGCAGAGTACGTGCTAGTGAGGGTGTTAGGAGAGGAGGCACTCTCTGAACAGATGAGTCTTTGAGAGATTATGAAGGGTAGTGAATTACGTCCCTACTTTGATGGCTTTTATAGCTTGTTCCAGCATTGAGAACAGTGGAGGTTTTTTGATGATTATAGACTCCACATTCTAGACAGTCTGTAAGGGTTTCACTGTGCCTGAACGCAGCCCGACCAGAAGGGCATTGCACTATTCAGGCTGGACATACCCATTGTCTGTTACAAGAATTGGGTTGGGTAGAAGGACTTCTTATGTTGCAAAGCAGCATGAGCAGGAGAAGCATAGATCACAGGGAATCAGTATAATCTGGTTTGATCCAAGTGTCAGTCAGCACCAGCAGTTCAAGAGACAGCTGGTTAGCATAGGCAGGAAGTAATTCGGCTTTATTAACTGCAGACTGGCAGCTCCACAGCCCATTAAGGAAGTAGGCACATGTGGGTGGAACGTTGCAAGGACCGGCGCATAGCCAGATTCCTTTGCCTTCTGGCATAGTAATAGTGTGTTTACTTCAGCCAACACGAATGGAGTGGAGGAACATAGCTAATTGTTACTTACTTTCGAGTCTTTGTATGCTCACGATGGTGGACTAGCTTGGTGGACACGTGAATTAGCTTTCCTTACCCATGAAGGTCTTCACACAAGGAGGGCGACACTCAGCTGACATTCTGCGACAGTTTCACTGATAAAGAATGAGATTTATTTAACACAGTTGTTTAGCTGTCAGGGTTGATTGCATACAGATGAGTATGCCCTCTGGATAAGCAACTCAAAAGGGTTGTTTATGGTGGCCTGAGATTGTTCATGCTTCCTTGCTGCACCAATTCTCGCCAACATCTGGCTAAAACTTGCACTTACAATGCACAATTAATGTATTTTGAAGTCACAGCAAGGACACAGAATACAGGAATATATGTAAATGAGTTTAATAGGAGGTAGCACTTAAATTACAAGGGCAGCCAGAACAAGTCCTGGATGAATTCTTGAGTTGTCTTAAGTGGTTGTAGGAAGTCGAACGGCTCACTGTGGCATAGACGTAGTTTCTGATAAACCACAGCTTAAACTATCACCAGATGGCCCATAAAATATAGCAAGATGCTTTAATGCACATATAAGCTCTTGATACTATCAGTGCCAACTGCAATATCAAGCATAAAGTATGTGCTAAATCTGGAATAATCTTTTACATTAATGATTTAAACATTGCAGCTATAAATGAAAGGATCTTTTTAGTGTGAAGGGTGGCACTTGGCTCCATACAGTCTCCACGTGGTATCAATGTGACCCACTGTCTCTCAGCCTGCTCATTTTAGCTGTGGCCATAGATTAAAGTCTATAATCCCTTCTCCTCCCTCCTGTAGTCTACTTCTTGGATAGCTACAACAGAGCAAGATGACCTGCTCAGACGCTTGTTTGTTCTCAAGCCTGCGCAGCAGCTCTGTTAAGTGAAGCCCTTTCACCTGCAGTAAAGGCTCCGACCAGCCACTTCCACCAGCACCATTATAATCTCCCTCTGGCTAAGTAAAACAGTCTGTCTGAGGTTAGCCAGAGCCAGAATGAGGACACATGCAGTAGATGTGACACACAGAGCTCCTTAAGACTTAACTGTAATCTGGGATAACTGCATATATAGCTCGCCTCAGGTAGGATGATACAAACATAAATATACAGATACAGATACAGATTAATATATATATTTATATATATATATATATATATATATATATAAAAGAGAACTGCAGCAATTTAACAATATCATATTAGGGTCGCCTGCTGGTGGCCAGAGACATTATATTTTCAGGTTATCCATCCGACCATCTTTCTTTTTCTTGTGAACTAGATATCACAAGAACACCTGAAAGAAATTTCTTTAAGTTTGGTGCAAACATTTCCTCTGGTTTTTAGGATGAGCTGATTTTCTCATCCTGATTTTGGTGGTCAAAGGTCAAGGTCACAGTGACCTCACAAACACAGTTTTTGCCTTGTGAATCTGATATCTTAGGAACTACTCCTGGGAATTTCTTCATATTTGGTACAAATGTTTACCTAGGCTCCCAGATAATTTATGGACATGAGAGATTTGGATGGTTAAAGGTCAAGGTCGTGGTGGCCTCCCAAAAAACTTTTGGCCTCTTGAACATGATATATGAAGTATGTCTTTAGGGAATTTCCTCAAAGTTGTTATATGGAGTCCAAGATTAACTGATTAGATTACAGTGGTCAAAGGTCAAAGGTCATGGTTACCTCAAATGAGTCTGGGAAATAATTCACGGATACGGAATCTGCACTTTCTGGCCGAGGCATTGTACTGCACTGAAGTAATTCTAGTTGTGTATAGTATAAGTCAAGCTACGCTTACTACACTTCCTCTAATGCAACTTAATAGTATCTTTAATGCTACCATATCATAATAACCATAATTAAGATTTTCCAATTTGATAATAGTGTTCATCTCAATAAAAGTCATAATTATAACTTTAAAACATTTCTGATAAATCAAATTAATACCTGTGTCAGTACAGACAGAAGGAGATTTGTTCATTTATATGAGGGGGGGGATGGTACTGATGATGGTCCCACCACCAACAGAAGCATAGAAAGACAACATTTTCATTTAAGAGGGAGAGTAAGACAAAGAGCGCTTTCCTCCTGTTCCAACTACACTGCAGATCCCACAGTTTAGTTTGTAGCATTAACTGTAGGATGTTCGACTGAACACACAAATTCTCCGTCTGCACACACAGCACAATCTCTGGCTTAAGAGGGGATGGGTGGTAGGCCCTAACTGCCATCTTGGTTTAAAGAGGATGACATCCCCCCTCGCCCCCCTACAAATCCACTACTGAGTACACTAGTGTGAAAACCAAGTCATCATGTATGCCTTGTGTCAGACACAGTCTTCTATACTCTTTAAATAAATGGGTAGTTTGACATTTTGCGGATAATTAATGCACTCAAGAGGTGCAGATAGGTGGATCTTATTACCTCTGGACAGAGTTTCCAGTCTTTGTCCTAAGCTAAGCCACCATGCAAACCTGAGAGTGCTAACATTCATCTCATATATCCTAAAGCAAGAACGTGAAAAGGTGGATTTCCCAAGATGTTGGGATCTAATCCTTTAAAACCATATTTAAAGGGTGTATTGTTGTATTCTCCATGCTTCGTCATTTTCAGTGGTGGCATTGCAAATAAAGGCACAAGAAGATTTTAAATGTATTATTTTGACATAATTATTTGCATGTGTCCTCCCTGCAGAGCTGGAGGCTGCTGGTGGTGGATCCCCGTGGCAGGGCCCATGGTTGGCGGAGCAGTCGCAGCCTGCATTTACTGTCTCTTCATTAAGTTTCACCACCAAGAGACGGAAAAACCCGAGGAGAATAACGTCCAGGACCAATATGGAATGATAACCTTGAGTTAAAAAAATCTTCCTCTAGATCAATGTTTTTTTTTACATTTCTAAGATACATTCACAGCTGATCGTTTAATACAAGGCATGCATGTCCAACAATATGATGCATGTAGATCTAAAGTATGTTGATGTGAGTTGGGATATATGTTGTTGTTTACATAGGCATATATATATTTGAGATTATATTGTAGGGAATTGAATATTCTGCAACAGCACAGTGTGAACAATTATTTGGCAACTCGACAATCACATAGATGTTTATTTAATTTGTCTTGTGTTCTTTTGTGAAAGAGAAACTATTGTGAAAGAAGTAAATTAATGTGAGTGTCCCTTTGACTTCAAACCCTTTATGTGGCCTACGTTTGAGTCAGAGTCATTACAATGTGCATGTTTGAAAAGATGTTTAAGTTTATTTGATTGAATCTTGTTTTTTTACATTTTGCTTTCACTATGTTATTCTTCTACGGCTTATTATTAAGGTATAGTTTACTTTCTCAAGTATTCTTT
Source organism: Pseudopleuronectes americanus (assembly GCA_038501795.1). Classification (NCBI taxonomy): domain Eukaryota; kingdom Metazoa; phylum Chordata; class Actinopteri; order Pleuronectiformes; family Pleuronectidae; genus Pseudopleuronectes; species Pseudopleuronectes americanus. The sequence continues at coordinate 16,112,128 of CM076716.1, forward strand.
CTAGTATTGTTTTTTTCTTTCAAATGATTCAGTGTATACTATATTGAATAAAAATTGTGTTTTGTTCACACTTGTAATGTAGGTTTTCTAAAAACAAAAAAATTTGCAGAAGTTTATATAAATATATTAGTGTGACAGTATGGGGAAGCAACCCCTCCCATTGTTTTCCTACAAATTAAATGTCAGAAGGTAAAAATAAATTATAATCACTAATAAACAGATTGTTTTTCCTGTCAGAAAATACTAATTTGATATGTATCTGTCCAAAGCCAGAATAATTTTAAAATCCCCTCTAGTGATTGTGAATGGGTTTTTGGCCTGGTAAAGCATTTGCAAGTTTTTTTGTTTTATGTTTCATGAAAACAGTTTCAAGAAATATTGTTCTAACAGAAAATCAGGCCTTTTCACAGAAGACAGTTTGATGTGTCACATTTGTAGACTAGTTTGCTGGAGGTACGTTGTAGAGAATGACTGGGACATTTGAACCGGACACAGCCATCATTAAAGTTAATTCAAATAATTTCCTTTGAGGTGATTTTATTTTAAATTTACACTTGAATCTTGAAAGAATATAAAAAAACAAATGATTCTTTGAATTATGTTGATGTCTCACTCTCATAATGTCCGAGGTGACCTTTGGGAACTTTAACATTCATTTCCTGGAGACTAAGCATAATCCTAACTCCTATTTGCCCAACTCTACATCCAAAGGCCAAAACTCAGGCAAAAGCTTTGTCCTAAACTGGACGAGATATTACCAATTGACTGACATATATCCCCCAAATGTAGCTTTGTTGCTATAGTCAAGCCCCCCAGTAGGTCAATGCACGGCCATGAATCATCAATTGGATTAAAGCAGTGATACATTAATATTTAAACGAAGACAAGTGGAAGAGCTTACATAACTTTTCACAGTTCAGTGGTTTTAAGGGCCCTTCCCACAGAGCACATCCTTTCTTTGACTTAAATAATATCTGCTTCACATTAATGATGGATGACACGAGCTACGAGTTTCTGTCTCCATTCTGTTTCCTCTAGACATGATTTATAGTATTATGGTTTGAGAGCAGACAAACACTGTCGTATTGTTATGCATTTTACCTTAAGATGAGTCACTGGCTATCAAAATGCTGTGTTTGAACACACACACACACGCACAAACACACGCGCCCGCACACAGACACAAGCGCACACACACACACACAGTATTTGGAAAAGCAAAGGTTCCTCATGTTTGCTTTTCAGAACTGTTCACCTGCAGATGTGACATCACATATTAGACAAAACTGTGACTTGACAGAAAGTCGTGTGTTTACAGTGTGAAATGTTATTCAGTTCATGGTAAATGTCACCTGAGCCTGAACTATGAAAACAACATGCCTGCGTGTGTTTATATGTGTGAATACTGAGCTGATTTACTGTCTTTTGCTTATACATCGTATAATACAAATATGGTTATTCACCAATGCCAGTTCAAGTATTAATGTGTGTATGCATCAGGGCTGGTAAATTAAACACTATCAAGAATTATCGCAGTATCATCAATATTTCAAAAGTTCAATGCATTGTCTAAACACAGTGTGGAACATAACTGGTCCACCTCATAATTATAAAAAAAACACAACCGTCATCCAGGAGGAAAAATCTGTCTTTAAACTCAACAGAAATAATAATGTGAAATTTATGATGATGATGCATTCATTGAGCTACATTCACTATTATTAAAATTTTAGCCTCTGCACACCCAAATAAATTGTGTATTAAATTGTTTTTTGTGAAAAAACATAAATATCCAGTTTGATTATTGTAACTTTTAAGTCTTTGAGATTCGTTAGAGATTTATTTGTAGCCTAATATCAGCCCATTTAGATTGTCCAAATATAGATTTTTTTGTTTTAAACAATGATGTGGCTTGTGATTGGTCTCAGTATCTCAGTCTCTCTGTGACCACTGTGTGATCATTAACCACGTGTGTGTACTGTGCTTACTCACACCATATAACCTGAAACAAACTGGTGCTTTAGAACACTCCAGTGTAAAGGTGATAGTACATGTGACCAGTCACAAATCATTGATTTTACTGAATCCTACCACATAAGAATGATCCACGTCTAAATCTTCAATCGTGGATTTACTCATTCATGTTTGTCCACAGGCTTTACTTCAGCCTTTAACTGAGCGATCATTGATGTGTAAAGGCAGTTTCAGATAACAGTACTTCTAAGTGGGCCGTGTACTGACGGAAGGATCTAGGGTCATTTCAACCTCTCAGCCATTATCGGCACATTGTCCCACACCCCCCTCCCCGTTCGTAACTCTGCTCTTTCACAATCTGTTCGATCTGCTCAGCTCGGCCAATCCGGACGAGACCCAATCCTCCTGATCCATAAACCAACAGTGCCTCTGTCCTCTCTCCCTCTGTACAGTACAATGTGTTTCCCACAGGCAGGACAGAGAAGAGACGTCTCTGAAACAGCCTCTTCTCCCACAGACAGCAGGATCTCACCCTCAGACTCCACGTTATCTGCATTTCTCCCCCAGCTACAGGTTGAAGTCTGAGCTCCTCACCTGTGAGAGGAGCGGTGGTAACAAGAAAGTAGAGAAGTGTCTGTGGGCCGTCATGTCTGTGCTTCAAATCCTCTGCTGTTTGCTGTTAACCTATCACAACAGTGAAGGGAAGAAAATCAAAGGGAACGGAGCAGGTGAGTGACGTTTAACATCAACCCAAACAGGGTGGTTAAAAAAAATTGCTTCTTTTATCCAATAATCAATCAATATAAAATATATCAAAATAACGGATCAAAGTTACAAATCAACAGACAATACAGGAGATGGATGGATCCCTGATAGTTTGGTAACTTTTATGCTGCACATGGTGATGGATCTGGATTATTGATTTTATTACAATTTTAGACAAACCTGGATAAATATAATACATCCTGAATATAATTGTAACCATTTTAATAAATTTTCCTTAACAATGTTGCAAATAACGACTGAATTCTTTAATGATAAACTCCTGTTGATTTGGTTTTCAGACATGTTGCCAAACTGCAGTTGAAGAATCGGGCCTTTGACCTCTTAAACATGTTTTTTACAGCCGGATTTCATACCATCACATGTCAGTGTATTTGGTTGTAATTGGATGTTTACTTTGGGTTCTTCTGTTTTATCTATTTGAAGTATTTCAATTTAAATCCAATACTGGAATTCTCTAACGACACAATGCTCTGTGTGGGAGTAAGAAGCTGTAGCCATGTTTCTCATATCCGTCAGTTGTGATAAAACCTAGTTGCTGAACATCTTGTGGGCCTGAACAGTTATAGCTCTGATGTGTTTATGTTTTTGTCTTTTAAGTTTCTTACAGACACACTTTGTTTAAAAAAACTGTGAAATTAGCAAAAACAAATCATTAGAAAATGCAAAACTACTGATTTAAGCCGAGAACAGCTCTTCAGTCACACAATGCAGACTTTTATTTTTTTACATTTGGCACTGTCCTGTGATTGTTACAGAGCACGGCTGATAAAGAGAGCTTTTAAATTACAGTGTTTATGCTCTATAATGACTTATAATGAGTCAGACCGTTTTCATGTGTTCTCCATGTTCATGTGGATAAACAGTCATAACAGGGAGGAGACATTTATTTAACGTAGACACTTAAGATGAATGATGGAGCGATAATAACTGTCATTACTTTGAAGGTTGAGATGTTTTCATAGGCTTCATCTCAACAACCAGAGCTCATCCGATGACAGCTCTGTCACCCTGGGTTTCTGGTCTTATTAAAATTAAAATGTGAGGATAATAAATATGCTGGACAGAAATCGATGGCGAACGATAAAACAAATCTAATGATCGTTTATTTGGAGCAGGATCTATCATGTTTGAGAGTGAGACTTGGAAGGTTTCTGTGGCAGTTTTAACATTTTAAGAGAGGAGGGATATTTAAGAATTTACGAGAAGAGTCTGGCAAAGAGTGACGTGTTTTTGTCAAATGATACGTGTGTGCATCTGCCAAAGAGGTCTGCATGGGCCGGAAACACAGCACAGTGCCTCTGAGATAGTGTTAGTGACCCTATGTTGGAAATGAAGGTTTGATTTCCTCCTATTTTCTCTCAGATAATCAAATCAATGTACAAGTTAAAACCATTTCTTAGCTCTCCAAGGGACAAACAAAGAGAGATTTTAGCATGATCTGTCATCATTCAATATTTGCAAAGCACTTTTCATACAAACAATGCAACGCTTTAATAAAACCAACAAAACCAATACAAATTATACCCCAACCAATCTCCACCCCATCACTGCACAGAGTAAGACGATATTTACATGAACTGAGGAAACATTATCATAAATAAAAAATTTGGAGACACACGAGATAATGTGATAATATTATATAATATTATATATTATAATATAATAATAAGAGACAGTTAATAAGTAAGTCAATTATTGAATAGATAATTAATTAAAATAGAATAAAACAAAAAATCTGTAAGATGTATGAATAAATAAAGAGACAATTACACAAAATTCAATTAAAAGGTCTTGAGTTTGATTTTTAAAAACTTCAGTCACCTGAAGATTAACCAGTAAACGTCTGTGCTTGCAGTGGACACAGAGTGGAGCCTGGTCCTGAAGGGGATGGAGCCCTTTGTCAGCAGCTCGCTCTTCGGGCTGTTTTTAGAAGGTGAGGACACCTGCACACTGGACCCTCTGCAGCTGCACACTCTCACCTCCTGTGGCTTCAACAGCAGTAATCCCCTCATCATCATCACTCACGGGTGGTCGGTAAGGTCAACTCCCGCTCTCCTCACGCTTCGCCGACTTCCACCACTGCATACAAAACATGGAGCTCACCGCGTAGAAGTAATCTCTTGCACTTCAGCCCCTCTGCAAACAGAGGTGGTCGCTCTCAGATTAGGAGCATACACTAGAAAAACACCTCGGTGGGCCTCCTCTCCATGACTGACGGTTCAGTCACTGACAAGTGACACTGGACTGTTTTTCAAATGTGGAGCTCGTCAACAAGAGAGAGAGAGAACAAAATACTGAAATGATCACATACACAGAAATATTCTCAAATGTGACTTTTTAAATGGATGGATGAACAATAGATATAATTGATGATTGGTATATATAATGGGTGGATGAGTGGTTTAGATGGGCAATTGGTATATAATGGATGGATGAATGGATTAATGGATGAGTGGTATAAAATGGATGGATAGATGAGTTGCCTAGTAATGGATGGATGTATGGATGGATGAGATGTATATAATGGATGTATGGATTAGTGGTATATAATTGATGGATAGATGAGTTGCCTAGTAATGGGTGGATGGATGGATAGATGAGTGGTATATTATGGATGAATGGATGGCTCTATGGATGAGGGGTATATAATGGATGGATGGATGGATAGATGAATGGTGTATATATAAGATAGATGGATGGATAAGTGGTACAAAATGAATGGATGGATGAGTGCTATATATAATGGATGGATAGATGAATTATATATATAATTGATAGATGGATGGATGGATGAGTGGTATATATAATCGATGGCTGGATGGATGAATGAGTGGTATATAACGGATGGATGGATGAGTGGTGTATGACAAACCGATGGATGTTATAATCAGGATAAACCCTTTGATAAGACACACATCTCTAAGCAGCCGTTTCCCCTCAGGTGGATGGGATGATGGAGAGCTGGGTGCTCAGGTTAGCCACAGCCCTGAAGACCAACCTGAAAGACGTGAACGTGGTGATCACTGACTGGTTGTCCCTGGCTCACCAGCACTACCCCACTGCGGCCCAGAGCACCCGCACTGTGGGAAAGGACATAGCTCACCTGCTGAACTCACTTCAGGTCAGGGGGGCGATTTCAGTTTGATTCTGAAGAAACTCTTTTGAACAAGATGAATGTAGTGCAGTTGCCGAGACTACATGTCAAATATCTGTCCAAAACAGGAGCAGTACCAGTACCCAGTGAGAAAAGCTCATTTGATTGGCTACAGCCTTGGTGCTCACATCTCTGGATTTGCAGGAAGTTACCTGGAAGGTCCGGACAAGATTGGAAGAATCACTGGTGAGTTTTTCCGACAGCGGCAATGCAGTTGTGTTGCACTAGCTTATGTCCTTCTGGCCAAAAACCTTAATGCAAAAGTATAATGAACTTTTTTATTCCGTATTCTAAAAACAAACCAATGTTTCTTGTTGAATATTGTGGTTTTTTCCAGGTCTGGATCCAGCAGGGCCACTATTTGAAGGCATGTCTCCCTCAGACAGACTCTCCCCAGATGACGCTGAATTTGTGGACGCCATCCACACCTTCACCCAGGAACGTATGGGCCTCAGTGTGGGCATCAAACAAGAAGTGGCCCATTATGACTTTTACCCTAACGGAGGAGACTTCCAACCAGGATGCGACCTGCAAAGCATTTACGAGCACATAACCCAGTACGGGCTTATGGGTACGATACACAACACACTGGGACACCTCCGAAAATACATGTTGTATATGTCGCTTGGGGAATGTGCATTATACCACATAGAACTAAAATGTCACTCAGAAAAAAACATCCTCCTCTAGTCATTGCAGTAAAGAGGAAAATTTTAAAAGTAAAGTCAGAGAAAAAGCTATGAAATTTACAAAACGTTTATCCTCTGGGAACCATGAACATGCCAAAAGACTAGGACAATTCACTCACTGGGTTTCCATGGCATCATTGTGATGCATTAAAAAAACAGCTTAAAAGTGCCACCTTTGCACTTAAGCTGAAAAGATCATTTGAGGAGTTCATCCCCAAACTTTTTGAGTTTCAGGGGTAAACAGTGTTGCAGTCAAATTCGTTTTTCGTTTTTGGGTGAACTATCCCTTTAAATAACCTTCAGTATAGGAGTGGACTCCTTTTCTTCCATTATTCTTGTTTATTTTGTGCTTTGTTGGAGGATTTTTTTTTGTGAGACTAAAGGGAGTTATTTCCTTTCAGGAGTCAGACCATTCCGCTTTGATGCATCTGAGCAATGTGTTGTGCAGCCTTACTCTCCGGTTTGCCTCCTCCTCGGCTCTGTCATAATATTTTTCTTGTCTTAATAGCTCTTGCCACCTCAACACACTGATTAGAAACCATCACTTGGGCACCGGTTCATCTTTTGCTTGTTGACAGTTTCTCGTCCAGCGTCGAAGCAGATGCGTTTAATTTCCTCTAAGCGGCTGTGGGATTCATGGTGCCTCACAATCCAAAACCCATTCACATCATGTGTGACAGTGACAGCCACATTAAAGCATCTGTCAACCCCGGGAGCTAATTAGCAACATGTGCCGTCCTCGGCTCCGTTCGTCGCTCCGAGCTGAGCTGCCTCCAGGCTAGAGGAGCAAAGAGCAGACCAGTGTCACACTTAATGAGACTCCTTTAGGGGGGACAGTCTGATCAATGTCAGCATTTGGTGATAATGAAATCCATACACCCCACATTATAGATTAAGACACAGTCGTGCATTCTGCATGTTGTGTGGAATTGATCTGTCAAAGGCTGTCTTGAAGAACCCTTTTATAAACGTCCACCATGTGTTTGTTTCCTCCCAAAGGTTTCGAGCAGACAGTGAAATGTGCTCATGAACGCTCCGTCCACCTCTTCATTGACTCCCTGCAGAACAAAGACAAGCAGAGCACGGCCTACAGCTGCAAAGATACGAGCGCCTTCGACCACGGCGCATGTCTGGACTGTCGGAAGAATCGCTGCAACACACTGGGCTACGGCATCAAGAAGGTTCCCAGTGCAAGAGCGAAGAGGCTCTACCTGAAGACGCGCCCTCGGATGCCTTACAAACGTAGGTGGTTCTTCCTCGTGATTTCAAACAAACAGCCTAAAGATACATTTCTATACAGATCTCTAATCTCCAAACAGTTCTTCATGTCTTTCTTGTAAAGTCCGTGAACTGATCACCTGAGATGGATTCCGCAGCATCAAAGAATGACCCTCAGTAGAGCACATACATCCACAAAGGCCCAACACATTTCTTTCTACACAAAATGCCAACACCAACAAATGTAATAAATAACATACCGGATTTAACAAGATAAACAATTCTTTTATGAGAAATTATTGAAAATGTTCAGAAAACCCCTGCAATGTAAAAACAAAAGTGGAAAAAAGGTCTGGACTCCAATTTGGTGGATTCTTCCTTGGGTCATGCATCACCCCTCCACAAAGTGTCATGGAGATCGAGTAGTTTTTGGATAATATTTGCTAATATTCCACTACTTAAATTTGAGAAACTTAAATTGACCTTATTTGTTATTGACCATATCTATTTTCTGCTACTCTATACTTTAACATGACCAATTTGAAATCTTAAGTTATTCAGTTAATATATATATAATATATATATATAAATGTGTTGTAGGTTAAGATAATAGTTCCTTGGGTCAGTTCATAACCATCCATATACTGAGTCAGTAAAATGATCCTCACTTTAACCAGCTTCAAAAAATATGATCTTTACTTGTAATAGATTACTTCTATTCTGTGGTATTGCTTCTTTTACTAAAGTTACAGGGACAGGTGTTTCTCCTTTGGGGAACGGAGATTAAAAAGAGGGAAAACAAAACATAGATTATAATTCCAAAAGAAACAACATAAATATATACCTTTAACGTTATTGTTTATAGTACAAGTATTTAAAAAAGGGTATATAAATTCAAAGGGACTCTATTTGCATGATGAGATATGACATGATTGATTTGGATGGATAATACATCAATTATTACTAATCATCAAAATGGAATTGACTCACATTCTCACCAGTTGTAATCACACTATCTGACAGAGAGTCAACATTGTGCTTGATGACTCGTCTGTCTTCATCTCCTCTTCCTCCTCCTCTGCTTCTATTTGTCCTCTGAAGTCTATCATTACCAGTTCAGGATCCAGTTTGTCAACCGGATGGAGATGATGGAGCCCTCTCTCAGCATCTCCCTCACCGGAACGCAGGAGGAGAGTGGAAACCTCCGCATCTCCTTGTGAGTACTGTACCGACCTCCCATCGGGCTTACATTGCATCACATCGATGCTCAGTGAACCCTGAACCATCTGATACATGCAATATGCAGCTGGGCTCTCAACGCTGTGGTGGGAAAAAAAAGAACAGTTGAAGGGAACAGCTGACACACATGGAAACAACTCCAGCCCCTGCCTGAGAGAGAACTGTAAATGGGGACGATGGAGTGAATTATTTACTTGAGACACTATTCACTAATGTGTGTGATCCCTCGTGTTCTGTGTCTTTGCTTTGTTGTAAAGAAACGTGACTGCCTACTGCAGGATATTCTCTGCTATAAACATTTTTCTCTCTTCACCTTCCACTAAAGCACTGAAAAGATCAGGGGCAACAAGACCTACACCTTCCTGATCACCCTGGACCGAGACCTGGGGGATCTGATGTTGCTCAGGTTGCACTGGGAGCGACCGGCCCTGTGGAAGAACGTGTGGAGCCGGGTGCAGACAATCATGCCCTGGGGCGGCCGGGAGGGAGAACCGCTGCTGACTGTGAAAAAGATCAGCATCAAATCTGGTGAAACGCAGAAGAGGTACTCCATCCTACACGTAAAAGTCCTCGTGTAAAAGTCACCGGGAATTAACAAACTTAAAATCGTATAGCGCAAATTTCTTTTTTTTATCTATACAGAAACATGTAAGTAATGCACTTATTTTTTACCAAACACAGTTCGCTAGAAAATAAAATTGCTGCCATTTTTAAGTAAGAATTTTAGTGCTCTGAATAAACTACAGGACTTTATTTGTCATCAGCAATTTAAATATATGCTATATGCTGAATATACATTTCGTCAATTGACCTTGAAATAATTTAAGTGCATCTCCAAAATTGTTGAAATAACATAAAAAGTCATGGCAAGCTCACAAGGGAGGAAAAAGTGTTACTGTTGTTTTACAGTGTAACATTAGGATGTAAGCAGCATTTTAGATGTAAACTGCTGGTAGTTCAGTGCACCAGCTTCTTCTATGTGCAAAGTGCAGAGAGAGATGTCGCACAACTCTCCAACAACATACAACACACCATTCTTGATTACACAATGTTGTCAGGTTGTTGGCCTAACGGTGGAGGTATGGACGGTCGTTTCTCAGTTTACTTGTATTTAACCAAACAAGTATTCAGACGACTCACGAGGATTATAAACACCAAAATGCAGTAAGATTACGAGTATAATTTCAAATACTTAAAGTTAGACACTAATTTGAGGGGATGATTGTTTAATATAAATCATTTTGTTCCATAATCGTTTAGATGGAGATCATGTTTTTGAATTGAAAAACCCTATAACTTAATAATTTGGGCTAGTACCTAAGACTTTATTACTACTATAGCATGATATATTGGTACAATATATCAGAAATAGTTTATAATGATAAAAATATTGATAATAAATTATAAAAATAAAAAATCTAAAGCTATACTGTGAATACACTGAACTGTAGGAAAAAAGGACACAGGAGAAGTCAAGCATAATTCTTATTTAAAGTGGATTGTTTAATACTTGAGTAATGTAATGCATAATTAAATGTTCCAGTATAAACGTAGAAAACCTTTCACATCGACACTATTGAAGACTTGTAACGCCCCCTAGTGGATTGTTTCCTAATCACAGGACCCACTCACGTCAACATTGCTTTTTTTTTCCAGAACCTCTTTTTGTGCCATGACGGACACCGAGCAGCATGTCGAGTTGTCACAAGATAAAGTGTTTGTGCGCTGCGCAGACGAGAAGCCGAGGCAGCGCAGAAGAAAGCTCCACCAGTAGATCTGTGTGGGTTCCACAGACTCAAGATCTCTGATGTCCCACCAGGTCACAACTGGGGGGAGATTCTGCTAAGCAGAGTAAGGGAGCACTTTACAAATCATTCATTTTATTTTCTGAAAGATGTGACACTAAACTAATGTTACACATAGTGTTACTGAGGAGAGAAAGCACAATAGCAACTTTTGTAAACTGTGTTTACAATTTACAGGAACATGTTTGAGTATATGATGTAATTTTTAGAGTACAGCTAGTGATCTGCTGAGATTTACATCTCTGTCCACAAACAAATGTCTTCAGCAGTTGAACCTTTGCCAATTTAAATATTAACCAGACAGTGAACAGTCAGAAGTTCAACGACCTTTTGATGACTTTCATTCCAGAGTGTACATGCAATTTTTGTAAGTGTTTAATGTTCTATGTAAAATGATCAATCTCATAATTTAAAAACAAAACGAAGTCTTGCCAATAACTTTATATGAATATATTGTTACTCAATTTCAAACCAAAGCAATAAATCTACACTTTTTTTCTATCTGGTGGTTTGATCTTTTCTTCTCATCTGTGAAGGTGGATCTTATTTACACACTAACCATCTGATTCAGAACATGAAGGTCCGAGATAGATGAGGACAAAAATACAGAGACTTGTGAACAGTAGTGATTGAGTTAAACAAATAATAAAAATGACTAAAGCTGAATAAAAACGTAGCTAAAAAGATTTAACAGCTGGAGAAATCTGTCAAAGCTCAGTCGGTAAACACAGGATTAGGGCAGGAACATCCAAATAGAGGAAATTCTGAGTATTTAGCGAGTGGGGACTCCAGAGGGCACAGTTCAAAGTGAAGGCAATAAACTTCAGAGACAGTAAACGTGAGCTCATATCAGACCATCCTGTCCCACTGCATGAGGAGATCCAAATGCTGTAGGACCCGACCCATCACCACCTGTGATACTGTCAAACTTTATACTGAGAAAACGTGTAAAAAACCGTTTCAACTCTATCATGAAACCTTTTGCTATTATATCACAAACAGAGAACATCAACATTTGATAAATTCTGTTTTATTAATGCATTTCAAGTAGTTCAAAGAGAAATTATATTTTTGCACAATACTTTTGCAAATTTACTAAAATTTTCAAAGTAAGCGTGGTGGGGAAACAGGACAAAAAAAGTAAATTAAAAACAAAAAAACACGGTTTAAAAAACGAAGAAATTAAAATCAGACAGCAGTTCTGAACCTTTACTGGTTTCGAGTCGCGGTTTACACCACTTACACTTCAGTGCACGTTTTCTTAACATCACAGAAAAGTGAAAGCAAAGAAGAATTTTCCCAGAGTATTTACCCTAAACACCCACATATTGTCCACACCATACCAACGCAACACAAAGAAAACGATGATTCAGCATAGACGCACGTCGAACACACATGAACACAAGCCAAAGATTATAAAAGTAGAGTTCAGGTTCTGACCCAGTAGCACCAGACCAACAAAGAGAATCAGCAAAAGAAGCAGTAGAGGATTTCTGTCAGTATCGAAACTTTGCGGCAGCATGAAACACCATCATGTTCTGAAAACACAATAGAATGGATCATGTACCAATCTCGGAGAAAGAAATCGATGAAGGCATTTCTTTGTGAAGTGGCCAACTTGAGCGCCGTGTGACCGTCTGCATAGAATCTGATTGGATCAACATCCTCACACCCTGCACAGAAAACAATGCACACAACAAATCAACACTGCACTGCTTCCTGCTAAGTCAAGCTCCCTGACGCCAGTTCACCAATTTCCGTCACACTCTTCTGTGTAGGCACATTTTTTATGTTATTAGATAAATGTAGAGGGCGTAACAAGGATAAGTTTCCTTGAGAATATTCTAATCAGTAGAAAAAGCAAAAGACAGAACAAGAAATGGCTGACACATATTGATTGTTTCACTCTGGTAAATGTCGGTTACCTGCAGCAACAGCAAGAACAATACAATTAGAATCTCTAGTTTCCCTCTGTTAATTAAACTATTCCAGAGATACAAAATAATCTGAACTGCAAGTTAAAGCAATAAAAGCTAAATCCACAATCACATTTAAACCCAAGAGGTTCTTCATCTGGCTACAGAGGCCGAGAGGATTCCACCAGTCAACAGTGGTTTGACAAATTTAGTGATTTTCTTAAAGACTGCGAGTTTGTAAAAGTTAAAAGTTTGATACAATCAGGTTGATAAAAGCTATATATCCTCTCACCAATTATTCCAGCCCAAGACTAAACACTAGTATGTAAACACACCGGCAGAACCATGACAAGGAAAATACATATCTAGAAAATATATCTCCCACGCCTCAACCTCTCCATCTGACAACAGATGACTCTTTAATCTGCATCTTCTTCACCAACTACTAACTGCAGTCTACGCCCCACAGCAGCTAATGTGACCCACTCTGCACAGGCATCAGCCAGGAGGGACTTTGCCCCCTGAAATATGCATGCATCCGTCGTCCCCGTCCCCCCCAACACACGTGTTTGCTGTTGTGTTAAATATCCTGAGAATGTGAATTAAAACAGTAAATAATCTTCTTCATACAGAAGATCAGGTTCATTTGAAAGAGAAAAAGATATCTACTGCAACATCTGTACAACCGCAAACCGAAGGAACATGACTGCTTTAGAAAGGAATAACTGTGGTGTTTCGCTGTTTAAACAATCTAAATTACATTGGCAATTCAATTTCTTTTCTTCCAAGAAAATTTCTCTGTTGTTTCGGCTTGGCAGCAAAAACTCATGCGACTTGCAGTCCTGCTATTGTGCTGATGATGGCAGCACTTGGGAGAGGAAGAACAGGGAAGGAAAAGGTTGCACAGACGGAGGAAGGCGAACTCTGACACAAAGCTGCTTCTCTCTCCTCAGTTCTTTGAAAGAAAAATAAAAAAAGAAGATTAAGACCAAACAGAGAGCAGTGGATTTTTGCTCCTGTCCCTCCTTGGAAAAAATATTTATTTCCAATAAAAGCTGTGTGAACTGCTGATCTGGCTCTCAGAGCAGAGGAGCTCAGCGAGTTTGTTAAGCCCAAAAATGAAACTAACAAAAAACTTCAGGCTTTTGTCCAGTGAAAGCGTCTCAGTTACAAGTTCTTTAAATGTTGTGGTGAAGGTAACTCTTTGGAGTGAAGTGCTCCCATTGTAGGCACTAGGAAAAACTAAGGCAAAGAGCTGACCAGTGTCCCAGTGTCTCAGCGTCTCATCGGTTCCATCTGTCCCATCTGATAGTTCTCTCTGTACTGTTGCTGGGGACGCTGGCCCCGGGCCTGTTGGTTTGCTTGCTGTTGTCTTCTTCGTTTCAGTGTACCTACAGAACAGCCACATCTCAGTAACAGTCAAACAGAGTCAATGAATGCTGTGATCTGTCTGCAACTCATGTGTACAAATATAAATGTATATCTACTGTACCTGGCAGTGGTTTGGGTGGGGGCAGTTTGGGGTTGCTGCTGGGGGTGTGGACGCTGCAGATCTTGATGAACCCGGCCATTAGCATAATAAGAGCGATGCCCATCAACAGCACTGCCCACCAGTGATCCTGGGTAACAATGGAGAAATTAAATGTAGACGAGAAGCACAGCAGAACCAGCTTGTATTAGTATTTATGTAACTGTGCTGAAGAGTTACTGCACTCACCACTATCCATTCTGCGATATTCTCATAGAGCTCTGCATTGAAGATGGCTTTCTTTAGCCTTGCCAGAGGCCCGTCGGCATCCACCAGACGACACCTCATGAATACATCGCAGTAGCCCTTGAAGTCATTGCAGGGTGAGCCGGGCTGCAGTGTCACGATCTTCTTGCTGAAGAAAGTCTCCCATTTCGCTGAGCCTGTGCTGCTGCAGGTGCTGGGGTTCGCTGAGGGCAGAAGAAGAGGGAAAGACCTTTAGATTACTGACTTACTCCAGATTATACCTAAGAACTAGCAAGAAAAACTGATATCATCATATATCACTTAATTCTAGCTTAATGCTAGAACTGGGGTGTTTTTTTTGGCTCATGAAGAGTCCTAATGCCTGTCACTCACCTTTCTCCATGCAGCACACGTGGCACAGCTCAGAGGCCTCGTCCTTGCCCTCTTCGCTGGTACAGGTGCAAACCTCAAGTCCATACTTCTCACAAATGGAACCTGAGCAGACCTGGTGAGGAAAGGCAGGAATGGCAAGAAAAAACATTCACTTAACCTTTTAATTCAAATTCAAACACAAGCTCACCAACTGTGCTAAGCAGACACCAAACCATTCAAACCAGCATACCCCATTGAGGCAGACTTGTGTTTCGGAATGGCAGGTTGTGAGGTTTTCCTTTGGTTCGGAGGCAGGACACAGAGGCGTGGCTCCGTTGCATGTGCCCTCTCTGGCACATTCGGACTCCAGTCGGCACTTGTCATTTGTATTTTTGAAAGAACACCCTGCTGTGCAACATGGGCCTTGGCTTGGACTGTAGAAAGAAATTGACAAACTTGCAATCAAACATGTCAAAGTACTTAAGGAGGACTGCAACACAAAAAAATGCTCATCAGATCTGACCTGCAGAATTTGCCAGGTTGGAGTTTACACTTTTTGCCATCCTCTTCATCGGCGTTATAGCAGCAGGGGTCTTTACATTGATCGCTGTAACCACAGTCACACTGTTCTCCCTCTTCCACGAGTCCGTTACCACAGATAGGCTGGCCAGACTCTGCACACACACACAACAGCATGAGCACAGGACCTCTCTCTCTCTCACAGAAAGGAATAAATACGTTTATGAGAGAGAATTTACCAACAAAGCAGTCGTCCCTCTTCTTCGTCAGCACAGCGCTTATGTTGCGGATGCTGCAGATAGAGAACTTGTTGTTGTTGAGCTTGTCTCCCGATGTGGCCCTGGCGTACATGATGTAGTTACCGTTCTCCTTTTTGTCTTGTGTCTTCGACTCTCCAGGGGTACATTCGATCCCAGAGTCATGCTGAAAAACAGGAGGCATGTTAAGGGGAGTTGCGCAAAATGCCTTGAGACAAAGCTGCATATGTTTGAAATCACAGTACTTACAGGAGAGCCAAAGTTGTGCCCGACCTCATGAGCAAAGGTAATGTGTGACACTTTGGGAGGGACATGAGAGGCGTAGTTCTGCACAGTGATGATACCAGTGTTCAGAGATTTCCTCTTTCCGTCAGAGTACAGTTTGCTCTTCTCACAGATTCCACCAGAGCTTCCTGTGGCAGGAGAAAGAAGAAGATAAGAGTAGAAGGGATTCAACATTTAGCTAATATGGGTTTCTTGATTAATAGAATCTGTTGTTGTAGTTCAAGGTCTCGAGAGGTCATAATTTGAATCCTGAAGGCAGCTGCCCTCTGAGGGTTCACGTAAACAGTAGCAAGTTATTCTTTCTTTCCAAACTGATCAATGTATCAGCCAAGTCCCTGTGGTGTTAGTCTTATCATAACACTTAAATACGCAAAGTCTAAAATCAAAAAAGACACACGACTGCTGTGATATGAAGTGTGAGGAATTGTCTGTACATCATGGGGCATTGTCTGGCAGCTCAGGCAGTTGCGTTTCCCATTATCCATAAATGTAGTGGTTAGCAGGCTACTTGTGGCCTCAGCACAGACATGAGAGCAGAGCACTTAAAGCAATAAACAATGTGTCCATTATATGTATTTGTGCATGTGTTTGACTGCAATGTTTCCCCAGTATCCCGGATGGCCATTTGTTCTACGGTGGCTTTTGTTCAGACGTTCACCTCACACAGCTCGCAGCAACCAATCTCTTACCCTCCATCGATTCTTTCAGCTTACAGCTTTGCTAATTTGTCTGTATTGATTGTCTGAGATTGCTGCAGTGTTCTTCAAGTCGAGATGGTGGCGGCCGAAC
Organism: Pseudopleuronectes americanus; assembly: GCA_038501795.1. Classification (NCBI taxonomy): domain Eukaryota; kingdom Metazoa; phylum Chordata; class Actinopteri; order Pleuronectiformes; family Pleuronectidae; genus Pseudopleuronectes; species Pseudopleuronectes americanus. Next base: position 16,128,845 of record CM076716.1, read on the forward strand.
ATATTCAGAGGAGCGGGCAGGAGAAGCCTCCATAACTATAATTCATAGATGCTGAAATTGTGAGCAGAGTCAATCTCTGTAGGGGAGTACGTAACATGAATCCATCAAAACAGAGCATGACAGAAAGGGCACATACAAATATTATATAAGACAACATACCTACTATGTTGTCATATTATCTAAATACAAAATCAACCTCTTCCTAAATCCTACAGCTTTCAATGAACACACAGAAAAGAAAGAAATGAAGACGCTGACATGACCAAACTTAAAAATGTTTAGCATGTTATGTATTAGAAATTACCAGTTAATGTCTCTGAGCAACATAGGAAGTCACCACAGTTCTGGGAGCGAGTGTGTGACTGTTTTTTGTACAAACCTGAGGGAGCCCCAACCCAAGCCAAGCCGAGTACACCGTCATCAAAGTCCCTATCACTGAAGACGTAGGCCAGGCAGTAGTCATCATGGTTCTGTTCGGAGTTAAGCTCCAAAAACTTCTCAACTCCGATATTGGCAAAGCGAAAAGGATTGCTTGGGTCTCTTTCAGAAGTAGTGTCGTTTATCTGAAAGACACAAGTTAAAAACAGAGAAAAGGTAAGGGAGGTGGCCCCGGTTTCCATGGAGCCAGACGTATATTCAGTTTGAACAAATGAAAAGGTCCTTGGCATTAACAAATATTTGCAATGAGGAGATAACGTCTACAGCACAAGGTCCTGTGACAAGCACACAGCTCAACACACTTCTTCACTCAAACTATCAGCAGCTCACCCTGATCCTTTTAACCATGAAGCTGATGTTTCGGATGCCCTTGAAGTCTGTGGCCTGGTAAATGGAGTCGATCGCCTTCACGTGGCTGGAGATCTGAGGAGAAAGTGATGAGCTCAAGATCAGCAACTACAGACAAAATGTTCACATTCCCACAGATACTGAAATTTTTGAAAAATAAGGAGTGTTGAGACACATCAGCTAATCTGGTTTTCAATAATTCGTTGACAGACAAAACATAACCTGAGCAGATGAATAATTATGCAGCACAACAAAAAGTATACAGTACTATATGTGCTGTCATCTGGACTGAATTCATGTTGGCATACTGCAGGTATACCTGGGCAATGACAGCCTCTCTTGTTCCGTAGTATTTGAAGAACATGTGGTCAGTCTGGATGAAGAGCTGGCAGGTATTTTTCTCTTTCCCTGTGGCCCTCTTCTTCCTCAGAATGAGAGGACCATGGAAGTGCTCGTCCTCCAACACGCTGTTCTTCCCCTGTAGAAAAAAATTACAAATAAAGGATGAAGATGGTGAGAAAGTGGAAGTATTAGTGGAAGAAGGTGGAGAAAGACAAGTAGTCAAAAAGTAAAGAGAGTGAAATAGACAGTTTATTCTTAACCTAGTGAAAATGGTATTACATCAGATCGGGTACCTGATCAGTAACCTGCAAATTAGTTGTGTAATGGGTAAAAAAAAATTCATAGGAAAGGCCACTGGTAAAAGTGAACTAAACGCGGGAGGGGAACAGCAAGAGAGAATTAAAGCATGTCTTTTGGGGAAGAAATTTGAAATAAAAATGATTGTGCAGTATTTTTAACATCTAAAGCAGTTTATATGAATCCTAGTCAGCTGCAAGAATTCATTTTTTTATTGTGAAAGCCTATGACACCATTTGCTAGCCTCACTTCAAGAAAATCAAAATGGATCAAATGAAGACAAAAATAGCCAGCGATGAATACGTTATCAGTTGCCTTGCTGTTTAAAAAACAGTGGAAACATTCTTGATGGCCGGTCAAACTAGGCACGTTGCTATTGAGGAAACACGTTGACAGCTCAACGAGCACAGGTACTGCTACAATTCAAATGCGGCACTTCTCCACCACCATCAAGACAGGACGATATAGGAATAGAGTGGACTCTGTGTCAAATGTTCATCAGTCAGGATTACAGTGATTCATTTTCTCTTATCACAGCTGCCTGTTATTCTGCAAGGCACTGTAGTATGCTTTAATAGTGTCTGGTGAATTTAGCCACTGTGTAGAAGACAAGCCTTCCTGCTCTAAAGATACTGCACAGATAAAATGGTTCAGTGGATACACTCTACACAATAACCCAAGTTCATGTTACTGCTTATGGCATAAAATCCCTGGTGAAATACAAACAGCCAGATTAACCAAGGCTGGGCTTGGCTTCAACATTTATAATTAGCAGGTATTCAATTGAAAGTATGTGCACGTTTGCTAAAAATAAACACGTGCACTTAGTGTTTGCGTAAGGCAGTATGAATATGAGTTATGAGATGTTTGTAATCTCATGAGCCTCGTCCATCTGTGTGTTTAGTAATGAGCTGGGAGGAGGGGGAGGGGATCTGTTGGTACATACTTCTGCTTGCTCCTCTACTGCCGACGCCTGGTACCTCCTCATCCTCTCAAACACTGAGTGGTCAGCGCAGCCGCCCTCTGAACCATACTTATGAGGATAATCTGGCAGATAGGGAGGAGATAAGGGTGAGATAGTCAAGAGCTTACTCTGCATCATGAATCACAGCTGGTCAAAGTGGGCAGCAGCACAAAAACATGCTAAGATAGAAACAGAAAACACAAAAGGAGACACGGTTAAAAGAACTACAAATCCAACTCAGGAAACCCACTTTTAAAGATTTCTGCTCCAAAAATATCTTTAAGGGCTGGCCCGTAGTTTGTTTCATTCTTGATTTAAGTCTGCAAGTACAGTCTGAGTTTATCTGAGATAAACCCAGACTGTACCAGAACCTTTCTGTGTGATGCAGATACATAGGTAGAATGGGAGCAGATCCAGAATTGCCTTATATACTGTATAATTAAATGGGTAGTCTGAGAGCACATCCCTCCCCCCAAGCTGATGCCCTATCTTGCAATAATAAACAAAGTGAAATGTATCCTGTGTTGACCCCTTCAATTGAATCTGCTGCAAACAGATGGACAAGCAGACAAACTGCATTGATAACATAACTTCCTTGGCGGAAGTGAGGTGAACCCATGACAGAGCCTACAGTTGGCTCTTTCCTCTTATTCACCTGCAAACTTTCATTCTTACCCTCCAAACGGCTACTTGTCCCTTCAATTGAATTGGTTGTTCAAAAGAATCTCCATTTGTTTGTTTAGGCAAGTGTGTGTGTAGGTGTTTGTTAGAACACAATTAACCAGTGGGGCAAACTGCAGTGAATGCCAGGAAGCCTTAATCCATGGTTGAGTTAATATCCGACTCACTACCTGTCTGGTATATTAAGTTCCTTAAGCTTCACGAGACTCAAAACATTGCACTTTGTCTTTATTCATCCCCGTGTTTGTATCATTATGTTCACCCACGATCACACCCTTTCTGTATAAAATCTACTGATCACTGTCAACTGCATTCAGAGTCACCGTTTCTCCAGGAGATGGTTGAGAGGTTTGAAGTTTCCTGTCTGAGAATGTCTCTGTTGGCTGTAGTCTGACCTTTAGCAGAGTGGCTATGAGTCATGCCCACGCTCAGTAGGGTTCCTACCCAACCCTCAGTATGAATACTATCGACCTCGTCTATGACTCAGAGCCAAATCCTGCTGCTACCAGTCAGACTAACGGAACTTTCCTCTGATCTAGTCAGTGTAGTCTAGGAACTGATTAACCATCTGCCCCTGATCTTACAACACACCATGTTTGTATTCTAACCCTAGAAATGGAAAGTTTTCTCCAACATATTTGTAATATACTATCTCAGTTACTTTAATAACATGGTTGTCTTAATCTTTAATTCAGAATTTGTCAATCCTTTTTTGAAACTACTTCTGGTGATCCAACGGGCTGTGACTGTGTCATTGTAAAAGATCAAACCTACTCCGTTCTTGCATACAGTGTATAAGGACTTCAACTTCCTGTAGTGCTTCATTAAACTTACTGATGTCATCCTCGTGGTAGATTACAGAGTGGAAGGGAACATTCTTGTCCTGTAGGTACCTCTCTGAGGGTTCGACATAGTACATTCCTTGGTGGGTTTTAATGAAGCCTTCAAAGCGCCCGTCAACCACAGAGCCGTGGGTCAATGTGCCCTTTTCACCTGAAACACAGGAGAGGAGGGATGAGCAGAGGAAACTATATATAATGTTTGTCAAGAACTTTGAAATTGTCAACTTATGATAAAAGTAATATTGTACTGTGCTGAATATAAAAATGAAACAAATCTGATCCAAAGATTCAAGAAAGATTAAGCTTTTAAATATGAACTGTTCAATAGACTCAATCAGGCACATTAAGTCTGTCTTATCAATAGATGAAAAACTAAACTAAACATTCTAGGATTTGTGACTATGAGGATTCATGTTACATGTCTCGTGAAATCACAATATTTGTTTAGCAATTGAAGGTTATGAACACAAATCACATATTTGCTTATGATTAAAAACAATTGTATGGATTTCTACAAATACACTTTCCATATCTGAAACTTCTATGCAGATATTAAGGACAACTGTTTGTGTTCACCATCCTCAATGAGAATAATACTAATCTCTGTTTCTTTTTTCAACACAGTTGCAGACAAACAACAGAGAGACGTCCAGGAAGTGAAGGGGAGGAGAGCGGAGGGAAGGAAGAACAGGATGCAAGGGGTCCAGTGTGTGTTGGGTTGTGTGATGTGACATTCTAAACACTTGGATAACAACCTTTATATTCCACACACACGCACACAGATACAGAAAATATTGCAGATGAAAAAATGAGTTGAAGAGAATATGTAGATAAAGTGAGAATGTTAAAATGAGAAGTGTTGTCAAAGACTTTAAATCTAATTGAAAGATAAATACCACAAGATTAAAGAGGATGTGGTGTGCGACTTACCAAAGACTTCTCCGCTGTATATGTGCGAAGTATCAACAGGTGACTCGTCTCCTGACACTTCAATGATGAGATCTGGAGAGAATAGAGATGTGTCCCTCTTCATCCGCAAGTTAAAATATCTGAAAAGAAGAATAGGAGAAAAATGTAAAGCAAAGTTGTGCTTGAACGTACTGACATGTGGACAAAGGGAAACATAGATACACAGTCCCACAGAGCGTTTGATACTCAGTCCGCAATGTTAAAGTCTTGCTTTATACCACAAGGTTCAATGATATGAATTACACACACAGTGGAAAGCTACGCCAGCACACAAAGGATTTAGAAGAAAAAGGAAGCAGCCTTTACACATTTTTACTGAGCCCCACCAGGCTGCTGTGTTCAGTGAGTCTGAAGAATTATGTCATGAGGAAAAGCACATGAACATTTGTGCAAGGCCATAATACATATTTTTTTGTAATCCTCTCTTTCACATAACCCTCACGTCGAAGGAAAAAGGCTCACATCACATGAGCTGCACATGAGCCACCAGCTTCTCAGAGACCTAAGGCAATGCAGTGAGCAGTTTGGAGGAGGAATTGTTTTTATCAATCACATGGGGATAACCTCAAGCTGTGAAGCTCCCTCCAGAGGACTCAAATGATGATCACATTACTCTCTCTGTCTCTCGCTGAGACCTCCATTGTACCACATTATTTCGTAAAGATAACACAAGGTAAAATTTGGTATCTGACATTCGTCATGTTTTTATATTTTATGGAAATTTCTGTTTAACATTCAAAGATTATTTTAGTGGCCTAACGTAATCCAAGATTTGTCGTGTCAAGCAGGAATAAAAATGATTAAGGAGCATCCGCCTCATCCAAAAAAACTAGGTCATACATTTTTTCCCTTAAAACAATGGCTTATAGTTAATGGTCATCTTTCAAAATCTAAAGATTTAAAAATGAGAAAATCTGATGGCACCCCCTGGGTTATTTTGGAGCACCTCACTCCCACAGACATGATTCAACTGTTTTTTAAAGGCTGAGCTTTAGAGTCGGAGTAAAACTAGAGTGGGAAAGACCAAACTAGATGATCCACCCTCCTATTATCTATACCGCTTATCCTTTAGGGGCCAGGACAGGGGTTGCAAGAGCCGGGGCACACCCTGGACAGGTAGCTGTTTCACAGGGCTGACATACGAAGACAAACAACCATCACACTCATATTCACACCTATAGACAGTTAAGAGTGTCCACCTAATCTCACCAAGTTTGTATGTTATTGTACTGTAGGAGAATGGAGGAATAACTGTAGAAAACCCACACAGTCACAGGTGGGAACAAGCAGAAAAGCTTAGTACAGAGTATATAATGATAAACATGGGGTATAAGAGACGTAGAGATGGATATGGGGAGGAGTAGCACGTGTGTTTGGGAAAATGAAATAGGAAATAATGCTGCGAGGGTCAGACAGAGACCAGGATTTCCTCCTCCAGGATGATTCATTGACCTGCAACAGGATTCAATTTTCCCTTTTCTCATTTCACATATACACAAACACAAACACATTTACGTTATTGTTGAAGTATTTTCAACATATTAGTTAACTGGTACCAACAAGATGGATGATTATTATTATTATGGATGATATCTAATGTTTGTATTAGTACAGGGTATAAAATAAAAATTTCCATTTAACCCTTACTGCATTGCTTTTTATTAATTTTGGTACAAGAAAAGTAGCATATGATCAGTTACCACCAGTACTCTATTTTCATTCATCTAAAGCTCCATCTGTGCTTCAAAATAAACAGTCAGAAGAACTTTTCAAATGAAGCCAAGACAATGAAAACAGAAAAAGAAAAAGAAAGACATTTAGGAGTTTGAAAAAAAAATGTCAGGACTGCTAGATGTGAAACAAAGACCGGCATAAATCTATCTGCCTCTTATGCAGCCTGAAACACCCACGCCATTTCCTCCTGCACGTCCTCAACAACATCAGTATGACTCCATCTATGCCCCCCCCCCAAAAAAAAAGATCAGTGACTCCCGGTCCAACACTCGTTTCTGCCGAATATCAATTATTTTCTTAGGAATTTAATCAGTTTTTCTTAAACAGATATGGATCCCTGAGTACAAAACACATTTGTTGCTTCCAAACTGCAAAACTTCATCATTTTTTACCATTTGTTTCCTCATCTTAACCATTTCCAAATGTCATAAGTAAGAAAGCCAAGAAAATCCCTGAACAGTCAAACATCCTAGTATTTACCAAGTGAAAAAATTACATTATCAAGTTAAATGCAAAAAAAATATCTTGCTGACAACAGACAAGAGAAGAAGCATCTGACGAGCAAGTCAGAGCGACTTGTCTAAGAGAAGCAGCTGACTGATAAATTATTCAGACACTTCACAAACGCTGAACACACTGACTCAAGCATCTGACAGTTATATTCTTTGCTCAGTAAGCAGGCCAGCTAAAAGAAACAGTGTGCCCTTAAGCCATGTCCATAGAGATGATATGCCTACAGAGGGAACACTATCTAGCTGAAAAACAATATGCAGTCTTTTCACATGATTCGATTTCCTGAAAGAGCATCCACCTTATTGTGATGCGACAACATTTAAGAAAGCCATACTTTGTCTTCCTCACTTGTCCCGAGGCCCGACAGCTCCATATACTCCAGACAGGAAGGGAGACAACACACAGTCACAAGCCACTTGCTCTACAAGGGTTCATGTTGGATGCCAGGGAGGTTTTTTCACGTACGACAAAGTTTGAAAACAAGCATATCTAACGACTCATTCTTGGAAAGCCGGACACAAACTGTGAGTCACTTCCACCTGCATTGTATTATCCAACGCTTTAGCACAATCATTTGGCATCTCGGTCTGTAAAGAAGCTCTCCGCTCTGCCTTGTTCCGTCACCTGATCCAGCCACAAATATGTGAGTGGGCCAACACAAGTACGCTTTTCTCTTGTTACAACAAACCTCTACAGTGCCACAAAGCCACGCTCTCACAGAGGGAAGAGTGTCTCGTCTGTGATTGTACACACTGTATGCAAAGAGTAAGATAAGCTTTATGCCCACTAGCTTGGTTCGGTTACTCATAAAGATGATTTTTTAAATAATATGTAAAACACTGATGTTTATGGACAACATGACGTCAAATAACAAAATAGACAACAGCCTTGACGCAACTTATTTGAAACGTCAACAGTTCTTTGTGGAGCTGCGGTGGCTTCAGGGTCCTGCAGCTGGTCTTGCTCAGTTACTACAGGTCACTTTGACAGTTTAAGAAAGCTGCAACCATCTCCACAGGCCCAACAAACATCCATTTCAAAGAGATATGAATGGACATCGAACGAGTAATAATAAGTGCTCATAATGCTACAAAACACTCAATGAAAATTGACATTCGTTTTTCAATTTTCACAGTGGTGTTACATTACAGCCTGATTATTATCGAGTTATTATGTCATGTAACAAACAATTGTTTATGGAAACTTACAACATGATAATTCATTACATTACATATATCAATCATGGCGTACCCTTTTGCCTGGTTAGTGAAACACTATGCAGGATCGTCATTGCTAGTTTGTTGACAGTAATGACAGGAAGGAGCACAAATGTACAGGAAAAGGATCTGTTTGATAGATAACCCAAAAACATTCAGGCTTGGTGAAGAGGAAAACATGGGAACTGGCTGGAAAAACAGTGTTGCTGAGTTTAATTATTGTCTCATTCTTCAATTTGGTGCTTTGTGAAAAGAGAAAAGGGGGAAAAAGCAGATAGGGACAAATGGAAATACATTTTCCATTATTAAGATTGGCCCCAGAACTGCACCAAGACAAGCCAGCACGTCCACATTCTCTATGTCTATGCAGCACCTGGGGTCTACTTTGGGACAGGCAGTCGGCACTCAGTGACTCCTTGGAGTTGTATCTGGTCACCGTTCTCAGTAAAGGCATTTTGAACTATATCTTTGATTCCGGATGCGAGTAAAGGAAATGTAACTACCAGTCTCAAAATAACATGACATGACATTGCTCAGAAGTAAACTAGAAATAAACTAGAAATAACAGATGTATGCTCTGAAGACCACAGTTTTCATTAATGACAGATTGAACGTTGCCACCCAACTCATTATCCTAACAGGTATGTTATATGTTCACAATCTCCCCTTCTGTTCCTGCATTGACGTTGAATAAGTCATCAAAATGTTTTTCGCCGAACCTTGTGATGTCACACTAAACTTGACCTTTGAGCACCAAATTCTAACCAGTTCTCCCTTGAGACAACCCTTTGTGTCAAATGTAGTGATGTTCCCTCAAGATGTTCACAACAATGGGACGTTCCTTACCTTCCATTCCAAAAACATAATGGCCTTGGCTACGGTCAGCACAGAGGCATGAATGAAACCAAACATACTATACTGTAAAAGATTCTTTGAGATTCTTTGCTAACATGCATAATAAGTTTCTGATTTCAATGTGAATACTTTTACTTTTACTTTCCTTGTTTCCGCACTGTAAGCAACTTATTTGCAAAATGTTATTCTCACACACATTCTGCTACATCCGGCTGTCACTCATTAAACTGCTGATACAGATCTGAAAACAGAAACAGTGTTGTATGGGGCCTCGAATCATCTGTGTCCCAAACAGTGTTGGCCTCACTGTACTCCGACCACATAGTAAAGCAAGTAGCTTTCACACAAGCAAGCACTTCCCCAATATGTGGATTTGTAAGCTCTAAATTTCAGTAATTCGAATACCTAGTATTACAATAACGTTTGTTTGGTCTTGAGCTCGATTATTATCAATGACAAATAATACATACAATGATGTTGCGATGACATGGCAACTAAACGCAACAAGCCAAGCACAGCATAATCCAGGTAAACAGTGGCGAGAGAAATGAAAACAAAGAAAAGAAATGACGTTAAGGTGAGTGAATGAAAGCATTGTGTGTGTGTGCGCTCAAACTGACCTTCCATGCGCGTGGAAGTCCAGGTGCACGGCCCTTTCTGCGGGAGCCAGTGCTCTCTTGGCTCTCTGGTGACTGCTGTGCAGAGCTTCTGTGTCATACGATAGACCTTCATAATGACGAATGTATTTGTTCAACGGCTTCCCAGACTGACCTGAAAGAGAATTCAATGGCTTGTCAATGCTTGTCAACAAAAGTCTGCTGTAAGGCAATAAAGGAAAGTCACATGATGTATTGATACATTAACTCTGGGTACACTTGATAGCCTGTTATCCAACTTATATAGAATTGAACTGATGCAACAGATATTACAACTTTCTACATCTCACATTAAGGAAATCTGAAAAAGGGCAGCATGGTGTGGTAAAAACATTGGATGAGTAACCTCATGCCTTTCAATTTCAATTGTTCTATTGCTAACACAACTACCCTATGTGTTGCTTCTTTTTACCACTAGGTTTCATCATATCATATATGACAGTAGTGACCTCAGTTTTCATAGGACACTATAATGGATTCGACAGGCAAAAAGCCTCACCTGTACAGCTTGGGCAATAAAACAACAGGTATATTTATCATGATGTTATTTTCTTTAATTCCAATCAACTTCAATAAATATTTATATTGATGTTACACTGGACATTGAACAAACAGTGACAGGTACAACAGATATAACCATTTTGAATATGAATGTTGGTTTTGGTCTTGACTTGAAACAAACAATGATGTTGCCGTATGCTTTTCTTACAACCCTTCATTAAAAAATCTTATGGAACCAGGTTGTGAAAAAAGAGTGGTCAGTTGTAGTAAAAGCTGTCACTGACTAGTTATGCTTAAAAGGCTTATTCAGCTTATTGACGTGAGCCCACCGAGATAATCCTGTTGGCTTTTAGACCCACTGTATTCTTTGTTCTTTTCACAGAGACAAAGAAGGCGGTCAGTTTAAAGCACAAGTGAGGAGCATGTGATGTGCATCAGGTGACTGAGGTTCTGTTTCAGTGGTACTGTATGTCATTGTGCGAGCTCACTGACTGGGTTTGTCGCGGACTGTTCAAATGCTAATCTACATTCCAAGGCAAAACAGAATGCTACAGATTCAATATCTGCCTGAGCGTTTGGGTTCCAACAGGAAAAACTCTGCTCTGAGCTAACAAAATGCCTTAATAACTAGGTTTATTAAGAGCTGAGAATTGACAATGAGCTCTGAGCTGTAATGAATAAACCTTATCTCACAAGACTCCCACAGGCAAAACATGATAATGAAGGTTCTCCACCTTCACTGTGGTTTTACACTAAACAGTTCTCTTTATTACTGTAGAGTGTAGTTTTTATGTGGTGGGAGCAACAACTCCCAAACAGGTTGAGGCTGCACCAGGCTAGTAGCAACTTGTCCATGAATGCAAAGGGCACATGGAATCAGCTTAATTTGCACTTTAAAAAAGATAATGACAGTAAACTACACTGAACCAACAAACAGAAAATGAATCAACACAATGGGTTCAGGGGTGAGAAGAGTGAAGTATAAATAATGAGGGAATCGGTTTATTTTGTACCAAAACAAACACTGCCCGCTCAGACCGCCCTTACCGACCTCCTCCCTACGACATGACAACTGTATTAATATACAACGAAGAGGCAGCACAATGATGAATTGTCAAGATGGCCACTTGCGTAATCACTAGGCAATAAATCTGACGTTTCTGGGAAGTTAAAACAAATTTCCTCACATTAAACCATTAACAAACAAGAATCATAAATGAATGTAGCAACCACAGAGTTCATTTACTTGCACATTCCCTCCTGGTTATTATCCGCACTACTGGACTGATGGAGGTTTTGAGTATGTAAACATTAGATCCTGGTTTCAGATAACTGAGTAGACCTTCATTGCATTGTGCCAAAAATAAATTTGAATCTGGTGACAGTTGTGCCAGAGCCAAATGGGTTGCATACAGTAGTTGTTCATCAAATACAAATATGTAATGCAAAGTTGTTTTACACACTGTAGTAAAGAACTGTAACCGATTAAGCAGGGGAAATGCTTACTGTCAGTTACTACTGAGATGATGCAGAATAAGCAAAAGCTAAATGCAGCAAAAAGTGGAATATGCTGAGGTAATTTCACTGGTATAGAAATGACAGATAGAAAATGAAATGTCAAGGAATCCAACAGACATCCAGACAAATGATAGCATCGCCTATAGAGGAATGAATAACAAGTTTAACCTGTTATCCATGTAAACATCAAGTCACATGCAGAGTATGATCAGGCAGCTACTCTTAACGTGTTTGACATAAAAAAAACTAAAACTAAAAAAAGTGTTTAAAGATTATTTAAAGTCTTAAAACCTGTGATCAAATTTGTATACCACAGAGGCAGTGGGTGAGATATTGCCAGCAACTTTAGCAGATCATCAAAGTTAAAACTTGAGTGACCCAGGGCGTCCTGATGGTGGAGAGGTTAGAGATCCCACCGAGAACAATTCACTGTGCCCAGTTTGTTTCTGGTGACCTTAGTTGCATGACATTCTCCATCTCTCTCTCTTGGCAAAAAGTACTTCAAAAAGATAAATATATAACGGACTCTTTATTTTCTGCTCTGAGAACATGATGCGGCCCCTGGCTATTTTTCAATGTGTTACACTCCACCAAATGGATCAACTAGTTTTACAACATTCCCACCAGAATGCAACACAGCATTCACTTTGAACAACCCCTGCACGTAGCCCCTGAACCTACACATTTGATCTCATCTATCATTAACAGATGTGTCTGTCAAATGCTTGCGACCTGATAAAATTGATTTTGCACATTGCTTAAAGAAATATATAGCTTCATATAGAATGTATGTGAGTTCCACATGTATTAATTGAATAGGATCTATTTACATTTCACTATTCATCATTATTTTATTTAGGATTGCAACATATTGAGTCGAAACTCACCAAAATGGATACATTAAATATGTTTTGTTTTTCAAAATGCGTTGCCAGATAAGTGTCTAATACTTCTAAACTTAGCTGAGTCCTGACCTGACAGTAATGCTACAATCCTTACTTTGCTCCTACATAGATTAGTACTTGAATTGGAAGACAGCAAGACTGGGGAAAAACCTGCCAGTCAATTTCGCTGTAAATGGTGATGTCATCAAAATTTCAAGGCAGTCCATTTCAGCCCCGAGTGCCCCAGTGATATGTGAAGTGCAATCCTTGTCAGAGGGAAAGCGCTGACAGAGGAGGTGGTAACAGCATGGTTCACATCTGATCATACCATACATGCTGGGTGACAGCAGGTTATCTAACATGACACCTCTAAAACCCCATATCTCAAGTCAAGCTTAATGTATTGCTTTAATATTGTGCATGATACAGTACTGGGGAGAAAACCCTGTTAGAGGGTTGGTTGTAATCCACAAGCAATATATCTGACCAAGACTGCTCAAGAGGCCATTTGAGGATCAAAAATTCTCAGCATCACACCATCACTGGACGCAGGCCAGGTACCAGCAATGTGGTCCGAATGATAAAACCTACTTTTTATGACACATTCAGCTTTTGCAACAAACATCCCACATTGATCATGAATATTTAGGAAAGTCTGCAGTGTATTGGAATGAGGGAAGCTGGCTTTGTAGCGATGGAGGGTCGGATCAGGACATCTTTTGTCCCAACTTTGACTAATCTTGAGGGAATATAAACAGTTTCCTCTCTTTGTTTGCGTGCACGCAGCCTCAGTGCAGCAGGCACACCATTCCAATGAATGAACAGATTGACGTAAGGTAGAAGTATAGACAAAAAGGAGGGCTTGCTCAATGATCACAAAGCAAAACCGCAGCAGGACTCACTTGCTTATGTGCCAGGTAGAATGCAAGGATCAGGCTTGTACAGAGACGGTTTTAAAAAAAGTATAAATACATATACCAGAAAAAAAGGGGAAGGCACCATGAAACATATGAATCAAGCCACAGAGCCATTTGGCTTTTATAAGCTTTAGACTAAAAATATTCTTGTTTATAACAAGTGCAGGTTCAACAATAAAATACAACGTTTTTCAAAAGAAGATAAAGTCAAAGGCCATCACTTTAAAAAGCGATAAAGCTTACATTCACTATAAGAGAAGCCTGATGGTAAAAAACATTACTGGTGGTTTTCCTGTACTGGTTATACATACTATTTCTGCTCCCTTTCACTTTTTAGTGACTTTACCTTTTGCTCTCTGAATCTGACAACACTTTTTTAAATATTTGTACAGTCAAGTAGTGATCTCAAGGATTATAAAAGAAGGATATACACTTTGAATCACATTAGTGTGACCATGTGATGTGCATGTATTTGGCAGCTACTCTTTCTACGAGGCTCATCGTGTTGTCCAAACACAGAAGCCCCTCTGAACAGCTTGACTCATCTGGGTGGAGATACTCCCATCGTCAGGTTTGATTCACTGTCTTGTATTTTCCTGAGTTACACAACACTTGACTTTGCTTTTCTGACTGAAACTTTGTTGTGAAAGTCGTATCGCAACTTCTGCATGCAACACAATCAAAAACCTATTTGCTACGCATCCGTAGACACGGCTATTCATCGACTGGACATGTTTTAAATTTGACAATTGTAGCTACACCATTGTAACAGAGAAACTCTCAGTAGCTGAACGATTTCAATCGATGTATGTTACAGATGTTTGCGTGCTGCTGTCAGGAGGGAGGCGTCAGCGGTGGAGCATTTCCTGTGTCTGTATAGAAACCTACTTTACATATACCAGCACAGCTACACACTTTAACTACTGTGTTTGGTAGTTTGTTAGCTACGTACAAAACTATTGCGCTGTTTGTGATCGCACGTTCGCGCCGTGACGTTAGTTCACCTCTCACTAAAACCACAGGTTGTTCCTCCATTAGAGAACTTCCCCCGGTGTCAAAACCAGTAACTTAACCTGGCACCAGGTCGAGACAGCCTCTCGGGCCTGTCCCGGGTTAACACCGTGTCAATACACAGCGGGTTAGCAGCCACAAACCCTGCACTTTGTAGCGTTAGCCAGCTAGCTAGCGAGTTAGATATCCAGAGTGCAAGTGCCTGATCCGATTAGCGCGAGCTCCGCTGACGGCCGCTCGACACTTTCCTTTCCGCGCGAATCGTCCGAAGAACTCACCTGTGACGTCCGTCAGGAGGCAGAGCACGAGGGCCACTTTGACCAGTATCATATCGAAGACCCCGGTGGTTCCCAGTGGAGGCAGCTTAGCGACCCAGCTGCGGCGCTGACTGCGTCTCGTTTCGGTTCCTGACCGTTAAAGGCACAGCCGCCCTTCCTAGTTAGCTGGATCCATCACACACACCGGCGGCTCCGCTCGGCCCTGCCCCTCTCTCTCTCTGCGTGACGTCAGCCTGGCTGGGTGGTGAGGGGCGAGAGAAATGTTTTTTAACAAAAACGTTGGGCAAATTTGGCCACTTTCTTTTTATTGATCTCATAACTTGCTCATTAAATATTATTTAAAAAACGTCCTTTTAAATCTTTATTTCACCTTTGGAATATATTGTCTAAGACGTCAAAGGAATCTATGACCACTGACACTGTGACATCATTCCAAAATGACAACAAGGAAATATTAACTTAATCAATCCTTATATATGAAGCCTGAACGTAAGTAATGTAAAAATGTTGGTGCTTATTGGACAGTGCACAGTGTAGTAAAAAAATACTTCCTGTTTCATGACAAATCAATAGATGGCGCTATTGCCCTGAGTTAACATTGACACATAGAGCTGTTCAGTCTGGGACACTCATGGGGACACTGATCATGTGACAGAATTTGGTGCTGGTTGGACAATGCACAGTGGAGTTATGACAAATTTTGCTCCTTTGGCGAAGAATCAACCTTTGCCGTACTTCAATGTTAACACAGTTTGAGGAAATGTCACAATTCTGACCATGAAGTATCATGAAGGTCTTTTGACTTGTCTGAGCTCATTTGAGTTGTGTACTGTAAAGCAGACAGGAGCATTGCATCAGAGCGTAAAACATGTATCTTCCTGTCGCCAGTGTTGTGTTTTTAAACGCATGTAGTTTGAGGGAGATTGAACTATGTACACTGAAGTTACAGCAGTTTTGCATGTCACTGCGACATATTGAAAGTTGAAGCAACGCCACTAATATGGTGTTCACCAAAAACTCAGTTTCCATATGACTTCATCATCAATGTCTTGAGGCCCTTCGGACAATATTGTGGTCAATGGACGCAGAGTGTAAGACCTGTACAAAAACTTAGTTTTAACCTCCAAGAAGTTAAGATGACACTCACAGAATTTGAAGTTGATCTGATGAAAGCTCTAGGAGGAGTTCGAAAATATCTGACTTCCTGTTGCGTTAATCAAATTCATGATATACATGTTTACTGAATTTGTTTGTTTTTTTCACTCCCAGGACCTGTACGAATTTTCTAAGTGGGGCTGGCGTGACGTGGTTTTGACAAACCACCTGACCGCAGTTTAAAACACTGTTTATATCTTCTACAAGTAAAACACCGATCTGTGAACATCTCTGTAACCAAACAGAAAACTCGATCCAGAATGATGTGGTTTTCATTCATCAGTCTACGCGTTGTTTACATCCTCAGATCTTCACTTCCTCATTGATCAACTATGTTGTACAGACAAGATCCTGCTTCTGAGAAAATAGAGAAAAGCAACGCAAAGATATTATTATTAAGGCAGTAAAAGTCTGTGTATGTAGCACGGCACAGTTACAACAATCTGATAAATGTTTGTCAAAATCATTAACACTGAATGTGTTCGCATTTAGAATGTGAGTTAAATCAACCTACTTCTGCAACTACCTCTGCACTGTCATTGTCTTCCATGATCGAAGAATGTTTTGATACAGACTGATAGTTATGTGATAGTTATGTGTCTGTGCTCAGGCTTCTCTCATGTACAGCTGAGAAAAGGCTGCCACCCAGTGTTTCTACAGAGTTACTGCATGTGAAACCGCAAAATAATAAATAAAACTGCCCCAAATGAACAACGGACTATATTTGGAAAAATTCAACACATCGTTACCTAGAAAAATAATTATAAACTTTTAATGGATAAAAAATATGGTGAACTCAAATTCTCAAACTCAATGCCTCAACATTAATGAAGTCTCGTTTGTGATGGGAGCTCTGGAGGTCAGATCACGCGATAGCTGTATTTACACATGCGCGTGCGCGACACGGTCACGGACAGGGCAGGTTCTTATCATTCTACGTTCATGAATCCTCGTAAAAGTGAGAACTCAAAGCTTTTTGTTTAGTGGGCAGCTAAACACTAAATGAAATAATATATCTACACGTCTAGATAAGATAAGGTTTAAAATAGGATTTAATCAAATACGATTTTTGACGAGAAACTTGGTAAAGTGCAGTGGCACAGGATGTTTGCCCGAGGATGTATACTTACAGTATTTGTGCTTTATGTTTAGGGAGATATTGAAATAAACATGCAAATATAGAAGTGTATAAACAACTAACAACAGAATAATTTGCTAGAGTGGAAGAAATACAGCAAGCATCTCTTTGAATAACCTTATTCAAAAGATTTGAAACAATTGACTTCTATTTCTAAAGCTGCTTCTGAGTATAAACCGTATGGCTAAAGTTATTTGGGTATAACATAATCCTCCAAAGATATTCAAGATTTAATGACATGATACAGGGCCGGCCCTGGCAATGTTGGCACCCTATGTGAGATTTCAAATAACCACACACTCTCGAATAAGAAGGTCCCGGGTTGAATCCACACTCTCTCTCTCCTCCATTCTGGCAATATACTGAACTCTTAATATTGACAGTAATTTCAATATCTTATTAATTGCAAAAAATATCTTACACTATGTAAATTAAAATTAAGTAAATGTGCGCAATAGGCTTCTGCGCAGGATGTGCGCAATGGGCTTCTGCGCAGAATGTGAGCAATAGGCTTCTGCGCAGAATGTATGCAGTAGACTTCTGCAGGATGTGCGCAATGGGCTTCTGCGCAGAATATATATATATATATATCCAAAAAAACAAAGCAGATGATCTGAGGTTAAAGACACAACTTGTGCAACAGTTGTTTCGCACTAATAAAAATCCCCCCCATCCTCACCCATGAGTTCGGACCCAGCTCCTGTGTCCACTGGTGTCCTGGTTCCACCCAAGGCAGCGTAGTGGCGTGGGGCTGGCTCATCCCTGTGGCCCAGGGAGCGCATTTCCGGCCCCCCCACCCCCACAAAAGATCATGTGCTAGTGTGTGTGAGTGTGGCCGCGGCGCTTCCCGGTGCTGCCGGTGCGTCCCGGGGTTAGAGGATGATGGTGTGACGTTACTGTATTGTTTTACATTGCATGTGTCACGTCATGATAAATCAGTCTCTTGTGCCGCCCTCTCGGCATTTTGCGCCCGAGGCAACCGCCTATGTCGCCTGTACCAGGAGCCGCCCCTGACATGATATGTTAATTTGGGGGAGTGAGAGTGCTTTTCAGGAGAAGAAGAAAAATTACAAGCAAAACTTAAATTCCAAATTTTCAAATTCAGATTTTCTTAAATCTTCATTTTAGAAACCTATTGCATTTGGTTCTAATTCAGATAAAAACCTCGGCTGCTTCAAAAGGTTTTACAGAATACGAGCGAACCCAAACGCAGCAGCGCCGGGCCGCCTTCCTCGGCCTGAAAGCGATTCACGCTGATGACGTCACTCGCAGAGTTGTCATGGCGTCTTTGGGACCGAAGGTGCTGCTGCTGCAATTTAGCTAAAAAACAACGGTCGACGGTGCGTGAGCCGACATGGAGGAAATTGCAACCCTGCACCGAGACGCCGACGGGAGCTCCGTGTGCGCCACGACCGCGCCGGAGATGGACGACGTCTCGGTCGGCGGCGGGGTGAAAGGAGCCGCCGAGAAATGCAGGAGTAGTGCGGCTCCCCTCGGTACTTTGGTGGACGCTAGTTGTAGTGACAGCACCACGGACGTTGCTGCTCCGGGCGCCGCTCCCGTCACGTCCATCGTCGGGAAGTCTGACGCGTCGGTGCCGGTCCAGGTCCGCCCCGCGCCTGAGGAGGCTGCGAAACCCGAGGGGAGCGGATCTGGCTCCGGGGATCGGATCAGTAACGGGATGGGGCATGACTCGCTGCCGCTGGCCGCAGGAGATAGAGAGGGTGGTGCCTCAAAGTTAGTAAACAACACAGGCGATGGAGCGTCCTCGCCTCCCGCAAAGGAGAGCGCGGGTTCGGCTTGTGCGGGAACTGAGGCGACTAAACTTGCCAAGCCGACACATCTGTGTCCGGACAACGCGACCACGGCGGACCGCAAGTCCGGCGATCGCACCTTATCGGAGGGATTGCCGAGTGGGAGTGACCGCGATCCCAGCCTCGGCGGAGAGTCCCGAAGCATCGATTCACTCGAGTCCTTCTCCAACCTCAACTCGTGCCCCAGCTCGGACCTGAACAGCGAGGGGCTGGAGGACCGGGGGCTGGCCCTGGCCCTGCAGGGCGAGTACGGGGCCGAGGGGTCGAAGACCGCCTGCAGCAAGGACCGGGCCGCCGGACAGTCCATATACCACATTAAGTGGATCAAGTGGAGGGAGGAGAACACCCCGATCATCACCCAGAACGAGAATGGCCCTTGTCCATTGCTCGCAATTATGAATGTGCTTCTGCTCGCATGGAAGGTAAAAGACCCCGAGATGAGCACAGATCAATAGAAACTTGATTCTAACTCAATACAAATAGTCATATTTCTCGAGGAGCAGCTCTGAGCTCGTGTGTCCTCATCACCAGTGTTTTCATGTTCTCACAGAGGAAGGTTTGTGGTGAGACTCATAATATCACATTGAGTTCTGCTAACGGTTGACAGACACATATCACACTGGATCCACTGTGTAAACCATAGTGCCTGTGGATCCCTCAGCATTTCCTGTTAATATGTCTGTCCGGACTCGCTCATATATGATTTCTCAACGTTAGATGTGGATTTACTTCCCCATGTCAGCACACGTTGAGCTCTGAGGAGGGGTGTGAGGCCTGTTTCTTACCAGCTGATGCTCCAGTAGTGAATAGTTTTGGTCTTGTCTGATGAAGGGGGGAATAAACACATGAACAATGAGTGTCCACCTGTCTGTGTTGCAGGTTAAGATGCCACCCATGATGGAGATCATAACTGCGGAGCAGCTGATGGAGTATCTAGGTGAGTGTGTGTCACCATTAAAAACCTGATACACAAGACAACAGCAAGGTGATGCATCATGACTTATCTACAAGGGGACATTCACAATAACAACTTGATTTTTAACTCAGGGATAATAACACATTTAAAGTGGAGCTTATCACTGTGCTGGACCTTGTTTACCAGAGTGCACACGTGTAAACAGACTAGCGCCCAAAAGCCACTGGCACCGAGCTTCACTGGACCCGGTAAACATTCTAGGGTTTCACTTCCCCTCGAATGAGTGGATACTTAAGGTCAGATATATATATTCCAGAGTCAACAGAGGAAGGAGAGACCAGAGCAGGGGAAACCCCCATGAGCCAATCCTCTGAATTCGCAACGGAAACAAGAGATACATCTCTTCTCTCTGGCCGTCTCCTGCCCGTCATAACTCATATTCATCCACAATATCAAAGCAGAGTGTCAGTATCCATCTTCAGTATCAATGGAAGTATCTGACTTAAATGTTCTCTTAGGACTGATATGAGATGTGTTGCGGCTTGAATCTAAAGGGACAGTTCGGCCTTGGTGTCTTTTGTGTCTTTTAGCTGCCCGGTTCCAACAGAACTCTCATGTCTATAAATCACAGTTAAATAGTAAAGAAGTTGATCAATTAGTTCATTTGTCCATTTTTTGTGCCATTCAGGAACCCGGGTTCAGTCCCTGCACACAGTTAATCTCGTTTTATGTTCAGGGGCTGCAGGATAACTTTGAAACTCCACAGTGTTTGTCATAACATACACACGCAGAAAAAACACCCAGGCTGAAGATGGGTGATGAATTTCAGATGTGGTGTACAAAGTGGGCGGTGGTTGACGTTCCCTCGGCAGCTCAGAAATACGCAGCCTAGCACGATCCCGATCCCGACGGACGGATACGGATGCATTCAGGGGGGACAACGGATGAGAGAGTTCACAGTTCAGTGGACCACACAGCAGTGGGGGGGATGTAGTCAAGCCACTCAGCTGGCCAGTCCCCTGCTGGGAACAGTCTCCACTCGCACTGAAGACTTAATGTACGGTGACTGCATAACAATTAAGTCAGAAGTTTATTTTTTAAAGTGCAACCAGCAGCTTGTGTCTTGGTCAGACGGAACCTCTTGAAATAACTTAAAGTTTGTTTGATATTGACTATATTCTGTGCTCAGTTTGAGGATTGATAAGTCATTTTTCACAGCAAGAAACTAGAATGGCTCAAATATATTGAAAAATGCCCTATCTCGCAAAAAATGTATCTACATCAAAATCTATTGGACTATTCCCTGATCCACACCACCTCCTTCCACTAAGTTATATGGTAATCCATCCATTTCAGTGTTGTAGGTCAGGCATTGCAACTATATAAACAAAAGCGTAAGATCATTCTTTTTGCTTGTGCACATTTATCTCCATGTGGAGCTGTTTTTACTCAACATAGCTGATGATGACAAGAGGTTGATGGAATTACTTTGAGTAAATTCTCAGGGAAAGTCTGTGTCGACAGTGCTGCATGATGCTCTTGCCAGCTCTCTAATAAATTAATGATTCGCCGAGAAGCATTCTGCAAAAATATTTACACCAGAGATTTTAAAAGTAAGGAGTAGACCCGCAATAACACTTTCACAGCGATAGCAAGAATGCGTTTGCTTGGCTTCCACTCGCCCTTCGGAGTGTGTGAAATAGTTTAAAGGTTGCAGCACGGTTCTTTTTGAAGTGCTGATCGGGCCGGAACAGAGCAGGAGCCAGACATCTGCCAGGCTCTGAAACCCATCGGGCTGCTACAGAGCCGAGGTGCAGGGATCTCAGGTGACACCGCGGTGGACAGGGACTCAGATGATGCTGTTTGGCACAGCCTCTCCTACGAGTACTTCCAATAAGAGTCCTCAGTCATAACCAGGGCAGATTTATATAGTTGCTGTTCTGCTCTGTTAATACAATATATATTATCTCAACATATTTGTCTTTCTGTCCCTCTGTAGGAGACTACATCCTGGAAACCAAGCCTAAAGAGATAACTGAGGCTCAGCGGCTAAACTATGAGCAGGTAAGATCTGCCCAGTCGACACAAAATACTGTTCTCCTGGTGAACGGGCATGTGTTTCTGCTTATCAGCGTGCATTTGTAACCTGCTGACTGTTTATGGCACTGGAGCAGGGCTGTTGGAATGAGCTCCCTCTTTGTATCCTCTCTTTCTCCCTCTCAGTGTCGAAAACTCTGACTGCAAGTTTAACCTCAGCTTTCATGTCGCACTGACAGACTCAGATATATCTTCATCTGAGTTTGTGACCCTTATCAATATATAATCAGCATGCTCCTCTGGTGTACCCGCTCACGTACACATTCAGCTTTGCTTCATGCTAAAAGAAGCTTTTTTTACATTTGCATTGACGTTTCAGAGAAGGTCAGTGGATTTTCCGTAAAATGGAAATAAGCATCAGGTTGATTACTAACCCCACTAAACTGCAGCTTAGCTTTTTTTTTCCCACTGCTCTATAGGTTACATAAGATGTGTCTTGCAAAGTCCAGGGAAACACAGAGGTCAGGAGTGTCAGATTATGTTGTTTCACATGGCGGTGGATGCTTAGAGATGCATGGCTGGGTTCAGCTTCTGGCTATTACTGAGGCCGTGTGTGTTTGTGTGTGTGTGTGTGTGTGTGTGGGAGGGTGTGTTTGTGTGTGTGTGGTTAACCATGAAAGACACTTAGAGATGGAGCTCCGACTCCGACTAACTCCCCTGCTTCCTCCCATCTCCACTGCCGGCCGATGGAGTGGGAGGGTCCATGCCTCTCCTCCTCTTGCGTGGCAGAGCACCAGCACATCTGTGAATGATTTGAAGCCCCACTTGTCCCTCGTTTAAGAGAGGAGGAGGAAAAAATAAATCGCTCTCCTCATAGATGCTCACTGAATGGCTATTTCTAAATTTAAGTTGAAACTAAAAATGCAGCCTCTTAAATAGGTCAGTGGTGCACTCGGCATGCACCGTTAAAGCCAGGGAGTGGTGAAAGTTTGTGTTGCATAGTTATTATGGCGGTCTAGTGCCTGGGGAGCTGTTTAGCATGTGGGTGTCCTCATGTCATGTGCCGTGCGTGCCAGTGCTGTGGTTGACACAGAATTTGTTGGCCACGGTGGGCGGGGCTGAGGGATGTGAGAGAAAGTCTGTGAGTTGTGTTCATGTGCACATCACACTGGAGGTTTTTCCTCCTCTATGCACCATGAAGAAATGGGCTCTCGTCGCTTATTGTGATGAAATACAACTGGAGCGGCTCAGACTCCGTAAAGAGCCGTAGGAGTTCATAACAGAAGTGGTTCTATTTATATGTTCAGCTTGAAAACCCATCATCTGTCACAGGAGCATATGAGGGATTAAAATAGCAGTTGCACAGCGGCTCTTTAGCTATTGTTAAATATTTACTAAGAGGAGCTGTGGAAGTGAGAGTATAGCTGTGCTCTGCTCAGCGGATCCAGCTCAGCAGCAAGGGAAAGGATGACTGTTCAGCCATTGGAGGAAAAGTGATTTCCCGGTCAAGAAGCCTCTTGTTTTAATTTGACGTCATTTGCAGTAATGGACGTTTCTTTTGTGCTGACTAACGCAGATACAGTCCAAGTTTGGGGTTTCAAAAAGCTTCTCTGATCTTGCACATTAGCCCGGACCTGACTAATAAGGAGTGGATGCAATTTTTTCATGCATATCTGTTTGATAGACTCTGTATTAACCAGGATGGCTCTCTGTAGAGCGCATAACTCCACCGAGGCCCAACAGGCCCCTTAAATTCAGTCAAGCTGCACCAGATTTCCCACTCTCATAGATATCAGTCCCATAAATCTGCCTTGTTTTTTTCATCAAGATATTATTGATGAAACGCTCTATTTGACAATGTTAAAGAAAGTGAGATCTTTTCATGGATCCACAACTTGATCCACATCCACCAAAATTGAATTGGTTGGTTGCTCACCCGCATACAAACTACCAACAAGCAAACGCACATAACCTCCTTGGCTGGGATTAATCAACAGGGAATACATCTATGAATAAGCAGAGACGATTACAGAAACACAAAAGGCAAATAAGTGATTATTTTTAAAATTAGAATCATAAAAGTCTCATAGAAAGAAACAGCTCAGGTTATTAGCTCCTGATGGAGAACAGAGCACTGAGTGGGCGAGTAGAGGGGGGGGACTGTGCTGTCAGTTGTGCAGGTTATGGTGCCGGACTAATTCAAGCAGGGCCCATCTTATTACATAATCAGACATTAAGCTACAAACAGGCTTATCATCAGTGTGTGAGGTACACGTGTACAATCTAATGAAATCCTTTACAGGAGCTCCAGTGCAAAACAATGCAGTTTTCTTTTAAAAGCTTATAATCCCTTTATGTTGACTATGAGGGAAAGGAGCTGATTTACCCCTTTGGTCAATGTTGAGCCTGGATTGCATTATATCAAGAGGTGTTCTGTCCTAATGTGTTTTAAATGAGGTCTAAAATGTACAGCAGCCACTGATGTGTTTCATGCAAGTGTGACCCACATTATGGGACATTACAGTCTAGTAAACAGTTCATTATTTACGCTCCCACTGAATGGCATCACGTAATAGTTTACTGTATTGGTTTTTTAATGTGCATAGATCTACTCTATTTATTTTAAAGATTCAAATATAGTCGGACTAATAAAACCTGCATCAACAGAAACCCTATGATGCAAAACATTTGTGTTTCAGTAGTAAGCTGCTTTCAGACGGGCACTGGTTTTGTATGTGAGAACATAAATGTCAGAGTCAGTGGCTTCAAACTCTTTCTGGAACTTTTCCTGTCAAACCCCTTAGTAAAATGTCTGGATGAGCCCATGAGAGAATACAGCAGGAGAACGATGTATGTTTATATTCATGTATATTTCTTAAGTCAAAAATGTTGCTTCATTGGTTTTCAACTGTGAAACCAAAATGACGAAACTAGCTCATATCGAAGCGAGTCCTCTATACAGAACCTCTCCTCATACCGTTTTCTGTGACCCACCAGTTAATTTGATCAACTCCGGGTAAATTTAGTTTGAGAAGCAGAGAAAAGTTCCCATAGACAGAAGAGTGAAGGTAAAAAAACAAACAAGCAAAGCCTTTGCAGAGTCGATGTTATTCTGTGAACATGTATCCAAAACAAGCACAGATGAATGTGAGCGGTGCAGTGATGCTAATCATCTGATCTCTGAGCGCTCATCTGCTGCTTGAGCCCTCTGCCCTAAAGTGAAGAGATGTGGTTCATTACACAGCCCTGGTAATCCCGCCAACACTGCTGCTCAGAAGCGTCCTAATCCGCACACGTAGAAAGTTTTTTCACCTATGCTCTGTTATAAAGCTGCAGTTACTCACTGCTCATGGGATGTATAGAATCTGACTGTGTGACCCAAGTCCACACACTGCACTGTGAACAATTGCTCATTTGTTATTTCAATCCTAGGCCACGTGATATCATGACACCGTCACAGGACAATGACAGACGGTGAAAATAACAGGTTATTACATTTCGTAGTGTGTACAGAGGCAAGGAATGCAGCATAGCATGGATGATTAACGATCAATGTCCACAATTGTGAAGCTTTTTTAAACCATTCAACAATTGTGTGTCAAAGCAAACTAAGCAGAACACACTGGCTGAAATGAATATCTACATCAACATGGTGTAAACACATGAAGTAATCTGACCAATTTCTTCTCACTTAAAACCAAAACGACAGTCAGTAGAGTGCATACCTCCGCCAAGGAACAACAGTCTCCTTCAATTCAGTCAACTTCCACCAAATTCATAGATATCAGTTCCTATATACTCATTTTTTTATTCAAGATCCATTAATTATTTCCTAGGAAATCAAAGAAAATGTTGAAAAACACGCTGTCTCCATGTCAATGGCCATGAAAATGACATCCTTCCACCAAATTCCGTGGTAATCCATCCCATAATTTTGCTTAATCTTGTTTACAAAGAAACCAACAAACAGACAAGGGTGTAGACATAACCACCTTCTTTCAATCATGTTTTATTAGAGTAAACTATATGATAACATTATATTACTTTTATATTATTATATTATAAATCAACACCACTTAAAGATGATAAATAATCAAATTTACTTATCATCCAGATTTATTTCAGCTGAGAAACTGCAGATAGATATTCAGTTTGTAGACTCAGGTTCATGGTTCTGTTATTGTGCATTGTGACGGACTCAGGGCTCAGCTGTACGGTTTATACTGAGCTCAGAGTTAAATGGCAGCGGAGGTTTGGAGCCAGCTGGGAAACGCAGCTCTGAGGCAGAAAGCAGAAATGAGTCTTTCTCACTGGGTTCTCAGGTGTGCCTGCATGTGGCACACTTATGATGTGATGTGAAGTATTTTCCCTAATGTTCATACAGTGCAGTAAAAGGCTGGTCTGCAAAATAATTACTCAGCTATTGTTAAAGGATAAATGTTCTACTCAACCCTTTAGTCACTAATTCCAAATAATGGAATTTCTATCCACATAATTTTGTCAGATTCAATGAGAAAAAGGTCCAACAGACTTCTCTTACAATATCATTATTACAAATTTTGACAGAGCAAATTGTGCTTATTTCTATTACCTGTGTTAGATATCTACATACAATTCGACCAAATTGGTTTTAGAGCGACAACAAGTAGAACAATGGTAAACCTGATGCCAATCTTTGTCTCAAAAGCATGAGGGCAGCTTTAAAAAGAAGGGGGAAAAGTGGGATATTTGTGAAAAATGCATTTATTATTTCAGGGAGATCTACTGAGGTCAAAGGGAAGAGAGCCAAGTTGAAGTTATACTTTCTCAGTGTCTGTGTAACATCCACAATCAAAGCAGTTTACTGGAATAATGTTAAATTATATTTGCAAAGCTGTACACAGATTATAATATAAAGCCCATCGAGGGTTGGGTTCTGCTGAATGAAAGCCTGAAACCCAGACCAGCTCGTCTTACACCATGTTGTGTGTTTGAGGGCATTCTGGGTTTTACTCTGCAAACGTATCTAGTTTCCTGCCCCAGGCATCTTTGTGCCTTCACTCTCTGTTTTGTGTAAAGCAACTCACCTGGTGTGAAGGTTCTGTGTGTATGTACACATGGAACCTAGTTTTCTGTCTTCAACAAACTGTCTGCTACTATAACACGGAGCATTGCTCCTTCTTGTGGTCTTTTACTCTTTCAAGATTTTTGCATTTATTTATTTTGGAGTCGCAGCTTAATAGCTGTTTATAGCAGCACAATAACACTGAGGAGTGATTTAAGTGCATGTTGCTGCTCAGTGACTCATCTCCCATCAACTGGACATAAAGACATCACAAGTTTTCATAGTTAAAATCATTTCAATTTATTAAAGTGTGATTTATATTTATGTCATCTTTGATAATTACGGCTTTCACAGGGGGAAGTTGTGAGTTTTAAGATAATTCATTGACTCATTGAGGAGAATTCATTAACCGTTTACTGTGTTACATGAAAAAAACTTTACATTAACTCGTTTTTTTAAACATGATTTGCACCTGAGTCGCCTCACTTGACGACAACAGCTCCCATGATCGCGTGCTGCCTCACAGCATCATCAAACTAGGTGATTGTTATTGTTTTGATTGAGGGGCCCCTAGTGGTTGAAGTTACACATTGTACATTTAAAATGGAAACAAAGTTGAATCATTTGTCTGAAGTGACTGAACTAAAACTTTAACGTTTAACTGGTGTTTACTGACCATGTAGAGCGCAGCGGCCTCGGCCCAGCTGATGACCGTAGTTGCATCATCATTCCCCTTCTGTCTCTGCCCTCATTCACTCTCATGTTTCCACTGTCCACTATAAAAAATACACCAAACAAAGGCTTTGGGCTGCAGAGCTACTGGATTGCTTTGTATTGCCTTTTATTCCTGTTATTCTGTCTAGTCATTGTCAAAGGGAAATATCATGTCTCATGATGAGGACTCTGAAAGCTCCCACAGAAATGTAATATCACATGGTTTCCTGGCAGCGACTTCCATTTCTTCCTGTGGTTGCAGCTTGATTGATGGACGGAGAAAAAGCCAATAAGAGCAGTAAATATGAAAACAGCTCAACTCCGTCACAATGAAGTGACTGTGAAGCTGATTTCTACGTATCGTACAGGAATAAATGGCATCTCATGGTTTCTTGTTAAGGTAGAAAAATCAATCGCTGGTAGTTTCACATGTGCTGCCAGTGTAGGCAGCCAGGAAGAATGTAACAGATAAGGACAGCTCACAGCACATTAAGCAGCTGGATTCAGTGGGTCGACATAATGTGATTTTATAGTTGTTTGAGTAAACCTCAAGTTCACAAATCGTTTAACCTGTCATCTGCATTATTATATTTGAACAAGAACCTGTCTCCTTGTTTCCCAGAACATGAGCGATGCCATGGCCGTGTTGCACAAGCTGCAGACCGGTCTGGACGTGAACGTGAAGTTCACGGGGGTGCGAGTCTTCGAGTACACCCCAGAATGCATTGTGTTTGATCTGCTGGACATCCCCCTTTACCACGGCTGGCTGGTCGACCCCCAGGTGAGATGGACTTTGCTTGCTTCACTTCTGTTTTCTCCTCACCTCACTGAAACCCCTCTTAACCCAGGCCTAACATTTCATTCATTATGGTCTGAAAAAAAAATCCCAAAAGCGTCCTAAATTTAACCTGACCAATAATGATAAGGTTTTGTAAAGTTTAGTTTGACTTGCTGTTGGATCCATTTAGCAGTGATGAAATATGTATCCATATATGTTTCATTTTGAATAATTATAGGCGATGACTTCCCTGATGGCTCCTACAAACAGCAGATGGATTGTGTAAATGTCATCGTTTATCTTTTTAATATAGACTCATGTCATATCTAATACCACCGAACGAATGTGTTATATTCCAGAGTTTAGTGTGACCAAAGGAATCAGGTTTATACAGCGGTAGCAGTTTTAGTATAAACCCCCTTGTTGCCAGTTTTAAATTTTGAATAGCTCTTCAATGGCGCTCAGTAAAACAACACTACAGCTTTTTATCTGTGTTTGCAGATGCATGACATTGTCAAGGCAGTGGGAAACTGCAGCTACAACCAGCTGGTGGAGAAGATAATATCCTGCAAACAGTCAGACAACAGCGAGCGGGCAGGTGAAGGTAGGAGCTCTCTCTTCACTCCTAACACTCCTCTTCTGACTCCTGTCTCTGTTTTTGTAGTGGCACATGTGCTACTTTGCAGAGGAACAGCAGTGTGCAGCTTAACATTACAACAGATGCACATTCATGACATCCCATGTGTTTATTGGGCCCTCCAATGCAAACACTTTCTGCACCAAGTTCAAATCCAACCAGGACACACAAGGGCACTCATTAGCTTACCTACCTCCACAGGTCACACATTTCTAGCTGTCAGAAACTTCCCAAGTAAGTATTTGTTCCAAGTCAACACATCAACATCTTAGTCGATGGTGATATTGATGTGGAAGATTCCCTTCTTTTCTACTCTGCTTCTCCATGTGCAGCATAGGGAAATCCTTTCAGCACTTCATGTGAGTGGTTTGCTGCTGGGGCCACTGGCCACTGCTTATATTGGTGGAAATGACTCTCAGAAAACTCAGAGAAAACCAATTGGAGGCTGTTCTGCCTCACAGAAGTTGTTCATCGGTCTCTCAGCCTTTACTGGTTTCCCTACAGTAGCTGTTTTTACACTATATGCTTTCAGAATAGTTTCCTGTATGAGTGATTGATTGCATGCGAGCACTGAAGTAATTCGATCTAGTTAAATATTCAAGTAAGATTGATCATGCTTCCAATGTTTTTGCATTTTAAAATCAAGCATTAATTCAGTTTCTCCTTCTGTACTTCTTCTCTACATATTTCATCCTTCTCTCTCTCTCTCTCTCTCTCTCTCTCTCTCTCTCCCTCTCCCTCTCCCTCTCCCTCTCCCTCTCCCTCCCCTCCTAGGCATCGTAGCGGAGCAGTTCCTGAGCAGCACAGCCACTCAGCTGACGTACCACGGCCTGTGTGAGCTCACCTCCACCGTACAGGAGGGCGAGCTCTGTGTCTTCTTCAGGAACAACCACTTCAGCACCATGATCAAATACAAGGTAAACACGAAAGGCTTCTAACGACTCCCTCCCTATTATCGTGGCTTTGTGAAGGCAATAAACCAAAATTCACGGGTGGAGCATAACGTAGAAATTGCAACAACTTGAATAGGAGATGTTGTCATTAGTCAGTGAGGCCCTTAAATCTTTTATAGGACAGTTATTGCTTTTCGCTTCAGAGATATAACCAGCAGATAAAACTGAATTTGTATTTCTCTCCAAATGCTCATTACAATATCAGCAGTTCCACCTGTTGGTAATTCCGTGTGAAATCATCACACTTTTACGCAGCAGGATCTCATATCATTGTAAAGCTCTTTTCTAGCTCCATATTAATCCTGACAGCATTGTGAGTGAATATAAGAGTTCAAGTTGTCATCAAGCCCTCCAGACATGTTGAGCTTTGGATTTTGAGTCATTGCTGAAAAATCATTATTTGCAATTCTTGTCAAGAAATTTGATGAAGATTAAATTTGAAAAGATTTTGAATTATTTACAGATTTTTCTAGTTACTGTTTCCATTCGCCCTCTTCTTTCTGTTTCTCTTACCTCTCTGATGAAGCCCATTAGTACTTTACAATATTGTTCACCACACAGACTTGTCATAACACATTATTAAAACAATAAATGCTACGTGTTTTTGTGTAACTGCTATACAATATTAGACCATTCTCATTCCCATTCATTGCGTCCCATCTGTAGCTGCCCACAGCTGGCTCACCATATCATTGCAGCTGGAACAGGCCTTTCCTGTTGACCACAGGAGGGGAAGTGAAGTCTGCACACTACCCCCTTTTAATCGTACACCAGCCTTGCCAATTCAAGCAAAGCTGTGTGTGTTACCTATAACCTCGGCCTCGGCCTCGCTTCTCTCGTAATCACTCATCTGCAGACATGTACATGAACACATATAGCCACACATGATAAACGGCCATATGTAGGTTGTGAGGGTGTGTACTAACGGTCTGTGTGTAGCGTTGCACTGATAAGAAACGTGTATGTGGTGTGTGTTTCCCAGGGCCAGCTGTATCTCCTGGTTACAGACCAAGGTTTCCTGACAGAGGAGAAGGTCGTCTGGGAGAGTCTGCACAACGTCGACGGAGACGGCAACTTCTGCGACTCCGAGTTCCGGTTGCGGCCGCCCTCCGATCCAGAGACGGTGTACCGCGGCCAGCAAGATCAGATAGACCAGGTCTGAGCACTGACGCAGGCAAGACTGGCAGAACCAAGCAGCTGTCTACCACCACATCTTGATATGCTTATTTTTTTGACGCGCGTTTCTCGCCGTCAGTGGACCACAAAAGTTAAGACAGAATGCAGGGCCAGCATTGGCACACTGTTCCTCACTGTAGTTTATTCAAGCATGTGTGGAAAAAGAAACAAAACAAAACAATCAACAGATATTAGACAAAAATGTAGAAACACCAGAAAGTCACACAATCATAGAAAATCACAGGGAAAAATCAATTGTGCACCATCCAAGGCTAAAAAAAATTAAGGGAGGGCTCTTAAATAATAGATGTGTTATGCCTCACTACACTTTATCTGCCAAGTGCAACCAAGTCCCTCCATTCATTCTGATCTGTGCTTCACTATATAACCACACAGGCCCCAGTGTAATGCAGCAGGGTTACGTCTCCTATACACTTTCACTTCAACTCACTGCTGTTTTCTTATTGGTTTGCCAGAGTGGCCAAAACACAAATGATCTGCCTTCACACATACACACAGAGGCTGGACCTGAACATGGGGTCAATTATTTTCTTATTTTCTGTGTTTACCCAGGCCTCAGTATCTGCAAGATTGAGCATGGTGAGAAAAATCTATTTTATGTACTCATGATCAATTCAGTTAGATTGGAGAGAACTTGTTGTAATTCCATGTGGTGAAATTGGGTCTTTGAAGTGGAACCTACTGAATATAATACAATGGAGAACGTTTTTCTTAATTGAACCTTTACAAACAGGAAGATAAGTGAAAATTGATAAGAACAGACCCAGTTCGGTCAGTCAGTCAATAAGCAAAGAACTGTGGTTGTGGATCGTTGATTGGTCCGTGCTGTGCGGGCTGAGGCTAATCGGAGCACGGCCCCAGGCTAACAGCTGTGCTCCTGAATGATCAAGTCTTTCATTCTGTGTTCGTATCAGGACTACCTGATGGCGCTGTCACTGCAGCAGGAGCAGCAAAGCCAGGACCTTCAGTGGGAGCAGCTCCCCGAGGGCATCAGCGACCTCGAGCTGGCCAAGAAGCTTCAGGAGGAGGAGGACCGACGAGCCTCCCAGTACTACCAGGAGCAAGAGCAGGAGCAGGCGGCGGCGGCGGCAGCGGCACAGGTGGGGAGGGAGGGATTGAGGGAGATGGAAGCAGATGGGAGAGGGAGGAGAAGTAGTTTGAACAAATGTGGGTCATTTAATGTAGGAGGAGACAGATGGATGTCTGCAGCAGAGAGTTTGAGCTAAAGAGGAGGAACTGAGGATGGAAAGGGACAGTGGTTCCTCCTTCTTTCTGGTAAAGCTGCCTCTGTTCATCAGGAGGTCAACACACGCTTCGTCTGTAGAGCTGCATAAGTGCTATGGAAAGTCATGCACATAATCAGAGGCAAGAGGAATGATCCATCCCAGTGAAAGGCACATGCCAAGGACATACAAAGAATAACAGTGTTTTGTGTCTTTACTGAAAACATCCTTAAACGTTCACAGCCCTGAAGGGATAAGAAAGTGAAACCTCGGATTTTAGAACTAGTCAAACCTTCTGCTTCTGATGCGAATCAGATGACATTAGTCTGAAAGATATGTTTTTAATAATTCCAGCGTTCATTTCATTGCCTTCACCCTTGGTGTTGTTAAGGGCCCAGGGAGGAGCTGGTGCAGTGACGTGTTTGGTGCGATTTAATAACACAATACACTCAATATTAATAAACTTTGAATACACCGGTGACCAGCGCTCTGGAGCAGTGGTGCAGCTTCAGGGTTCCGTGGACTGAGTCCAGCAAGAGGGTGCCGCACTGCCGGTCACTTTTGGTTTCAAACAGAAAGCTGCAACCATCATCACCGCAGGCCGAGCAAACAGCCCATTTTTAACAGGCAGGTTTAGTCTTCATTAGTTTGGGAATTCATTTCCCTCTAAATGGTGGAGAGCTATCCAGGCCCAGAAGCAGCCGAGCAGCTTGGTGTGTCCCATGAGCAGAGCAGCATGCTAGTCATTAACAATTCAGCCGTAGCTTCATCAACCCACAAAACACTTTTTCCAGTAACACTATTGAAGATGCTCTGTGGCAAACATTCAGGTGTGCAGTGAATATGTTTCAGAGAGATGTAGCTCCCTCCGTCGTGTCTGGTCCTAAACACTTTGCTCCATGCAACCAGGCACCATGATTTGTGTTTGGTGACTCATGAACAGGGACGTTAACCAGTTCCAGTGATTCATTCAAGCCTTCAGCTGTTTCTGCTCTGGACCATATTTTTACCTCACTGATCATTCTACATGGTGTCATCTCAGTGGGCGCTCACTTCCAGGCGGAGCAACCACAGAACTAAAACATCTTTCATCTGTAGACAGATTGTCGAACTATAGACGAATGAATATCTGAACTCCTTGAGACGTGATCCTATCCAGCTTTATGCTAATCAACAATTCTTGATCATATGTCTTGAAAGATCTCTTTTTTTGTGAGGACTCATTCTATTCAGCAGATGCTTTTTGTGGGTGAGCTTACAAAGAAGCTCTAAGTTCTGACACACTCATAATAACATGCACATTACCATATGTTTATACACTTTTGCTCTTCGATCCTGATTGTGCACCAGGGCCAGCAGGAGGCTCCGGAGGGAGACGAGGCGGAGAGAGGAGGTGCAGGAGCAGGTGGAGCAGCAGCCGGCCCCGGGACGGCAGCAGCAGCTGGAGCCACGCCCAGCCCGGGAAAGCAGTCCTCAAGTGGGGAGCGTAAAACCAAGAAGGAAGCGAAGGATAAAGACAAATGTGTTATTTTGTAACATACAGCGTGTCTGTGTCTGTGTGAGTGTGTGTGTGTGTGTGTGTGTGTGTGTGTGTGTGTGTTTTGTGCATTTGCTAATCTGTGAGGAAAGGGACAGCATTTGTTTCTCCGTGGAATGGACACGCAACTCGGAGCCCCACTGGATGACAAACAAGGGAAGGAGACAATTTAGGAGAGACTAAGAGAGGATTTGCTGTTCCCAAACCACTGGTGCCTGCTATCCTCTAAACATAGACATCAGAGGAAGGGACACGACAACAACAACAACAACAACTACCCCTTATCTTTCATAGAGTCGGCCAAACTTTGTTACAAGTTGCACAGTGCACTATATTTGTGATGTGGGGTCAAATTTATCTGGGTTGGTATATTTTATAGAAAAAATATATAATCTTAAGAAACAAAATGTTATACTTTCACCATAATCTTTTCCAAAAAAAACACCCATCGTACATTTCACAAATTTTTCATTAATGCAGCTTATAAGCTTTTTTTTTGTACTTATAAATATTTACAAAACGTTTGTAGACAAAAACCCACATGTTTGTTAGTTTATTGTAAGTTTACTGTCGATGCCAAGATTCACATTTCATTTATGTCTCTGTGTAACACAAAGCTTTTGGGAGCATTAATTATTTTTCTTTAAGCTGAAACGGATTTGTTTTGTTGATAATTTGCCTGTTGGAACTCATGGTGACACCGTTTGTGTCCCTTCTGAAACACTATGGAAACACTCAATGCCAGATAGCTGCCAGATACTGTAGCTACACAACAACACTCATCACAGCTTGCCCTGTTCAGAATTGCCTTAACAGAGAGTGGCAGTGTCGTATCCTGCTCTGTTTGAATGTGTATTTGTTTCCATGTGTATGGTTTGTACAGTACATGTGTGCTACATGGTAAAGCGGCGTGTGGTTGGCATGTGTCATTTAATTGGAAATATCCAAACTCTTTTATGCTTTGTTTGTTAAGCTGCAAATTTGGGACATTTGATGTCCTTTGTGTTGTGATACTATGACACACGAGTCAAATTTTGTTCTGAGCTGATGCTCCTGGTGGCAGATTAGATGTGTAATAGATTACACCCAGTTTGGAGTGTGGTGGTTCTGAAAGACCCTCTTCTCTCTCACAGTCACACAGTTTGTGTGTGTGTGTTTTTGTGTTTGCGCATGTCTGTGTGTTACTGTACTTGTATCTTTGTGAGGACCATTTTAAGCATAGACCCTTCAGAGTGAGGTCCTAACTATTTCAAAGGGCTGTTTGAGGGTTAAGACCTGGTTTTAGGGTTAGACTTAGCTTTAGGTTAGGGTTAGGCATCTAGTTTGGATGGTAAGGGTAAGGGGCTAGGTAATATATTGTGTTAATGAGTGTCCTCACTAAGATAGAAGTACAAACGTGTGTCCGGCACTATCCTGATCTCTTTCGTTGGGTTCCGGATTTAGAAGTTCCCCTGCAGCCAGGTTTAAAAAACGGCA
Source organism: Pseudopleuronectes americanus (assembly GCA_038501795.1). Taxonomy (NCBI): domain Eukaryota; kingdom Metazoa; phylum Chordata; class Actinopteri; order Pleuronectiformes; family Pleuronectidae; genus Pseudopleuronectes; species Pseudopleuronectes americanus. The sequence goes on from CM076716.1 coordinate 16,164,429, forward strand.
TACCACAGACTTCAGTAATTCACATGTAATATTCCACTACACTAGGAAAGTGCGATACATATTTGTGAACATAAAACTGGGACATTAGGACAAAGCATGGATTTGAACTCCAGTCACAATGTTTGGACTCTGCTCTATTGTGTAGATATTTCCCTTCTCTTTCTCCCCTGTTATCTCCAGGTTAATTTAATATTATCATAGAAATGACCATCAGCCCCTCTGTCAAATTCAGAGATGTGTAACTTAGAAGGTTTACACATTGATCTGCGCCGGAGGTGAATATGCATTCTGAATACTGAACCTCTGTGGTACGAGCGTGTCCTCATTGTACAGGACTGGGCAAACACACGATGTACATATTTACCTAATGCGTTTCTCCAGCTGGTGGGTTGTGCCATTGTCATTGTACCATGGGACTGCCTCCTGAGAATCGTTTTTCTACCTAAACATTCCTATTGGATGCCTTGACTCAAGCCTTCGACCACAGACTGAGGGAGACAGTCGTGACAGGAGGTGTTCACAGTGCAGCGGGGCTACCTGCTGTGTTGGAGCCTGCAGTTTGAGTTTGAGCTTGTGTGTTCCCTTGGCCCCAACAAGTCTATGTTTTGTATGTACATATATATAAATATATATATATGACGCCTTACGACATTTCAGCATATTTTATAGGACAAAAGGAAACAGGCGTATTAGCAGAATGAGACAATCCATGCATTTTTCACACAGACATCAGTAATACTCTCAGGCCTTTTACTGAAGGGACATATATCCTCGAGTGTCTTTTTCAAATGGTATTCTTTGTAATGGCACAGTCCCTCGGCCTGTATTCACTTTGTCCGTCACAACTTTAAGTGTCTGTCTGTGTGTGTGTGTATGATCATAACTACTATTTGACACTTTGAAGGACTCAACACTATTATTATTTAAGACCCTGGTGAACGTCACACTAAAAATAAAATAGGGTTGACTTAAAGCTGCTCCTCTTGTGTTAAGTTGGATTATGTAAAGAAAAATAAACTCCTTCCTTGGACAGGGTTAAGGAACATCGTTAACTATGTACACGTTTCATTGACTCCTTGGTAGTTGCTTTATTTCCCTTGCAGCTGAGATATAATCATAAGGTGAAAGCCAGAAAGCAACAGGGCGGCTTTGTGGCAATATTTTGTTCTTTTCCCTTTATTCTTGTCTTTACCGAGTTTCACCTCATTTGCGTCTCAGCCCATCAAGTGAACGTGCTGATTTATCATTCCAGTGGAAGTTTAGGTTGAAGTGAAACTTCACTTTGGGCAGTTTGAGTTCAATTTGACTTGGTCGCTGTTTGTAAGAGTGAAAAGAACGTGGAGCCACACATTTTTATTATTATTGTTATTTTTTTTATTTCAGATTACCTTGTGCTTTTTCTTGCTATCCCCGAGTCATTATTACCAGAATTTGAATATTTTCTGTTGTAACGTGTGTGTTTCCCCCCTGTGACGAATCGATCAGAAGGATATTGTGTGTTCAGTGTCTCGGCGTGGTTTCTTGTATGCCTTGTAAAAGTGATGGTGGGGTTTAATGCTGTAAAAGTAGTATTTTGACAAGGTGGTTGTTGAACATATAATCGTTGTAATTGGTTTTGCACTGTTACATTTATATGCACTAACAGAAGAGAAACATACCTCATTTTATACAGAACAGAAATTGTGCAAGAGTGCTATTGTTCTATTGGTACCTATTGGTAAAACAACTGAATAATGGCCAAAAGAATGATCTCGAGTGGTTGATCTTAAAGCCAGGAGACTACTATCCATTTGTAAAAGTATGAAAGGGCTTTTTAAATGTTTTGGCTTCAAATGACACGAGTACATTTGTTAAAAGACAACAACATTATAGCTCCACTTCAATAGGACTTGATGCAATTTGATATATTCAGGTTAGCGGTACACCAACACCAGACTCGACCAATTCAAAGGTCTGAGTACAAGCACACAGCTCGTGGGGGGTGGAGGGCGTCGTGATGGATGACAACAGTAGCTACATGCACATCATTTAAAGCAGTTTTCCACAAAGCACGTAGACAACGCTGGCCTCCATCCAATCAGCAAAAAAACACTGGTGTAGGTGTACCTCTAATTCAGGTGATTTCTCCAGAACAGAGTCCCATCATTTAACCACATGATGTCCACAAACAAGGGCGACGCACTCAAACTCAAACACACAACAAAAAAAAGGGGGGGAAGTTCTGCTTCATATGGTTCAAGTGTTGTCCTGTGTGTAGCAGACGATATAATTTCAACTGTGCGGCTCATAGTGTTTTATATTTCAACACAACACACAAGCAAAAAGGAATGGGGTTGTGAATATGGGAGGTTACTCATTTGTGTTGATTTCAATGTTCATCTATTTACATAAATGACCAAATAATGTATGTAGCCTTTCACATTACAGTCACATATTGTATATGGTTATAAATATATAACAAAATGCCTTATAGACGAGGGACATTCAACCTGATTAGAAGTTACGAGGATAATAAAAGAATAAGATCAATCATTGGTGTTTGGTGTCGTCATTGGTAATCAGCCAGCCGATCACTTTGTTGTTCACAATGTAACTTCAGTGTCAATTATTTATTTACCTCTGTCGCATCTTATTCCTCCACTTTTTATCCACATTCTGCATTTTCTGCTGCTTTGACAGGATTCAACTAAATTTATTATCGTCTCCACCCAGGAGGTAGTTCTAAACCATGTCTGAAAAACATGAGTTGTGTGGATCCAGGATTTTTTCCTTTTAAAATATTTTCACCAACCTTCCTGCAAATTACTTAAAGATACAGTAACTTTGGTGAGTACAGTGGTTTTGAAAAGCACTCAATTCACTTATCTTTCCCTTTGTTGTAGTGAGACTACATTTTGTCATCTCCGTTTGTGTGTATAAGGTTCGAGGCAGATCAAAGGACTTTTTGTGACGGTCCTGTCAGAAACTCACATCAACTTAATGTTCTACACTGTAGTGAAAACCTCCAACATACTAGTTTTAGGACCTCAATTATTTGTGTTAATCCTACCTGATACATACTCCAGAACTAAACCATGATTTAAAATGACTAGTTTACTATACTATAAAAAATACTACATATATTGTTCAGGTATGTGAACTCAGACTGTTTATAGGAGAAGAAAATGAAGCTACCAAGTTCCATTGTGTAACTTATAAACTGAGTTTACAGAGAACCAACACTAATGAAAAGAGGACAAACAGCAGCTACCATGACCCAACAATCAGCACAAGTCATTCCGAGTTTCACTTTTGTTGTAGTTTAATCAAGCTTTATCAACCATTTACAGCAGATGTGTAGGTAAAGAGTGTTATGAGTAGGTGCATGGCAGCCCTGGGGGTGGAGCACTGGTCCAAATACAAAAGGATTAAAGAAACTCAACAGGTATAAAAAGAAAATGAGAATAAATTAAATTGAAATAAATGATGGTTCCTCCACCACAGAATCAACTGGTCAACTGTCAAAATGCACCTTTTGTCATGTACCAACTTTTTCAAACATTTTATATGCTGCCATCAGAGAACTTCATGTTTGTAACATATGGTTAAATAAAAGCCATGATATCATACATCTTACAAAAAAAGTCAAACCTGGAAACCGACTGAAAACAGGAGAACTGCAATAACAATGAGCAACTAAAGGAACTGTGCGATAGTCCTTTCAAAGACTTGAGTGAATGCCATGCAGCAACACACTTGAAAGTCAGAATATACTTCAGAGACACTGGCCTGTGTAATTTCATTCATGGCCTTTGAGAGGAATGTCTGCTACAGTGCCCGTTATCTTAGAATCGAATGTTTCCAAAGTAACACAAAGTATGAACCTTCCGGTATCCTGCGTCATGTTTTCTGACAAATAAACATCCAAGTAAGTGAACGCTCTTCACTGAGGGAGCTCTATAATACACTAAAATTAGATGGTACACAGGGAAACCATGTGAGACACTGGTCTATTGAAAATGTACATACAACACTCAAGTAGAGAAGATCATGACATCACTGGAAAACTTTACTTACAAAGACCTAGGGCTGTACAATATTTTCCTAAATATAAGTAAAACATGTGCAAGGGTTGTTTATTGGTAACAGCGGAACTGTCAGGAAAACCCTACACTGAGGTAAACACTTGTCTATACAAAATAAAATGAAGTAGTCAACCTCGCGGCTACAAATGTACCACCTAAAACAGTTGATATCCTAAAAAATAAAGAGTTCCGAAATTTTCCAGGTGCTTTAAAGTGGCTTTACAGGGTATGGCTGCAGTTAGAACTGCCGCTGTGTCGATTTGAAGGGTTTGAATCCGCCCACGTTGCCACTGCTGGAAATGGAGCTGCTGGTGATCTGCACAATTCGGTTCATTCCCGATGAAGAGTGACTGCAGGGAGATGAAACACGTTATGTCAAAGTCTGCTGGGAACAAGAGTCACTTCTGTCATCATTTATTTACATATCTGTTATACCTGGAGGCCGACATCATGCTGCTGCGAGTGTCTCCCATCCTGCGATTGTCAGAGAAGCCGCCGCGCTGGGAGCTGGAGCCACCGTGCCACTCCTTCCTCACGCCCGGCTCCCTGGTGTGACGCTCCACCACAACCTGGCGGCTGGAGCTGAACGACTGGAGAGAAGAGATCTGTTAAATGTATGTGTCGAAAAATTTGGTCTCAACTTAGCTGATTAAATACCTCCATCAAGGAGATTTAGAGTTTGGTTGTTATTTATGGTATTTACAGGACATGCAGGAATAAAAACATTTTATGCATGACCTGTAAATACCATGTCCCAAAGGTAAAATAGAATTTAATAGTTTCATTACAACATGGGCTGACCTGATTACTCATCACCATGGGTCTTATTCCATCTCGATCATTGAAGCTGCTCCGCCCACGGCTGGCTGAGGAGCCTCCTCTGAGCACCGGACCTGGAACCTCTCGACCGGATCGTTCAGGTCGCATACGCATCGGTCCTCTGCTCAACCAAGCATTACGACAAATCAGGTTTAAAATGCATTACTTTTCACGTATTGGAAGAAGACAAAAATTCTCAAGTGTCAAAGTCTCTTCTTTTACCGCATGTCTCCTTTGTTGGCGTTCATCCCTCCATCATTCTTCCATCCATGCCCTCCGTCCCTGGGTGATCGGTTGTGTGACATGCCAGGCATTCCCGCTCTGGCTCCCATTGGGCGAGTGTGCATGGGCACAGGTCGTCTTTCATCTCTGTCCCTGCGGTCGGTGTCCCTGAGTTCACTGCGTTGAGGAGGCGGCGGCTCAGGTCTGCGGACTGTTTCAAAGTTCTTGGGGTAGCGCTCAAAGCCGGAGCCCTCTCTGTGAGGAGCAGGGCGACTCTTCTTTGCCTCCGGCTCACCATCAAATCGGTTACGTCTGGCAAGAAAACCACCAACAGAGTGTGAATACATTTTCTGAATGAAATGTCAAATGAGCCAGAAGGCAACATACATATCTGTCAGTCAGATTTATAAGTAGTCACTGTTTGCAAAAGACAAAGCTCCGATCAGACACTTTTCAAACTGCAGGGTAAGGCATATATAACTGATTCTAGGCAACTATTTCTTAGTGGGGCTGTGATTTGTTGTGAAGTAATCATACAGATGCCTTCATGTTGTTTAAACAGGTGGAGGACACTTGACATAGAGAAACAGATCTGTGTGGAAACATGAGATGAGAGTGTCACCCTCTGGTTCAGGAGGTTCGTCTGACTGATGTCTGTTCAAAGCTTATTTTAGGACGAGTGGGAATGAAAGTTCAGTGGCTGCAGTTGGTTCAGATATATCTTCAATGTTGTCCACAATGAGACAAGCACCGAAACTAAGCTAATGGTAACTAAAGAAAAAAACAGTTCACAACAACTTGTACCTGTCGTATGTGTTGGTCTGTTCGACGCCACCTTCTGGAAAACGTCCCCTCTCCCGGGGGCTGAAGTTTGAAAAGCGGTTCTGCTGACGGTTGTAGTTTGAGCCTTGGTTCAAGCGGACATCGGAGTCTGACTGCATCTTCTTGTTGCCATTCCAATAGGGCTCGTCCCTCCGACTGTAACAACACATATAGAAACACCTCATGAGCAATGGGCATAAATAGAAACGACTCAATGCAAAACTTCGTGACACGTAGAACTGATCTTTATAAAAAAATCTGCTGAAATCATATTTATGTTCCTGGATAAACAGGGCGTTGCCTCTTTGGCAATATTTAAGTTAAAACATTGCGTGGTGTAAACATCCGGAAGCATGTCTGTCTGTATCTGTTACTCTTCAGACAAACAAAAATAATCACATTTATTTAGTTATTAATCGATGGCGTCGGATCACGTATCGTTCCTGTCACTTTAACACTGATGTCCCGGCTTGGACTTTTTCTGTGTTTAAATAAACTCTAGTGTGAATCAAACCAACAAAGGAAACTTCAAGTACTGCAAGTGTCCTAACTACTTCTGATTTGTGATGGTGTTCATTGTCAATGTGTGAAGTGAGTGCAGGTCAGCGGGGGGGGGTGAAGACTTTCTGCAGGGCGAATACGGGACAGAACCAGGATACCAAGGGACTATAATGTGCTTAGAGAGGGTTATGCATCGACATAAAACTCCTTGACAAAACCAAAGCAGCAAACCAAACCAGGGAATAGCTTGACAAAAGTGACAGGTAAAACTACCAAACTACTGAGGGACATTCAAACAGTGTGTACCCGTGTTCCACTTCACGGCCTCTCTTCAGGTTGTTCCTCTTTTCCTGCTCATAGCGGAGCTGCTCCTGTTGCCTCCGCAGCTCCTCGCGCTCACGTGCCATGCGCTCGGCCTCTTTACGCCGCTCCTGAAAGAGGTTATAATGAAATATACGAATGAAAATCAATTACTAGGGCGATGTGGATATTGTTATAGCTAAAGCAGTTATACAATTGAAAAGCATTTGTAAAGAAGTGCTAAGTAACAAGTTTACTGAAAATACGAGTTCCTTCACTGTCTGTAGGAATTTAATCCACTCTTGCTCCCCCCCCGGCCTAATTCTTTTGCAATTGCAAGTGCTTAATTGACAAATGGTTTTTAGACTGTTTATTTGAGATAATAAATAGTACATTCCTCCCTGAGGTGGACAGTTTCCAGTTTTACAGTTGAAGATAAACATTTGACTGCAAAATATGTGTACTTTTACAAACAGGTCAATTAATCTTTGCTCACTGTACCTGCTCAATGCGTATTCTTTCTCTCTCAAGCCTCTCTCTCTCTAAGCGCTCCCTCTCCAGTTTTTGTCTCTCCATCTCCAGTCTCTGGCGTTCCCGGAGCAGATTCTCCCTTTCTTCACGCTCTCGCAGCAGGCGGACACGCTCACGCTCCCGTCGTTCTTGTTCCGCAATTTCACGCCTCCTAATAACGAGAAAATATGTCTCATTTAAAAACTACAGAATAAAGCCAACTAAAGTTTGAGTCTACAAAATGTGTGTTGCTCCAGGATACCTGCGCAACTCCACGGCTCTGCGGACCCGCTCCATACGAGCCACTCGCTCACGCATCCTCTGCTCCTTCATCTTCTCGAAAGGCAGGATGTCATGTTCTTCTCCCTTGTTCATGAAAGGTCGCGGTTTGTCTTTGAACATCTCCAACTAGGAGAGAAGAGAGATTATAGTTGTAAAACCTCATCGGTGAAGCACAGTAAATGAAAAGACAGACGTGTGTGTGTGTGTGTCCCTCGTATCAGGAGCTTCATACCTCTTCAGGTGGAATCAGCCACTTAGGCCGCCTCTGAAAATTCATGTTGACTGGAGGCTGAAAAGTATATAAAACAGTTTCTCATTTGATATCTACTGATTTAAACTTAGAGTATATCAAATATCTATATAAAATATAATAAAAGGTCTTACCCTCTCAAAATACCTTCCTCTTCTGAAAGGTCTCATTCTGCCAAAATGGGGATCTCCTCTGTTATAATCTACTGCCATCACCCTGCATGGGCTCTTTGTCCCTAGAAAGAGAGGATGATTATTTACAACCAACGGCCATGCTGAATGATTAACTGAATTCTTGAAATTGGTGATGGAAAGAGGAATAAAACGTACGGCCATGCTTTCTGTCGTCTTTCTTCAGAGAATCTGGTCCCGAGTTGGAGGAAACCGAGTCTGATTTTCCACTTTTCGCCTCCTGTTTCTTGGATAAATCTTTGTCCTTTTCTGACAGTTTATCAGATTTCTTGTCTTCCTTCTTGTAAGGTGGCTGTGCTCTGTTGGATTGAAAGCACATTTAATATCTTGTCCTCACGTAAAGTAATAACTGTTCAACTTATGTCACTCACTTGTTCGTCCATTTCATCCCTGTGGAACTGCGCTTGTCACTTGTTTTGCTGGAACTTGCTTTGTCCTCTGCTTCTTTCTTTGAAGGCTCTTTTTTGAACGGATCATTTTTGGCCTGAAAAACGACGGCAGAATATTAAATAAAGACTGATTGCCCCAAATTATTTAATCAATAAAAGGATAGCATTGGATCAGTCAAGTTGTGGTCAGAAACCATTTATCTGATTACTAACTTACCCTCTCCACATATATCTGTTGTCCATGGAGCTCTGTGCAGTCAAGGTGGGAGACACAACGCGTCACCTCTGTACTGGACGACATCGTCACCAAGCCATAGCATTTTGAACCAGGACTGCGAGCATTTGTAACCACCTTGGCGCTCAGAACCTGTTGGCAGCAAAATGGGTTCAACTTTTTTTTATGACTGTTAATTTCAGACGTATTCCAAATAAGCAAAAACTAACATGACGTTATTTACCTTCCCATATTTGCCGAAAAGATTTTTTAGATCAGCTGCTTTGGTGTTGGAGGACAGGCCGCTCACCCAGATGTTACGAGACGAACCGTTGCTGCTAACGACTCCTGATTAAGAGGTTTGCCAGAACACACAAGATACTATATCAACTGGTCAAAAGTGATTTCCTGGGTTTATTTTGAAGGTTTGGACAATATCTTACCCTTGTCATCTTTTCCATCTCGGTCTCTGGAAGAGCTATGGAGGAAAAGTTGCAACAACAAACAGATGAAAATGAGCGCAGCTAAATAAAACCAAGGTGTAAAGTGAGAGACGTACGTCTGGTGGGAAAAGAAACAGCAACACATTTAGTACTTTTCAGCAAAAAAAATCCTGTAGGCAAAAAGTGGATCTGAATCAATGACTCAAAGGCTTCATTGCTCTTCCAGAGGTGAGATGGGTCAGGTTGTCACCCAATTTATTCCCTGGACCAATGAAATCTTCGTTGCTTTGTTCAACTTCAGTGAATGTTTTGGCCAAAAAGATGTCATCTTGGGGACTAATGCTTGTTTACAATGCCTTGTGTGGAAACTGGAAAGGGCTTTAAAACTTCTGGAAACGTCAAAGTAACAAAATAAGTTTTTTTTTGCATCTCCTGGTTATGTAGAATTTAACCAACTTCACAAAAATACATCAAAGTAGTAAATGGCAGGATTAGGTACATCTGTGAACTTTTCCCTTATGCGAAAAAAATCTTGAGGCTACCCACAATGGTGCGTTCTTAGTGAGCTGGACTTGGTAGTAGTATCAAAGAACTGACATAGAAAGACAAACCTCTTTGCTTGACCTGATGCCCCAGTAGTGGAGGGGCCTTTCTTCCCAGAGTCTTTTTCTTTGTCTCCCGTGTCAGCTTTCTTCAAGGACTCTCTGCTGTCTTTCTTCGTGGGCTCACACCTGGATCCATCGTCTTTCTTACCATCTCTGTGGCCCTCTGTCTCTTGATCCTTCATGTCATCATCTGGGCCCGTATCAGCAGAGGTGTCTGGCTCATCTGTGCCCTTCTCGGCATCTGGAAGTTTCACATGTTTACCTGTTTCCAGGAGATCGTCACCATCAACATCTAGGGTGATGGCATCTTCATTTGGGATTGAGACGGATAGGTGATCGTCCTCGACATCTTTAGAGGAATTCAGGGCCTCGGCGTCAGCATCCATCCGATGCAGTTCGAGCTCCACCTCTGGCTCAGCCTCCCCATCCATGTCGGGGTCAGCATCGTCATCCATGTCGGGGTCAGCATCGTCATCCTCGTCGGGGTCAGCATCAGCATCGACCTCTGGCTCAGTCTCCGCGTCTACCTCTGGCTCAGTCTCCGCGTCTACCTCTGGCTCAGTCTCCGCGTCCACCTCTGGCTCAGGCTCTGAATCCGCCTCAGGCGCCACAGCTTCAGGCTCTGGTTCAGGTTCAGCCTCAGACTGAGTGAGGCTGTCCTCCCTCGGTGCAGGCTTAGCATTTTCGCGAGTACCATCATCTGTATCAGTTATATCTGAGGGAGTTAATAGGATAAACATGGCAAAACAACTTTTAACATTCAGGTCGCATATTCATTCACCTAAAAAGTAGAATAGAAAGCACATTTAGTGTTAATGGTCATCGAGGGCGTAGACACCATAGGAAGACACTAAACACACAATCTTCACTGAAAATGTGGACGATTCCGTAGTCTTCATTTCTTGACATGTCGTGAGCTGGTTCACTTTCAATTCATACTGAATGTGCAAGTCCGGATGTTTCCCCACGATGTGTAATAGTTCTCCAGGTGGGAATCTTGGGCCAAGTACATATTAGGAGGAAAAGCCATCACTTCATCCCTCAGCTTTGTGCATTACACAAAATGCATGGCATCGGTCCGTGGAAAGTCATCAGATTTTTAGGCAATCTCAAACATCGTCTAACATCCCGTCAATTATGAATGACGTTGTGGTGTCATCATCAAATCCAATCATCTGGGATGTGTCCTGTCAAATGTACCCAACTGTAGTCAACATTGTTATGTCCCTTTGGTTATAACAGTCTGTTGTTTGCAGTCCATGGCGATGCTGTAGGTCAGATGGATGAATGACGTCTCTTGGTCTTTAAGGAATCTCATGACACAAGGCCTCAGACTTGTTTGAGGAGTGTAGCTGTCCTTGATTTACCCAAATACGAGCCTCACTGCTCTGTCCCCAAATGATGACTCTTCAAATTCATTGTTTGTAATAACATGTCCGTTTGTTGGTGAACCTTCCCTCGTTGTCTCCATGGGGAGTTTGGGACGCTGGGTGCCAGAGGGCATGGAAATCCACCGAAGCAGTTCTTTAACTTGAAACATTATGTTCAATCCATGAAGTCAGGTGCCTCAGTCAAGGCGACCCACATTTGATAACTCATTCATGTACCAATGACCAAAAAACCTGGAGTCTGTCTTCATCAAGCCTGTCTATATGGCTCCTTTTAGCATATAGTGACCTACCACAGCAGCTAGCAGAAGCACAAAATAATCTCATCATAAGACGCTAGCTGCTAAGAAAGAGACTTAATACGTATTAACTTTTGGCATTAAGACTGCCTGCATACATACCCTTCTCGGATTCATACTCTTCAGTTTCCTAGGGGGAAAAAACAGAACACATGTGTAAGCCAAAGGAACTATTTCAAGCGAGGAAAGTTGTTCAGTGGAGTAGTTTCAAAGCATTTTTCATTGCATTAGTTCAGTTATATTCCCTCTAGATGAATAAATGCTTCTTTATGACTCCCTGACACAATCCCACCGCCGCAAGGTGTAGATTTAAATTATTCAATCCCTTTACAGAGAATTCTGACAAATTTCAGTTATTTAGTTTGAAATGGGAAAGAAAAAAATTAAACTCAGTTTAGTATATTTATTGCTTCCCCTAACACTTCCTGGCAACCAATGCAACCCTTGATGTAATGAACAGATGTTTACGTGGTCACCCCAACTTTGGAATAAAGTCAGGGGCTTAAAGTGGACCAACGTAAAAAGGGACTTAGTTCTCCATCTGGTCCACTTTTGCTCTGAGGGGGCTTCAGTTCTCTCTGCGTTCACACATTACCTAGTTCACAGTTACACAGATCATTACTGCTTTGGATTATATTGTCTCATAAACTCAAGAGTGAATCAAACAAACACAAAGTAAACTTCAAATACTGTACATGTCATGATAACTAATGATCAGTAACGGTGTTTGTGTAAAGTGAGTGCGGGTCAATGGGGGAGTGAGGAGGAAGGACACAGGAGACTGATGCAGTAAAAGGCGACCGGACCTATAATGTGCTTCTGTCCGGATGCTGTTAGCATTGATACAAATAATAATTATAATACAGCCGTGGGACACTCCTACGAAATGAATGTTGCAGAAAACCAGTGATATAATTACATTACTGCATCGATGCACAGATCACTTCAATGGCAAAACTCGAAGCAAACCAGGACTGCTTTGTGTTCACAATGTTAAAGCTAAGTGAACCAAGACGCAGAGCGTAAGCGAGCCGAATCGTACTCAGTTCTTCTGGAGTGTTCAAATATGCCCAACAAATGCTGACTCATTTCTCTGAGATCGTTTGGAGGGCTGAAAGGGACGGGTTAGGGTTAGTGTGAAAACTCCCCAAATATCAATTCAAGCCCCTTTCATTTTGGTGATCAGGCAAACAAAAAGAATCCTTTGCTAACTCTTACAACTTGCTAAAAAAATGACCCAAGATGTACGCTATTAGAAATGATTGTATTTGTATCTGGACCACGGTGGATAAACACAAAAATCTGCAGTCATGTGGCACACATTGAAAACAGAATCCAGTGCCAGTCACCTTGTAAAGGACATCTTCCTCCAAGGTGGTGTCGGCGTCCGAATCCGTTTTTTTCCCTGAAAGTTTAAATAAAGAAAGAGCGATGAACATGGATGAAATGACAGACTTGCTTCACCACCCTGTCTCATCAGTGAAGACAAGGGAAAAATTACCTTTAGCTTTTCCAACTTTCCGAGGTAACGCATCACCTGAAAGCTGCATCTTTTCGGGGTCACCACCTTCATCCTCGACAGCCTTTAAATATTTAAAAAAAAACATGTAATTCAAACTGCCAACATAAATCTGTTCAAAATGTTTGTTATAAGACTAAAGACAGCTACAGCTTTTAACTGATCATTCAATCAACGGAAAAATCAATTCAACGTTATAAAATATAAAATAAACATCATTTGTAAGCAGAAATGCTTAAGATTTGCAAGTTCCAGCGTTTTCAACTGTGGGATTTAATGAATTTCTTTGTCATATAAGTCTTGATTGTTAGATTGACGACTGACACATTCAGTCTGGATATTTGGACAACTGCAGAAATCTCGTTCCCTTATTTACTCACATAACAATAAACACCCTAATGATTTAAAAGAAAATATTCGGATGATGAATTCATAATTCATAATCTCTAATACCCAAAGTTCCAGTTGGTACGCGTTTGAAAGCACCTGGTTCTATGTTATGAATTGTAAGGTTATTTAGAAAGTATGCTGCTTGAAACGCCCAACGATCGATTCATCTTTATTTGTATGTTTATATGAACATCGAGTAAACACAAGGATAACCGTCTGACACCTGGACCAGTGCCTCCTAACGGGTTCACAGTAACCAACCGGTGGGAAAACAAACCGACCCTGCGCACATTTCTTCATTTTAAAACCAGTTAAAACGCTTGTGCGAACGATCCAGCACACGCAAAAAGCTGAGCTCAATCACATCACCTCCACTTTGTGAAATGCACAATGTCTTATTTAACAATGTGAGGCTATGATGTTTTATTAAAAAAAAGAAATCAGATTACTCATGTCGTCACGAGGCCTGTCGTTGTCGTTGCTAACGTTAAGGAGGAATACGTTGGTTTCATGGTTCCAGTGCTAATTCGAACCCCAGCAGCCCACAAGCATTTCTAGGCCGAGAGATATTAATATGTCTGTTTACCAGGTGCGGTGTTTAAGTTGACGCGTGCAAAGCTAAACTGGGTCAGCGGTCTCGTCTATCGAGCCAGCAGCAAACCTGTCATGGATGTAGCTAGCATTAGCATCTCTGCATAGCAACCACTCGACTACCAAACAGGCTGGTTTTTCACGCACCTGTTTCAGCCGCGCCAGGAGAACACTCTTCACACCGGAAGTGTCCAAACTCCTTCGCTTCAGCTCGGATTTTAGGTCAACGACTCTTAATTCGGTTAATTTTTTCGAATCCGTGGAAATGGCCCCCGACGCCATTTTACCTCGAGATTACTGAGGAGACCGCGCGCATGCGTGGAACAATTTGGCCAGTCTTCTTCTTCTTCGTTGTTTTCATTCGTTGTCATTCGATGCCCCCTACTGTTGTGGAGGAGCCAGTGTCTGGCTGCATGTAAACAAACCGATGACCCATAAAATAAAGCAGGAGCAAAACTTCAAAGCAATCTTCATATAAATACTGTTTTTTGTTATCACGTAGATTTGTTCTCATTATATAGATCTAATGGATTTTATCATGACAACATTTTTTTCTAAAATTTGCTTCCCCTTTTTCTAATTATGGTTTTTTTTACACATCATAGCGTGAAGCCTTGAGTGGAATATCTTTACCATTTCTTCTTTGACATCATCCCTTGTTTTGTATCTCCATTTGGTCGGTGCATGTACATTATCTTCATCAGGCCCTGATTTGATATCCCTTTTTTATCTTTTACATTACATTACATTTCATTTAGCTGATGCTAATATCCAAAGAGACTTACAATAACAATAATCTTATCTTATCCTATATTATTATCTTTAATTTCACCATGTCATTGCTTATGGCTATCCGATTTGTACTTTGTATAATGGGAACCCATTTAGAGGCATTTTTAGAGGTTAACCTAAACAGTAATATGTTCCACTGATGAGCTATTGTACTCATATTAACTTTACTTTCTTGATTGCAGGCAGTTTCCTTACTGTTGGTGGCGTGTAATCCTTACTAATTAGTGAAATGGAAACAGACAGTGGGTCTGAGAGCCTGATAGTTTATTCTCGCTGCTTTCAAAGAGGTGTAGCCTATATATCTGTCTGAATGTCCTACGTCTCACTGTTTACCAGAGGAAGGTCCACAGGACCGAAACATTGTACACTTGAGAATAATAATAATAAATAAAAGGATACTGTGTCCAATTCCTCTTCTCTATTTGTTGCATTGTTCCTTCACTGTTGCTCAAAATAATATTTGTATCTCTTGCCCGCACAACAGTATATGCTCCGTCCTGAAGGATCCAAAGATCAGGTGAGAGGGCCCTTCAATATGGGTTCCTTGCAGAAGAAGCAGAGAAACTTATTTCAGCTGCTTTCAAACATGAACTGAACTCTGTAGATCCTTCACACTTTGACCGGAGGGGCTGTGTAAATGAAAATGTCCAATAGAGAGCGTTCAGACCTTTTGATGACTTTCTCTGTCTGACCCATCCGTATTAAGTTTGCAGAAAGTCTGAAGGAGCTAATGTGACAAAACAGCAGGAGATTCTCCACAGGATTCACCTTGACCGAGTGTGTGTGTGTGTGTGTGGGATGTTGACACCTTTAACATGCAACAGAAGCAAGAATTAAAAAAAAAGAAGAGAAGAACACAAATATGATTGTAAACAGACAATGTGCTTTTAAAAACAACAGGTACATGCTTTGTGATATGTGAGGTTCAGTATAATCTAAGAGCAGAAAATGTCCTGCTCAGAGCGGTCAGCATAGTTCCCCCCTTTCTTTATCCCTGCACATACCTTTACATGGACTATAATCAGTTTCTTCTGACATTTAGCTTTTCCAACTTAGTTTTGTCACAACAACCTCAGGTACTTACAGATGGAAACAGAATATGGCTCTATAGATCTTCTTCGGGTAAATCTTATAAGCCATGGCTTTTTCTTACAATATGACCTATGAAAACTGGAAAGACCTACTGTCACATGGAAGACCTTCCAGAGATACAAATCAAGTGTAAATCCTGAACCCCTCACGTACCACCCCGTCAATTTAGCACTTACTGAAAATTAATTGTATTCAAAAAGCCTATAATATTCCTTATATCTAAATATTTAAATTTGAACATTTCAATCAATTAAAAATAAAAATATGTACGTATATATTCTAACATTTCTCCAGTCTGTTCACTTTCATACTCTATATCTTTATGTCAAGCATGTTGAACATTTGACTATGATAAGTTTTTACATACTTATTTCTGTTTGTATACCAGGATTCTTAACGTCATTTCTACAGCCTATTTAATCTGATATACTTTGCTGTGGCCCTCTGATTATAATTATTATTAATCATTTGAATTTTAAGTATTGCAAATTGATTTCAGAAATAATTCATCAGCTGATGATTTTCTTTTGAATCATTTATTTGTTTTTTGTTGCGTTGGTAAACCTTGAAAAGTGCCTGTTACAGCTTCCCAGAGATCCAGATAATTTCTCATTATGACTGAGAATACCCACAAACATACATATTGTATATAAAGCAGTTTAAATTTGCTACACATCAGCTCCGCAATGAAATGATGTTCAAAAACTGACCAATTAATTTTAATCTGTGTGTGTTTGGTGTTCAGTCTCATTCTTAGTCTGATCTGTATGGATCTCCCTTTGTTCCCCAACGTTTAAATTCTCTTTGTCAACACGTGTTTGATATCTGCGACTGTTCTGTGTGGAATTTGTGTACATTTCCATAAAAAAAACAGGAGTAACTTAAACTGTCGCAAAGTGTCGTAAAGTCGCTGACGGCGAGTTGGCGCCCCCGTACGGCGCTCGGGGTAACGACGAGAGCTGTGGCCGTGAGCCGTATCCAGCAGAACGACGACCTGCTGGGTAAACAAGGCAGGAATGGGAGCTTCGTCGAGAGCTAATAGTGAGACTCTTCTCTCTTGTCAAAAACCTACATGGTAGCGATGTCGCTGCAGCTCTGACGGTGTGATAGAACAGCCGCGCGAGTCAAAATGGCTGAGTATAATCGGGTACTCGCTGAGTGAAGTGGAGCTAGCCTCTGCGTTAGCTTAGCTCGTAGCTAGCAGGGCCCGCTGCTGCTGCCGTCGCCTCTCGGCTCAGCTCGGGACGCTGTTGTCAGTTTCACTCTCTCTGCCGCTGCCTCCCCGGGACTCCTGCGGCTTCTGTACGGGCCTGTCGAGTTGCTGCTCGGCGTAACATTGGGATCACTGGCCCCGGTTTCAACGTGTGTCATTATTATCCCCCTCCACAGGATTTAACCTCCCATGTTCGGAAAAGGACGGTGACAGATTCTGAAAAAAGGAGTCGGAGCCAGGTACGTGCTGTCTTTGTTGTCTTCTGTCTGGAGTATGTGTCAGGCGAGCTGGCCATTGGGTCCACTCCACGTTCCCCTCAATCCTCATTCACACGATCCTAACGAGATTTCACAACATTTGATTTTTCACATTTTAATGGCTTCTCCGTCAACGTGAATAGCGATGGCCTCAGTCACATCAGCGGCGTTTGTGGGGCACAGGCGCACGGACAGCTGCTGCTGGGCTTATTGTGATTGTTAAACGTTGTAGAAAACTATGCACAGCACCGGTCCCAGGCTCGATGCTGTCAAGAGAAACACGTAGCGGGGTTTGTTGTTTCATCTGAGGGGCTGGTGATGGGGTTTCACAGGCTGGAAGCTCAGTGGGCATCGCTAGCAGCAGCTCAGCACTTCAGTCGTACATCTTGAATTGCTCTACTCCATTTCTGGTCCACCATATATTCTCTTCTACAGGTTGCTCCCACCGGTTCTGTTGGACTCACACACATTGTCTCTTCTTCATCGTTATTCAGATATCTGTATTATCCAGCCTGGATGCCTGGGGATGATTTGTCATCGTTCAGGGCTGTCCTCTGAGGCCCCTGAATTCATGCATGTCATTGCGCAGCTCTCTCTGTGGCATCTGAAGGACTCTCATACTCGTGTATTTAAACACAGAATCATCATTATTGCATGTGTTATCGATAGCAGGCTCAATGCATTCAGTCTTTTCACTGAATTCCCTAAATTCGTTAGAGAAACACCCCCTGGCAACATCAATGACATCAGCCCCATTAACATAAAGTTGCAGCTTCAGGTCAAGTGAGAAGTAGCACATTATTCTAATGTAACCCATGAAGGAAGAATGCAATGCCTTTTGTTGTCACTGCATCACATATGTACATCATGAACACTCTAGTGTACAGTTAACCTGCAGCAAAACTTGCCACAAGTGTGGTTCAATTTTTACTGGAACGGAAAGTAGATTTGTCCAATATTTTAAGTATTAAAATGTCTCACAGCTGAGCCCCCAACACGGAAATACAAGTCTTTTTAAATTATCTTTGTTATGATGTAGATAAAACAACATATTTAACATTTCAACATTTCATATCAGGGTTAGGAAGTAAGACACCAACATTTCCTCATTTGTGTAAACTCAGCTAACTCTTTGGATGAGACTAACAGAGCATCGGTTTGAATTTCTTCTGCTGTGTTGCATTACTTGTTCTTCAAGATGGCAACATAGAAAGAGTCGGTACAATATGTCCTTAAATCACTTGCTGAAGTAATAGTACTGTGATTTTGTTTTGACTGATTACGTCATATAAAGAAGTGTATTCAGCTTCTTTCTGTGGGCGTTATCACCAATTGCATTCAGTGTGTACGCCTGCTCTTGTGTCATTTACCCATCTGTCGCTAACGTGCAGTCACTAACATTTTCCTGGAAATATGTCACCCTGTGTGATTCATTTCACAGAAATATCTGCAATAGCGATACCCACATCAATTTTGCTAACTCCTTGAATCCTTTTGAATCTTATCTGCTCTTTGCAGCCACATGAACTCTGTGAGTGTTTCTTGGCTAGGATACTCAATTACGATGTTCAACCTGATATGGGTGGTCAGTATTGGTGTTCATGTTTTTTAGAATCCTTTAATTAATTAGTATTATTCATATAATTTCCATTTCGTTGCCTCTGTACCTGTACTCTGTGTAATGACAATACAATTGAATCCAATCCAATCAGTCTTGATAGAACACCATTGATATTGGTTGAAGATCTTTGGTATTATACCATAATCATTTTAATATATGATTCATCTAAATCCTTATTTCTTAATGTATAAATATACAATAGCTGTCCATTATAACAGTGTGCGTAGAAAGCAGCAGGCTATTGGTATTACTGAGGAGTACATTTACCAACAGCACAGTTTTCATGAGAGCAGTGATCAGTAAAATCCAACATTTAGTCACTACTTTAAAAGCTTCAATATTAATGACAGCACTGGACATACAGGCCTTTTATCTTTTGCCAATTTAGAAGTGCAGGTACTAAGTGTTGTAACCCCTCTCAATGCTAACACCCCCTCAGGTTGAAGGAGGGGTATTTAGCCATGTGGCCTCTGAAGTTAACCATGAAATCATAATATCGACTTTTTGATGCATTTTCATGAAGTTGCCAACGTTTATGGTAGTGCTGGAATGTGGTGACATTATCCCACTGTTAAAATTGTCCCACTCCAATGTGCGTAAACAAGTCTCTTTCTCTTAGGAGTCACACACAAATACAGAAATGTCTCAGTGTCATGACATAACCATGAGTTGAGATTTAATTGTGGATATTACCTTTGACATGATCCAGTTTTTATCAAGTCTGATTCATACATTTCCTGGAAAAAACAATAAAGCTCAGAAGTATTGACTCAGCCTTCACTTTGAACTCAGCCTATGCATGTTTATTTTCTGTCTTTTATCAACAGCCATGTCAATTTGTATTAACAAACAGAGTGGATGAACATAGTGTTTCTCCACATTTAACACAATGTTATGAGAGGTGGATTTCCATGATTTTTGGTCAGTGTGTTGTTGATTACGAAGTTAAATCCTTTTTTTTTGTTTATTTAGCTACAGTTGATCTATTAATTGATTTGACATCTTGTTATGTTCAATGCATATGTTTTAATGAATTAATTAGAGTTTAGTTATCTAATGATTCCTTTCAGATATGTAATCAATGGTTGATAACCAACATGAACTATTTTTAGATAATTTATTATTAGATGCTAAAACTGTTTTGGTTTTGGTTTGTGATGTGAAACTGATCTTGATATTTCACAAACACTTTCAATTCTGTCACTAATATAATGATCTGTCCTTTTCCCCTTGTGAGGATAGACCTGCCACCATGAAGAGTGAGGTGCCATCTGAGGCCCCGAGCAGACAGGAGCATCTGAAGGAGCCACTGGTTAACCCAGAGCCAATGGAGGCAGCCAAAAGCTTCCCCAACAACATGGAGGTGATTGGGAAGGCAGGCAGTGAATTTGAAACCTTGTGTGAGTCCAGGCATCGGCCTCTGAGGGACACAGCAACACACAGAGACTCAGAACGCAGCCTTCCTGGACGAAGAAAAAGAAAAGGACAACAGGCAGGGCCGTCAGACTGCTCACTGAAGGAGGACCACATCAGTGAGAGCTCGCTGACACCTCAGCGTCCCAGGGTAGAACTTTTACAGCACCCCAGCGAGGATGAACATAATCACGATTCCTCTTTTAGTGACTGTGCTTCCTCCCCTTCCTCGAGCTTACGATTCGGGGACTCGGAAACTCTCAGTTCAGAGGAGGATGGGGATACTGGAGCGACAGGGGGCCAAAACAAGGCTCCAGCCCTTACAACAGGAGGAGCCACTGGACACGGCTTGCGTCCTGTTCTGGGTCGAACTCGGGGGACTCGCTCTCATAAGTGGGTGCGGTCTGAGGCTGAGCAAGTACTGCTGAAGCGGCCGTGTATGAACAGCCGACGGCCTCTGCATAGGAAACGCTTTGTGAAAACAACTCCTGGAGGGGGTCAGCGGACTCAGAAGCAAAAGGAACGACTATTACTGCAGAGGAAGAAACGTGAAGTGATTGCACGTAGGAAGTATGCTCTCCTCCATAGCACCAGTAGTTCCAGCGAGGAGCTAAGTAGTGATTCTTCCTCCCCCTCGTCTACCGAAGCAGAAGATGAGCTGTATGTAGATGTCAGCAGCACCAGCAGCCAGGCCAACAGTGCTGCTGTAGTCACAGGTAATTACAAACCCTGACCCTAGTACTGTTGTGTCTTTGTTTTAGATCGTAATCTCTGCATTGTATTTAACATATGTTGATTTATGGCATCAGGGTATGTTTAAGTAGGCTATGTTATATGGTTAAAAGCACTGTGAACCAACAGGGAAGTACAGTGTCATTGTCGTGTGATCAGAATAACATTCAGTAGACTCAGAAGCAAGCTAGCTTGGTCATGGCACATACGTTTATAGCTCAGAGTATGTCAGACCCAATCTCTCAATAACTGTGTTGGCTAAAGCTTTTCTTATTTCCGCTATTGAGTTAGTTAGTCATGTCTGTCATCAGGGAAAACATGCAATAACCATGCGTGTCAGGGACAGGGTAACACAGACTCAGTGCAGCATATATTATTTGCAGAGGGCTTGGGTGGGGTTTGGACACACGAAACAGAAAGCCTGTCAGCTTCAGAATCAAAATGCAACTTTCTTTTTATTGAATAAAGAAGCATCATGACAGTAAGAATCTGATTATGAATCAAATCATGAGATACCCACACATACAGAAGAGGACCCACCGTGCATAGTATTTGCAAAGTGCTTGACAGGTTAGAAAATATTCTCACGAATGGCTCTTATCTGCGCAATATGTAGGTGTAGCTACAAATAATTTGATAACGTGATAGTTATAAACCTTTATTATGCTTTGGCTCTTTTCATAAACCTGCTAAATGTAGCAGCTTGCGTGACAATATGGTCTGTGTTGCTTTTGCACCACTGATCAAGGAACATCTACTCCCCTGTGCCTCTCAAGACCCCTCACCTGGCAGGATGTAATGGAAAGTGCTGCCCTCTGAACTTGAAGCAACAGTTTTATGTCGCTCCTAAATCTTAAGCAGATAGTGAAACCATCACTATCTGCTCTCAGCGAAGTAGCTCGGCCCACTATGCACATGAAGGGCACCTTCTACTGCCTTATCCAAAATGTACTCAATGTATTCTGTGAAAAAGCCCCACCTTTACTGTGTTTCGTAGTGTTCCTTATGTAGCCGTTTAGCCCCAGCAATATTTATTTTGCTGTGGCCCTGAGGGAGAATGGAAAGTTAGTTGTTATGCCTCTATGGTGGGAGGCAAATGGGAGAAAACGCGGTCGCTGGTGAGTGTTAGCCTTTGCATAGAAACAGCCGGTCTCACAGGGAAAACAAGCCATGTGTTTACAGCAGGGGAGGAAAGTGATGAAACCTGCCTTCGTCACACACCCACTCCAGAGTTAGAGTGGGTGTGTGATATAGTCAGGAAACAGGTTAGTCCTACCTCTAACCTACACTCTACAGAGGATATTGAATCCTCTTACTATCATCTGATCGAGTTGCTACCCATGTGGGATTTGAGAGGGCATTTATATTTGTCTATCTTATGTTATTAAATTGCGTTAGGAAATAGTAGCAGAGGTTGTTAACCTGGCCAAACTCTACACATATGTGTAACACTTCTCTACCAACTTGAAAGGTGTTGTTGTTTGTGTAACCACATGAAGACCACACAAGTGCCAGGCAGCGCGACTTGCAGAGGGTGCTAAGCAGCAGTTCTCAGGAGACATTGGAATAGAAATCTCTGTGGGGATTTGTGGACTTTACTCGCATGAGACATGTAGCGATGTGCACAAAAACACAATCTGCACTACTGAAGCATAAAACTTCACTCACAAAACTAAACAAGAAACCTACCACACAAATAAATGCTGCAAGTCATACAAGCTTTCACAGACTAAAGACTAAATGAGTTGAATTCTAGATGAAGTGAAACCAAAAAATGATTGAATGTGGTCAGGTTGTACTCACTGTCATCATAGTGTTAGCAACTAACTAATATATGAAAAAGGTGTTAGATCTTATAGGAATATATATATATGTCTTGATTGCAGGTTGACTATGGTATAGTTCACATTTGCTATAAATATTTGGCATGGTATTTCGATGTTAGGCATGAGAATGAGGGAGAGCATTTGTAAAGTTGAGTCATATATCAGATGCATGAGTCAGCAACACTCACTAACACTGAGAAAATGTGACAATAATTAGAAACATGCTCAAGACTGTCGCACAAGTAACAAATGTTGGTTGTCTGTGACTATATGCTCCATATTCATCACTGGTGGGAACTAATGATAGATAAATGCCCGGGCTTCACCCTAAAATAATCCGGTAGATTAAGTTGTGGGTTCAGATATAGTCAGGGAGTAGTTGCCCTCATTTCTCTCCCATAGCTCTGGCACAGTCTCCACTGAGAAGGCTGAGGAGAGTGATGCATTCGCCTCAAATTAGTCGGCTATGACTAACTCACGTGATAGACTAGGTCCCTTGTTTACGAGGTGGACGGCAATAACACAAATGCAGGAGGTGAAGTATATACAGATCTATTCATTGTTGGTCAGTTTAACATGGATAGATTACTGTGCAGATCGTTCAGCCACTAGAAGTAAAGAAAGTATTCTTTCGAAAATAATGCACCCAGTCTTTAAAACGCTTGTGCAGTTTTTCAATTAATGTTGCAGGTAGCTGATTGAAGCACTTGTCTCAGTTCTTCTGTGGAGGGAGACTTTCTCTGCAAATGTCTCTTCATGTATCCCATGATGTCATGATCAGGGCTCTGCGGGGGGCTGGATGTGAAGATAGTTCTTGATGACTCAAGTTGTATGTTTGGGGTTGTTGTTGCTGCAGAATGACTTTGGCACAGATGAAGGACACAGTTTGTTTTGGTGATGCTACAGAATAGAAGTACATCTCGATGGCCTTATGATGTTGTTGCACTCAAAACACCGAAAGGCATGTTTTGGTTTCTTTTTCTTATCAAACTATTTACCCAATTTTAATGTGCCAATTCCAGACAGAGCAAAGCATTAAAATGAAATGAAAAATAGCCATAAATTCATTTCCAGGATGTTTAGTTCTTTGAGTTGTATACTTGTGAGATCATGATGTGTACAACAGAGCTATACTTACTTCCACCCATTTATTCAGGTGCTTTAGATGAGGATGTGGTGGTGATTGAGGCGACTCCCGCTCCAGCCCCCGCTGTCCCTGCAAATGAGGAGATCAACGTCACGTCAACAGACAGCGAGGTGGAGATAGTCACTGTCGGGGATGGTTTCAGGTAAGCACCTCAGCTCTTTCAGCCACACTTTGCAATGTGTTAAATGGTAATGGACGTGTGCTGTAGCTCAGATACAGTGGATACAAATATTTGATATTTATTCTCTTTGGTGTGAAAGAAAAAAACAAAACATTCGACTCATTATTTACTTCATGTCCGTTGGCGCAAGTTCTCTTAACAGCCACGTGTTTACGCTGCCCAGCTGAAGCCTTGATCTTTATTTTGAAAATGTTTTTAATGACATAAAAGTCGTGTTTAATTTGTGTATGTCAGCGGTAGCTCCCATGTTTATCAACAAAAAAACCTAACTTTGTAAAATGTTGATTAGTACTTAGTTGTTCACTGCAATTACTGAACGTGTCAGTTCAATGCAGAGAAGAGCAGAGTAACTGAGTCTCACTATGTGATGAGCAGAGAAGTGACGGGCTGAGCATTGGGTGTCAAAGCGAAAATCCAACGCATCTGATGCCAAAATGGAACCTGATAACATTGAGGGGGCGAAACTTTGTGTGAGAAAGGTGGCAGCACTTGGTTGTAACACTTCCAATATACAAACACATCCAAGAGCACAAGAGTGAGGATGCCCGCAGCAAAATCTATAGTCAAAGATCAGAAGTAAGCACCCGACAGATTATTGAGCTGACGAATGTCGTTTCTTGTAAATTGTCAGGTGTAATTGGTAACACCTCTGTTGTTATGAGTTCATTACCCGTTGGGAAAGTTTCCACACTGTGGCATCCATAGCTTTTATAAACTTTGGGTTCCAGTAAAACTAAAACTGAACAGAAGACTGATGACAGAGGTGTTCATTTGCAGGACTATAAATCAAACTTGAGCCTAGATAGAAAATCATCTGAAATGTGTCATTGCTTGTCGGAACATTTTTCACTCACGAGTAGTCAGGTCTGTAGAAGCCTGGGGCTGAGGAAAAGCTTCTCATCAGGATCTTTGCAGGACTCCTCGAACAAATAGAACCCCCTTTCCCTCTTCTGCATAGGTAATGCTATTTATATGTCGAGGTAGTCTTGTGTCTTTTACCTTTATGAAATGGTAACTTGAAATTAAACAGTAACATTTGGTGTAGATATCTCAGAGTAACACTCACACAGCATTGTACCTGCAGCTGAGCAGCGCACAGGACCGGCCTGGGTACTGTTTGTGAAATGCAGAAGTAAGAGTTGGTGATATGGGTTGGGCGTCCTTCTGAGCCTGTCACACTTTTGATTGCACCCATGAGCAAGCAACTAACGGAAGCAGTCTGTGCAGCAACATTCAGGCAACCCGATGAGTGTTTGGAACAAACAATGGAGAAGTGGATAATGGTGCAAGAAAGAACACAAGGTTTATATGCATCTGACAAATGATATTTACTACATGAAGTAAAACTATCTGCGGTCAGTGTTGAGAGTTATTTGTGATGCGCAGTGTTATTTCTAAAAAGTAATATATCATGAGAGTGGGAGATTGTTCATGCTTTTGTTCTCAGACCTTTTATTTCCAGGGTAGGCAATAATGATAGATGCTGTTCTGCCACTTCAATCATTACTCTATATATATTATTGGCCAACTGGATAATGTTTTAGATTATGTGATGCCTTAATCTTATTAAAACATTAGCTAGAGTGTGGCCATTGGCTGTGATGCCGTGTGCAAGCAGGTGCAGCCTTAATGAAACCAGTAGGAAAGTGAGTCAACGCAGCTTTCTAATAGCTAGAAATCATATATAAGATAATCAATGTGATGTTTTTACTTGTGTGTAATCATCTTAATTGTACAAATTGTTTTATTTACCCTAGAAACTGACCTTTATATGTAGATACTTTATATTAACAGTCTATTTACATCATGTTGTTGCATGGAGAAGTATAACCTGAGGAGGAAAAGCATTTTAATGTAGCCAAATTAAAAAATCTGATTTGAATGGGGGATGTATACAGTTTTTTTCGAGCCAGTGACATTGCAGTTTACACTCTCTACCCATTCATTTAGTTAGGATGCTGCTTTTGTTAGGAAACCGTTTGGGCGTTCTCAAGATGGATGCCAAGTGGCAGGACTTGCCTTTAAGGACTTTGGTATAGTTCTTTAGATGAAAAAGCACAGGGTGGGGTGTGTTATAGTGCTCCTATGGATTTGCTTCAGGATTTACTCATGAATTCCATAGACTGGCTGACTTTGCCCAGACAGCACAAGCATAGTAGACCTGTATGGATAGTTAAACTACATCCCTGTGAAGCAATGTGTGCAAAGCTCCTGTTATTTAACTCCTAGAATCCTCACACATCAGGGTCGGGCAGATGGACAATGCCCTCATCCTTTGCCGATGGTTGATAGTCATGATGATACTTAGCCCCATTTTGAGCTTTTTCTTACAAATCCTTAAATTATGGTTACAAATATATAATTTGTTGGCTTAATTGATTTTATAATATGAATGA
The DNA here is from genome assembly GCA_038501795.1 of Pseudopleuronectes americanus. Taxonomy (NCBI): domain Eukaryota; kingdom Metazoa; phylum Chordata; class Actinopteri; order Pleuronectiformes; family Pleuronectidae; genus Pseudopleuronectes; species Pseudopleuronectes americanus. The sequence goes on from CM076716.1 coordinate 16,190,898, forward strand.
AAGTGAAAGTCTTGTGTATACTAACGCTGTCAGTGACATGATGAAAATGCTGAGATGTCTCACTGAAAAAACACTTGTGGTTGTACGGTTGTGTTACAGAGTGGTGGTTCTTTAGTCACAAACTGTCTTTGACAAGAACTGAGAGCAGCAGAGAGCACACAACAGACACGTTTAATCTAGGCCCTTCATCGAGATAATCATTTACAGCTTATTTGACAGAACATCACGACCATGTTTGTTATTTTACCCTGGTGACAGCTTTGCACTGCTTATGCGAATTATGTTTGCTGACGATTATTAGTGTTAGAGCTTGGCAAACCTGTGACACCCTCCTCATCACAATGTTTCACTCACACAACATCATAAGCCAATTCAGTCGACATTACCCCAAAACATTCCAACTGTCGGACTGAATGTTCATAATTAGTTTTCTCCCAGATGGATGGCTTGAGTGGACATGACAAGTCACTTTGAGCATGTGAAAGGGTCATTGTTTCGCAGGCAACTCGCATATTAAAACCATATGTTGCTAATATTGGATTTGATCTGGTGTTTGACATCAAAAGAGTGTCCCAGGAAAAGAAATACATTAGGTAACTGGGAAAGAACTCAGTAGATCACCATTCTCCACCAGGGCCAACAAATTCTACACATCATTGTCCAGTTCTTATTGTAAATATCAAAAGCAAAAAAATACAGTGCATTAATTCTTGAAAGATTTATGAAAATGTTGATTTATTGCCCCATTTTACAATATTAATATAATATTAATATATTATAAACGTGTTTGGTGTGCTTTAGCCCATTTAGTGTAAATTATATAGATTTTGATTTTTAATACAAAACATTTCTCAAAAAATACCTTAGTGTCAAATGGGGTTGTCACACCACCCAGCCAAAACTAGGATGAGATAGAAAATGTATTTCAGTAAGCTTCAACACAGTGGTGTGAGTTAGTTATCAGCGACGTTGTTCTTAGTAATAGATATTTTTATGAATGTAACAGGTTTGACTAGATGCTCACTGACTGAGCGCAGAGCTAATGTCCATCCCTACATGTGAAAAACTCGAACATTACAACCTCATGTCATTAAATGTGAACAATGTTATTAGATTTGTAGAAAATAAACTATTTTGCGCAGTGTAATGACAATTAACACCCATTCTACACTGGAACATTCAAACCGTATCATGTATTTAATGCCACATATCACTCATCTGTAACTGTTTATATGAGGGAGTAGATTAAGGTTTTCTCAGTGGATGATCTATGAATTGGAATATAAACACTTTGAGGGGAACTGCTTAATACAAGGGCATACTGTACATATAAATACATACATATAAATACAGTCCGAGAGCAATACATTTACAAAAGACATTTCCCATCACCACTACTTCAGTTAATTCCATTTTCCTCTACCCAGTGAAAATCGTATTTCCTCATTTTCATGATATGACTTCCTGTCTTAGAAACCCCCCAATTCCTGTTGTAGGTGAATAAACAGTTAAATTTACAAGTCTCTGCCTTTCCAGTACCTTTCCCTCTTTGTGCACTTTATTTTAATGTATCAGTAATATTGGAAAATAGTTCCCCGGAAACGATTCCACTAAGGAATGCCATAGCCTCCTGTCTAATCTGCCTGTTTTCCTGACTTCCAAAGATGTCCTGGCTCGCTAGAGAATGTAGAGATGAGCCTCACTAACTGGGGGGATGGGCAGCAGTGGAGCGGGAGGGCGGAGATTCAATGACCAACAGAATGAGCAATGAAATCTTTGTTTACACTGTCGGTGCTCCAATTGGCAAATGTGTGTTTGTGTGTAGTTTATGTCAACATAGGCACTATACATTTGCACACACACAAAACACACATCCATACTGTGTCATGGCTTTTTTTAAATCATAGTTTTTTCAAAAGTATTTTTCATTTACTTGGTAGTTGGTTGGTTTGCTGCCTCTGATCCCATCCATTACGTTTTGACTATTTGCAAATGCCATGTTCAGTGGGGTATTTGTATTCTCTTGTATAAGCTAGCTTTACATTGCACAGACTGGCCTTTTTTGATTCAGTAAAATTCCCTTAACATTATATGAACAAATAATGCTTTACCTTGAATGTTTCCTGTGTTGTTTTGATCGAGTATTTATCATAATATCTGTGAATACGAGAGTGGCAGTCTGGTGAAGTTGTGGCTCAAAGGCTTGGAAAGGATTTTAAAAAGCCTCTCTTCATTCCCAGCTTCAATCCTACAAAATGTTGGAATTCAAACCGCAGCAGTTTAGGGACATGCTGCAAAAAGTTACTGAAACCTGGGTAAAACCATCATTTCAAACCTGCTCCTCTCACGTTGCTCAGAGCCATTCTATCTTTAATTTGAACTGCAGGGTGTTATTTATTTGTGCATGCCACTCCACACTTTGCTCACTTGTAAAGCAGTGCATTAGTAGAACATTCCAGTGCTTTAACAGAACACTGTGGGGCGTGTTTGGCAACTGCTTTACCCAGAGCGCAGTCAGTTACAATAAACAAGGATTCTGTAGCTGATATGGATCAATTTTAAAAGGCCATGATCACTCTCTGCCCTGATTCTGCAGCTCAGCTCAGGACACAAACAGTCGTGGGTTCATAAAACGTTTTGTATGTTGTAAGACTTTCTTTTAACACTTTGCCATCAGCAGTCACTCCAGTGATCATGTTTAACATGGTAATGTTATGCCTGTGTTTGGCTGAAAACAATCAGGTATTAATGTTATTCTGGATTCATGACTGATTCTAAAGTGTACTCTGTCAATTTAAAATAAAAAACTATTCCATTCAAGTTGGATTAAACAAATATTGCAACTTTCAGTTTAAAATATATTTTGCCCAAATATATTTTGTTGCTACATTTTCATTTCTGAAACCTCAAAACGTTTTCTCCGATCAGCCACAACATTAAAACTACCTGCCTAATGTCATGGAGACCCCTCTTGCGTCGGATCAGTCCTCAGTGCCAGATATTCAGTGCCGAAAGTTAGAAAGTGACAAAATGGTATCATTAATTGTTAAATCCAACTCAATGCTTTTGTACGGGTTTTGTTTACCACTTGCATTGTGCTATTCTTCACCTGCTTGATCTCCTCCTCTTTAACTCCCATTCTCCCTGGTTGGCCCTGGTTGTCAGTAGCATCGGTCCCAGCAGTTTACTCCACATTATCACAGTGCTCAGCCCAGCTCAGATCCCCGGGGTACGTGGCTCACATCACATCGGTTTGGCACAACCTGGCCTTTGCCAAACTACCCAGTCCCATAGCTTTCATGTTTATAATGTACTGTTTTCCTCTTGGTTGCCCCCCCATACTCAGGGGGTCATGGTGGTAAACAGATATTTACAAAATAATCCCAGGTCTACCTAATTAGACACTCCTCCCTAGTGAGTAGTCCGGCTCCCTGGGATCAACCCAGAGCTGTGGAACCTGGCCAATTAGACCCCACAACAACCACCACACGCCCCCCTCTTCATACCACCCTCATCCAAGTGTGTTTCGTTTACAGTCACAAATGTGTGTGTGTGTTTGTGTTTGTGTGTGTGTGTCCGCCATTGTAGATTTCCCATTTGTGAATTCACAGATGCAACTTCCTTAATTCCATTTTCATAGTTGTGCAGTGTGTCTCATAGGACACTCTCATAGGATCATACCTTTAAGTATTATCTTGAATTGTAGCAACATATTTGTTATTTGTTTTGAGTGAATGAAACACTTTTAACTACACACTAGTAACAATTCTTTTTCTAGTTAAGAGCTCATATCATAAAGGTAGAATAGCCAAGCAGAAGCATTGTCAGAATAATTGTTCCATGTATTCCTCACAGTTGTGAGCAGCCTATCACAGTATTTATATGTAGGCGCAGCTTGGTAATCTGTCACAAGGCTAACGCAAAGACAAATACATTATATCACATACACATTACATTGATATGAAGCCAGTTTTATTTTTCTAATCCATGTTATCTGTCTGAGTTTGGTCTGTGGGAAATCCATCCATCCATCCAACAATTCATCATCACAAAAATGATTATTTGAATCATTTGTAATTTGTTATGTTTCCATGAATTCATCTATTAGAATCAGTGAGCCTGTTTTTAATATACTTTGACACAAACAGCTCTGTGGTTAATAAAGCCTTGCTGTTGGCACTCACATATACAGCCTTTTCCCTCTGCTCCTTTGTATTTTTTAAAGATCAGCCAGGGAGAAGCAGTGAATTCCCTGAGTAGCACATCTCCATGGTGTCCAGGTTTACGGCACTCCCATTCAGTCTCTTATCAGCTGTCCCTAAGGCTCATCCCTCTTCCCTCTGATCACCTGGCTTTACGGCGCAGTGGGGAAATACTACTATTCCCTGGTCTCTCACTCCAGTCTCAGAGAACAACGGGCTACAGCGACAGAAGCCTTTGAGAGACTAAATTAAAAGGAGGGAGGAATAAAAAGGAAGGGCAGAAGCCACAGCGAGAGCGGTGCAGAGAATTTGACTTAGAAGTGGGGAGGAAAAGGAAAACATGTTGAATGAATAGTAAGGTTTCTCAGGAAGTGTTGGGGTGGTCATGGATACAGCTGACAGCGTTTAATACACTGACTATACACACTGTTTTGTTACATGATCAGTTGTATTATGACTAATGTACTTACATATAATAAACAAAGGTTGTCTAAGTAATAATATAAGGATCGATCACCTTTTTAAATACTGAAGGGACTGCATGTAAAGAGTTTTTGCAGCACGCCCCCAAGTCAAATATCCAGAGAATGTCCGAGTGAGACCATGTGAGAATTAAGCAGAATGATGTCTGAAAAATGTATAGTGAGGGAGTGGCCACGTAAAACAATATGAAGAATACATAAATCTCAGGAGAAAAGAGGTGATCTACACTTAGAAGACATCACAGAAGGTGTCAACTTCAAAATAAAGCATAATTTGTATGTCATGTCCGGCCTCCTGCATGCGTTACCCAGCCACCACCATGTTCTGGATATTTTTCTGTTGTGAATGTATCTGACTTGGATAATCTCCTTCTGCCTTCTTCATATGTGAAGGAAATATCTAGAGAGAAAGTCCAGACCCTATTGTCCAGACATCTTGCTGATTTCATATCTGAAAACGGCTTTTGAGACGCCAGTCAAAACCATAATACACACATTTTCTCAAAGAAGATCTCAATGCTTTTATCAGAATTGTCCATGTTTTCTTCCACACATACTTTTGCACCAGCTGACTTTCTAAGCAGCCACTGTCCTGGAAACAAGAGTCTGGCTCTGGCAAAGCAAATGCTGCACAGTTGAGCTGTTAAGATTTTCCTGCTGGTTTGGAGTAATTGATTTTTTTCCCCATGTCTATGTATCTACAGGTCACGCTCAGTGGGAGGTCTTGGCAGGATTTGGGCTAATAGTTGCTCTCAGAATCGCCTCCAGGAGCCACGAGGACGCCACAGACTCTCCACTGTTATCCAACCACTGCGCCAGAATGCTGGGGAGGTGGTGGATCTCACTGTTGATGAAGATGGTAAGAATGAGCCGTGAAATGTCCTCTTCTCTAGCTTCGACTTTTCTAGTAATCTAGTAAAAACTCCATGCCATTACTCTGTGATGCTTTCTTAAAGCAAACTACTCATGAAATCACAGTAACTATTCATCTGTGATATGAGTCTAATTAGTATCTTGAAGATGTAAATTATGGTCGATGTATTTAAACAATGAAACTGAGGACATTAGTGTCGAGAGAGGGAGATATAACTTACAACTTAGCGACTAGAATCATGTTTCACCTTGGATTTAATTGAACAGAAGTTGCTCCTGTATCTGCAAATAAATTCAAACATTTTATTTCTATAGCAGCTTTAACACTGCTGAATGACATTTTACAGGATCTCAAAGATACAGAAAGCAAATATAAATGATAAATATAAAATACACATCAGAATCAAACATTAAGTGCAGTTCTGAAAAGGGGAACAATTCACTTCACTCTCCTATTTAACTGTAAATAAGAAATTTTACTAAATTAGGCCCAAACCAAAATCTCTGTTTTAAGGTGGACGTGATAGTAGAGTTTTATGGAGGACTTATGAAGCTATAATTAAAGATATACAGTAAATTGCTGCAAATAATATGTTGTATTCAATTTCTCATTAGAAAGTTGTCAAGAGTCCGAGCAATCAAAATAGTTGTACAGTTGTGATGTTTGGTAATCAAAGGTAAAGTTAAGTAAAATAGAAAAAAGTAGTTTTGCTTATTAACCCCATTGACCTGAAGCAGTACCTATCCATTGCATTTCTTACAACAGTAAACAAGTGCGTTAATTTCTGTAAAAGCAGGCTGCATTGTGACCTTTGGTGTTTATGTGAGTGAAGTCTAATGTCAGTCTCATTATCAGCCCACACCCATGAAGGACAGAAAAACTGTGGAGCATTGAGTATTAGAATATTTGCATTTGCCAAAAGAACGAGGGGGTAATTAATTTGGGAATATGAAAACCAGAGAGAGCTCACACAGTAGAATGCTAATCAGCTCTTCTCTTCTCCTTGGCTGCTTAGTTTTTGCAGGCACACATGCTGCAGCCTAAATGAGCTTAATAGTGTCAGGATGGATTTTTAGAAATTTAAGAATTATATATGTTTATTTACGAATTAACAACTGGTACCTCTTGTTTTCTTATTATGTCATCAAGTGTTATTGTGAATTAATTTGAAACTTAACATTGCATAACATCGTAAAATGTCATTGATATGAGGATAATGTGTTAAACTAAACATACACTCAGAACCCAGTCCCTGGTAATTGTAGTGACTGTTTTGACTCTATTGAGAAATGTTTGCCGGTCCTGTGCTAACATCCCTGAATGGATGAATGTATCATGTTTGTGTATGACATGAATAATTACTTTGAACAGTTCCTGCTTTACATATACCCCTTTTACACCAAAATTGGTGGGTATACACAGGTTTTACTGAACACCTGCTGGAAAAGACGATTGACGCCTCTTCCTATTGCCAGTAGATGAGTGTGATTCGTGTTTTACATTACAAACCTGCCGGATACTGAGAAGCTCTCTCAACTTGCTGTCTTGCCAGTTTTGCAACCTGTGTTATACGAAGAAATAAATCACTTCAGCATGTTCAAGGCTGATTGGAGCAGGGGATGATACAAAATGATCATGTATCAACTGCAGAGTGGAAGAGGATTGTCTCCATTCCTACTGCAGACAAAAGCCAGATGTTATCAGGTGTTAGAAGTGTTTTTAACCAGTGGAAAAGAGGCTTGATGCTGCCCTGTGAGTGAGAGGCAGACCAGTACCTGCGTCTCCTGTGCTCAGTGTAAAGTCTTCGTTGAGTGACCAACTGCTGTCCCATAAAAAAGCTGCTTTCATGATTGAATGCAAATGTACAAATTACTTGAACCAGTCATTAAATAGATATTACACCTGCAAATCCCTTCTGCAAAGTCTGTGTAATATCCGTCTGAGCTGATGTGCAAACAGATGAAAGGCTGAAACTGGTCGCTATTATACGTAATGTAAATACACTGTAGTGATGTCAGGAAGGTTAATTAGCACATTACAGTTTAAATTAAGTTATTTAATTCACACATTAACCACATGTGGTCCAGCCACAAAGTAGGTTTTGACAGAATCTCCTGTGTTTTTTTCTCTCTCTCCCCAGATCTTTCAGTTGTGCCAACAACCTCCGGCGGCATTCACCCTCAAACAGTCAGGTCGTCGTCATCATCATCTTCCCATCATGCCTCTACCTCAGAGCTCAATGATGCCCCAGGCCCTTCTACTAGCTGCCCAGGGTCAATACCTGAAAGTATGCACACCCAGAGGCCAAGTGGCTCTTCTCGTACAGCCACAGAGGGTAAGACGGGACGAGGCATGTTGAAACCAGCTGCTGTTTACTACTTTATTTCAGCTGTTAAACTCAGAGGCAGCTTGGTTCTAATGTTACATCTTTTCAGCTGCTGATATAATTTAAGATGTTTGTATATGTATTTCCTGCAGTCATGTGTCGCCATAGGTGACCTGTAGTTCTCTTCTTTTTCTACTGTCTTACCCAAACGTTTACCTAACTATATTCCTGACTTTACAGATGACAGCAGACCAGGTTTGTCAGCCACTGGAGGAGAGAACACAGGCACGGCCATGCCCAGACTCCCATCATGCTGTCAGCAGCACTCCCCGTGTGGAGGCCCCTCTCCTGGTCACCTGTCCCTGAGCCACTCCCATTCAAGCTGCTTGCAGGCGTCGTCATCTCAGCAGACCAGCGGCTCCCAGCACAGCCACAGTCACAGCAATGCTCACCACTTCCTCCACCATGTCCATCATCCAGCACCCCAGCCCCCAGGGACCCTGCCCTTTCAAGAGGCCAGCTGCCCTGTGGAGAGGCCCACTCCTCTGCCTGCTCCCTGCGCTGGAGTCGGCAGTGGTAACAGCGGTAGTAGCAGCAGCAACACAGGCCACTTCCACGACCAGGTATACCTATGCTCCCTTTAACACCCTCATGCATAGCTGCTGCAGTTGTGCAGTAGTTTTTGAATTATACCGTTAGTAGTCTGCCACATACCTTGGCAGAAGTCTGAACTCTACTGAGCACATTCTCCAGTTTTTTTTATTCAGTCAAATTAGATTTAATAAACACAGTTAATGAGAACAGACTTAGTGTTCAGTATTGAGGTCATTATTTACGCAGTTACAGTATAAAAGACCTGATTTTGTTATCAACACTTGAAAGAGCAACAGTGAAAAGTAGTTTTCATTGTACATTTGAAGCGTGGGAAAATGTCCCTTGAAGGAAAGTTGTAGATTCATTTTGCATTCCACAGGGGAACGTTGTCCCTCTTCTTTTTAATACCTCTCTGCCTTTCTCCCACAGCAAACTCTGCCAGTGGATCTGAGCAACAGCAGTGTTCGTGTTGGTGCAAATAGCGGGGCAAGTTTCCATGGCAGCACCTCGGCCTTTGACCCATGCTGCCCAGGCTCCACCTCGCGGCCTCCCACTTACGTTTCTCAGGCCACCCCTGGGCCCAGCCAGCCAGCCGTGGTGGACTCGTTCAGCTCCCCCATGGTGGCTCAGCCCCAGCCACAAGCACAGCCCCAGCCCTGCAGACATTACATCCACCCCTCATGTGAGTACATCGCCCTTATGCAGTTCAGGAAACCAGACATTCACCACTGGTTTCTCAGAATTGTTCCAAAAACTAGCGGTACTAGTGAAAATTGTCTGCTGACAGCTACACTCCTAAATCCTAATGCTAATAGTAATTAACACAGGCTGATGCTTAATGTCCCAAGTGCTGTGGGCACTGTACCAGGCAGAAATAGTTAAATGCTCCTTCTACTCAGAATGGCTCAGTATGGAGAGTGGAGCAGAGTGACAAGGCTTTCATGTGGGTATGGAACAAAACAGTTAGAGGCTGCTGGTGCTTGTGCTCACTCCTCTCTAGCTTGTTTCTCCAAACTACAATAAAACTGAACATTTACTAGATGGATGAGCCACAAGTCAATTTAAACTGTTTTTAAACCGCTGTTTCCCCCCAGAAAACTGTCATTTGAATCCCATATCATATCTGTAACATGATGACTTCTGCTGATACATTTTAAATAATAGTTTTGTTAAAGGTCCAGTGTTTAAGATTTTGGTGAAAGGGATCTATTGACAAAAATTATATATATAAAGTAATCGAAGTGTGTTTCTCTATATGAAGGCTGCCATGTTTCTTGTAGTAGCCCAAACTGGAAAAACTAAACACCCTTTGAGTGTTTATGAAAACTGAAGGCTACCACAGGTTCTCTTTCATGTTGGGAAGGGGAGGATGAGGGGAGGGGTGTTCAGCTGCAACATTCAACTTCACCACTTTATGTCACTAAATTCTACACACTGCAACTTCAAGGTCAGGTGACATTCTAATGTTTATTGACAGCAAACATACAAACACTTAAATCATAAACCAATTATTTTATATGAGGCCAAAGTCTGATAGAACTAAAATTGTAGAAAAAGAAATCTCAAGCCCAAGACAGAATTAGGGATTCATGTGAGATATGTTTCTTCATTAAAACGAGCATGGGCACTGTAGTTTGTTTTCAATGCCATACAAAATTATCCTTGCCTTCTTATTATGTAAGCATGATTTCATGACCCATTATTTATCCCCTTTCTGCCTTTAGTAAGAATGAATGAAATCCATTGACTTGAATGTTATTGAATTTGGCCTTTCACTGAGATTTGTTCAACAACAACAAAAATGAAGAATATCAGCAGCCTTATTGTTTGGTGTTTAAAAACATAATTGTTTTTCTCTCCTCTCACCCAGATGGTTCTCTAGCACGCTCACTGCATCATCAGCCCTCCTCCGCCTGCCCTCACTCCCATGGGAACCCCCAGCTTACACCGCAGCCGGCTCCACAAGGCGATTATGTCATCCCCCACACGGTCACCTTTCATCCGCCACTGCCAACCCACCCTCCAGGCCACGCTGTGCCCCCTGCCCCTCCCCCGACTCTGTCTGGCCACCACCTCTCTAGTTCAAGTGCCCCACTGGCCCAGCACCTGCCTACAGACCACCAGACCCTGCCGCACCATATGCCGGCGCTGGGGACATCTGTGCAGAGGCTCCATCAGCACGAGATGCTGCAGAGGATGGAGGTCCAGAGGCGCAGGATGATGCAGCACCCCACGTGAGTATTCTGAGGATTCATGTTTCTGTAGAAGAAACTCCAGCTGGGATGCACCTCAGTGTCAAACTGAAATGTTCCTTTTCCTTGCAGACGAGCACATGAACGGCCACCTCCACACCCCCACAGAATGCACCCCAACTACGGCCATGGACACCACATCCATGTGCCACAAACGATGTCTTCCCATCCTCGCCAGCCCGAGCAGAGAACAGCATGGTCAGCATCAGACACACAAATATTACAGATGTTTAACACGGAGCTATGATTCCTTGGTAGTGTGTACTAATGGCTGTTTGTGTTTGTCAACAGGGAGCTTGGCATTGAGGCTGGAGTTACTATGGCACCATACCCTTCAGGGCACCTGCACTCCCACTTGCCCCACTACCACCCTCCCCCCAGACTGCACCACTTCCCCATTCCCTTCATGGTGAGCAGCACACATGCATACATTAGCATAAATGAGAGAATCACTTTTTTATGAAGTCTAGCTGAGATTAATGGTGCTGGCTTCTTATTTATAACATCAGTTAGTTCAAGGATGGTTTGGTGAACCAGATGAATAATGCATTAGCAATTAATAGTGGCTCATCAGGCATTTCAAATGCACACTCAACAAATCCAAATTCCTCGAGTCAGATCCTGCGCAAATGTAGTCAACAGTTTTGTGACATTTTTGTTTCCTCCCATGGTCACCCTCAAACAACAGAACATCAGTTGTCCTCTTTGGTCGCTTCTTCTTTGAAGCATCAAAGAAAGTGCATGTGAAGTCAGGCTGCAGCTTAAAGTTTCCCAGATGTTTTGCTTGTATCCAGTTAATCACAACATGCATGCTCAGAAGCCGGTGGTAGCAAAGTGGAACCCAATAATACACAAGTAAAATTTGATGAACTCAGCAGATGAGTTTTAATTATAGTTTTGTCTGTGACCTCCATCATTACATACGTACCATGTGAACACTTTTAGAAGCTCCTCTTATTTGTTCCTCTAATTCAAACAATGTCTACATTCATCTTTGCAAAGAAGTTCCCTTTTTTCAGCTGTTTATTTTATAGGATGTAGTTAAACCAAATGTTACCCCCCCCTGGGAAAATGCACACATCCTTCTCTCCATAAGAAACGTCCTTCCTGGTTCTGCTATTTACACAACTATAAATACAGATATACGGCATAGCTGAAAGTCAAAGTACTCAGTTACTGATTTAACCCTGTATTTATAACCTGTTAATAGGAAATAAGAACTGTGTGGGAAGAATGTACAGTAGTCTTGTGTCTCAGAAGGTTGTCCTTTTATGAAACAGTGTTTTCTCAGGGTTAAAAGTAACGTGTTCTGCATGTTTTGTTTTCTCCCTCGCAGCACACTGGCATATCTGATGTGACTTATCCGCACATTCGGTACATCTCATCTGGCTTCGGAAGAACTTATGAGGTGAGGACTGTTTTTGATTGTTTGAAATACCACTGATGTGGCTGTTTGTGCTTCGGGAACACATCAAACAAATAAGTAAGTCATTGTTACTTACTGTAACCATCCAAATTCTAGTTTAGTTATATTTAGAACCCACACTGGAAATGGAAGAACAGTGTTCAGAAGGAAAGGAGAAGAAAAAAGTTAAATTCACATACTAGCTTTTCAGCCTCCAGTTGAACGTGTCATATAGCTCAGGGAAACAAGCAGATATGTTGAGATACCATTTCCCCTTCCCGCCGCTGACTGATACCACAAGATCTGGACCAAGCGTCAACATTCCTTGCAGCAAGAGAATGAATCTCAAATTAACAATATATACCAATATATGTGTATGTGTACAACTGAACTATGCTCTGTACAGTACTTTCTGCTAAGTAACTAATTTGATATAAGTTTCCTGTTCTTTGGATTATTGATTATTGTCTCATCGCTTTGTTCTTGATTTATTTCTGTCAGGACCTGCTGCATTTAGAGGAGCGACTGGGGACTGTGAACCGAGGAGCCTCTCAGGGAACCATAGAGAGGTGCACTTACCCACACAAGTACAAAAAGGTGAGGACCTGTGAGCATGTGTGTTCAGCTTTGTGCTGTGTACAGTGTTCATTGTATTCTGCAGACGCTGTATGTAGATGTGCATGCCTGTTGCAGTTTATCCTGGGACAGAGTGCGTAGTGGTCTTTTGTGCTCTTTTCAAACATATGATGTTTTGCCAACATTTAGAAAATACTGTAGTGTCTTTTACCGGAGATTGCAGCTGTGACGACAATGTTGGGGAAAAGTTTCCTTAGCGTTTTCCAAATGTATCTAAATAAGCAATCTAACACCCTGCCACCCAATACAGAAGGTGTTGGAGAGAGACATTGACCAACAGTTAACCCCTGAAGCTTGGGCATCTATTGGGAAAAATATGCACGCATCCCCAGAATCGGTGAGAAATAATGAACAAATCAATTTGGAATCATGTCTCTGCTCACATGTACAGTAGATGTTAGTGTTAGTCTTGTGGGTCAGGGAATTCGGCTAATACCTTTTGATTTGAATAACTTTATTTGTGTAGTATAGAAACAGTTTTTAAGGACAAAATGACCATTCTCTCTGTCCCCAAAGAATGTAATGTTTTTGTTGAAATGTTATTTTTAAGTAGAGTTACCTCTTCATGAGCAATATTTTTATTTTCATACAACTGTTAAAAATGTATCTGTAATGTTACCGCAGTGTTTAGTTGAGCAGTTCAATATGGATTTAATATGATTATTAACCACATGTAATGAGTCTGTACTGATCAAAAGTTTGCGTGTCCAAACGTTTCTCTCAAACAGAGGAAGCTGCTTGGCAAGCAAGAAGAAGACGAGGGGGCAGATGAAGACACGGAAGAAAAGTGCACCATCTGTCTGTCAATATTAGAGGAGGGGGAGGACGTCAGGTAAATGGGTTCCCTCTTGGGTGTTTGTTGCTCACAATTTTAACTGTGTTAAATTGCACTTATGTGGAGTGTGTCGGTGTGTGTGTATGTGTGTTTGTGTGTGAGCTTTTAAACACAGACATGTGGGGTGGCAGATGTAGCTGTTCTGTTTTGCCACCATCTCTAGAGATATATTTTGGAAAAAAACCCAGAGGTATATTAATCAGCAGGAAACCCCAGAGTGCCTCAAAATTACCCACCTCAAGGAATTGTGCTTTGGCACACACTCAGGTTTTGGGAGAGCACTGTCTGCCCCCTGCTGGCACAAAGGGTGAAGATGAGTGTCACATTTCAGTTTGTACAAAACTCTTTTTCAAATCAAGGTTTTTGATAAACATTTTACTGTCCTTCAACTGCAAAGATTTGAAAGATTTTGGTTCTATATTATATTTGACACATTTCTTATTTAGTCTGATGTTTGAAACATCAGCGTCTCCCTACTCGCTCTTGTGTTTTTTTTGGATGAGGTCAACGATAATTCAAATTTGACTGCGACCATTTCCCATAAAAAGACCAAACATGTTAATCACTTTGTGTTTCTGGCTTTTTTAGAGTCAGGTTCTTACATCAGTCAATTAATAATTTGCAATAGGTATTTGTCAAAATATGCAAATAGTGTACTTGTTAGGTAACATTTAAAGTCGAGTGACTACAGTGTTTTTACTGCAGGAGGATTGTGTGTGTGTGTGAATTTGCGTGTGTGCATTTCAGAGGGATGATGTCATTGTTGGAATTGGTCTTACAGGATTCGGTGAAGTCTAAGTACATTACTCGGATAAAACAACTAAAAACTAGAACTCACTGGCACCAGTTTCTCTTTATTTCATTCAATTGCACAAATATCACAAATATCAATTTGTGATTTTTGTATCAAGATCCACGAGTTTCACCGTAGAAATTGCTGAAAATGTACAAAAATCCCTATTTTGCGATGGTAAAGGAAGTGAAGATATAAGGTCCTTTGTGGAGGTAGAAAGAGCAGGAAGAGAACAGCAGGTAGATCAGATGATGAGCTGGATCTCACTATGTCCTGCTGAACGTAAAACTGAGGCTCACCACATAAACGTAGGTTTATAAAAAGATGTGTGTGTTTCCGTTTGTACCACTCCTCATCTCTCTTCTCTCTTCTTCTCCTGCAGACGTCTACCATGTATGCACCTCTTCCATCAGCTGTGTGTGGACCAGTGGCTCCTCACCAATAAGAAGTGCCCCATCTGCAGAGTGGACATCGAGGCGCAGCTGTCTGCCGAGAGTTGATGCTGTTTTTCTAACAACCCCTTTTGTTCAAAGTTTATTTTGAGATCATATGAATTATCTCTCTTCAGTACTGCAGTCAACCAAAGATGGCATGAATTACCTGTGCAGCTCCACTTTGAGAAAAATAAAAGAATAAACATCTGACATAAACGCATTGAGCCTAGAGTGCCAGCTATCACATATTACTACAACAGCTAGAATTCTCCATTAAGGGTTTAAGATTTTATTGTATTTATAAAGCTTTTATGTAGCTTTTGATTGTTTCCTCAAGTGTCATTTTTTGTTTTTGTTTCTCTGCATGTTTCCTTGCAATGCATTTCTTTGCACATATAACGTGGGCTTAACACGGCCTAACAATTTGCAGGTGCGGATAGCTGCTCTAGTAAAGATGCATTTCTGTAAACTTAATGCCTAGCTTTACTAGAATAGAATGTCAGCCTCCAGTTTTGAAAAAAAAAGAAAAAAAAATACATTGCAGGATTCATTTTACCGATCATTGTATTGATTAGTTTATGTTTAGAAGATGTGGATTGTTAGTGAAAGATGTTTTTTAAGTAAATCAAGACATTCCTAACTAGGGAAATATGTTAACAGATCAGCTGCTGTATTAGTGCACACCCAGTATTTCTAGAGTGGAAATAAACTCCGATGTTCACCTCACTCCCAGAATATGCACATGCTTTGCTACGATGAACCCCCCTCCCCCCCTCCAGCACCTTCATTTGACGAGAACACCGTTAGCACCACCATCTCATGTATTTTAGAGAACCAGAAAAAGAATGTCACATCCCTCTCTTGACTGTTCTTTCTAAACCGAGCGTTTTTTTCGGGGGGGGGGAGGGGAATCTGCTGTGAATCTTTTTCTTCATTTAGTCGGGGGGGGGACGGGGGGGTTCTCTCCCCCCACCCCCCACCCCCCCGCCGACAGGCCTGCTACACTTTGCTCGATCTCGGTAAGATGATCTCAGGGCTGTGTGTGTGAGTGTAAAGACATTTCGCATGAGCCTGCAACCTGGGGTCATTTTTGTCGACTTGATACTGGCAGTGGTGTGGACTTTGGTTTCCAGTGTGTGTGTGTTCAGAGGGAAATGCACAGCTCAATGTGGGATTACTATTTACTGTTTGTTCATCGCACTTCAAAACCATTTTTATCCCCCTGCCCTTTTGTCTCTCTGTGGTCGAGCAGCAGCGTCGCTCCGGCTGCTGAGCAAAGAAAAACACTAATACTGTTGACTAACTCACTCGCATAGACTTGCACAAGAGAGAAAATGGTAGGAGAATAGTAGTGAATATGACAGTGTGCTGAGGCCATGTATTTCCACTCTGATGAATATGAAAAAAGAAGAAGATAAAAAAAACAATATTTTGAATGGAGTGTTGAAATGCAGTACTTAAAGCAGGTATCCATGCATTCATTGACTTAAAGGCACCAGGATCATATTCTGTGGGATTTATATTAGTTTTAAAAAATAATAAACTTGGATAACTCTTGATTCCTTTCCATGGTGTGCTCTTTGATACGCAGATGTTTGGGTGAGTGTTGGTGTTTTATGATTTAATATGTTTTAATTTGATTTAGTAAATACACAATGTTAATACATTCTCATCCTAAAAACGTCTTGTATTTGTTCAAATAAGTCCTGAAAATATTTGAAGAAAATGTTCAAATATGAAATGTATTTATCATGTATATAAACAATGTCAAGGGTTAAAGAAAATGTTTGACGTAGAAAAATAACTCAAAATTTTGTAGTATATATTATCATTTTCAATAATCACCTTCAAGTTGTATCTTAATAATAAACACATCCAATGTTATATACTTAATATAGTATATACTCAAAGTGATTTGGGTGCAAGAAATCTTGAAGTGCAAAAACCTAAAGTGCACAAATCTGTATAATGAGGAAAATGTCCCCTTTCAGGTAGAAGTTCAGTACATTCATATTCAAATAAACAAATTTGTAATTTTCAATCATAAGTCTTCTCTTCATAACCAATAATACTACAGACTTTCAGCCATTTTTGCTAATTCATCAAAAGTAAGACTGACTCAGGGCCGGCCCTGGCAATGTTGGTGCCCAAGCATACACACACAAACTGTCATGCATCCCCAAGAAGTTCTGGACTGTATATTACAGATGCACACACAGGCAGACAAAACTGTAAGCTATAAAAAAACAATACAAATATGTTTGCATGTTTTATTAAAACTATTTCAGATAATTGAACATTTTCACCCTAACACAGTATGCTTGTTGCACACAAAGTACCAAAGGAGATGTGTTGGTAGTAACATTTAAACCAGGATGCTGTGTTTCTCAGCGCATACTGCATGTGACTATGCAGTATTCTTTCATTAGCAAAGCTCATTCAGGACAACAGCTGGAGTGCAGAGGAACCCAGCAGCCAGCAGGGGGCAGCCTCAGGACATCACATGGAAACAAGCAGCAGCAGGCTGTGATTCTTGAAAGGCGTCAGAAGACGAGGCTGGCAACTACTGGTTTATTCTCTAACATAGGTTTTTAAAGCATGTTAAATCATCCACTATCTATAATCCAAAAATATAAAAGTAACTTTTAAGTAAGGCTGTCAAATATATGTAGAAAAGTAGAAAATATTTTCTCTGAAGCTTTGGAGCATAGAATAACACGGACACACACACATTATAATTTGTCCATCTTCTTAGTGTGCTTAGTTCCTCTCGGTAATCAGCAGCCTGTGTGGCCTAGTCAGTAGAGCGGTCGGTCTCAAATAAGAAGGTCCCGGGTTCATTCCTCACTGTCTCCCATCTCCATTCCAGCAATGTACTGAACTCTTAAAATTCAATCTCATATCAATTGCAAAATAGCTTACACAATTTAAAATTAAATTAATAATAAAAAAAAAGAATGCACGCGCAATTCCTGCGCAATGGGCTTCTGCGCAGGATGTGCAGGATGTGATATAAACAAAATATATATAAAAAAACTTACAGCAAATTACGTTCAGATTCCGTTAAACAGCGAAGTTACGGAGCCGAGTCATTAATAGGTTTTAATAATAACTGTGCGGGTATCATCAAATCTCTGCAGTGAATGTGACTGTGCCATCAGGTGCACAGAGTTCACAGGAGATCACTAACAATAAATTAATAAACTTTCCAAATAATATCCCAGAGTGGAGGTGAGGATCCACAGATGTGAGGGAATCGGTCCGATGCTCTATAGACTGTATATATAAATGGACGGAGGGTCTGTGACATCATCCGTTGGTTTTTGCAGAGTGAAAATGAGACTAGTAGGAAGCGTTCACCCGTCGCCATCTTTCACCCCACCCAAAGGAAGAACCTCGTAATTGAGACTAAAACCGTTTTTTGAACCAGTCTGTAAACAAGTTTAATTCTGCTCTAAAGTTGGGCTTTTTAACATGGGAGTCAATGGGAATTGACTACTTCTTGGAGCCAGCCACTAGTGGCCACCCAGTGAACTGCAGTTTTTCCAGGATGTTGCGCAATGGTTCAAAGGCAGATTTTTTTCCTTTAATGTGCTATGTTGTTCCTTTAATTGTATTATATGAGTTATGTGCTTTGTCCTATAATGTGCTTTGCGGTTCCTTTGACCTTTAATTTATCATCACTTCTTCTCTCCCTACTTGCTGGACATCTCCTCACAAACAACATACAGTTTTTCCAGAGGACTCAGTTGCAGACTGCTAGGCCCACCATCCCGACAAACACACCCTTGTCTACCCAACCAATCAACGAATAATGGAGCCCTGTGGCCCTACCACTTGCGGGGTAGGAATTTGCAGTATTTGCATACAATGAACAATTTTTCATAATGCTCATTAGGGATAACAAGACACTCCCCTATTCTCCTTCTGAATGACAGTGTTTTCTGTTTCATGTTCCATTATGAGGTATTGAGTTTGGACTGATGAGGATTTTATCTGCAACACAACAAAATGTGAAAGGGTGTGAATACAGTGTAATGACATATGTAGTCAGGATGTAACATACATTTAAAACAATTGATATGCTGAACTAGAAAGGCACTCTTATGTTCTCCAAGGCTGATAGGCCACGTTATCACTATAATGCATATTGGGATCAGTTGCATGTACTAAAATAGGCTCTACAGATGGCTCACATTAAACACAGGCAAAATACCCATTCTCTGATATAACTGACTTATGACACATCCCTAAAAATACTTATTTTGATTCACAAAATCTGGATCCACACTAGATTTCAACCTGTTCATGGAAATTACCACTCTAAACATCAAGATCCTTTGAAAGTGAAACTCTAACAATAAAATATAACCTTGTTTATTGAAGAACTAATCAGCTGTCTGGTAAAATGGACCAATGGAGAGATTGATCTTTGTGCTTGATGACCTCAGAGTTTAAGTACCTGTTATAACCTATTCCCCTCAGGACCTGTTCAAACTGGTCCGCAGTATCCTGGACAAGCTGACGCCTGAGAAATTCAAGCAGCTTATTAAGCAGGTTATGAATTTGACCATCAACAAGGAGGAGCAGGTCGAAGGAGTCATGGACCTGGATTTAGAAAAAGCCATTGACGAGCCCAGCTTCTCTGTGACCTACGAGAGCATGTGCCGCTGCCTCGCCGAGGTAAGCAGGTCATAGGTCATGATTAGTTGAGCAGAGAAGTGTGTCGACTTTGGAACGAGAGAGTCTTGTGTTTGTAATGTAATTGTTTGAATTGGATTTAGAGAAGTACATAAATACGAAAATGTTAATTTGTCGAAATACAAAAGCAAATGTTAAACCTGCAGAAAATTCAGGATTAGTTCATTACTTATTTTATTTTAATGCTTATGTTCTCTACTGAATTCATTCCACTTACTGTTCATGTGCAGCTCAAAGTGCCCACCACTGAAGAACCCAACGACACAGTGAGCTTTATCAAGCTGCTGCTGAGCCGTTGTAAGAAGGAATTTGACAACGACAAGGAAGAGCTGCAGGAGGCAGAGGGAATGATCCGGCTGCGTTCCGTCGGCATTGTCAAGTTCATTGGAGAACTCTACAAACTCAAGCTGCTAACAACGGCCAACATTCAGGCCTGCATGGACAAGCTGCTGGACAACCACACCGAAGAATCTTTGGAGTGTCTCTGCAGCCTTTTCACCACAATCGGGAGGGACACTGACTCAGTGGTGGCCAAGGTGAGCTGGTGGTAGTACATTTGACATAAATCTTAAATTTATTTTATTACGGTCATAAAAAGGTCTGAAGGGCTACAGATTGAAAGCTTTGAATATAATCTACAGAATAATATGAGGCTTGTTTTCCTTTCCAAAATTAAATATTAAGGGAAATTTGTGTTTGCAGGGATGAAGATGTGATCTGTCAGCAGTGTTTTTGACATTAGTGCATGAACCTCATGTCTCAAATTAACCGTCTCTCTCACTCTGTGTCTCACCAGCCTGAGATGGATAAGTACTTTAACAAGATGATAACAATTGTCAAAGAGGGACAGACGTCTTCTCGGATACGGCTCCTGTTGCAGGATATTATAAACCTGAGATTGGTGAGTGGGTCTTCGCAATTTTTCTTTCATTTGTGCTAAGGTGGCACAAAGGATCCATGAGGTAATGCAGAATAGAAGGAAAACAGACTTTGTGGGATCTCCACCTGCTGGATGCACTCTGATTAGCATTGCATGAGTCAGACAGTGCTTTGGAAAGAAGCTTAGTTCTCCCTCTGCTGGACATTTTGAGAACATGGAAGACTGGAAATCTTTACCTTTAGATTTCAGTCTAAACATTTAGACTTTTCCTTTCAGATTTTCTACTATTTTCATCTGTAGTATTTATTGCTGGAAATGTTTCGAGTGATCATAATCGCTTCTCTTTCTGCAGCCTCAAATGGAGGAGAAGAATCAGCTGGGCCCCCGGGCTCAAGTCACATTGGTGAAGGGCAGCAGTGGAGGAGCCAAGGCCAGTGACTCAGGTGAGGTCACACCACATGACTTTTAAAGCTGTCGGTTCACTGTGCAGTTCACACTACATGACCTGCTGATCAGGAGGCTTGTAACTGTTTGGAGTTCATACTACAACACCTAATGATGGAAGGCTGAATTTCCTTCATTATGTTCTTAAAAAGGTTTTAATTTTAACTTGATGAAACCCTGATATAAAACAGTAACTTATGGCATATTACAAATCTGAGCAATAGCGCAGCAGTATTCGAGAGCCTGGTGAGACGCACGTCGCTGCCCAACACCGGACAGACAGGACGATAATACTGACTCATTCACTCTCTGCCATCAATCACACTGTTGTGACTGTCTTTGTTTATTTGCCTTGACAGTGAAACCTGAGCCTGTTCTCCAGTCTCCACAAGAACAGAAGCTGATAAGCGCGCTTCCCAGGGAGCTTCGACATCATATGGAGAGGATCCTGCTGGAGGACATTGCCAGTGAACAGCAGGTCTTCAGCTGTGTGAAGGTACGAAAAGTGACATCAACCAGTCTCTGCGAGTTAGTGGTAAAAATCCTGAAGGGTAGACGAGAGGGCTGAGTTACACCTGGTTGTAGAGTAACGGAATATACTTATATTTCGGACCTTGAAACTAATGTTGGTCCACGACTGTTGGTAAGATCTCAATACAATTCCTGGATCCACCTGTGCTCCAAAATGTTACTGTTTCCTCCCTGGGTCCACAAACGTTCATGTGGACAAGGACATTCGCCTGACAGGTCCTGTCTGGAAAAGGGCTTTGTGTTTACTGCTCTCCAGTGTCATCACTTCTGAGCTGATTCTTGTGAATTTGACAGACACTGTGTTTTTCCTCCTCCTCCTCCTCCTCCTCCTCCTCCTCCTCCTCCTCCTCTGTTCCCCGTTTCTCAGGAGAAGCGGAATAATGCTCAGAAGAGCTCGTCTCCCTACCTGAGGGAGATGATGGCGGCTGTGTGTAAGGCAGCAGGGAAAGGTAAGCTCTCCACCAGCTCAAATCGCAACGCTGATTACAATATTTACTCTCTGCCGAGCGAATGAATTTACTCTGCCTCCTGCTTCACTGTGCAGGACACACCAACTGTAGGGTGCACACGGCCCTCTTTCATAAGAGACTGCCCGCAGTAGTCAAGTACAGGAACACAGAGAGAGAGCGACAGCAGGAAGCTCTTAAGGAGCTTCAGGCGCTGATCGTCACCCTCGATCATCCTCCACGTAAGTTCTGCATCAGAGCTCACTCCAAATGAAACTCACACATGATCCTTTTTCTTCTTTTCTTAAGAGTAAACTGTGTAACAAGTTCTCAGTTGTGAATCTTAATTTTGTTCTCCACTGACATTAACTTGATTTGTTCATTTGAGGAAAATCATTCCGACTCCAAATCACTTTTGCAAAACACAATGCCGTCTTCGGTCATTTCTAAACCATCAATTTTTTGTTTATTATCTAGATGCAAATCGCATTAATTGAATTATTAACATTAGGATTTGGACTCACATCACAGAAAAATATGATTTACTTCCGTTTCGTCCCAGCTGAAACGATGACTGACTTGTATTTGTTCTCCAGATCTCCTCCGTATTTTCTACAAATGTCTGGCTGGGACACGCAAAGACCAGGACCATCTGCCTGATGAGGGCGTGGCCCTTAAGACAGTCACGGACTTCTTCACCTGGCTGTGGGAGGCGGAGTTGGTGGATAATTGAAGAGGGGAGCCCCCTGGGGGACCTGGCAGAACAAAACGTAAAAGTTGGTGCGTGAGCAGGACGACATGTTTACGGCTGGATTTGTTTCTGCGGTACGGGTTCCGGACTCTTTAATTTATAATTTTTTTACTGCAAATGTTGGAATGCAAAAACATTAAAGAAAATAAAAAGTATTTAAAAATGCTCGTTCTCATGATTTGTTCTTTCCATGGTTTGGTGCTTATAGGGGATACGACTCAGTGTGTGTGTGCGTTGAAAGTGTCTCAGCAGCTTGTCGCCTCATATAATTCTTATTTGTACCATCTTTTATATGCGTGTATATAGATTGTGTGTTTATGCAGCTATAACATGTTTGACTGTTGTCCAGCCTAATGTGGTGGAGTGACAACCAGAATGCCCAAAACACACCCACTGTGACCATGGACACCGGAGACGTATTGGTTAACTGATGATTCAATTTATTGGCAATTATTTAGGTAATGTCCAAGCAATAATCTTGCACTGTTAAATATGACTGTATATAATAGTTTGACAGTTATTTTCCAGAACTAAAGATTAGACCCAAAACCCTGAAATATTCACTTTACAATTAAATACGACAGAAAAGTAAAAAAGCTGAAATGTGCAAATATTGTACAAATGTTTTTTATTATCACTGTTGCTTTTTGTTTTGTTGCGTCATCCTTAGACAGAGGTAAACAGATGTTTGTTCCACATTATTTCCCATGATGGTTTTTCTTTTATCGGTTTTTACTGGAGTTGTTTAATATTCACTAATATTGTTTCAGTTCATGTTTGTGTTGATTTTATTTGATCAAATTGCTTCAATTGTTTCTCTGTGACAAGTGTGTGTGTGTGTGTGTGTGTGTGTGTGTGTGTGTGTGTGTGTGTGATGTGATAGATAGATAGATAGATAGATGGATACTTTATTAATCCCGTGGGAATTTCACCTGAGGGAAAATGAGGCTCTGTTTGTCTGAAATAACGAGATAAACTAACGCAAAATCCCCAAAGAAGCTCTTATGTAGCTCAGAGAGCAAACATGTCCCACCAGCGCAGTTCAATTCAGTCTTATTTGAGTTTCCTGAAATTGGGAAATAGTTGTGTCTTTAAGTTATAGATGAGAGCTTCTCTCAGGATTTTGAACTTTTGTTGTCCTTTGTTCAGAAATACAGAATTTGTTTCTAATAAAACAGAAAATGATCTTTCTTAATCAGACAACAAGAGCAGATTTTTCTTTTCATAATAAAAAACTGAAAATTATCCCATTCATATTTTTCCAATTGTTTCATAGACAACCATAAGCCCTTTACATAAAGAAACATGGCTGCTGCTTTACATTTATGACTTTTAAATCAGTAAATCAAGATACAGTACCAGCTTCAGCCACAGGGTGGAGAGGATGGCAGTATTTCTCAGGAAGAGCAGAGGAGCTGCAGTGGAGGAAGGAGGTAATCATGAATAAAAAGTGAAGGAAAGAGTTTGTTCAATTCATTAGATCCATGATACAAACTGTGATACTCTGCATTTAAACTTCAGAGTTTGTGATTTTATTTTCTCTGACCAAGTGACTGAAACAAACCCCACCACACAGCATGATGTGGTGGGGTTGGGGTTACATATTGAAAATGATTATATTAGTGTTGGTAATTGATAGTATCTTCAGGTCTGAGTAGGAGAACTGTAAAGGTCGTCACATAAGAAACTGGATCAACTAGTTCATTCCTCTGCCAAGGCCCACCAGTCCCCTTATGAATCGCCATTCAAATTGCATACACTCAGATAATAATTCCCTAAACTTGCCAGATTTTTCTCAATGAATTTTGGGGGGTAAAACATAAATACACCAAAAAGGAAATCCTGGAGTTGTCTCTTTATCCAGACTATTTATTTTCCCATGTTCTGTCCTTCCACCAAGTTCTGTGCAAATCTGTTCAGAAGTGTAAAGAAACTAGAAGAACATTCAGAGACACGAATCTCCGCCAAGGCGAATCCATAATAAAAATAATCCTCGATCTGCCCATTATCCAGATCTGCTCCCAAATGTAATGGGTTCTTCTCATTTTCATTTGTCATCCTGCTAACAGCAGTTATTATTACTCTTAAATATCAACATCTATAAAAAAAAGACAGTTCAGGGGTTTCAGTTATTTCCTCATCAGGGTTTTATGGCAGTTTGGCTTCTGTTCAACATAAGTTTATTAATATTATTATGTGTAAACGTGTATGTGACACTGAGCCACGCAGCCCTGGTGTCATGTGTGTGAGATAAAAAAGAGAAACCTCAGATTGATGGTCATTTATTTAACGATCTTTTTAATAAAACAAAAAAAGCAGTTCAATATACAATATTACATGCTTCATTAAAAGGTTCATCTATTGTTTCTGTATTGCACAAGGATGTTTTAAACCATCCAAGATCAAACTATATTTGATGATAGGGAAGATCTGTGACAAGAAGTCCCAGCATGTCTCTTCACTGACTCGAGTATAATGTGGTTATTCAATGGAAATAAAATAAAAACAAATGACTAAAGGAATGTTGTGAGTAATTCAACAGCAGTGCAAAGGGTGTGCAGAAACAATCAAGCAGAAGCGAAAAGGAATTATTTGTAGTGCCGTGGAAAAATGTGAACAAATCGTTTTCTCTCTCCCAAAACAACTTGACGAAAAACAAAAAATCCATTCACCCTCGTGTGTGAAAAAACTATTATTATCTACCTGTAGCTGAAGTGGAAACAAAGCAGCCCTCCGTGAATATCAAAAGCAGAATAAAAGAACTAAGAATACTAAGATCCTTCAGAGAAAATACAAAAAAAAGAATAATTTAAAATCTAACCAACGACAGGCACGTTCCTAAATATGAAAAACACATATACAGAATCAGCTCCACGACGCCTGTTTGGTTTCATCATCTCATGTAAACAACTTCTTCTCCTCAGTAACTGGGCTTATTGCTTTAGCTTGGCAACCTGTCCTTCATAGACTAAACTTCCTGGCTGTGGCATGAACGAGTGACGGCGTCTGTATCCAAAGGTAGTACCTGTACCAATAAAGTGCTAATACACCACAGACAGCATGCTCAGGTTACAGTATGGCCTTGACTCTGTAGGTTAAGTATACTGGTGTGATAGAAAAACAAACAAAAACAAACAAAGATGAAGGTGGGTTTTTTTTCCCAGGTGAGTCACCCAGCTGCCCTCGGACAGACCTGTTCAAATTTATATTCCTTTGGTAAAAATCATTAAAAACAAATCACAGTGTGGTGATTTACTGAGCGTCCTTTCCCGAGGAAGCAGTTACAGCTTTTGCATCAAAATAAATAAAACCTGGTAAAGCAGCCCGGACACAGAGACGATGATCACACCTTCATCCAAAGACGACATGTGGAAAAATTTAGGTAAATCACAGCCTGGTCCCACAGATAAAGCATACTTCATTCCAGCGCCTTAAAACGTTTGAGCTCAAATCCTCTGCAAGAATATAAATGGCAGCGAGGAGGACACAGAAAGCTATAAATACAATAAATAGTTTTTTGTTCACGACTCAAAGGGGCTGTGGAGGAAACCAGACCCCCGGGTCAAACAGTGTTCTTGTCTTTGGAGCGGAGCCTCAGTGTCGAGCCTGATGGTGTCCTGGTCCGGTGGTAGAACCGAGGGAAGCCCTCAGGCACCACGAGGCAGGAAGTGGAGGAAGCGGGAGGTTCTCTCCTCAGGGAAGCTCCCGGTGCTCCTGTCTCCACGCCGTGGCCTGGGGAGGTCGGCGGGGCCACAGCCAGCTCCCTCCACCGTGTGCTGGAAACCTGCAGCTCTTAGATCTTGGTGACGTAGTTGTTGGGGAAAAGTCCCTGCTTCCCACGCAGTCGTCCCATCCACCATCCTGATGCATCTGGAGAAACATGACTCAGTCAGTTTACAGTCTCAAACCGAGAGTGTGAGCAGATTAAAGACGTTTATAGCTGATAAATGGACAGTCTTAACATTTAGGTGAAAGGGTAAATTGGTAAAAACTGCATATACAATAATCCTAGGAATGTTTTAACTAGTGTGTTTCATATAAACTGTACAAATAAATACTGTTTATTTACCCTAGAATTGGCCCTTTATATTTTAATATTTTGTATTTACATCGGGAGCAGGTCCTCTCTCCTGAGGCGCACATGGTCTTTACAGTAGCCCAGACTGGACAAACTAAACATCTTTGAGTATTAATGACAACTGAAGGCTGCCACAGGTTCTAGTTGATGTTTGGAAGGGTGAGGTGGGGTGAGGGGTTTTCAGCTGCAACGTGAAACTACACCACTAGATGTCACTAAATTTTACAAACTGAACCTTCAAAGTGCCTTACTGTACAAGTCACAATCATCCTTTCACACACACATTCATACAGTAATTCCAAACACAGGTTCTATACACAATTAGTGGTTCAATATTTTGCTCAAGGACACTTTGGAATGCAGCGTGTGGGAGCTGGGGATCGAACCACCGGCCTCCTGGTTAGTGGACGACCCCCCTCTACCCTTCAGAAACAGAGTCCTGCTGTGCGCTCACCCTCTTTGATGAGGTCGATTAGATCGTCAGCGTTGAAGCTGAGCTCGTCCGTGTCCTGAGCGTCGTAGGCGTACAGAGCTTTGCACTGTGGCACCTGAGGCTTGGGTTTGGGGGCAGGTTTGGGTCGTCCTCCTCCCGGCGCGGGTCGGCTGGCCGAGGGTCTGTGGGCTCTGAGGGATCATGAGACAAAGAGAGAAACCACAGGGCCGTCAGGACGAGCTCCGTGCAGGCGGACGAGAAGTGAAAGATTGAGTTCACTGTGCTGCAGTGGCTGTGAAGGAAACCCAGATGAAGGCTTTTTCTTTTAAATGGGAAATTACACTGTCGTAGAGTATATCCCAGAATACGATTGCATGCATAATCACCATCTTGTTTCACTGTATGAAAGAGCTTTGTGTAAATATTGTTGTGAATTTGAAAAAAAATTTTCAGCTGTTCACACATTAGCCACAAGATGGTGCTCTAGTACTTTTCATAAAATGTCCTGTCAAAGAGCGACTCAACTAACTGAGGATCAACTAGTTTAGGTGGCGTCACCTCAGGGAGCAGTGAGCACAGAGGGAAGTGGTTGGTTTATACAATATATTTTATTAAATCAATTAAAATATATGTCTTCCAGTTTTGACCGTGTACGTGAAAGTAAATGTCATGAATTTGTTTAGTGAAGAGGATCCCGAGGCACAGCAGGAACTCTTTCACTAAAAAAACTCTTTCAATCGTCTTTCATGACACAAGTGAAAGATGCGTCCACACAGGTCACCTCTGAGATCCACTAGAATGAGCATCAGCAGCAGAAAATGGAATAGTAGTTGTGTGCTACAGTCGGCTGCTTTAGCGAGGTTGAACTATTTCATTTCCAGGATGATAGAATCAAAAGAACAAGAGAAGAAGCATCGACATGTGCTGCTGCTGGAAGCTCTGCTGCTCGTGAACCACCACCACCAGAAACACCGCAAACACTCCAACTCACATTCCTCCATTGGAAGCTGCTCGTCTGTCTCCATTGCTACAAAAGAATAGATCATCCAGATTATGTCACATCACAGAAACACAGGTACGTGTATGAGTGTGTCCACACAGACAGAGAACAGCCTGAGAGCTTTACCGCTTTGTGCAGAGAGGCTGTTTGCACAAAGCCAAGAAATCCAGACTTCATCAAACTATATGTGTCTTATGTGAGTCCTATGTGAGTTTGTACGTTTATTTACACAGAGAAGTCACACGAATATAACAAATAATGATGATAAACTATGAACTGTGAATCACACTGCTACAGTATTGGACCGTATTAGGTTCAGGGACAATAAACAGCATTTCTCAGCTGATGAATTGATAAATGAGACTAATGAAATATGATGGAAAGAGAAAAGGAAGTCTGGTCTCACCAGAGATCCAACAACTTGCCCTTTGTGCCAATGGACACTAAACTCGCCCTTTGACTTTTACCTTTGTTGCTTATCACCAGCTTTGTATCACTCACAACACTTTTTATTTTCAGGTATAAGCGTGCAGGTGTACGACTTTTATTTCGGAGCTTTGAGCTGAACGAATGAATTTAATCTACACAAAGTTACACAACATCTCCACAAACTTTAAATCACCTGCACTGAGGATTATAATAAAGCTGTGAAACTGTTTACAACTTACAGAGAGAACTGAAAAGAGTTTTCACAAGATGAAACCAACAAGAAGATGTGATAAACTTCTGCTGCAGTGTGAAGGGTTGAACATGTTGTCTTCAACCTAATATGGCCCATCCTCATAGCACTAACATGTTAGTGTGTGTTACTTCATCTACTTCTGCGGGTACTGTGTGTGTGTGTTTGTGTGTCTGCGTGTGAGTGTGTGTTTTGGGTTTCTCACCCTGCAGCTCCTTGATCAGGCACTTTCAGACAGTCGAGGTTGGGCGGTGGCCGGCTGCCCCCCCGCTCCTTCAGCTGGCTGATGTTGCTGGGCAGGAAGGGGCGCATTGAGTTGCCGGACGGCGGAGGCCTCTGGCTGTGATGCTGAGAGTTCCTCTGATTGGCTGCGTGGTTGCTGTTCTTCAGGCCCCCGTTCTGGTGAGAGCCTGTGGAGAGGAGACAAAGGATGGGTTTGTGTGATGCTGTGTTGGGGACAGTGTAGAAGAGGAGCTGGAACAATGTGAGGGTCCCAGTACCTGGAGGTCCTGGTGCAGAACGAGCAGGGATGTTCTGGTGGGTTCTGGACGTGTTCGTGCGACTCTGAGTGAAGCTCTTCCTGGTGGGGCCTGAGGGAGAGGTTTTCAGAAAGTAAATATCTGACATGATGCTGAGAGGAATTGTAGGAATGGCGGACATTTTGACATTTTGACATTTGGTCCAGTTAGTTTTAGTTTGAAACTTAAGGAGCAGACTGGAGACTTTTGTATGACGTACTTGACGTCGGCCTGTTGTCAATTCAGCTTTTGTATCGTTAACTTTCATCCACAAAGTGCATAGAAAAAATTGTCTATCAGTTTGAATGGAGAAAATGAATGAAACGTCAACTAGGTTAATTTCGCTGGCACCATCATTGTATTATATTATTTTCTAGAAGTTAAATGAACGTCCTCGTCTTTCAAACATTATATCGTCTAAGGTGAAGACTATAAGCAAATCCTGAGGCTGTTTCTGAATCTTTATCTTCTTCTGTTGTTTGCTGCTCTCTCACCTTCCTGCAAATGGTCCAGAAAAGTGTTTTCACACCTCTTATATTGGATCAACAAAGTGTGAATGTTCCCTAAGTTATGCTTTAAATGCATGTGTATATACGGTAGACATGAGACTAAATAACCAATAAATGTGAAGTCTGCGATAGATACATCCTCTTAAACAAGTTATACACTTTTCTATGTTTATATTTTCAACACTAAAACATCTGTGCTGTCTTTGAATGAGCCTCTGACATCATCTACTTGGAGAGATGAGGTTCAACACCAAGAGTCTGATGGTTTTCTTTAAGGCTCGTTCAGGGGGCTGTTTATACTCACGTGTGTTCTTGGGAAGCCCGGGCCCGATGCTGACCTGCAGGGATTTGCTGGAAGGCTTCAGGACGGCTACGTTTCCCTCACCCTGGATGAACAAGACCTGCCGGGTGTCGCCGCCGCTCAAGAAGCCCCAGTTCTCCTTCTTCAGTTTCAACTCCAGTCTGAAAACGACATCGATAAAAGCCTCAGATTCTTAGAAGTTGGGACAACTATTAGATCTTTTTCACAGTATGTGTAGCCAAAGTGTTTGTTATTGTTTATTTAACTCCCCGGTAAGGGCTGCAGGGATTGTGCTATCTCTTTTCTCTTTTAACTCTTAAATTTGTTTGGCAGGTTATAGACAAAGACGGGAGTAGGGCTTTGATATTTTCTGTTGATCGTCATGTTTAGATTTTAAAACCCACAAAACGCATCATGGATTCATGGATCCTTTTTTGGAACGCATCACAGTAAGGGTGCCTGCTTAGCGGCATCATTCATCAAAATCCCGACTGTTTTCTGTCCTGGCGCCTAGATGGTGGAATGAGCTCCCCATTGACATCCGGACATCAGAAAGTTTACACATCTTCCGCCGAAAACTAAAAACACACCTCTTCCGACTATACCTTGAATATACTAACAACTTTTGGAAACTAACACTTTAGTAGCACTTAAATGGCACTTACTTATAGCACTTTGTAGTTTTGCTTTATTTTAAAGAAATTGTACTTTCTTGATTCTTGTTGTCCCGGGTCTGTACCCTTGGGGTTGAATGCACTTATTGTAAGTCGCTTTGGATAAAAGCGTCAGCTAAATGAAATGTAATGTAATGTAATCATTCATTTTAATAGTTAATACAAAATGTGAGTTCTAAGTGTCTGACAGACTTTTTATCTGATTGATTCATTATAAATTGATCAACTATTCAAAAATCTGAATCAGATCAGTATACCATTATGTGTTGTGGTTGGTTTGTGTGGTTGTCAGGGATCGTGCTGCGTGTGTTGACTTACGTGTTACTAAACTTGAGTGGTAGCTTCCTCTGAGTTTTCTCCTCGAACCTGCGGGACAGCAGGCTGATGAACTCGGTCTTGAAGACGCAGTCCAGCAGGCTGTCGTACTCCTGCTCGTGTAGGATCATGAAGTCGTCCTGCATCGTGCTGCAAAAAAAACACACGAAGAAGACGCACTCCGTTAAAAGGGTAAGAAAGAAATCTCAAAGCTGCTTTTGTAGCTTTTTGTCCTTTTGATGAAGCCTCACGAGTCAGAATCGTCTTTCACATTTGCATGGACACAGAGGGAGCCTCCCGGGGCCGCTCCCATCTGAAGAGGGAACACAGCCTGCGCCCCGTAACCCACACAAGGATACTTTGTTCCTCCCAGTGAAGAGGAGCTTCTCTCTGATGAGCTCTTTACGACTCCTGCTCTCGTTCACTGCACCACCTGGTCCGTATTACCCCGGTGACTCAAAAGCCACATGCTCGCACCAGCAGCTCCGTGATTCCTACCTCTCCAACCCATTATACAGAGTTCCCATCAACAACAAAGGCCCCAGACTCTCTTTCAGTTCCTCTTCCTTTTTTTTTCTTCTTCTTTCTTTGTAGTGAACCAGTCTACATTCTTTCACCCAGAGTGTTTTTGATTGTTCATTATCACAGCAACATTTCTGCGGCAGCATTACAAACAGAGACACAGACGAATACGAGAGGTTGTTTTAATGATCTCCACATGTCTCTTGTGTGATTGGGAAAACAGGCTGTGGCCTCGAAGTAGATTCACCGCTCTTTGCCCTGTCTACAGATTATATGAATGATCTCTGCAAAACAGTCTGCTGCTCGTTGGACAGCCCAGTGTCTTGTTGTGGAAACAAATCCTTACCCACTGGTCTCTGCTCTCAGCAGCACACACAGGCACAGAACACACACAGAGGTTTCAAATTCAATCCTATCCAACCATAATAATCATCATCATAATACTTCACTTCCGTATCTCTTATTTAAACCAGGTTACAAAGTGCTCAAACAAGAAATCGCCATGTTGCACCATCATGGTTCTACAGTAGCCTAGAATGGACAAATCTGTTAGAGATGGCTTTTTCGCATCTGTACATTGATGCAGCCGCTTGATTTGACAGACAAAGAAGAAACCGGTCCATAGAAAAAACAAAGAAGAAGAAGAAGCTGGGTCCAGAAGTTTGAAAACTGAAATTACGATCAATGGAGGATCATACTTATCGTCTGCTTAGAGTAACAACAGAAAAAGCAAGGGAACGTAGACCAGTGCTCCCAGTGCTCGGTATTTCCTCTCCAAGATGGAAATCTCTTTTACAAAATGATGACATTGGCTTTTATTTACAGTGAGTATACCTATTTTTATAATTCTATAATTCTCGGACTAGTTCGTACCTGAGTGATACCGCCAAGATCTTCTCCACCTCAATCCGCCTCTTCATCACCTCGGTCACCTGACCTTTCTCTGGTCCCTGCTTCACTTTCTCTCTTCCAACCAGGTACACCGACTTTGGCGTCAGGATCAAGTCTCTCTTGATTCCCTACACAGAGCAGAAAAACACACAGAAACTCCATAGATGTTCTTCAGCTGAAGGAAAAAAGAGAACAGGCTGCAGACGGAGCCGCAGCAAAACCAACCTTGAAGCGACGGTCGTATTTCGTGACCTTGTCTGCAAAGTCGATCTTTTCTCTCTTTCCCAGAAACTGCCGCAGCTCGGGCCGGTCGTCCATGCCAAGGTAGTCTCCTACAAAGTTTCTGTTGATGCTGTGTCGCCGCCTCTCCTTTCGATTCACCAGCAGGTCAGAAGCTAGACAAACCCAGGAAGAGGAGGAGAGAGTGAGAGGAGCACGACGGAGGGAGATGGATAAATAGATAAAGCTGTGACTTGTTACGTGACTCACCTTCCTCCCTCATCTGGACGTACTTCTTACGGGCCAGATATCTCCTCCAGGCCTTTTGGATGGTCCTGGCGTAGCCGTCAAACTTGCGCTCCCTCGTCTCCTCCAGCAGAAAGAGCTGTGAGTGAATGCAAACAGAGAAGAAAACAATGTAAGAGACACGAGCAGTGACACAAGGAATGAGAACACATCCATACTTAACATATCTGTGTGCAGGTGAATACACCAAACTCTGGTGTCACTGATAACGTGAACAACTCAACCACTGAACTGTCCTGATCACTATCTGACAGCAGGAACATCCGAGTGCTGGGATCAGATCGTTCAGTACTGTAGAGTAGCAACTTACAAACCTGTGTGTGTGTGTGTGTGTGTGTGTGTGTGTGTGTGTGTGTGTGTGTGTGTGTGTGTGTGTGTGTGTGTGTGTGTGTGTGTGTGTGTGCGTGTGTCATTATGTCTTTAAAATCAATGCTTAAATTGAATTGAATTTGTTCTCAAACGTATCGACAGTCTTCCATATTTTGGGCAGCTGTGGCTCAGGAGGTAGAGTGGGTAGTCCCCTAACCAGCAGGTCAGTGGTTCGATCCCAGTCTTCCCCAATCGCCACAGGCAAGATACTGAACCCAAAGCGCCTGTCCACATATGCTACAGGCTACACCTTTATAATTACCATTGTCATTTCTGCTCTGTCTGACATTTTCTTTTTCCATAAAAGCTTCTAACATAAACGTCTATGTTAGAAATGTCTTATCTGTTGACGTGCTCACTTAAACTTTACTTCTATTGCACTTATGTCCAGATAGAGTGAGAGGGATCCATCTCTTCTGATTCTCATGATGTTTGAATTGATGTTTTTGTGTTTTTTTATTATTACAATAGGATTATGTTGGTATGTTATTGGCCAGATAAAACAGGTGGAATGATTTTTGATATCATATATATAAATATAATGGTTAGTATTATATAAAAAATATATAGTTTTATTCTTTGGCCATAAAGTAGTTTCATAATTTCCTGTACAAGGAGCTGACGACCACCAGTCTTCTCACCAGTCCATGTCATTTCCTGTCAGGCCTGTAGATATGCAATCACACTCTGTGTCCTCTCCCACCCAGACTAAACATCCTGCCCACTGCCTCGCTGCTGAGACGGGACTGGCATCGACTGGGCCGGCCACAGGCCACAGGGCGATGGGGCCGGAACCGACCACGAGCAAAACCAAAACACAACGTGACGGAACAAACTTTAACCACAATAGCTGTGAGGAGAAAAATGTACTGAGTCACTGATTGAGACAAGGGAACTACACAACCAAAAGTTTTTCACCAGAACGGGGACAAATCCAAGAAGAGTCATTATGGAGACTGCAACTATCCCTGATTTTTATTATAAAAATAAATTCTATATGTTTGCGGAAATAATGTAGTTACCTGCTAAGTTAGTCAGTAACACCTCACCTTTAATTAATCAATCATTCTGTTAGTTAATGATTGACGCACTTTTATATAATTATGTTACATGAGTAATTAACTCTATCTGCTGTATAAACAGGTAATGAACACAAATGCAAAAGTCATCATATGAAAAACTATAAAGGCTGACAAATGCAGCCCCCAGTACAGCCCCCAGGGCAGCCTAAGTGAGACCTCTGACTGACAGTGACCCACCAGCTCATCCATCAACACTTGGAGGGAGCAGCTCTTCTCCAACATCTGGCTTCATGTCAAACAAACTAATTCTATCCAACCCGAAAAAGAAAAAGCCTCAGTCCTACGACTAATTAACTGGTGTCAGTGTCTTATCAGACAGAGCTGTTTTGAGAAGCCTGGCAGCTCATTTCAGCGGCCCGCCCTGTGTGATATTTGCCTTTCATAAGCACACCTCCATGACTTGGACTCTCAGTCTGGCCCAGTGGGGGGATGGGACCCTCTTGGCAGTGCCTGGCTGCGATGAATAAGTACAGGCATTCAGGGTCAGCTGTAAGGCTTGAATTAAGACTAAGATGCCTGTGTATAAGCTTCTAAACATACATCTGTGTGTGTGTGTGTGTGTGTGTGTGTGTGTGTGTGTGTGTGTGTGTGTGTGTGTGTGTGTGTGTGTGTGTGTGTGTGTGTGTGTGTGTGTGTGTGTGTTTCTGTGTGTGTGTGTGTGTACACGTGCATGCTCATTTGTGCACAAAGTGTACAAATGTCAACAAGTGAGCGCACAGGCGTCACACAAGTGCTGCTTTCATAGGAGTCATGAAAAAAGGGCAGTTATGGTGGAAAAAGAGGAGCCTTTACGATGTCCCCCCCCCCAAACTCTGCCACCACAGTCTGTGCTTATGTTTTAGTTGCAGAGCGGTGTTGACTCAGTGCTGACGTGGTGCGAGGGTCGGGTTCAGTCTCCTCCCCTGCTGCAAGGATTTCAGCATGACTTGGGACATTAGTGCCCATTTATGGTATTTAGTGTAAAATGAGCACGTTCAGTTTTCTCCCTTTTTACAAACAGACCTTTACGTACCAGCAGACTTTCTGACATGTGATCTGGGTTTTCCCTCAATACAAGAACAACATGTGAAAAACTTGGTCTGCAAGTTTTTTTGCCCTGTAGTGCATTTTCCTGGAAAGCTTTTTGATAAATATGTGGGTTTACAAAGTGCAGCAGAGCAGAAGACACGATGGACACATGGTAGATGACAAACGTACCGACTCTGGGGCTTTAACGAAGATCTTGGTGCGACCGAGCTGGAACTGATCCTGGTCCATGTTGACGGAGCGTAAGAGATGAAGGACGCCTTGTTTCTCGTCTCCTCGCCACGTTGGCCAGGACTCTTTGGTGAGGATGGCGTACCTGAGCACCAGGAGGTTTTGAAGAACTTGGCATTAGATGGGCTGCTTGTATGGGTTTGGTTAACAGGGTGTTTGTTTATCTGCACAATAGGAAACTGGTTCAAAGCTCGATGAAGTCTAATGTTGATGTGGGACAAGCTCAATGTTTTCTGTCCTGAATCGAATTCCATTAACCTGAAATCTGGATATTCATCACTCACATACCTGAATGGTAAAAATCGTATTAGAACCATTTCAGGTAAAACTCAAGTATGTCTTTAATGGTTCTATTTCATTGTCTGCTTTTCCATTTTCAATATATGTATATGTTTCAAACATGTATATTAGTTCACTTTTATTTTGAAATCTGAAATGTATTCACGGGAATATTTGCTTGATGCTGTCTTAATTATCAAATTGGAATACGATTTTTTTTTATATATATTAGCATGGAGACCATTACACTTTCAAAAACACATGTGGCCGTGCTGTGAGTGTGAGCTGAGCTACCTGTTGAGGAACTTCTTGAAGACTCTGCGGTAGGCGTAGCCAGCACGCCTCACCCTGATGTTCTCCTTCAGACCCAGATACTCCACCTGGTGCCTCACTCTGAAGACGAGACGAAAAGAAACCAGCGTCAACATCAGCAGAAAATGAACGGGCTCCTTTATCTTCAGTTAATCAATCAGCACAACAGCCAACTACAGGACTGATTTCCACGAACCTTGGTGGAAGGATGTATTTTCTTTACTGTAATACTTTAAATTAAGTATTTGTAGGCGAATGCTCTTTCCTCAAATATTCATTACTATATTGTGTTGTGTAATCTAAGAAGTTCCTGTGTGTGCATGGTGTATTTATCTGATTCAATATACTGTACGTATATGTTGATAAAGTGGCCAATCAGCAGAAGTATCCACTCTCAAAGGGCCCTTCAAGATGACATTGAGATTGATACCCACAACTTTTCATTTCACCAGTAGATTAGCTGCCATGTCTTCAGCACAAGAAGCTTCCTCTCCACTAGCGGAAGGACCTATCACAGGTCATTGTATGTAAACCAGCTGCGTGTTGCAAACTTTTTCCTCACACAAAAGAACTGAAGGTCTACTTAGTGCACTTAGACTTCCTGTGAAAACAGCAGTTCCGTTGCTAATTAATGAGCCACCCTGTGCCCGACTCACAACAGGAAGGTCATCGGCTCTGAACAATACGACCGCACAATACATCTGAACATGTAGGAGGAAAGAGCGGGAAGCTGAAACAAAGGGATAAAGAGCAGCGGGGGAATGTCTCCGACACATCTCACATGACTTAGTCTGAAGACAAAGATTAAAAAAGAAATCCAAAAAAATAAGATCTCGAACATTTTGTGATTGTACCAAACACAAAATATGATATGGGGATAATGATGGATAACTTAGTTGAATGAATTTGGTGTTTGCGAATATCTCTTGAAGAAAAAGAGGAGTTCTACACGAAGAAGATTCGGACAAATGTTTGAGTTCGAGAAGAGCTCTGAGCTGTAAGAGCCAATGCCGAGGTTGATGTCTTTTAAAAAAAACATGGGATCGCCGCAGGGGAATTTCTACGTCATATCTGACCTTGTACCTGATCTACCCTGGTGCCCCCCCCTCTCCTGAATGTTCCTGTTGTTGTGAACTTGACTGTTCCAAACAACCTCCAGCTGGGGTTTTCAAATGTAAAAAGGAAATCTCATCACCACGTCGGAGTAAGTCAACTTGATAATTGCGTTTTGTTGTTCTCTACTCTCACTTTGTTGCTTCAGAGAACTCTTACATATAATGATCCATACAGGCCGTGGACGGTGGCTGTCTCTGATGTCTGTGTGTGTGTGTGACTGTGAGGGACCAGAGTGAAACTTACCGGCTCTCCTCCCAGTCTCTGGGCTTCTTGGTTTCATTGGGCTTGATGCAGCGGATGTAGTGCGGGGTACATTTCATCAGTGTGCTCACCAAATCATTGGCTTGTTTCTGAGGAGAGTAGTTTGAGCAAATATCAAGAAAGAGGAAAGAAGACGATGATGAGACTGAGGATCACGATGTCAAAGTCATGAAAAACCAAAACACTGAGAATGAATGACTGGCTGAAGGACACGCCACGGAACAGCTAACGCACATATTCTTGACGAAGGCCCTTTCCCACAGCCGCCCTGATAAGGCGGAGGGGCAGGTGTACACACACACATAGGCAAACTTTACTGAACACACACCTTTATTTTGCTGCCTGCAGTTGAGGGTCTACCCTTCTTCTCAGCGTTGAGGTTTTCTAGAAACAGTGCTCTGATGAAGGCGCTGTGGGGGGGGAGAGGGGGGGGGACACGGAGTGAGGACACAGAGACACTGGTATCATCCTCGTTCAAACCAAAACAAAGTGTCTTAGACCTAAAAACATATATAATGAGTTACCATGGAAGCTAAAAACAAAGACAACGTTAATGATTAAAGAACCAAGGACATTTTACTAAGGTCATTGGTTTAAATTCCTGAACCTCTTGGGAAGGTCTGAACTGGTGGGAAAACAAGTGTGTATGTGTGTGTGTGTTTGCTTTTGTTTGTTGTGCGTTTGTGTGTGGGCGTGGGTGTCTGTGTGTGTGTGTGTGTGTTTGTGCCTCTGTGCACCAACTCTTACCAGATTTATACAAACAGTCGAATTGAAGGTTTCACTTTTTAAATAGAACTTCATATATGCTGGTAACAGAGAGAAATGTGTGTTTATATTGTGACAAAGGAACATCTGTCGCCACCTGCCGAACTGGACTGGCCACAATAAGACACCAAATACAAATATTGATCTCCTTAAAACACAATTTAACTCTTTTGTTACTCATGTCTCATATTCTTGTGTATCAAAACGTTCATGTATTAAGGAAAATTAATACCCACAGGAATATTATAATACTCGCAGCTGTCAAATAAAATGAACAATGATGTCTTATAGTTTTGCTCAGCAGTCTTAGGTTATAAATGTCCGACTTATTCAAAGACTTATTTGAAGGTTACACATTTAAAATACTCCTATCTATAATCTGATGGAGGTACAATCTAATTAAGCACAGTAGTTATCTTTAACACTTTCATCAGTACTATTTTCACCACATCTGTCATTCAGGCAGAAATGTGGAGACCGTCAGGCCTGGTCGAACATGCAGTGCAGCTGAGCATCCCACACA
This sequence comes from Pseudopleuronectes americanus, assembly GCA_038501795.1. Taxonomy (NCBI): domain Eukaryota; kingdom Metazoa; phylum Chordata; class Actinopteri; order Pleuronectiformes; family Pleuronectidae; genus Pseudopleuronectes; species Pseudopleuronectes americanus. The sequence continues at coordinate 16,229,893 of CM076716.1, forward strand.
TTTCAACTTGCATATGTCGCTGCATTTGATGTTTATTGTTTTATTATTTCAAAGTGTATTTCATGTAGTTTTTTTCCCCCTTCTAATTCCAGCCCCTTTCCAGTTTGCTCCCATTGGTATTTGTTTGATTTGACATTTCAGGCTCAGAGCCATGGACACAGAAGAAAGGATCAGCAGGTTGTGTGTACAAATAGACCAGAAGTCCTCTAATATTATCCAGCTGACAACACTGCCCATTCCTTTCTTCTCTATACAGACCTGCTGCTCCAAGGAATGAGGCTGCATCCTTCCTGCTCGTGCTTCCTTTATGAACGATGGTGCCAAACTATCTATATGTGCACATGTTTGCAGAGTGAAGTTCAAGTATGTATTTTACAACGCGTGTGCGTGACTGTGAATTTGGCATAATGGCCTGTGACGCCTCACGACACACAAAGGGGTCGAGCGGTGGCTGAGGTCTGCAGGGTTTACACAGATAATGCAGGCTGTTTGCACAGATGGCCCCTTTGACACAAAGAAAGGCCGAGAAACCAAGACACAGGGGGACCAGACTCCACTGTGTTTCCCCAGAGGGACCAGTGTCCACTGTGTTTCCCCAGAGGGAGACCCCACTCTCAAGGCCAGACTGAGAAGACCCCCATAAAGCTGCAGACCGGGACAATAGCCAGGCGTGATTTGGGGCAGAGGGCACAGCACAGCCCTGCACACTTCTGCAACTCCCACCACTTCCCAGATGCACTGGAGCATCTGAAGCTCTCATTCACATGTGTTCAATTATAACCATATGCATCACAATACGAGGGTTCTTTCAAGAGGAGCGCCATAGAAACCCTCACCACCTGTTGGTGCAATGTGCAAATGGGAGTTACTTACATTTCACTGCTCTGCATCAACTCGATGAGGTCGGAAAAAAGGACGTCTCGGTTCCTCTCGCAGAAACCCTCCGCGTCGTAGGACACCTGGACGGGAGACACAGAGGAAGATTCCATGTCAATCAAAGAGGAAGAGGTGGAACCATTTGAAACCTCTGGCAAAAAGGAAAAGTTACACCTGTAAATGTGCCAAGACAAAAATGGTAACTGATATTTTGACCTAAATCAGTGGCTTGAGTTTTACGGGGAAAGAAAATGATGGGTTGCATATCCAGGCTTTACACCTTCCAGGATTAGCTCCCTTCTAAACCCAGCAGCGGTTTAAAAGTGAAGAAAATAAACCATTTTATTTCTCTTATAGTGTCGGCTGAGGCTGGAGGAATGTTTTGAGCCCGGTCATGGGAGCCCCTCAAGTCTTTATGGCATGGCTCATTAAGCCTGCGGCATGTGTGCCAGGCTGAGGCCGCCGCCGCACATCTGGAGAGTGACACGGGGCGACCTCGGCCCTGACCACCAGAAATAAGAAGGATGGCAAAACAAAGGCAGCTACTGAACTGTAATGAATGGGCGAAATAAAGCTGATTAACATGCATGACGTCACTAGACACTGTTACAAACAGACCTTAAATAGTCACAAAACAGAGCTGGGAGATGACGAGGAGAAGAATAAGTGGGAGCTGGAAAGTTTAAAAATACGAAGATGACGACAGAAGCTCCGGAATTAAAGCAGCAGCTGCAAAACTGGTGTTTATGACAGATCGTAGAAGTGGGGAGTGACGGAGACAGCTTCCACACCAACACCATGAAAAATGACATGTTAATAAGCTTCTATTTGGAGAAGCTACAGCTCCCAACTGCAGGCAGTCGGCATAACATATTGATTTACAGTCGATACCACAGCAAAGACAAGTGCATAGAGCTGCTGTAAACTTTATATTGAACATTAAATCTTTCTGTTTCGCCGGCAGCAACAAGTAGTAACACGAGGTTCTTCTGTGTGTGTGTGTTCATAAGGAGCTCAAACAGACACTGACCTTTCCGGCGTAATGGTGGACGATGAAGCCCTGGTTCCAGCTGTTGAAGTGTTCGTGGGTGTTGATCTGGACTCGGAGCTTCTGCAGCATGGTCTGGTCGGCTCCCTCGCCCACCGCGTGCATGGTGGCACACACGTCATCCAGGACGCTCATGATGCCTGGAGGATTCTGGGAAAACACAAAGGAAACGTATGTTGATACTGCAGATCATTTTTTACCTTTCGCTACTTTATATTATAATTAGTGAGTCATAAAAAGACCCAAACGGAAATATCAATACAGGGTTTAATATGTTCTATAGCTGAATGAACTATATGATTGACAGAAAAGGAAAAAGCATCAATTTCATTGAGAAAACTTTTGTTTAAATTCATCCATCTACCCATCCTCTAAAGTAAACAAAGTACTCTTTGAGGTTATTGTTTAAATCCTTAAAGCAAAAATAATAAAAATGTAGTAAATATGTATAGATATTTGAAGTCAACTCATAGCCTCTAGGAAGGTAAATGATTGTGTTATTATGTATTTACGAGTTGAAATATAGGTTGACTTAATCAATTTACGGCTTGTAGTTTTATCAGTGAGGTAAAAACTTTCATTCTGAATCTTTATGACACTAAAGAAGCATCTAAAAGAGATGTCAAATAAATCAGATTGTGAGGTTAAGCTCAGACTCCGTCCAACATTACTCTCACACTTTGCCCAGTTCGGCTCCATTAAAGCTGATCAGTGTTGCTCCGTGTGTGCACAGTGGCAACAGTGTGTCGGACTCAGAGAACACGCGTCTCTGTCTCTGGATTAACTAAAGTGGGTCTGGTGTACAGAGCTGAAGTGTCAGGCACCGATACAGATCCCCCCCCCACTCCTCTCAGGGGGGGGGGCTTGTTGTAAAGCCCTTGTTGTGGATTTCATGGATTAGACCCCTCAGTGGGGCAGATAAATCAAATTAAGAGGTACGTCGTCGGCACATTTGAGGATATTAAGAGGCAAGTCCTGGCAACAGAGCAGGAACTTGGCAGCAACTTGTGGAACTCTAACACATCAATATAAAACATAACCACTCTACAAGTCCCAATTTATTTTAAAGTAAATTGATGCAAGGGCTACTTATAATATGTGATGTTGCGTTTTGTAAAAAATGTTGCACCCTCTGTGGGAGCTGTGAACTCAGTGAACTCATAGTTTGTTCTCTGTATTGTTTATCTTTTGTTAATTTACTTTGCTCTCGATGAGATCGCAGACAATCTTGTTGTTGAAGTACTCGATGGGAGTCCACTTGATGCCCTCCTGCACATATTCCTCCTACAAAAGAGAGTCCGGAGTCAGTACATGAAAATTCAAAATAAAGAAAAAAGAAGAAGAGTGTGTGTGTGTGTGTGCGTTACCTGCTCGGCCTTCAGAGTCAGCTCGATGAAAATCTGCTGCAGCTTCTCATTCACGAAGTTGATGCAGAACTGCTCGAATCCATTTTTCTAATGAATAGAAGATGTAGTTAATAAAACCCACAAGGCCTAAGTGAGATTTATCTCAAGCAGAGGACGGATTTCCTCTGAGCTCAGGGGCCATTGTTTGGCGCAGGAGCTCCACACAGATTGGCTGGCTTTAAAGGAAGGGCCATATTGTGCAATTCACAGCCCATACAATGGGCTTTCAGCCTTATGCTACTAGAGCCTGCATCTTCCTGTGTTAATAATCTTTGGCCACCAAAATGCAGCTGGCCTTATCTGACATTGTGCATACAAAGAAACAAAAATGACAGAGTAGATGTCATCATGCTCAGCACCATAACCTTGATCTCCTTACAAAGCTAAATAAAACAAATACATCTCCATTTGGTTCGTCCACTCCTGACTCATCCAGGACGTCTTATTAAGCAAATGATACAATCAGCTTAGAAGAGCATGTTGAAGTCTGCTGCCTCAATCAGGAGATGGGACTTAATCCACATACTTAATAAATTAGTTTTATCCATGATGTTTAATCTGTTTAAGTTAATGCCCGTTAATCTAACTTATGTGTTGTTGCAGAGTAAACGTCCCGTTGCCATGTGTCGGCTCGTGAAACAGACAAAAAAACACTTACTTGGAAAATTTCAAATCCATAAATGTCCAACACCCCAATATTTAACTCCTGTTGATCCTTCACCACGGCTTTGTTGATGGACTGAAATCAAAAGAGTGGGTTAAATATGTGAAATATGTGGATATTTATTTGAGACGCACTGAGCTGTACGGCAGTAAGATCATACCTCGACCAAGAAGTCAAACAGGCGTGAATGCAGGGCTTTTGAGAGGGCGTCACGAGTGTAAGACGCCTGCTCCACATTCAGAGTCACGTCTATGTGCTCCACCGCATTCCCCCACTTGCTGTCCATCTTCCGGCTCGTCAGTTTCTCCTTCAGACGGTTCTGGTCAATGCCGAGCAGAAACGCAGGAAAGGCTAGAACTGTTAAAAGAGGGAAGAGAAAGAAGAAGGGGAGACAAGGAGAAATAAATACAGGAAAAGTAACTTTATAAATGTTTATTTTCCCAGGTGGAACTGTTCCAGTCATATTTTTCCAGACAGCGCTGGAATCTGTACACTCAACTGGAATAAATCATGTAACACCAGGCAGGAACTATTGTTTTGTATTCTATAAATGTAAAAGTTCCACAAACTATAGCTAATAGTATATGTATATAATAATACCAACCACAATCATTTCTAATAAAGATTCAGTTTGGTATTATTATTGTCATATTTGGAAAATCCTAAAACCTGTCTTTGGGAGCAAATGGGTCAAACATAATAGGAGGATAAAAACCTAAAAAATATAACCATTTTGTTCTCTTTGGTATATTGTGTAGTTGCTGTACTGTTATGATAAGGTGAGAGTCAAGGCAGTTTGCCCTGGGTTCTGTTCGGAAATAGTAAGGAGAAAAATCTGTATGAAAATCAATACACAGGATCTCATACGTTTGACAAACAGCCTTATGTAACCTTTGCAAATAAAGGGCTCCAACCTTCTACCGACAGTCACAACGCATGCAATTGGAGCTAAACCGCCAAAACGAAACTTCCTCCAGAGAAAAATTCAACACAGATGAGCCCTGGATTACAGCTAAATAGAAGAACAGCACTGGGCTAAGCATTGGAATAATACAAAAAGTGTTGAGCACACCACAGATCATTTGCCCCAACCTGGCGTTGATATCGTCCCCAGAGAGCCCCTCCCTGCCTTATTACAGTGACTCACTTCCCCTAAAAGGAAATAGCTCTCAGACCTGCAGACTCACTGTGTCTGGGAATGCATCAGGCCTCTGCAGTAGCTCCCCTTCTGGGACATTAGGGTGTGACTGACCATACGCCGGCTTAAATCACCAGGAAAACGCCACTGATGTGTTCAGCAGGGAAGCTATGGATAATATACTACAGTGTACAAACTGCAGGCTGTTACACATTGTTTATTTCAGGAACAATGCACAAGTTCCTCTGCAGGAAATGTGTTAAAACAGCAGTGACTAATAAAAGCAACTGTAGGAAGGGTTATCAATGCAGAAGTTTGTCAAGCGTGTGGCCTCATTCATTTCAAGTAGCTGTCACACACATAGCGATCCTGTCACGTTCATTTACAGAATTGACTCTGCTTAACTTTCAATGTCGGAATTCTAGCATCTTGGACATGAATATGAAGTTCAATGGTGTATATAATGATTTTCAACTTTATTTCTCATTTATATAAGATGAGGGGAAAAAATTAATTTCCTAAACAGTAATTTGTACCAGTATCGAGTTCCTTAATGTCCAACCAGCCAAATTATGTACAAGTCCTTTATAGGAAGTACAGTCATCATCAGATGATGTTGCACTGCTGACTGTGATGTGATGTTAAATGTGAACCTGGCTGGTGTAGTTTTATATGGAGAGCAGATTAGGAGTGTGCAGTTTAAGCACACAGGAAGTGAGACTGGAGGGAACAGGAAAAGCAGAGATTTTGACGTGCCACTGTTTCGTCTGCACAGAACAGACCGAGGCTTTGTACACTGGCCTCTGCTCAACTGCATCATACCAAAACAGAGTGAGGAGGAAGGAGAGAGGGGGAAAAGGACAGAAGAATCAAATGTGGCAAGAGGGAAGGGGACAGAGGGAGAAGTCTTTTTCCGAGTCATTTTAGTCTGTGACGAAATATGACCAGCGTTTCAGCAATAGCATTTTATTTTATGGTAATCTCGCATGGGTTTGGGTTACTCCAGACAGTTGGCTGCATCCCTGCATTAACACAATAAAACTTCAAGGAGACTTTAAGGAGTGAACGTGGTGAGAGAAAAGGAAACTAGAGAAGGAGCCGCTCAGGGCGCTGGAAAGAGGAGAGACATTCAGAGAAAGACGACTGCAACCAGAAGTAGAGAGTTACCTCCTGAACAACACCTCAGTCATAACAACACAACTGTATCTGTGCCGCCACGCCATATACACAATATGGTCCACACTGAAATATCTCAGCATTCATGGTCCCCAAAGGATCTGACTCCACCATCATGTCAAAGTTTTCACTGAACGCTTACATTTCTAGCATAAGCTACATAGAAAGCTATTAGCAGGCTAATGTTAGCTCACAAAGCTGTGCCTCAGGGTCAAAGTTCGCCATTCTAGTCACTATAGCATGGCTGCAAGTTTCCCCATGTTGGGACTAATAAACAATTATCTTAAACTTTTAGTCTTTATGGTTATAATTAGATACTTTCTCTCTATGCATATTTGTTTTCATGCTTTCATTTTCTTTATTTGTCCTTTCCAGCATAATCTCAACAACACGTCGAAAATAGTCCAGGTTTGTTTTAATGTGAGCTTTGGTTATTTGTGTTTGGTTGTTACCACACTGAGCACAACACAACTTCTGATGTGAGCCCACTTACACTCTTCACTCTCCACAGCAGCGTAGTTGCCTGATTCCCTGAAAGTGATATTTCCCAGGTGCAGGACTCCGGCCACAATCTGCAGCACCATGGAGCGGTCCACCGCCGAGATGCCGATCACGTCCATTGCGTGCTGAGAAAGCAAAGAAGAACAATCAGGGCTCGGTTTATACTTTACAAACTCTAATTTCTCCTCTTGTGGTTTGACCGGTCAACAAAAACAAGGGATCGTCTGTAAAAGAAAACTAACCATTGTCTCCTGGAAGTCGCTCTTGTCGTTGATGTCGTCCACTTTGTAGGAACCGGACTGGTTGAGGTAAGTGTAGTAATCCAGGCTCGTGATTCCCAGGCTGTTCTTCTGCTCCACAGTGGCTCCTTCTATCAACTGTGCAGCAGAAATCAACAAGGGGATATTTATGAATTTATACACGTGACATCTCACAAATACTGTAGTAGTGTTAGTGTTCACATCTACACTGTTTCTGGAGAAATCTGAACACCTCTATGTGGAATAGGAAAATCAGGTCATTCACAATGAAAACAGATTCATCTTCCTCCTGCAGCCAAAGGGAACACCAAGTCCGATATGTCCTGAGAATCCACGCACACACACACACACACAGACACACACACACGCACCTTCTCCACAAATGTGTCCCATTAACTCTCCAGCTTGAAAAATCACCTGATAGAATATGTGGAAACTCCGCTCCCCAGGATTCCTCATGACGACACGTGATTTCTCCAGAAGGAAGTTGGAGATTTTCCCTCCGTCTGGTTCGCCACCGGAGCTGAACTGGATCTCAAAGTATTTCCCCTGGTGGATCAAAGCAGGTTTGTTTTAAGTATCAGAGGGAGCTGCAATAAAGTTTAAGCTGTAAGATCTGAAAAACTGGCATCTGGTTGATCTAATGCTGCTGCTGGTGTGTGCATGTGTGTGTAAAATCTGATCCTGTTTATTGCAATGCCCTCTCCTCTTGAATGTAATGTAATATCTGTTCCAGTCACGGTGAGAGCAAATCTGAAGTGGAGACACTTTTAATCCAAAGACAGTTTCTTAAAAAAAAAGGGTTTTCCCCCAAAACTTCAACTCCTGAAATATCTCAAACCCTGAGACAATACTTCTTTGTATGCTAATACTTAACCAATTAACTCTGAGGTAATATGTTTTTAAAGTCATTGCTGAGCATCTTCCTTAATAAGCAGGGGAGGATGTGCCTCAGTGGTTGTGCACGTATGTCTTTCTGTGCACAGCCCTCTCACAGCACAGCTCTGGTTAACCAGGACACACACGATGTTTGCTGCCTCATCCAGTGAAACAGGAGTCAGGAGAAAATATGTCACTTTAAAATCTTTGTTTTCCAAAGACTCAGCACGAATGCAAAGGTATATACCACAAAAAAGTTGACTCCTCAAGTTATTCCAGCTCCGATTGCATTTATTCCTCTCTGTGAAACATAGGATTTGCATTGACTGTGTGTCATTTCATTTTTTCCCCCAGAATCATCTTCACTTAGGCTGCAAACCAGATTTGGCAAACACACACGAAATGTGGCTGAAAAACTCTGTCCTTGGAAGAATCAGAGTTATTTGGTTAACGAGAACCAGTTATTTATTGAGCCAGAATGTTAGGCGCTGATTCACAAAAAAGTGCAAACGAAATCCTTACAAATCTGCTGGAGTTGTTGTTCCTCACAGTCTTGGCGTTGCCAAAGGCCTCGAGCAGCGGGTTGGACTGCAGGATGATGTCTTTGACGTGCTGCGGGGAGACAGACGCAATGAGCTGTTAGCTACGTCACAGACGGTCTGTGGAGCAGGTACAGACACCACACACTTCACACCCTCACTAACAGGCGGCTGTGTACAAGCATGGAACTTTCCACTCAAATACAAACTTTACATGAATACACACACACACACACACACAAAGACACACACAAACACACAGACACACACAGACAAACGCTAAACACATACACAGACAGACACAAGGTCTGGAAGACATTATCTTTCCTGTGAGCCATCTGCATGTCAGAAACACATGAGTTTTAAATCGGTAGAGCAGACACAGCTACTCCCACTTCCATTTCTGTCCACAGAAGATGAGTGGAAATTATTTCTTGTTTTCTTTGTTAAATCAAACTTTGTTCTGTATCAAAGACAGGAAATAAACAAGCAAAACAGTCTTTGGTCTTTTATTTGATCACATTTGCCTCCCCCAAGACAAGCACAGATTGTGCTGAGTTCAGTAACCAAAACTAAAACCTTAGATTTAGATTTACATACACTGAGGAGGTTATGTTTTCACCTCTGTCTGTTTGTTTTTGGTTGGTTTGTAAGCAGGATTGTGCAAAAACAGATTACCACAAAACTTGGTTGAAGGATGTGGTCCGGATCAGGGAAGAACCCATTACATTTTGGTTTTGATCCGGCACAGGAAACTGATGCAGGAATTCCCCCCCCCCTTTCTATAACAACATTTCTGTTGATTTCTATAGGGTCAATGTGTATGGGAATTTTGGTGAAGATCCAAATAAAAATCCAGATCGAATGGATTTAAATGCAGTTTCATAAGGGCAAGGTTTAGACAGATGAATAGACATGGAACTGACAGGGAGTTGTTATTTGTTCAAAACTATGTGACCACATTGCATAAGAATGTACTGTCCTGCACATCACAACTGGATGAGGTGGAAGAGACCAATGTGAGGTTAATGTGCTTTCTGTAAGAGTCACATTTGTTCATACAAACAATAATTACTTGTGTTTTACTTCCTTAGTAAAGGGCCTTCATATTGTTCATTGCAACACAAAACATGAATTATACCATAGAAGTATAACTCATTTGAATCTAAAAAGTCTACCAGCTCTACTGTTCAAGGCCAAAAGATGATTTCTGATGTGGCCATGCCAGCAGCAGCTCCGACTGGATTAAATAAAAAAACTGCACAGCCATCATGGTGAAGGCATTTCCTCATCAAACTTTAGATCTTTATCTAGCTTAGGGAACTGGACATCTGCTAGTTGGGGGGCTGCCAGATGGCTGAGGAGGGGGCTGGGGGAGCAAGAAGATGAACTGATAATGGGGAATAAGGATGAGGATGATAAGATGAGGACCGGATCCGAGAGGGAGGGAGAAGTGCAGGAATGAAGTAGCAACAGGTTATGAGAGTTATATGCTCCATAATTAATACATTCTACAAGTAGGGTTGACAAAAGATAATCAAACACTAATTTGAGATGTCACAAAATGAAAGGAATAATTTAAGTTAAAATATTGTTATACAATATTTAAGAAGGGATGCTTAAAGAATGTCCCCGACCACCTTTTTTCCCAAATGCAAATGACATTCCAGCTTGACGTTGAATCTGATCTCCATCCAGATCTTTGTTGCTCACATGTTTCCTGCATCTTTAACATTCTGTCCTGACGGAGAAAGAACAAGCAGCCAGTCTCACCTGTACTCTGGGTCCACCCCCTGACACTCTGGAGATGTAGCCCATGATATATTTGGCTGCTACCGTCTTCCCCGCGCCGCTCTCTCCACTGAAAGACAAGATCAAAATGTAAGCACGTTTTCTCTTACATGCAATCTGATCCGGTGAGTGAAACTCAAATCCACCCACCAGGTGCACTGTGAAGTGCATATGAAACACCTCAAGTGTTTCATATGCACTTGAGTGATTGTTTGGCAGGATAGCCTATGGCTTTGGAGGGCGGTTGAGTGACTGCATGTGCATGTTCAGGGTGACATTATTTTCAGTCCCTCACATCTACTGATTTTTATTGGTACAAATGCATTGAAGGAATTCAAAATACCCAAAGAAAACCCACACAAGCACAGGGAGAACCACGCAAACTCCACGGAGACAGATCCCGACCGAACCTGGATACGAACAGTGCACCACCGTGCTGCCCTATTGCCGTGTTCCTGCTGTGTAATTGATTATGTCCACAAATGTATTTTGTCATATCATAATGACTTTGACCTTTGACCACCAAAATCTAGTCCGTTCATCCTTGAGTCCAAAGTGAATGCTTGTGCCAAATTCAAAGACATTCCCCAGAGGTGTTGCTGAGAATTGGGACAGATGGACGGACTAACAACCCAGACATATAAAGCCTCTGGCCATGTCTGCTGCTGGCATAGAGGCATGAAGACGCCTTGTTTGTTCCATTATCCACGCTGCTCGATGGACCCTGAGAGCAGGAAGCATCCACTAAGGAATAAACACACTTTTTATTCATTGTTTATTTCTTTGTGCCGCTATTTTGAATATCTGAGGCCGATGTACTCCCACTGAGGAAAAGACCCAACTGCAAAACCTAATTTCTGCAAGTTCCATCTGATGAGGATGTTAGAGGCTACAGAAATATTACAGGCACACTTTCCTTATTCAAATGGTCAAAATATGGTTTATACAATTAGAAGCAAAGGTCAGCTCTGGATGAGTGATTGGCTACAGCACCTCTGGACCGATGAACCGCTGCAGTAATAAGGACACTGGTTCAGTTTTGTCACATTTACAGACTTTCCCCCCTGTATCTCTCTTTCCTCGACCCACACTTGTCTATTTTCCTCTTTGCCTTTTCACTTTGCCAGGGTCATACTTATTTTGACATATGTGGTTTGGCAGTGGATGACAGTGGAGTCTGTTTTTCTTGCAGTGCCTTAAAGCAGGGTCAGGTTGGTAATGCCTCTGTGAGAAGCACAGCTGCAGGCTGTTAGGAGCTGCCAGAGGAAGTCATGGGAGCCACTCCATTACACTGCAGCCTCCCTGTATGGTTTGTAACCCTCCCCCTATGTAACTCCTCGTTACTTCCAAATCTTCGGCATTGTACTCGCTCGCTGCAGAGGACTCGAGTAACAAGAAGTGGGGGGGGATCAAATATTCAATGAGGTTTAGCATTGTTTCTACTCCTGCAAGTTATTTTAAGTAGAAGCCACTCGGAGTCTTGAGTCATATTTGAGCTCCCAATGGGAAAATCTCATTGAGCTGAAAGCTTTGTTAACTTCTGCAGAGATTTATTAACCAAACAAGGACATGAGTTTAAAAAAGGCAATGCAGGGGGAAGGGAGGTTTAAACATTAACTTTCAGAAGTCATGACAGACACTCGCTATGAGAGGAGATGCACACGCAACACTGAGTTCTAGTTTAGGTGGTTTGGTATTGTATAACAGTCAGTGCGCTCCCACAGAAAGACTTGAACTTTAATTTTAAGCCCTCTATATATTGCAGATATGTATTCAATCTATTGGAGTCTGTCGATTTCATATTAACAGATAAAAACTAAATGACAACGAATCAAAAAAAAAGTGCTTGGAGACTTATGAAGCTTTACATGTGGTTGTGTTAATAAAGCATTTATGTGCTTTTTTTCTTTACATTAGAATTGTATCAGGATTTCTATTGCTATTATTGACAAGTGGTTATTGCCATTGGTTTGTACCTGATCTTTTTATGTGCATTTTTTGAATAACTTCTGTTAACAGGAGAAAATCAATAACATATTGGTTAAAACAGTTCGATTTTATGTATGTAAATAAATAAATAAAGTCTAAAAACAATCAAAATGGAGACGAATACACACACAATGACAGATTTGCAATGTGACATGTGAAATGAAGTATGGTGTTATGACCTATTGTAGCAGAAGAGTTAAGCTATTCAATGCTTCGATTATTGTTTTACACAAATGTTTAATTTCAGTGTTTGATGAAGTTTCTGATTGACATCTGACTATCGACACAAATCCATGTCTGAACTGGTCTGAGCTGCTGATGAGGTCATTTCAAAGCAGCGCGTTCAATCGTCCATGGAGCCTAAACATATTGGATGGCCCCCCCTGTCTCTTTGAAGCAAAACGACACAAATGATGGAGTGTTGAACAACAGCCCATTCAACAGCTGTGGAGAACAGCACATCTGTAAAATGAGCTGGATTCATTTCAATTGAGTTGAGATCAAAGTCATCGACGGACAAAGGAGTCGGTCGACAGTTGAGGATCAAAAAGCTCATCGGACAAAGACATGACAAAGACACTGGTGATCCACTGTATGACAAGGACTAACTGTTATTATATATTGGTCACATGATGACACCCAAGCTTTAGATCATAGCTTAGCTTTGTTATATATACATAAATGGTACACAACATTTCCGTTAAGAAACCACATTTAAATTCACTAGATCCAGATTATTATTTGGATTGGCACACAAATATCAGGCTGCTAAACATGTCTTGACTTTTTTTTAATCAAGATTCATGAATTATTGTAAAAGTGATGTAAAACACCTTATCCTGCAATGTTAAAGGAAGTCAAATAACTCCTTGATCCGCCCCCTGATCCAGATCCACACCAAAATATAAATGAAATGTTCTTTTCTGACTCAAACCAAAAGCTCTCTGAAACTCTGTCCAGTAATCATGCTCAAAGTCAGACAAAGTGAAAACACAACAGCCCAGGCAGAGGTAATAATTATCCAGGTTGTAAATCAGTGGTTGAGCAGGTAGATGGGGCCTGTTCTTTGACCTTTACTTATTTATTCAAAACAATTTGATGTAATATGTAATCCAATTTCATTCCTGTATGAAGCCTATGGCTGAACAACGTTTCTGCCTCATGCATTAACACAGTAGATCAATGTGTTGCTTGTTGGTTTAACTAAACACATTAAACAAACACTTACACTGGGAACAGTAAGCAACACCCTGTGACTACGCCTGCACTAATAAAAATGAACTTGGCAATCTCTCAATACACGTTGTCCTTTTAAAAGCAGGTCTTATTTTCATTCATTAAAAAAAGAAAGGCAAATTTAAGGAGTCCTAATTACCCAGCTGACAGAATAAACCGGCTTTTTTAAAGCATTAAGGAGCTTTTGTTTGGCGAGAAAAACATTTTTCTTACTGACAGGACAGATGTGAAGCAGCTGGTTCTCACATTACAAAAGTTTTGGTTGATCGTCCTTTGAAAAATGTCATTGGCCTGATTTCAATGAATACTTTGAGAGCCAAACTGATATCACCACCTACGTACATCACCTGCTCCCATTCTTCCTTTTAACATCTGATAAAGGTTCTCTAAGGATAGCCACGTCAGTCACATGCTATGGTCAGCAGATGGCAAATGGATATAAACTGCTGAATAAAACAAATAACTTTTTATTGGGAAAGTCACAGTTTCCCTTCAAGACACGTCAAAACTGCTCGACCTCTCCGTCCTGAATTTCCCTTACGTTTAATAAACGGGTTTCCTTAGTAAATATGAAAAAAGCGCCTGCACAGGCCGATGCTGACCGCACCGCCTGCATGGCCAGCAGTTCACAGCGAGCCTTTGTTTGCCGAGACCGGGTTCATCATAAAAAAAACACTTCCATGCTTTTGTTTGCTGATTTAGTCGGTCACAAAATCCACCTCGGTGCCTTTATGTGGGAAACTGAACGAGCAACTGCTGGCTGTCCAAACAACGGGCGAAAGTGCTGAAGCAGGGGTCATTCATCATGAGGTAAGCACTATAGTAACCGTGGTGCTCAGGTGACGGGGCTACAGGATAAAGGCCCGATCATGACACCACACTTTTCCCTCTGCAGCTTTGCAGTGCAAACAACAACAAACTCAAACAGGCTGTGAAAGGATAGAAAAATCCCCCAAATACAGCGAGAGAGTGATTCTACACAGAGGGTCCTGCAGGTGTTTTTTCTTATTTCAACCAGGAAGTTCTTTAAAAATAGCCTGTATAAACGATGCTTTGTTCTCGTCTCACATCCTAAGTTAAAAGAGGCCAGATCCTGCTGTGAACCGCACATTGTTTCCTTATACGGACATTTTAATTTATTCTTTTTCTATGGGTAAATTCTCCATTGAGGTACAATATCTCTTCTGCCTCCTGGTCAAGATGGGCAGCAATGTTCATATATAAATACCAGCATAGACAAAAAACACACGGAAACAGCAAACTGACTGAAAATAAAGGAGATACACAGAAGGATACAGGAATCTGTGGCTAAAATAAACTATAGAAAATAAAAGGCACATGTTAAAAACAATAGCATTGTTTTATGATTTTTTTAAATGCACCACGAGAGGGTCCATGATTCTAAGTTTAGGATGTCTTGCAGGTCATTCCAAGCATTAAAGCAATGGGCAGATTTATCCATGGTTTATTATCCACATTATATATATATATATATATATATATGTCTTCATTCCTTTGCATTTCACCGCGGGCGTGTCCCTTTCGGTTAGTCAGCTGCACAGAGTAATGTGGTGGAACCTGTTCGGTCGGTTCTCCGAGCTGCTCCCCTCCCAAACCATTATCGTGACCTGCACAGGCTCCGCTTCACTTCAGCCTCATTATATCATCCCACAGATCACATTGCACACAGATCGCTATCTCCACTCTTTGTCTCGCTCGATCCTGTCCTGCACAGTGCGAACAGGTGACAGGACAGGGTCAACAGTCAGTCGGTTTACGAGCCATCGACTCGCACAGAGATGAATTCTTTCTCTGTGGCTGTCACACGTCATTGGTTCACGGTGTGTGAGAGAAGGTGAAGAATGTCGTGCGAGAGTCTCACCTGATGATGACACACTGGTTCTCACGGTCGATCATCATGTTCCTGTACATGTTGTCGGCCAGAGCGTAGATGTGAGGAGGGTTCTCATACTGAGCCTGCAAAACAAATTCAGTAATTATCAGTGTTTAAACAGCTCTCGTCAAACACTGTGGAGGAAGCTATTATAAAACTAAAGGTTGTAACATATTGACGATAAATCTGGTGATATTGTATATTTACCTCCCTAACCCAAGGAGGTTATGTGTTCATCTGTGTTTATTAGTTAGGATTACAAATAAAATGACAAATTACTATGAAACTAGAGAGGATGCAGCATAGGTCAGGGAGGAACCCATTCAAATTTGGTGCATATTTTTTTTTATTTAACATTACAAGAGTCAACATTTTCGTTGATTCCTCCTGAAAATATTTAACTGATCTCGAGGATAATATATATTGTATGGGACAGTATGTGCAATCTGGTGCAGATCCAAATAAAAAGCAAGTTTTTGTGCATTTAAACGGGGTTTCTTGAGGAGAGGGTTTCTTGCCTCTGTGGAGATGTGCTCTCTACTCAGGGCCATTCTAGCGTTTGGTAAGATAAAGTTGTATTTCATTAACTTTGGACAGATCCAGCATGGTTGTAACTCCCACGTTTTTAGTCTGTTTGCTGAGCAAATAGTTATTCCTTTTTATTTCCCACAAAGTCTTAATGCGGGAGTCTGCTGGGTCTTGGCAGACGTGCTATTTTCCTTAGTGTCTACAAATTTCTTGTTAACACTCACTGGTGTGCTAAATGTGTATTAATCCACCTCTCAAAATAGTCTACAGGAAATGCACTTTTACCTCCTGTTTGAGAAACATTTGTAAAAAAGTGCTGTGTCCAGATGCTTGAGGAAATGACTGAGCCCAAGACTGTGACGTCAGCACTGTTCTGACAAATCTGCTGCCCTTTTAAATAGGAAACAAAGTCAGCAGCTTCATGAATGTTTCATCTTATTCTGATTCGAATCTGAATTTCATCCTGTAATCTGAGCTGGCCCACACTGCAAATCAGAACCCAGTGCACCTCTGCAAAAGGATAATCTGCCAATCTGTGAAATTTGGCATGTGTCGCACTGAGTGTTTTCACAGTCAGTCCGGAGGATTTTAAAAGTCTTCCAGTGTGCTCCAGGCTTTAAGCACACAAGCCCACTCTTCAGCAGACTGGCCAAGAGAAGGCAGACTTGAACAGGCTGTCCTGTGAAGGTGCTGCCAAGCCTCTCAATGGTTGAGTCAAGTTTCTGACAGCAACATCTGCGCCAGCCTGCTGGGAAGATCGCACCGCATCTAACCCAGTTCATTTCCGAGAATTTGTCCTTCACACTGCTCCCATCTTAAACCATTCAGTAATACATCAGTAACACTTCAGTAACCCTGGGGATTTCAATAAGGCATCAATAATTCAGTCGCACATCAATAATTCTAAAATATGCTGTGTGTGTCACGTATTATCGCATGTCATTGAAAAGATAGAGTTGTACTTACAGCACCCTGATACATCTCAATTTCTCTGTCTCCAAAGTACGGCATCTGCTTGAAGGGGTTGATAGAGATGAGCACAGGGCCGATGTACGTCTGATGACATGATGCATTAAGGATCATACAGTGAAGACAAAAATATCACAAAAGAACAGATCCCATTAAATGCATCTTTTCCCAGGAAGTTTAAACATTTCTTTTAGGGTTTGAAAATGTTTAATTCCAACAAGAGTCTGCAAACACAACGTTTTTACAGAGAGATAATGAGACTGAGCAGGGAAGAGATGACTTCATCTGAGGCCAGGACGTCATCAGAGTGTACACCAGTGCAGCAGTGGAGTATTTGGTGATGAGGTCCTGAGTCTAAATGAGAATCCAGTGCTTACGAAATGACAGAGAATAGACTGGCAGTGTAACACTGTGAGGTTCTTATGCCCTGGAGTAAAAATACCGCCTGAGGCAAATAAAGCTGCTATTGTGGGTGGCCTTCAGTGGCCTTCAGTGGCCTTCAGCGGCCGACAGCGACCCGCAGACTTGGCAGGGCCGACCTCACAGTTACTGCGATTGATTGACCCAAATCAAAGGCCCGACTCAGAGCTGACAAACCTGAAAACTGCCGGCGTTTACCAAACTTCATGATCCTGAGCTGCCAGAGCGTGGATTGGAGTTTGTGTAATGTGCTGCTTTGAGAGTGTTGCTTTTCAAAGGGCTCCATTCATTCATTCATCAACTCCTTTTTACGTCACTAACAGCTTGTGTGTGTGTGTGTGTGTGTGTGTGTGTGTGCGTGTGTGTGTCCATGGCCACAGCTGTACTTTTAAAGCTCAAACTTAGCATTTGTGTGACTAGTGCAGCACCCGTTCTCAACATGCTTTCTAGGAAGGGGCTGTTTGTTTAGCCTATGGTAACAGTTCGGAGCTACTTCTGAATTATTTCTTGTAATTAGTGAGTCCTCCTCAACCAGCTATTTGACAATATACTGTCACTTTTTTATTGTTTGTGCACTGGACACAATTTTCAGACTCAATTTCAAATTTCACTTTCAAAATAAAAGCTCAGCCACTATGTGAACGTTGTGCTTTTAAGTTGAAGACAATTTGCTAAAGAGGAAGAGATTCTAAGAATGTTGCCATAATGGAGCTCAGCGCCCGTGAATGTCTGGTCACCTGTTTCTATTTTTATTGACAATATCGCACCAAACTCTGGACTGACTGTTGTGGAATTCATATGTAGATTTCATTTATGGAAATACTACCTCTCACCACACTTGTTTTAATCCCTACCACAATGAAAACCACTCTGGAAAAGATAACAGCAATTCTCTGATAAAGAGGATAAAAATCTCCTTTATGCAATCTGCTCCTCTTCACATCATTTTGTTCACATTTTGCACCACAGTGAGACAAAGCTAGAGTCAATTTGACACTGGTGGAGTAACAGGAGTCAGAGGTCTGGGAGGAAGTTTGAACAGAGAGGCCCTTTAGCCCCCCCGCTCACAGCAGTGTCTCGGGGGGAAGGCGTCACCTTCCAACACTGACTTATTACTCACTGCTGCACTGTGATGACCATTCAGCTATTCTGGTAACAGCACAGATGAGCTGGGACTCAGCTATTCCTCACTGGGGTGTGAGCTGCGATCGTGAACAAAGGATACAAAGATGTAGTCATCCATATATCTCTTCTTGAGGTTGTCCACGATGGCGTCCTCATTGATCTTGGTGAGCAGCACCATGTCGTCCACGCCGCTGATTTTGACATTGTGGCTCTGCCAGTGGTACCGGTAGTGGCCCCGGCTCCCCTGCAACAAAACACACACAATGCGCAACTGTTAGCTAGCTGAGAGAGACACAATGAGATGGTGTGGACAAATCGAGGGTCTGACATTAAGGTTGCACAGAGGCGAGGCTGCTGCATGAAGGAACTGTGGCTTCAAACGCCCTCAGAGGCAGAGGTGGTGTGGTTTTTATCACAGTGTTCAGATAATCAGACCAAACTAAAGCCAGGGGAAAAAAAAATGTATTAGTCCAGCAAAAACTTCAACGTGTAGACATTTTCTGATGTCAGCAGTATAATGAGCCATGTTTACTTTGAAATAGTGCAAGGTCAGATTCCCAGATGTGCTTTGTGTTATTTATCTAAATGTTAAAGATGCTCTGACCCAGATTTTTTCCCCCCACACAGTCAACCACTCCAAGTTTCTCCCTACGTTCCTGTTTTTGTTTGAGCTGAATGAGTCTCTGGAGAACTGAGGTCATTCCTCATGCGCTATGAGTCAGTGTTGTCTGGCTACTGTGGACGAGAGTCACAACGTGCTCGGAGGAGTGAGTCTCTTTCTCCTGGACGCAGAACCACTCGAGGCCACGGAGAGCGTCCAGAACATTAGTCAACACACAAGTTAACTCTTGACTTCCTCAGTCTTCAGTGAGGAAGTGTGGACAGAGGAAGTGACGATAAACAATACTCCCAATGGAAAATAAAAGAATAGATTTAGACAAAGACACTTTATGTAGCAAGTAATTCATTTTTGTAAGAATAATCAAGATTTGTGTTAAGATTAAAACAACAACTCAACGGATCTTTACAAAACGTGGTTGAAGGAAGCGGTATGGGTCAGAAAAGACCCAACTAAACTTCAGTGCGGATTCAAATCATGTTGTGGATTTAGAATTATTATTTTTTTCAATATTTTCACAGCTTTCCAAGGGAATAATATATGGATCTGGATGGGGGGGAGGGGGGGGGGTGTGTGAGGTGTAAACTGATATCTATGAATTTGTTGGAGCTTGACTGAATACAATGGGACTGTTGGGCCATGGAGGATGTATACGCTCTACTGAATGCCATTTGAGTATAGTGGCTGTATTTAGTAGCTTTGTTGTTTGTTCTGAACATAAACTCTTCTGTGTTGTCTTAAAAGCTGAGCTCCGAAACTCATTATTGAAAAGCAGTTGAGTGAACCGTCTATTATACAACTAATAAACTGTCTATTATACTCTGAGTGAACAATCTGAAGACTGCAACAACAGCCACAGCTACTACACAAAAGTACTACAACAACTCTTATGCCACTATTTTCATTTAAATGCTAAAATAATATAACTCAGCAACAGCAGGACACTGTTGATTTGCTGATGTAGATCAAGAGTTATGATAGAAAGCTCCCGTTGTTCTCGACTGCTCTTTCCAATGTCAAGAATGCACTTTGAACCTCAGCTGTACTTTTGTGTCCTACTTTTTCTTTCCCTTTCAGAGGTTGTAATAGCTTGCTGATTGCAGCATTACACATCATAAACAGCAGAGTATAATTCAATAATCATAATTCGATCACATTCCGGTTCTGTTCAAGTGTTTTTTTTCCTGTTTAAAGAAAATTCTTGCTCATTCTGGGAACTGGTTAGGTTAGTTATTTGAGGCTATGTATGTTGTGAACCTATAAATGCAGCTACCTGTACACTAAACACAACTAGAAAGGACAAAAGTAAAAGACAGAAACCCTGGTGAATATCAAGGGACACAAATAACCAAACCACAGGCAGGTTATTGTACTTTTAGTAATTACAGTAACTTGAACTTACTAAATCATGGAGGGCAGCCAGCAAGCTTTTAATAACCTCCAGGCTGATTTTATTCTTTACAGCAGCAAAATTAAAACCACTTTACAGACTCTGTCATAGCATGGGAGATGGTGCTGTGGTGAGGAATGTTAACAACTTTTTCGGCCAAATTCAGTGAGTTTCTTCTCCTCAAGAGGGAAGCAGCCAATTATAGCTGGATTAATTCTCCAGATCACACCCATTAACAAGTTTTACAACTCTCTGGGCGCTGTAGAGGGAGCTGCTGACTACTCTCCTCCCTTAGCAACGATGACGAGACAATGTCTCAGGGAGGCCAAGAAGCCAATTTGTGACGTGGAGAAAGTAGAGACAGAGAGAAACAACACACCAACGTGAACAGGGAGAAATGGCTCTTTCAGGATGAACAATCAATATATGTCCTTTACAAAGTTTGGACAGAGGTAGAGAGTGCAGTTAGGAAATGGCGATAAAGAATGACACCATTCAGTAAATAACTGAAAGTATAATATTAGGTAAGTAAATAAGTGGGATTTGAGTTTCAAGGTAAACTTTTAGGCAAAATGTTGAAGTGTTTGGTTTCAAGGTGGTGGATGTGGACAAGGGTCGATAAGAAACACCTTATTCCCTGTGGTTCTAGGGCTTCAGGATATTTAAAAAAAATTTACCAGCACGTTGAGTCTCTAAGACCAGATTTGAGTTCATTCATCTGACTTCACTTTGTCCTCTGAGGGTCTGACTGGGCCTCAGCTACCTCCAGAACCAGCACAACCTGAATCTTTTATTTACTGTTGTTGTCACCAAATGTTCTTTCTAATTCAGGCAATTACTAGCTATCCCTTCACTGCCACCTTCTTATTAAGAGTAATACTCAGGCAAATGAAAAGCCTCTCTCTAAAAGCAGACATTAGGAGAGTGCTGGCCCGACCACAAAGTGAAAACAATTGAACACGCTATATTTAACCTCTCTCTGCTATGTCTGGAATGAACGAGCGCAGACTCAAGGAGGAAGAAGTAATGAACACAAGACCTGGGAGAAGAACGTCAAATATTCCAAAGATTGCTTCATCTGTTTTGACTTAGCCCTTTGTGTAATGAGGCGAGAGGAGTAAGAAAATATGCTTGCTTCAAGGAGTGGACCATAAGGGAGTAGCTGCACAGGGAAAGTGGGCTGCACACTTACACACAAAGACGTCAGGGAGGTGCCCGAAAGCAACCGCACAGCTCTGCTGCTGAGAAACTCCACAGCAGCAACCAGGGGCTGGAGGTCGATATACTCAAGTGAATGTTGTACAGAATGATGTTGGGGGTGATGGGGTCACTGAACCAGTAGCTATTCATAAAAATGCTTCTGCATATCAACGTTACGATTCTGCTATGCCAGTTTCATATCCAGACACTTCTATAATAGAAGAAGAACAATATTTTGCACTCACCGCAGATGTTTCATCCTTCATAAATAATAAATAATACTTTAACTGTGTATTTACTGTGTACTTAAAAAAAATCTGGAGAATGATGAATTGCCCTTTGTTTTAGAGAATTCTGGATTTTCTTCTAACACCAAATGCAGACACAGTAATCCAACATCCAGTGAGTTTCCTTTTCTTTTAACGCACAGTATGTAACTTTAGCCACTATAGGGGTCTCTCAATCAAAACAATAACAAAAGACCAGTGGTCCTGTACTACTGGACCACTGGCAGGATTTGCGTTTATCGGGGTAACTTTTACCTCCGGGTTTTCAGTCCTATGAAGCTCGTTCACTTCTGATCAGGGTAAATCACCATGGTAACTTATGCTGAATGGCTAACCTGTTCCAGAGCAGGTTCAATTTGAGATAAGAGAACAACCAGTATAAAAGCACTGCCCACTGACCAATCAATTCCTTTGAAACATGCAAAACAAAATAAAACAAAAAAAAAGGATCCTGTGGAGCTGCATGGGTGCAGATTGTGAGAGTCTCTGAGGGGGACACGGGTCTTCAGAATCCTTTTACCTTATCCAATCAGTATCTTTATGAAAGATATAGATCCTCATTGGAGGGAATGATAAACCTTTGTCAGCTGCTGGAGCAGAACAGAACCAACCTGACATGTCGGAGCAGCATGCTCCCAGTAACACTGGCATCGCTCTACGTTTATCTACCTGGAGGGAGCTACTGATATTGATGTAGTAGGTGTGTTAGCAGCAGAATAACCAGATATAGTTGTATCCTTCCCTTTAAGTAGGGTTTTCATATGAAATAAAATATTCATTTGGAATGGGGGATAGATAGTTCACAGATTTACCTTGTGACAGACCCCATCCCTCCCTCCTCCCATCAGATTCTTTTCTCCTGGTTATTATGTCATGGTCATGTAATATTTTTTTTCCGCAAAATGTCACCGGGGGGCTCCGGGACTTAAACAATCACACATACAGAGCTTTTGTTTACCAGATGTCCTTACTGATTAAGCAGCTGTAACTGTGTTTCTTTTAGTCCTGGTGATTTTATAATATAACAGTTTGCTCCACTTTGTGAAAGTTGTCTCTGCTGTCAGTTCACCTGTCCATGTCAGTGACTGGTCATACGCAGTAAACAACGCCCCATATGCAGGTGAGGGGAATTTTTGTTTCAAGCAAACACACACACACACGCATGCATGCACCGATGAACACACACACACACAGGAAATATTGGGTGTCTATGGTGGCCATAACAACATCACCATGGAACCACAGCCTTCCCTCTGAGCTGAGTCAACACCCAGAAGTTAGTATCTGACATCACCACAACATGGTGATAAGAAGAGCTAAGTATTTGACATCATAACCAGTTAATAATAGGAATACAAAAAAAATCTATTTTCCCATTGGGCAGATAATGAGACCGCCTAAAAAACCCGAAGTAGAGGACCCAACCTTTTCCCAGAAGTTAATACAAAGGAATTTCAACACCAGTTCCTGATCCATAAGCCCAGGCTTTCCCTTCATGCAAATACCATCACCATATATGGAGAGTGCTGAGCAGCTCTGGCTCGAGGTACAGGAAATGGCTGGGTTTGATTCAGTATCATAAGCGGCACTTTTCCCCTCATTTCTCTCCCGTCTGTGTCGTTCTCCTTTTTTCCACACCAGGATTTGACACACAGTCCACCATGGGCTAGGGCTGCGTTTTAGCTCTGCCCTCTGGTAGCAAATCTGGATGAACGCCATGAGAAAAAACTCCTCTCTTCCAAAATAAGAAGCAACTAAAGAAATTCATCACTCCGTTTCAAAGGTGTGTAGTGATCAACTAGTTTCAATACAAGTTAATTATTGAGGAAAACAGCTCATCACGAGTGGTCAAAGTAAATCTAATGCCGGTCAAGTATCTCAACATCTGAGGGATTATGTGTACCACAACCATGTTGAGTTTCTGTGAAGGAACAAGCCAAGTCTCCAGTTTGTCATCAGCAGATTAGAAAAGGCATTTTGTAATGAAGGGGAGGACAAACTGCAGGATGTAGGATCTTTTAGAGCTATATGACTTTGACTTTGGCTGGGAACAGATGTTAGTCCTCAGGTCTGATAAGCCCTTGTGTATTAAGATTAGTATCGTTGCCATGTACCACCAGTTTACTCGACCTGATTTCTAAAGTATTACAAAAGGACATTTTCATAGCTGCTATAGCTAGTTTTTGTGGTTGTGTTGATTGTGAAAAAAAAACATGTCCCTTAAATACAAACAAGCTGCACCAAATTTCACAGACTCATAATTATCTCTTCCCTCAATGTGCCAGATTTTTTCATCATCGATGAATGAATCAAGAGAAAATGGTCATACTGTTTAGAGAATGCCCCATTTTGCAATGTTAAAGAAAGCAATAAATGAAAAATCCTAGATCCGCCCCCAGATATGCACCAACATGTAATGGGTTCTTCCCTGTCCCACATCCCTCAGCCAAGTTTCATGGAAATCCATTAGGTTGTTTTTATTTATCTTGCTTACAAACAAACGAAGAGAGTTGAAAACATACAACCTCTCTCTCATATGCACTAGTGGCTGCAGAACAATACATTACTTGTGCTTCTTTACTATGAAGGGCAAGTGTTGGTCAAAGAGAAGAAAATTCTCTATTTATAAAAGCCTGTGGGTGTAGGGGCACTGAATAAGTGGGAGTCAGATGTAAAAGCTATTTCCACATTATTATCAGGACTTGCCAAAGACTGTGATGAAAAGGCAGCTGGTGAAAGAGCCAAGAACAAAAAAACAAAGTAATCCAATTAAGTTAACATGTGTCACAAATTAAAGCAAAAATTTACAATAATTCCAGTTATCGTGAACAAGTCCAAAGAGTTTCCAACAAAACTCTATCTGCCCAACGAGTGTGTTTTTGATTTGTTTTTGTAACATAAAGCAGAGTTTTCTAAATGTTCTATTTTTGTAGGAACATTCAGTAATTATTCAGTAATGGGTTTTCTGAGAGAATCTGTCGTCCAAATGGAGACAAAAGGGTTTGTCCGCCATCAACATTAAAATCACCAGACAGGAAATCTGCTGTCGCTCCGCTGTTCTTATTATTACACAGTCTAACAACACACAGCAGCAATACACAGGTCATTGTGTTCTCTCAGTATGTTTTATGTTTGGAGAACACTGTGAGCCTTTATCAAGAGCTTGTACCATTCTATTTGTTATTTTACTCAACGCTCTTTGTAGTCTAAAAAAATCACTGATTTAACTTTTGGTTCTTTTTAGTTTGTAGATATAAAAGTTGAAGAAAGAAGAAAAATATCTTCTGCACTCAGAGCTCATCGATAAGTTCAAACATTTCTTGAAAAACCTGACCTGCAACCTCAGTAAAAACTTTTTAATGCATGAAAAAGAAAAATCCACTTCATCATTTTCATAATATTGTAGGTCACTCATTGTTCGTCTCCCTGGTTTTACTTTTCCCAACAATCCTACAACTTGCGAACCCTGTGAATCCAATGCTTTTTAAAGATGACTCTCTAATTATCATATTTCTGAGCAGCAATCTAAAAACGGAAGGCTTCGAACAATGGCATGCTGCAAAGATCTGAATATACATGTCTCGTTGTCTTTGTATAGCACGGCTATCCATCCATCAATCCATCCATCCATCCATTCATCCATTCATCCGTTCATTGAGGATAAGGTAGGTAGTGTAGTGCATTCAGTAAATAGTGGGGAAACAAAATCAAAGACAACCATTCACACCATTCCCTGGTCTTGTATAACTGAATTACTGAAAGGGCTCTAATTGCTTCCAAGATTGCCCACTTCCTGAACGGAGCCAAAAGAAGTCGGGGAACAGCTCCGGCACAAATTCACTGCAATAACGTGTGGGGTGATTTTGACACATTTTCCCCCTCATGCTCTTGTTGGAAACTGAAGCATATCTGGTTCTATCGGAACTCAGAAGGACTTAAGGAAGTATTACTCTCTAAGCAGCATTTCCACCTGGTCTCTGCTGCTTGTGTTTGCACTTTGTCCAGGATTACTCATTGTGTGTGTGTGTGTGTGTGTGTGTGTGTGTGTGTGTGTGTGTGTGTGTGTGTGTGTGTGTGTGTGTGTGTGTGTGTGTGTGTGTGTGTGTGTGTGTATGCGTGTGTGGTGTCAGAGGAGCAATGACCCACAGAGAGAGACATTCTGATTCCATCTGAACTTCTGAGGAATGGGATATTCATCAAGTTCTGACTCACACAAAAACATTCAGACACACACACAAACACACACACGCACACGCAAACAAACTTCCTCTCAAGTGATGCTGAAAAATAAAGATGCGGCTGGAACTTGATTAGACAGTAAATCCACAGTGAATTACACGGAGTGGAAAAATGTTGCTGAACAACTAAACTGAACCAATCCCTGAGGTTGTAACACTGGTATAACTTAATATATTCTGACAAATAAAAGTTGTTTTCTACGTGTACATTTTCACGTTCTAGTCTAATCTCTCCCCCGGTTGAAACCACACAATCAATCATGTGGTGCTACGGCCAACATGCAGTAACATCTGAGCCAGCACCACAGAGGAGGAAGAAAGTAGGTAACCAGTTGCTGAACCTGCCAACAAACTGGAGAGAAGCATCTGTTCTTAATACATAAAGAAATGTAAGAATAAGCTACAGCCTCACATATTACACTTACCCTCTTATCACTGACAATGTGCCCTGTTTTCCACAGAAATCTCTAGAAAAACCAATTAAATCACAGCATTATAAGACTGTAAAGGTGAGTCCACTTCTTAAATGTCAATACCTAATGTAAATGAAAAAAATATATATTTCTGATATACCACCTGAAGTAATTTCCATCCTTCTACTTCCATCTAAGCCCTGACTGATGCTTGTCAACACAGCAGTAATTGTATTTCTGCAGCTGAATATGAACTAAGCTGTGAATTTGTGGAGCCTTTCAGTTTTTGTGAGTTCTGAAATATGGTTCAAATCTGTTCACATACCCAGAATAGCCAGCGACAACTAACCATAGCACTTCAGACATCACAACAAAGTCATTGGAAGTAAGACATTTATAAAACTGTAAACACTACACAGTAGAGCTGATTGCTGAGGAGAGATCACATGCTCTCTTGGCATCTCAAACGGTGCCTTGGTCACTTGCATGTAATGGGCACACCACCATGAATAATGCAACCACCAGGCCCTGCCCATGACGAGATACGCCACAGTGTTTGTGATCTGAACTGAGAGAGGTCACATACAAGGGAAGAAGGAAAAGAAATGTATTATCCTGCTGCGATGTGGTAACTGGAGAAGCGACTGGTTGTGATGACGTTGTAATGTTGTGCCTGCAGGACGGGAGTGAGCACCATCCCTCCCAGAGACAAACAGGAGAGAATGATTAAGTGTAAACAGACACTGGATGATTTTTAACATATCTCAGACTGAGCTACACAACCGTTCAACTTCACACAGGCTCTATCCTACTTTATCTAACTGGATTGAAACTGTGAACATTTCTTACTTTAAACGTCTCCAACCGAATCTGTCTCTTAAATGGATGACAACAGCCCCAAGGCCATTAATAAACTATGATATCAAAGAAAATGTGGTTTTCGGTGGAACTCAGCTGAAATCCTAGACAAGAGACATGTCACAGAGTGCTGTGCTTCCTCTTTAAAGCAGTCTCAGTAGTGGTTGAATTTAAACAAGCCATCCGCAGTGGAAACTCATTCATAGCCGTGCTGTGTGCCACAACAAAACTGCAAGTGTCAATCAATGAAATCCAAACCAGCATCTCCTCTTCTAACAACTGGGTACATGAAAAATACATGTAGGACACAAACTGCAGTGTTTTCATCTCAAACTGAAGAGGGAGGAGAAGCCTGACCGAGCACATGGTTTGGTGAAATGCCACTAAACCTGAGGGCTTCATGTGTTGGCTGCAGCTCAGGAATTACTTCAACACATCCTTCACATCTTAGAAGGTAAAAGGAGAACGGTGGAGTTAGAATTATGAGTTTGGGGCAAGTAAGGTCTCCAGGAGAGCTTCCAGCTGGATCGGAGTGTTTGAACCCAGAACAGGGTCAGTACATCAGTTTGTGGGAAATCTATCATCCCCATTAAAACAGATAGGCCTCTTAAGCAAAGGTATATCACTAAATAACACAGTAACATTATGGCACCGATTCCTGAATAAAGTGTTGATAACAGTCCAGTCCAACAGTCTAATATTGGTCAGAGGTGCCTGGTGTTGCTGTTAGAAAGGTCATTGTGGGTCATGCGGTTCAGTAAACAACATTTTATTTAGTTTGCATTTAGAATGTTCCAAATCTAGGAGGTTCTATGAAGAGCTAAAAGAGAACTGTGGTAGAGAGGCATGATTGGTCAGGTTGTTATCAAGATCCGCTAATAGATCATCTTTTCACCCCTGTTGTGTGTTGTTTTTTTTTGTTTGTTTACGAGCTAGATAACACACTAAACAACTGAAATGATTTCCATTCAACTTAGTGGACGGATGAGATATGAATAAGGGGTGAACCCATTGAATTTTGCCGAGCATTTTGAGACAGGTAGACTGAATGTCTAAGAATTTATGTACAATGAAACTAAACATAAATCCATAATTTTTCACTGTAGTTTTTTCGAACCTAGCATATTCTGCAGTGGTTAATCACAGTTTTTTTTATTTCAACCACAATCTGCCACTTTTAAATATGATCAACAAGAAAAGGTGCGTATGAATGATCAGACAGACGCAATTCAAAAGATCAGGAAGTTCATAAAGAAATAATGTGGGAGATGTAATTAGTTGAATTCATTAAATTGTGACCATATCTGTTGTAAGTAACCACATCTCACGATAATGTCAGGAAT